>OU565271.1:0-1200000 GCA_913789895.3 Seladonia tumulorum
ACCCTAACCCTAACCCTAACCCTAACCCTAACCCTAACCCTAACCCTAACCCTAACCCTAACCCTAACCCTAACCCTAACCCTAACCCTAACCCTAACCCTAACCCTAACCCTAACCCTAACCCTAACCCTAACCCTAACCCTAACCCTAACCCTAACCCTAACCCTAACCCTAACCCTAACCCTAACCCTAACCCTTAACCCTAACCCTAACCCTAACCCTAACCCTAACCCTAACCCTAACCCTAACCCTAACCCTAACCCTAACCCTAACCCTAACCCTAACCCTAACCCTAACCCTAACCCTAACCCTAACCCTAACCCTAACCCTAACCCTAACCCTAACCCTAACCCTAACCCTAACCCTAACCCTAACCCTAACCCTAACCCTAACCCTAACCCTAACCCTAACCCTAACCCTAACCCTAACCCTAACCCTAACCCTAACCCTAACCCTAACCCTAACCCTAACCCTAACCCTAACCCTAACCCTAACCCTAACCCTAACCCTAACCCTAACCCTAACCCTAACCCTAACCCTAACCCTAACCCTAACCCTAACCCTAACCCTAACCCTAACCCTAACCCTAACCCTAACCCTAACCCTAACCCTAACCCTAACCCTAACCCTAACCCTAACCCTAACCCTAACCCTAACCCTAACCCTAACCCTAACCCTAACCCTAACCCTAACCCTAACCCTAACCCTAACCCTAACCCTAACCCTAACCCTAACCCTAACCCGCCCCTAACCCTAACCCTAACCCTAACCCTAACCCTAACCCTAACCCTAACCCTAACCCTAACCCTAACCCTAACCCTAACCCTAACCCTAACCCTAACCCTAACCCTAACCCTAACCCTAACCCTAACCCTAACCCTAACCCTAACCCTAACCTCGAATTTACACAAAAACAACCTTCTACGGACGCAAAAAGTAAGCCCTAACCTCGAATTTACACAAAAACAACCTTCTACGGACGCAAAAACCTTCTACGGACGCAAAAAGTAAGCCCTAACCTCGAATTTACACAAAAACAACCTTCTACGGACGCAAAAACCTTCTACGGACGCAAAAAGTAAGCCCTAACCTCGAATTTACACAAAAACAACCTTCTACGGACGCAAAAAGTAAGCCCTAACCTCGAATTTACACAAAAACAACCTTCTACGGACGCAAAAACCTTCTACGGACGCAAAAAGTAAGCCCTAACCTCGAATTTACACAAAAACAACCTTCTACGGACGCAAAAACCTTCTACGGACGCAAAAAGTAAGCCCTAACCTCGAATTTACACAAAAACAACCTTCTACGGACGCAAAAACCTTCTACGGACGCAAAAAGTAAGCCCTAACCTCGAATTTACACAAAAACAACCTTCTACGGACGCAAAAACCTTCTACGGACGCAAAAAGTAAGCCCTAACCTCGAATTTACACAAAAACAACCTTCTACGGACGCAAAAACCTTCTACGGACGCAAAAAGTAAGCCCTAACCTCGAATTTACACAAAAACAACCTTCTACGGACGCAAAAACCTTCTACGGACGCAAAAAGTAAGCCCTAACCTCGAATTTACACAAAAACAACCTTCTACGGACGCAAAAAGTAAGCCCTAACCTCGAATTTACACAAAAACAACCTTCTACGGACGCAAAAACCTTCTACGGACGCAAAAAGTAAGCCCTAACCTCGAATTTACACAAAAACAACCTTCTACGGACGCAAAAACCTTCTACGGACGCAAAAAGTAAGCCCTAACCTCGAATTTACACAAAAACAACCTTCTACGGACGCAAAAACCTTCTACGGACGCAAAAAGTAAGCCCTAACCTCGAATTTACACAAAAACAACCTTCTACGGACGCAAAAACCTTCTACGGACGCAAAAAGTAAGCCCTAACCTCGAATTTACACAAAAACAACCTTCTACGGACGCAAAAACCTTCTACGGACGCAAAAAGTAAGCCCTAACCTCGAATTTACACAAAAACAACCTTCTACGGACGCAAAAACCTTCTACGGACGCAAAAAGTAAGCCCTAACCTCGAATTTACACAAAAACAACCTTCTACGGACGCAAAAAGTAAGCCCTAACCTCGAATTTACACAAAAACAACCTTCTACGGACGCAAAAACCTTCTACGGACGCAAAAAGTAAGCCCTAACCTCGAATTTACACAAAAACAACCTTCTACGGACGCAAAAAGTAAGCCCTAACCTCGAATTTACACAAAAACAACCTTCTACGGACGCAAAAACCTTCTACGGACGCAAAAAGTAAGCCCTAACCTCGAATTTACACAAAAACAACCTTCTACGGACGCAAAAACCTTCTACGGACGCAAAAAGTAAGCCCTAACCTCGAATTTACACAAAAACAACCTTCTACGGACGCAAAAAGTAAGCCCTAACCTCGAATTTACACAAAAACAACCTTCTACGGACGCAAAAACCTTCTACGGACGCAAAAAGTAAGCCCTAACCTCGAATTTACACAAAAACAACCTTCTACGGACGCAAAAAGTAAGCCCTAACCTCGAATTTACACAAAAACAACCTTCTACGGACGCAAAAACCTTCTACGGACGCAAAAAGTAAGCCCTAACCTCGAATTTACACAAAAACAACCTTCTACGGACGCAAAAACCTTCTACGGACGCAAAAAGTAAGCCCTAACCTCGAATTTACACAAAAACAACCTTCTACGGACGCAAAAACCTTCTACGGACGCAAAAAGTAAGCCCTAACCTCGAATTTACACAAAAACAACCTTCTACGGACGCAAAAACCTTCTACGGACGCAAAAAGTAAGCCCTAACCTCGAATTTACACAAAAACAACCTTCTACGGACGCAAAAACCTTCTACGGACGCAAAAAGTAAGCCCTAACCTCGAATTTACACAAAAACAACCTTCTACGGACGCAAAAACCTTCTACGGACGCAAAAAGTAAGCCCTAACCTCGAATTTACACAAAAACAACCTTCTACGGACGCAAAAACCTTCTACGGACGCAAAAAGTAAGCCCTAACCTCGAATTTACACAAAAACAACCTTCTACGGACGCAAAAACCTTCTACGGACGCAAAAAGTAAGCCCTAACCTCGAATTTACACAAAAACAACCTTCTACGGACGCAAAAAGTAAGCCCTAACCTCGAATTTACACAAAAACAACCTTCTACGGACGCAAAAACCTTCTACGGACGCAAAAAGTAAGCCCTAACCTCGAATTTACACAAAAACAACCTTCTACGGACGCAAAAACCTTCTACGGACGCAAAAAGTAAGCCCTAACCTCGAATTTACACAAAAACAACCTTCTACGGACGCAAAAAGTAAGCCCTAACCTCGAATTTACACAAAAACAACCTTCTACGGACGCAAAAACCTTCTACGGACGCAAAAAGTAAGCCCTAACCTCGAATTTACACAAAAACAACCTTCTACGGACGCAAAAACCTTCTACGGACGCAAAAAGTAAGCCCTAACCTCGAATTTACACAAAAACAACCTTCTACGGACGCAAAAACCTTCTACGGACGCAAAAAGTAAGCCCTAACCTCGAATTTACACAAAAACAACCTTCTACGGACGCAAAAACCTTCTACGGACGCAAAAAGTAAGCCCTAACCTCGAATTTACACAAAAACAACCTTCTACGGACGCAAAAAGTAAGCCCTAACCTCGAATTTACACAAAAACAACCTTCTACGGACGCAAAAACCTTCTACGGACGCAAAAAGTAAGCCCTAACCTCGAATTTACACAAAAACAACCTTCTACGGACGCAAAAAGTAAGCCCTAACCTCGAATTTACACAAAAACAACCTTCTACGGACGCAAAAACCTTCTACGGACGCAAAAAGTAAGCCCTAACCTCGAATTTACACAAAAACAACCTTCTACGGACGCAAAAACCTTCTACGGACGCAAAAAGTAAGCCCTAACCTCGAATTTACACAAAAACAACCTTCTACGGACGCAAAAAGTAAGCCCTAACCTCGAATTTACACAAAAACAACCTTCTACGGACGCAAAAAGTAAGCGCTAAACTCGAATAAACACCACCCCGACCTCGAAAAACCTACTAGAGACGCAAAAACTATGTCCTAACTGCGAATAAACACCACCCCGACATCGAAAAACCTTCTACGGACGCAAAAACTAATCTCTAACCGCGAATAAACACCACCCCGACCTCGAAAAACCTTCTACAGATGCAAATACTAAGTCCTAACCGCGAATAAACACCACCCCGATCTCGAAAAACCTTCTACGGACGCAAAAACTAATCTCTAACCGCGAATAAACACCTCCCCGACCTCGAAAAACCTTCTAGAGACGCAAAAACTATGTCCTAACCGCGAATAAACACCACCCCGACCTCGAAAAACCTTCTACGGACACAAAAACTAATCTCTAACCGCGAATAAACACCACCCCGACCTCGAAAAACCTTCTGCGGACGCAAAAACTAATCTCTAACCGCGAATAAACACTTCCCCGACCTCGAAAAACCTTCTAGAGACGCAAAAACTATGTCCTAACCGCGAATAAACACCACCCCGACCTCGAAAAACCTTCTACGGACGCAAAAACTAATCTCTAACCGCGAATAAACACTACCCCGACCTCGAAAAACCTTCTAGAGACGCAAAAACTATGTCCAAACCGCGAATAAACACCACCCCGACCTCGAAAAACGTTCTACAGACGCAAAAACTAAGTCCTAACCGCGAATAAACACTACCCCGACCTCGAAAAACCTTCTAGAGACGCAAAAACTATGTCCTAACCGCGAATAAACACCACCCCGACCTCGAAAAACGTTCTACAGACGCAAAAACTAAGTCCTAACCGCGAATAAACACTACCCCGACCTCGAAAAACCTTCTACGGACGCAAAAACTAATCTCTAACCGCGAATAAACACCTCCCCGACCTCGAAAAACCTTCTAGAGACGCAAAAACTATGTCCTAACCGCGAATAAACACCACCCCGACCTCGAAAAACGTTCTACAGACGCAAAAACTAATCTCTAACCGCGAATAAACACTACCCCGACCTCGAAAAACCTTCTAGAGATGCAAAAACTATGTCCTAACCGCGAATAAACACCACCCCGACCTCGAAAAACCTTCTACAGATGCAAATACTAAGTCCTAACCGCGAATAAACACCACCCCGACCTCGAAAAACCTTCTACGGACGCAAAAACTAATCTCTAACCGCGAATAAACACCTCCCCGACCTCGAAAAACCTTCTAGAGACGCAAAAACTATGTCCTAAAAGCGAATAAACACCACCCCGACCTCGAAAAACGTTCTACAGACGCAAAAACTAAGTCCTAACCGCGAATAAACACTACCCCGACCTCGAAAAACCTTCTACGGACGCAAAAACTAATCTCTAACCGCGAATAAACACCTCCCCGACCTCGAAAAACCGTCTAGAGACGCAAAAACTATGTCCTAACCGCGATTAAACACCACCCCGACCTCGAAAAACCTTCTGCGGACGCAAAAACTAATCTCTAACCGCGAATAAACACTTCCCCGACCTCGAAAAACCTTCTAGAGACGCAAAAACTATGTCCTAACCGCGAATAAACACCACCCCGACCTCGAAAAACCTTCTACGGACGCAAAAACTAATCTCTAACCGCGAATAAACACTACCCCGACCTCGAAAAACCTTCTAGAGACGCAAAAACTATGTCCAAACCGCGAATAAACACCACCCCGACCTCGAAAAACGTTCTACAGACGCAAAAACTAAGTCCTAACCGCGAATAAACACTACCCCGACCTCGAAAAACCTTCTAGAGACGCAAAAACTATGTCCTAACCGCGAATAAACACCACCCCGACCTCGAAAAACCTTCAAGAGACGCAAAAACTATGTCCTAACCGCGAATAAACACTTCCCCGACCTCGAAAAACCTTCTGGAGACGCAAAAACTATGTCCTAACCGCGAATAAACACCACCCCGACCTCGAAAAACCTTCTACGGACGCAAAAACTAATCTCTAACCGCGAATAAACACTAATCCGACCTCGAAAAACCTTCTAGAGACGCAAAAACTATGTCCAAACCGCGAATAAACACCACCCCGACCTCGAAAAACCGTCTAGAGACGCAAAAACTAAGTCCTAACCGCGAATAAACACCACCCCGACCTCGAAAAACCTTCTACGGACACAAAAACTAATCTCTAACCGCGAATAAACACCACCCCGACCTCGAAAAACCTTCTACGGACGCAAAAACTAATCTCTAACCGCGAATAAACACCACCCCGACCTCGAAAAACCTTCTACGGACGCAAAAACTAATCTCTAACCGCGAATAAACACCACCCCGACCTCGAAAAACCTTCTACAGATGCAAATACTAAGTCCTAACCGCGAATAAACACCACCCCGACCTCGAAAAACCTTCTACAGACGCAAAAACTAAGTCCTAACCGCGAATAACCATGACCTCCGACCACGACCCCGGACGGTTATTTCTGGTTAGGGTTGTGATTTTTGACGATTAGGACTATGAAAATGATTCTGGTGACGGTTATTTCTGGTTAGGGTTGTGGTTTATGACGATTAGAACTATGAAAATGATTCTGGTGACGGTTCTTTCTGGTTAGGGTTGTGGTTTTTGACGATTAGAACTATGAAAATGATTCTGGTGACGGTTCTTTCTGGTTAGGGTTGTGGTTTTTGACGATTAGGACTATGACAATGATTCTCTGGTGACGGTTATTTCTGGTTAGGGTTGTGGTGTATGACGATTAGAACTATGAAAATGATTCTGGTGACGGTTATTTCTGGTTGGGGGTGTGGTTTATGACGATTAGTACTATGAAAATGATTCTGGTGACGGTTATTTCTGGTTAGGGTTGTGGTTTTTGACGATTATTGCTATGAAAATGATCCAGGTGACGATTCCGACCATGACCCCGGACCCCGGAACACGACCCCGGACCCTAAAAAAAAAATGCTCCCTGCCATCATTGCAGCTGGCTTCATCAGAGGTGAAGACACTCTGATACTGGCGAGTGTCAAGGAAAACTGAACTTGTATAGGGCTGCTCAATGTTCCGGAACGGTGGTCACCAGTAGATTTTAATTGTCCAGCTGAACAACATTGCTTCTCGGTCTCTTGGCTCTATGACTCTCTTAAGTGTTCTCTTTGACACACTCGCCAGTACCAGTGTGTCTTCACCTCTGATGAAGCCAGCTGCAATGATAGTAGGGGGCATTTCTTGAAACGGCGTTTTTTGAGGACTCTCCAATATAGGACACAAGTACAAACACTTCCGTCCTAAAAAAAAGGTCATCATTTTCAAATACTACGATCCTAAAAAAAAGGTCATCACGTACAAACACTTCAATCCTAAGAAAACAAAATTTTTCGTTCGCAAAAGGGGTTGAATTCACGAAAAACGATCTTCTAAAGTGTCGAACTTCTAAGATGTCGAACTTCTAAGGTGTGGAACTTCTAAGGTGTGGAACCTCTAAGGTGTGGAACTTCTAATGTGTGGAATAGCTGCACAGTTATAATTTGCTACAAAATAAAAATTTCAATAATAAAAAAAACTTGTGTATTGAATTGGTTCTGAATTTGCCTTTAATGCTTTCCTTGTTATCCCTTGGTCCACCTTTAGCTTCTTGGTAAGATCCTTTCCCTACAATTAAGAAACACATAGTTTCTGTTTCGGATTACCTTGTCATTCATTGACATCATCAACTGTTTTTTTTTCGATTTCTAATTGAAATTTGCTTCTGAACTTTTCAAAAGTTCCTTTTCTTAAAATTGGTATTCCTCCGAACCCGGAATACCCCGAAGCGCCTTTACCTCTATGCGTTCCTATTTTAGTTAGTATTATAGTTTAAAGTTTTGACTTCTACCCTTGTTGAACTCTTGTTGGTTAGACCGCACTCGTGTTAAAGGCTAGAAGTTTGAGCGTTTTGCCTGGTTTTGCAGCTGCACGGAATGGCGCTATTTTCAGATTTTCAGCGCCACTGTCGTGCTGCGCCATATAACGGGAAATTAGCGAAACAAATTGGCTAGAAGTTTGAGCGTTTTGCCGCTGCACGGAATGGCGCTATTTTCAGATTTTCCGGAGCAAACGATTCTTGACGAATTTCTCACGGTACCTTATGTCGAGAGCGGCAAGAATCATTTGTGGATGAATAAATGTTGAACGAATACAACAATAACAAATATATCGCGGTAACAGTACACTGAGAAATTTCTTTTTCAAACATCGACTTCTACACATACTGTTTTAACACATTGCCATGTCACCCATATGTGGTTGACGGAATTGTTTGTCCAAGTTTTAAAATGAATTTTTACGTTAATATATTAATTCTTCTAAATTTTATTAGGATCTATAACATGCAAGAAAGTTGAAGAACTACACAATATCATACATTTATCTTTTATCTTTTATCTAGTATCTATAGATTCTTACCGCTCTCGACATAAGGTACCGTGAGAAATTCGTCAAGAATCGTTTAGTATCTTGTATCTTGTATGGCGGTCGCAGTGTGGGTAGTCTCATTTTTTCCCGAATTTTCCAATTTCCGGCCAACTTTTCCAAACTTTCTTTGCGTAAAAACCTAATTCGGACTACAACGAACATTAAAAAAAAAATTAGCGAAATCGATCCAGCCGTTCTCACGTGATGTCGTGACCAACGAACAGCATTTGATTTTTATTATATAGATGTTATCGCAAATTACAATTGTGCAGCTATTAGCTCGATGTTATTGTCTATTTGTAAGATTACTAGAAATCCTTACAAATAGAGAATAATACCGATTGCCCGGGTCTCACCACGAGGAGGTTGCTGCACGAGAGACCCGAAAGGAAGCCAGAAGGAATTCAATACGTTTCCTTCCGACTCCCTTTCTTACAATGGCGATTTACTATCTAACAAACTAAATTTCGCAGATCGCCAAATGGGAAAGATCACTTTTCCACAGACTGAAAAGGTCACTTTACCATTTAGCGTATGTCGAGTAATTATTGCGGAGCAAAAGGTGTGAATCGGAGAAGAAGTCTCCGATCCACGGGGGATCAAGAACGAATCAGGCAGAAGGCTCTGATTCTTTCAATGAGACAAACAAAACCGAACCAGAACCAAGATATTTATTTCTGGCTGCTTAATGTTTATAACAATTTCTTTTGGTGATGATATTAACAAGCACTCCCTTGACCATCTTGCCATCTAATTTTTTAGCAAAAATAATTAATAGAAACCGAGATACAGAATAACTTCTAAGCCATGAATATTCGCACGCATTAATTTATCGAACACAATTCACTGATAAATTTATTATTTCTGGCTGTTTAATGTTTATAAAAATTCCTTTCGCCAATGATGTCGACAAGCACTCCCTTGACCATCTTGCCATATAATTATTTAATAAAAATAAATTATAGAAACCGACATCCAGAATAACTTTTAAGCCATGAATATTCGCACGCATTAATTTATCGTACGAAATTCACATCAAATGGGTTAAAGATGAAAATTTTATTTGTCGCTACGAATAAATACACTCCGAATAGAAAAAGTATTGTCAGAATAAATGCTATGCCGCGTCTGCTAATATGGGTTTATTTAGAATATTGTAATAACGTTGTCACACAAGGGCTCCCGTACTTACATCCATACTAAATGATGATATCTTAACGAATGCCAGTGCTTCCCGACTTCTCTCTTCTATAATATATTCATTCTCAACTCTCACATACAATACAAAACAATCAAACTTACAGTCTCCACAAGCTGATCTACCGTGATCAGTATTGCCACAACAATAGTTCCTAAATGTTCTTATAATAGAATAGATGTTTTACTATATGTAAACATCTGAATGGCCGATTTAGGTTTACCCTTTCTCTGCCACTTTTCCAATTGCACTACCAATTAAGGTAGCGTCCGGGCCAAGGTTTGCAACACCTTGCCGGGCCCAGATTTACAACATCTTACAGGGGCCACCGAGTGAGGGTACCAGGCAGAGTCACCTTGAACCCTTCCCCGTACCCAAGGGGGTAAGATTACTCTCGCTTTATCAAAGGTAGTCGTTGACAAAAGACAATAACCAATCAAAGACAAAATAGAAGACAGAAGTTCTTGCACCCCGTCCACAAGCAATGAACGGCCAGTTGATCAACCACGCTCAAACACTCAAGTAAAAGACAACGAGTTTTCCCCCGAGCGACTAGATAGAGTCCGAGGTGCAGACTCTAAAATTATACACATTTTCATTTCGTCGACTCCGTTAACGTCGGTGTCAAAAGCGTAAGCTGACACACACGAGAGTGTACTTTGCGTGCCTAACAAGAAGACCCGTGGCAGGAATTCGACAGGAATGCGGCTGTAAGCCGTCCGATTATGTCATTCCACACGAACTGTCGGTTCTTGCCGAATTATTGGCTAAAGTTTGTGACGTCAAAGCCTAGCGACTAGGTGCGAGCGAAGACCGCACTTGCCTCTGTGCCGTCTCGAGGGACTTGTTGTGGAGGCAGGAACAGTACCTAGCACGGGCTGCGCTAACCAAATCAATTGGGCAAGTGCACTTGGAGTAAACAGTCGTACTACATCGAACAGAGAAGAGTGAAGTACGAGAAAGAGGAGCTCATCATCTGAAACAAGAAAACAACATGTTGGATCCAGAATAGAGCGATCATTTTCAACAGTGTGTAATTACGCAGATCACATCCGTTACCATCGTAAGGCCTTCGTAACACGGTGTAAATAAACCAGCCAAATTAAACTCGATCGCTGCCTGAGTTTTCATCATCGTGAACAGCACCATCTTTTGCATCTTCGGCGGTATACGGTACCATAATGAATTGTATCTGTTTCATTTAACATTGTCCGTTTGTTATTCACTTATTGTATAGTTTATCGCGTTAGAAGTGGATTATGGTTTAATGTGTGTACGTTGTTGATTCGCGATCTTGAACCAAACTCATAAATAGATCACATATCTTTATAAATAGCCGTTTTGTAACGAGATTTCAAAGGGATTGCTATCTTTTAAAATGCAACCGAATGGTTTTTTTCTTCGATGTTCTCGTAAAGCATTAAAAAAAAAAACGAATCCAATACCTAGAATAACCATACCATTACGATCATTTAATCTCGAGATATTTATGTCTGAAAGGATCAAACTTAACCCAGAACTTAGTTTTCAGACACAAATGTCTCGAGATTGAATGATCGTAGTGGTATGATTCATGCTCTACAAGAATATTGAAGAAAACATATAGAGTTTCTATAAAAAATACCGATGACCTTGAAATTTCGTTGATAAATTACGTTGAGGATTCTTTTCACTAATGTACCCTTTGAGATGACATAGCTTCATTCTAGGCAGATATGCAGCTAATCCCGATTAGCTATGACACCCTGCATATTAATTAGGTAACCGTGAACACTTTTACGCAGGTAAATCGGCTGAACCTCGAGGATCAGTTGAATAATAGAATAATAAGGGAACAGCAATAATTAGAGTAGAAAACATTGATTAGTAAGACTAAATATATTAATAATAGAAAAAAGAATGAAAAACATGATCGCTTTAAGTGAAGTGCATTCGCACAGTTTGTTTGTAAAACCATTTTTCAAATAGAAGGACATGAACTTACGTGTCATTGTAAAGCTCAGCACTGGTATCCATCAGTATCTGCCCGGTATAATTATTCCCGCAAATAAATGTAGTATACGCCACGACAAAATGTATACTAAGCAGCACAGCGTCCCTATCACTAAACTCCGTGATGCTCATGAAAAACTGTGAAATGCAAAAAGCAGTCTCATTACCTTTCTCTCGATTTTCAAATCCTGCTTGTCAGATTTTTATAACTAGACAGCTGATCTCTATGCAAAATAAAAATGTTTTGCCCGAATTGCAACAAACTGGAGTGAAATAGAAATTTACTTTCTTCCTCGATAGGTTGAAAATAATATATAACAGTATTTTTAAATAGTTTGATTGTTTTTACCGTTTTAAATTACATAGTAATAATTTTTGTCATAACCCATAGAATCTGCTGTCTAGTAATAACGCTTACCCGATATATATTTACGCCAAACGCGACTATAACTAGTATCGTAAGAAACAAAGCAAACACCGTCAGGTCTGCCAGGTACCTTTTAGTACAGCTTCAACCGAGAATGCATAATTTCCACGCAAGACGGATATGAAACATGTAAGAAAAATACAATAAAACAGACGCCAATAACGGTTGACTATCTGAATAATATTTCGATGAAGTTACCAACAGAATTGCACGGCGATGTATGTCCACTGCTGACCGTATGTCAATTTCTTTAATCGTGTCCGAGCACGCCACTGTGTTAATCGCGTTTTTCAGTCGGTAGCTGAAAGAAGAAAAGTATAAGGGTGACTCATTGTCAGCTAAACTGGATCACCTAAACATCTGCATTATTTACTGTTGTAGGAAGAAAAACTTTTCAGAACAGTTATACTATCTGAAGCGGTAAGTGATACATACATGTATAACAGTGAAAAGAATCATTTCTCAAGATCACTTTGTAACAAGATTTTAAGATTATTGGTATTCTTTTTATGGAAACCTTATATCGTTTCTTAGATATTATTATGTAGCCCAAAAAGATGAATCCAACGACTATGATAACCATGGCACTCCGATCATTTAATCTCGAGATATTTGTGTCTGAAAAATCTTTCAAGATCCAAGCTTCCAGACGTAAATATCACAAGATTAAATGATCGAAACGGTATAGTCACCGAGGTCGTTGAATTCATTTTTTCCTGCTCTACAAGAATATCGAAGCAAATATATGGGGTACATTTTGAGAATACACAAATGGACCTTGAAATGGACCTTGTTGGAAAATGACCTTGAGAAAAGATATTTTTTCTACTGTCATATGTACCCCTTGAGATAGTATAAATTTCTTCCGAGAAGTTTTTCATTCAACAATAAATGAGGCTTATAAGTACGTGATTCCATTTATCCAACACCCTATTTATACACCCTGTATATAGATGCTATTAAAATATTCAATTCGCTATTTGAGCAAGTCATTTTTGTCGCAATGGGCGCGAATATAATACAGTTACTCGCAGAATTGTTCGCAGCAAGCTGTTCCGTCTTCTTCCTTGGTATAATTAGACTGTGGACTTTATACATTTGTAATAAAAATGAGAACAATTTCAAAATACTGTTGTATTATTTTCGTTCCATTAAATTTATTAAAGGAAGAAATCAATGTCTATGCAGCTTCTATATCTTACAATTAATTCAAACAATTTTTATTTTGCATAGAAATCCGGAATTGAATTACTGTATAGTCCCATTATTCAATTTCGTTACTATTTCAATAAGAAAAGAAAGAGGTTGTAACGTAATGCTACGTAATTGAAACGTACGAGGCGATTTTCAACAAACCACTTATATAGGTGGCAAAAACAGTAATCCCTCCCTCCGTGACGGTTAACGTTAATAAACCATACGACGTTGTCAGTATTATGTGCCAACAAGCAATAGCGCTTTGCAGACTTCTCTCTGTATAAAAAAATCCCAAGAGACGCAGGAAGTGAAGCTGCATATCCGAGTCCACGAGTGTAGATACCCCTAATGTTGCAACAAGACATAATCCGCCTGTACACACCATAGCTGGAACCCAGAATAATATTAAATTAGTTAAAGTAGTTCTTACGTGAAATGGTTTCATTCGTTTCTGCGGAAGTGTATCGACGAGACAATAGTAATCCAATGATAAAACTTGTCTGTTAATAATTACTTTTCTATGAAACTTTTACTATCAAACATCTGACATATTTATGATTAAGAGCCCGGGATAGTCACGTGAGTTTTGTAGTGTCAACAGGTCTTGATCTTAACAGGCTTAAGATCCGTCTTGGTCTTGATCCGACGGGTCTCAAGTCTGTGACTAAACTTGTCACAATTTTTACTCAGTATTATTGATATTATGAATTCTGACGCCAGAAACGTGCTTCAAAATATAGCTCAATTTGTAGCTGGAGATATTTTCTAGCGCGCGCTACTCTCCATTTCATCCAATAAACTCATCCAATGGCATAAAAATGCTTGCATTCCACGGCATGCACATCGTTAATTTTTGGTCTACTTTCGTCAGCTCATGACCAGCGCGCGCTAGATTGAACCTTCCTCTTTCGAATGTTTAATGCTGTAAAATCATTCTGAATCTGCCAGTGAAAATAAAAGATTCAACTGAAAAATCATAAAACAGCATTATACTTACATATATAAATACAACTTTAACTTCGGGTACCCGAATATTGCAAACTTTCGGGACCCCGACCCGACTCGACCCGACTGCCATTTCGGGTACTCGAAATCGCTGGTACCCGAAGTTTATAAACTTTCGGGATTCCGACACGAACCCGAATAAATTTCCCGACCCGACCCGACCCGAACCCGAAATTTCGGGTACCCGTAGTCACCCCTATTCATTATACTAATCAGTGAAAACCTAGCATAACAATGTAGCAAGGTAACTATTTTGTCAAACATTCATCAGTTCGCACAATCGAGGTTCTATTAAATCGTGGATTGAACAAGTATACAGATCCAAATTGCGTCGTGACTGGTATTATTTCCATCAGAAAAATGTCACGCATATGCTAGTAGAGGTTTCGTTAAAAAACAACTAAAAACAAACTACTTTTGTCACTGGATTATTATTGTTTCACCAATATTTCGTTTACCGACGACTCTTTTCTACATGCGAGTAGCAAAAGATCAAGGAAGAGTTTATGTGAGATGTTTTGTGAAAAATTGAATTATATTCATATCTTTGATGTGCAAATTGTTTGATATAATTTGCATCGATTCCTTATATACTCAGAAGCAATATATCATCATAGTCATTACAGAAGTATGCTTGGACAATGCGTTTAGCCAGTATCGAATCTTCCATAAGCATCTCCACTTCGACAGGATTGTCTTTCACCGCAGCATAATCTTTTTCCATACTTTCATACACAAATTCCATCTAAAACCACATTAAAAGAAAGTAGCAACATTATCAAAATTACACTTAACAGATATGATAGATATAGTGAAATTTCGTTGTATGCCAGTGCCAACCATGTGTTCCGAAGTCAGTGGAAAAACCTCACACCGCCACGGTGACTGGCCGAAGCTCGAGAGCTGGCCTTCTCTATGTTCGAAAATTTCATCGCTCGTTACACAAGCAAGTGTCATCGGAATTATATCATATTGGGTATCATTTTAATAAGAAAAATGCCACGAATATGTTGGTAAAAAATTCATTAAAAAAAATAACGAAAAATAAAGAAGTTTTGCAAATGGATTAGTAGTGCTCGTCGGCGACGATGGCTCTCGAGCTCCGTTGTCCGCTTCTGCGTGCGACATTATATCGCAGACGGACATTTTCGCAGTCTACTTGTCACTAGCGCTTATTGTTAGTGGCCATAGGTTTCTTATGACTTGAACACGATATGACTCTTAAGTTTCCAGCATTCCCTGTGTATTTCAAATAGTTCGCTCGGTGAGAACCTCCGATTTCGACACTAATAGTGTCGAATCAGTAAAAAGTAGGGCGGGACTGAGAATTTACTACGCTTATAGGGGTACCCATAAGTAATCAATTACCCTGTCCAACACCAAACAAATTTTGCTGAAAAAAAAGCTGTTGGCCGATTCTTATACACTTTGTCATTCTAAAGCCAAATCCGCAAACAGAATTTCTCTATCACGCAACGTTTTCGAAAAAACTTGGTTTTTGTAAAAATGCATAATTTTGATAAAAAAATGACGTGTTACACGAAATTATAAAAATACCAGTTATATTCGCATTTCATTGTGGAAATTCTTAATAAAGAAAATTGAATACAAAAACGGACCTATTCATTTCATATCAGTATTTTTAAATTCGGCTAAAGTTTTTACTGTTTTAAATTACACCTACTCATTTTTGTCATAGATGCATCAAAACTAGATTATTACTAGATAGTCTAGTAATAAATGAAAATATTTTATACATAAGGATAAAGATAAAGAAAGCTAATAGATATGTTTTGAAGATGTAAAAATGTAAGGTATTAAACCTAATAAACTTAATTTCACAAATATTATTATTATTATTATTATTATTATTAAGATAATAATTAAATTAATTGGAAATTTTTTAATGAAAACTCAAACTCACGAAAATTGATATGAAATGCTTATAGTAAAAATTGTAAAAGGATAACGATGTTTTGTTTCGTAAAACTGAAACAAGAGCGTTATGTTCTCTTACTTACCAATGGAAATAACATAAGAGTAGTAGAGTACCGTAAGAAATATAAGAGTAACGTACAACCGAATGATATCAACACAATTATCTCCTCCAGTGACAATTTTACATTTGTTACAGTCAACATCTGAAAAATATTCCACTCATGAGCTGACGACACCACGTTGATCTCGACGAAATGCTAGTACCGCTATAAATGAGTGAACGGCCGCTAGAAGAAGCTAAACAGTAACATTTGCGTTACATTAAAAAAATTTAATGATATTTATTCATTCTTGGACACATTGCTTCACACGAAACAATTTAAATAAAATTATCCTGCTGTGTGCTGTGAATGAAAAAGTGCAAGTTTCTTTTAAGGAATCATTCCTTTGATCTAGCAGCTGAAGACCGGTGTTTTCATATTTCATAAAAATATTTAAGTACTTTCCTATGAAAATGTGAATTTAAAGAAATTCTTTATTGTGTTCCACATACAAAAAGCGCATGAATAAATGGCCAACGATGTAAAGAAAAAAGCATTCATTCAATTGGACCAAGACAAAAACAAATGAATAATGGTACTCGTGCAACATCGAGAGCAAAGTGCAGTTCACAAATAAACTAATGCAGTATCTTCAGCTATATTACGAATCGGCCATACGTCCACATTCAGATTCAGTCGATGACATGATGAAAGCAACATAGACGACACTGTCCCAAAATTTCGACTGACGATAATTCCAGCATTTCTATTGCCCGAAGAATATCCTGGTGCAAGCAGTAAAATAGCTGGAACATTGAAAGAATTTATGCTATCACTCTTTTTTAATGAGGATTCCCAACCACTAGTCCCTTCTTCTCGGGGGTGATCAAATTGTTATGATAAAAGGTACTGTAAATTGTCACATATTCTACTCCTAGGTCATTGTAAAAGCGAAAACTGCTTTTCCGGCATTAAAGAGTCAAAATTTTGGATCTAATAGATAATAACACGCCGAGAGATTGCGATAATAAGGTTTCAGACAAAAATTCCAAGTACAGTGATTTCTCTATATATGTCGCCAAGATTTGGTTGATAAACATCGAGGAATTGTCCCCACTACCGCGAGATGTAAATACCCCGTGAAGGGCGACGTTGATCGAGAGCCGCCGCCGCCGCCGCCGCCGCCATACAGTGTAACATAACACGATCGGGTATATCGGTGTGAGACCAGAAGATCGCTACTAATGCAATAACAAAGCTTCTTTATTTTTCATTATGTTTTTATTGGACTTTCATCAACATATTCCTGACATTTTTCTAATGAAAATGATACCAAATATGATATACTACCAATGATGTTTACAGTGAATTCTCGTTGTATGGCAGTTACGCCGTTAATTTTACTGACAATCACACCAAATCGGAGGTTCTCGCCGAGCGTCCCATTTGAAATACACAGGGCACGCTGGAAACCTAAAAGTCAGTCCGTTTGTATGCCATAAGAAACCGATGGCTCTCAAACGCTACTAGCATTAAAACGGTAGAAGTATCCGTCTCCGACATATAATATTGCACGGAGAAGCAGACAGCGAAGCTCGAGAGCCGTCGCAGCCGAAGAGTACTGTAACACGACACTATCAGGGTACATCGTTGTGAGACCAGAAAACCACTACTAATCCAATTACAAAACTTCTTTATTTTTCGTTACTTTTTTTTTATGAAACTCTTACCAATATATTCGTGGCATTTTTCCGATTAAAATGAAACCAAATATGATATAATTCCGATGATATTTATTTGTGTAACGAGCGATGAAAGTTTCGAACGCAGAGAAAGACAGCGTATGTCAAAGAAAAAGACGTGGAGGGCCGCGGTCGCCGGCACAGATCAAAGCTCGCGTCAACACAGGCCTTTAAATGAAAAATTTAACTTATCTATTATTAATTATTTTTTTATGAGACTTTCACCAATATATTTGTGGTATTATTCTGATGAAAATGATATCAAACGCGATATAATTCGGATCACATTTACTCTAATTTTCCGTTAATGTAACTGTTATGGGAAGTAACTTTCATCCTTCGTTACACAAGTAAGTATCATCGGAATTATATCATACTTGGTATCATTTTAATCAGAAAAATACCACGAATATGGTGGTAAAAGTTTCATAAAAAAATAACGAAAAATAAAGAAGTTTTGTAATTGGATTACTAGTGGTTTTCTGGTCTCACACTGGTATTCCCGACCCGTGATATGTTTACACTCCTCGGCGTCCGCAATGTTTATCATCCAGGCCTTAGCGAAATATGTAGAAAAATCACTATATTCTACTCCCAGCACATTGTAAGAGTGAAGTCCGCTTTTCCGATATTAAAAAATTAACATTTTGGATGTAACAAACAATAAGATGCCTATAAATTGCACTAATAAGGTTTCAGACAAAAATTCAAAGTACACTTCACGATAAAATTATTAATTATAGGAAAATGAATGAAAAGTTTATGCAGTAAGAATTTTCTTCTTCCTTGATTACTAATGTTATTGTTTGCAGCATATAGTAAACTTGAAACAATAGAGTTTCACTTATAGATAGATAATAAGAGGCTGTTGCCAAATGCATACTAATCGATTGCCAATCTTAATGCAAAAGAAACGTTTCCTATGTCAATTACACGACATGGAAACTGATTACGTCTGAAGAGAATTGAAACGAGGATTATATTTAAATTTTTTAATTTAAACGCGTTCAGAGGAATGACCCCTTAAAGAAATATTCGATTATGACTTGAACTCTCATCACCTGGGTCATTATACAAGTAAAAGTCATCACAACGACAACGAATCTCTGTACATTCGTCAGAATGGACTTGTCGTTGGGCCAGAGGCCAGTCAAGCACGTCAAAGTATGATAAAATTTAAGATTCCCCTCGAACACTTCCATCTTTCCCGCTGCCGAAGAACGTCTGCACGAAGAATCTGAGGCATCGTCCAACTACACCTCGGAATCATACTTTATTCATGCTACCCTACTACTTTTTGCTTCAATTTTCTGACATTCTCAATTGTCCTGACAAAATTGACTGTAATTCGATCGCATTACATACCTCCGTCTGGAATCGATCGGCTTGATTAGTATGCTCTAGAGAATGTGAAAAAATATGAGACGCTAAATTTTTAAAACACGAGTATGGCAACTCTGGTCTCTAGATCTTTTTGTTTACCTTGTTTGTTTTCTTCCTGGAGCAAAAGTATTTGCTTTTCAATGATCACTTATTGTGTAGAAGTCTTTCTTTTTTCCTGTTTCTTATGTAGGGCGAGGCACCTAAGACGAAAAAATGTTTCAGGAAGAAAACGTTTGGTTCAGTGGGGCAATTATTGCGACGGAGAATTTTTTCTCTAGGTCATAATTTCCGATATTTCAAGATCATCGTCTTTCTTTTTTTTTTTTAATTCAAATTCAACCATGTATAAGGTATTGACCTTCAAATGACCTTCGAAGCAGTTATTCTTCAAAAACTTGTCATTCCTCCGATCGGAGGTCCCTCCATTTACGATAGGTACACAGACGAGGAATAGGAGTAGACCAATCACCATATGGGATTTTCTGTCTCACACAAAAACAACTCGTTTACTTACGCCCTCTACGCTGTCAAACAATACATGTTGCAACTAGATCCACAAGAAGCTTAAACCATATACCTATCATAAATGGAGGGACCTCCGATCGGAGGAATGACAAGTTTAAGCAAAACCTAACACCAGAACACGAGAGCAAAGCTAATAACCCCGAACACGAGTGCGGTCTAACCAACAAGAGTTCAACAAGGGTAGAAGTCAAAACTTTAAACTATGATACTAACTAAAATAGAAACACATAGAGGTAAAGGCGCTTCGGAGTATTCCGGGTTCGGAGGAATACCAATTTTAAGAAAAGGAACTTTTGAAAAGTTCAGAAGCAAATTTCAATTAGAAATCGAGAAAAACAGTTGATGATGTCAATGAATGACAAGGTAATCCGAAACAGAAACTATGTGTTTCTTAATTGTAGGGAAAGGATCTTACCAAGAAGCTAAAGGTGGACCTAGGGAAAACAAGGAAAGTACTAAAGGCAAATTCAGACACAATTCAATACACAAGTTTTTATTATTAGTAAGTCTTAAATTTTATTTTACAATGTTATCGCAAATTACAATTGTGCAGCTATTAGCTCGATGTTATTGTCTATTTGTAAGATTACTAGAAATCCTTACAAATAGAGAATAATACCGATTGCCCGGGTCTCACCACGAGGAGGTTGCTGCACGAAAGACCCGAAAGGAAGCCAGAAGGAATTCAATACGCTTCCTTCCGACTCCCTTTCTTACAATGGCGATTTACTGTCTTACAAACTAAATTTCGCAAATCGCTAAATGGGAAAGATCACTTTTCCACAGACGGAAAAGGTCACTTTACCATTTAGCGTATGTCGAGTAATTATTGCGGAGCAAAAGGTGTGAATCGGAGAAGAAGTCTCCGATTCACTGGGGATCAAGAACGAATCAGGCAGAAGGCTCTGATTCTTTCAATGAGACAAACAAAACCGAACCAGAGTAGAAGGCTCTGGTTCGATGGTCACGCGACGCGTACAATGCTTGCAAGCTGTCTGCCGACCAGTAACGGTACCCGACGCTTCCACACTCGCAACAATGGCCAGGGACGCCTCCACCGTACGGTAGAACTACCTTGCCCAACTACCCGCCGCGAGCAACACTGACGCGGTTGGTTCCGGCAAGACTTACGGTAAGTAGGAACCCCTGCTCCCGGAGCGAGCCACGCCAGTGTTGACACGACTTAGGCAGACATTTTACGGACTACGGGCGAGTACTGCTCCCTGACCATCATTCTATGTGCATCCACGCCGAATATCGCGACTGGACCGGTTCAAGACTTGCAAGCATGGTCCGACACAGCACACAGGGTGTGTCGGAGTCAAAAATCGAGCCGAGCAAAGTGAAGTTACGGCAATAATTACTCGACATAATTACAACGACGTTTAACGAACTTATTAAGTAACGCACGCACGCAAGTCGACCAATTGTTGTGGGCGCACGGGGGGTCAAAAATGAATCGAGCAGAAGGCTCTGATTCTTTCAAAGGGACAAACAAAACCGAACCAGAGCAGAAGGCTCTGTTTCGAGGGTCACCCTCCCACCCTACCCACTGGTCACAGCAGAAGGCTGTGACCCAAATGACCAACCGAATTTAACAAAATCAATCTAACACAATAATTGGTCGACAACTATAACAAACTTATAATTAAATCGCAGTCTTCTTTTAAATCGGTGTCTTCGGTCGATGCGTTGTCCTCGGTCGATGATGAATTTTTTCATCTATGGTAAATAATCTGAAACAGACTAACAATAATTAGACACGATATACAAAATAAAAGAAGACGACGAGGAACAGTCGAAACGATGGCAAGATGAAACGACGAGATACTACTCTATACCCCGTACACGAGTACCGCCTACCTAACACGCACAAGAGTGCGAATCTAACCAGCTCACGAGAGCCAAACCTAACTCCAGCTCACAAGAGCCAAGCTAACCCCGCACAGGAGTGCGGCCTAACCGACAAGAAATCAACAAGAGTAGTTGAAGTCAGAACTTCAAACTACTGAATTTGTGGCTCGGGGAGCCCCGGGTTCGCCAATACCCGTACTCACCCACGGCCCCATCCGTGGTGAGTCCCTGAGGGACCTCCGTTCGGAGGAATACCAATTTTAAACCAGACATATTAAATTTTAGAAGAACTTTGGAAAGTTCAGAAGAAAATTTCAATTAGAAATCCAGAAAAAAAGTTGACGATATTTATTGAACGTTAACGTAATCCGAAACAAAAACAATGTGTTCGGTTAATAATTGGAAGGAGCTTACCAAGAAGCTAAAGGTGGACCAAGGGATAACAAGGAAAGCATTAAAGGCAAATTCAGAAACAATTCAATACACAAGTTTTTTTATTATTAAAATTTTTATTTATAGCAAATTATAACTTTGCAGCTATTAGCTCGATATTATTCTCTATTAGTAAGATTACTAGAAATCCTTACAAATAGAGAATAATACCGATTGCCCGGATCTCACCACGAGGAGGTTACTGCACGAGAGACCCGAAAGGAAGCCAGAAGGAATTCAATGCGCTTCCTTCCGACTCCCTTTCTTACAACAACGATTTAAAATCTTACAAACTAAATTTCACAGATCACTAAATGGAAAAGATCACTTTTCCAAAGACGGAAAAGGTCACTGTACCAGCGTTGGTACTTTTCGCAACACTAAGACAATCGCGATATCAAATTCGCAACGCTAATTTCTCAAGCAGAACTGTTTTTATTAATTGATTCGCGAGGTATGCAGGAAGAGTGACAAAGTCTATTGGTGAAAAGACCCGGCTCATCCACCATTTTACCTTGTCATTAACAAAAGCGGTAAGTAAAAAATTCTATTTTATTTTTTCGCAATACAAATTCAACCCGTTGTGATTTTTTCGCAACTCTAATCGAAATAATAATAAAATCTTTATATTTTAAAAATTGACAACTAGCAATCAAAATTAAATGAAATGGAAATCGCGATTTAATTCGCAACACTAAACTAGAAACAATCTAAATTGCGAGTATTTTCGCAACACTAACTTTGATCTTCTCTGTTCAAAATCATTTAATACAACGCGTGTTTTTTTCGCAACGCTACTGTCAAAAATAGAATATAATATAATTTCAGAATACCGATTTTATGTCAAAAAAACAATATAATATAATATAATTTCGGAAAACAAATTTCACGTCAAAAATATAATATAATATAATTTCGGAATACTAATTTATTTATTCCGACGCAAATTCGAATTAAAAATAAAGAAATAATAATTGACGGCGTTCGTTAAATGAGCACGCATTGCAAAACAGAAAATGTATATTTGTTTGGGTACTTACATAGATCTGCTGAAAGTTGATCAAGGTGAGCGTTGACAGATTCCAGGAATCGCTGACCGACCTCGAGGCAGCTTAAGGTGGACCAAGGTAGGCCAATGATGTCCAGTGATGTCCACTGCAGCTATGGAGAATCCCTGGTCCACTCGAAGGTAGGCAGGAGTAGTCCAGGGTGGTCAGGGTGGGCCAGAGCAGTTCTGGAGAACCAACTGTCACTTCCAAGGTCGTTTGCACTCGCGGTTTCACAACACTTCCGCTCACTTTAAATCGCGCACTTCGACTGACGGACCAAGCGTGACTGCCGAGAACAGGTGCGCGGTACGCAGGTGCGCAACTTCCCCACCCCAACTAATTTCGCAAAATTATCGATCGCCAAGATAGTAATTTTTGATAAATTTATTATTTCTGGCTGCTTAATGTTTATAACAATTTCTTTTGGTGATGATATTAACAAGCACTCCCTTGACCATCTTGCCATCTAATTTTTTAGCAAAAATAATTAATAGAAACCGAGATACAGAATAACTTTTAAACCATTAATATTCGCACGCATTAATTTATCGTACGAAATTCACTGTTAAATTTATTATTTCTGGTTGTTTAACGTTTATAACAATTCATTTCCAATGATGTCGACCATCACACCCTTGACCATTATGCCATTTAGTTATTCAGTAAAAATAAATTACAGAATTAAGTCACTGAAAAATTTATTAATTCTGGCTGTTTATTGTTGAGCTCGAGGCCGAGGCTGAACACACGAACACAAACGTAAAACTTTTGTTTACGTCCTTGATTCGCTGGTCACTTACGCACGCATTAATTTATCGAACACAATTAACTGGTAAATTAATTATTTCCAGCTAGTTAATATTTATAACAATTTTTTCTGCCAACTACGTCGACGAGCACTCCCTTGACCATCTTGCCATCTAATTTTTTAGCAAAAATAATTAATAGAACTTAAGATACAGAATAACTTTTGAACCATTAATATTCGTACGCATTAAATTATTTCTGGCTGTGTAATGTTTACAACAACTTCTTTTTCCAATAATGTCGACAAGCATTCCTTTGACCATGTTACCACCTAATTTCTTAGAAAAGGTAGGTAAGAGAATTCAAGGTACAGAATACGATAAGCTAGAGTGCGACACGAAACAGCATAAGATGAGATCACAGACGAGGGTTAGGATAGTAGAATATTTGTTCCACAATACTAGTTCTGGCTGATACGGTAGGATGTGGCACGGAATGTTAAGGGGGCTCTAGAGCCCCCCGAGCGTGAGAGAAAAATACATTGGGTGATTGGTCTACTCCTATACCTCGTCGGTGATAGGTATATGGTTTAAGCTTCTTGTGGATCTAGTTCCAACATTTATTGTTTGTCAGCGTAGAGGGCGTAAGTAAACGAGTTGTTTTTGTGTGAGACAGAAAATCCCATATGGTGATTGGTCTACTCCTATTCCTCGTCTGTGGTCGCAGGCCGAACCTCGCCCCAGCGGAATCTGCTTGTACCACTGGCGGTTCAAGGATAAGGCAACGAAATGCACGAGGCCGTGTTCATACCAGCCGGGAAACGACCCACAGAGTCGCTGATGTGGTGATTGGTCTACTCCTATGCCTCTTCTGTGATTATACATGGGAGATTGCTCTCCCTGACTGAGGTCCATACATTATACATGGACCTCCCTGCTGTAAACTTTTCATACTCCTAAATAGTTTTTTGAAGTGAGTGATTTAATTATAAATACAATACTTTACAGATATATTAAAGAAATAAAATTTTATCAGTAAAATTTAAATTTCTTCTTTATGGTAATAATTAAACTGTATCCAGCTTCCAATAACTATTTGTTTTATATTTAACGAAAACAAGAATATGTATCAGTATTTAAAAATATTTGTAAACACATAGTCTATGTTAGACTTTATAAGTAAAATCAAATAATGGAAAATTAATATTTTTCTTCGACGAAATTACGCAATACATATTTATTTATCATACTTCTATATAGTGCTGCAAACCCAAATAATTGTTATAGGAATGAAAATTTCATATTTTTCATTGATTTTGTTTTACTTCTGTACAATATGCTTTACATTTTTTAATTAAGATATAGTAAAAAGTTATAATCCGTAGTTACGCATAAACATACAAAATAACTGACATTTTAATTCATTAATAATATAGGTATGAAACAAAAAAAGAAAAAGAAATCAAAATATTTAATATGTAGAATTAATTTGAGAAAGAATTGATTTTTATTAGTGCGCCTATAATACAACATTAATATACTGATTTCATAAATTTTGTTACCACATATTTCTTAAATAAACAGTATAACCATTATGACTTATAGTCTGAAAATTTGTGAGTTTTGATTCTTTTTTAGAAATATATATATATACATTTTTAGAAATGCATTATCGAAATTATATATTTTTAGATTTGCCAATGACATTCAATTGAATTTATATATAATATCTTTTCCAAAACGAAGGACAATTTTAAAGAATCTTTCCAAGTGGTAGTAGAGTATAATATGCATGTATCAATATGTAATTTTTACATATTGAAGAAATTTGCACCCATGGAAGCATTATCTACTGACTGTAACGTTGATACAATAAGCGCTACGATTGCTAGTATAACAATCTTTAATATACTTGTCCAGCAAGCTGTTATTTAGAACAACTTTGTAGTGTTTGTTTTTTATTTGTAAGCAAACATTTCAATAATGTGCAAGTATAAAATTATCATGTTTATTAACTATTTGTCATAATACAAGAAATGTAACAATAACTAATACTTTCTAAACCTCTTTTGGTTTTATATTACTTTAAATGTAGTGTGTGTATATATATAAATAATATTTCAGTATTGTTATATGAGTATAAAGAAATAACAATAGCTATAATACTAAGGCAGCAATAATAAAGGACTTTAAAATTCCTATTTCGTTATCTTTCTTTATTATTTTTAATTATATATATATATATATATATATATATATATATATAAAATTTATTTTTGTCATATATATATATATATATATATATATATATGATAAAAATAAATTTACCATGTTCTGAATCACAATCACTTAAAAACAAGAGATAATTTTATATATTATACAAACTTATGTAAAAATTCCCTCAACATTATGAATAATACATTACATAAAGTATCTTCATGTTATTGGGCATCAGTATTTAATTAATACAAAGTGGCCCAAGAAATATGTAATCACACAAAGATATTTAAGATTAAGTGTTATTTCAATTTAAGAAGTACTATGCTAGTAGGTTAATTAAATTAATAACGGAAATATTATTTCTAAAAATATAGAATTTTCAGCTACTTGACTATCAGTTAACATTTTAAATATGTATAGCAGTTTTTAAGTTTTTCGGTTTGGATGTTATAAATTGTACGAATATATAAATGATAATTGAGCCGCGACAAAATTCTAGAAAATCCATATTAGAACCATTGTGGTTACTTTATAAAGTTTGAAAAACCAGAATAAACCTTTTGCTATGAAAATAAGAGGATTTCACAAATATAATTTGTGAATTAAATACACTGAAATGCCACTGTTAAATAAATACATTAAAAAGAATATTATGAATAATTGCTAATTACGATATATATATATATATATATAAACTCTAAAATTGATAAGTAATTATATGAATGATAATTTTGTTCTAAAAGATACTTATGTTATATTGAAAATTATATATTAAATAGTTCTTGATTACTCTACATATATGCGAGAATTTTTCAAAAGTAACATATGTTAGTGATATTTACTTACATGCCTTCAATATATGAAAAGAAAAAGAACGTTTATTCCTGACAAATCCAAGTCTATGTATAACGATGTTTATGTTGTCCTCGTAGAGTGATTCTCGATTTACAATAATCAAATCTCAAGTTTGCATTTTTCTACTCACATATCACATCTTACAATGTTCACAATGTACACGATAAATTAATAACAGAAAACATTAAAAACACATCTGCGCATCACAAAGAGTAAAAACGGAACGTGTGAACTCCAGTAGTTTTTACTAAATGAAAATAATCCCACAATATATGTATATTTGGTTATCGATGACGATGACAAATCAAGAAAGATTTAATTGGGCAACTAAAACGATAATTGTAGATTATGTTTTTTTAACATCTGAGTACTTTACTGCCACCTAGTGAAGCTACAATGTAATATTTTCATAAAAAATAGTTTTAGAAGTAAAGTTATTGTAATCCAATTTGGTACAAAGGGGACACCTAAAGAAATAGTAAAAGTTCATCATCATTGTCACAATTGTGCAAAAAATTACTTTCATCGCTTTAACATTCAGACAACTAGCAGGAATGTGGCACTTAATTTGACATTATATAATAGCCACATAAATACTGTGTCTATAAACTTATTTGCAGCTCATGTGCAGACACAATAATAGATACTGAGAAGGTATGAGATAGAACTCGGCTCAGTGCAATCTTTCGTTTCTTAACTGACATGGCACTAACCCACACACAATCGATCAACTCATTCACACTTTAAATTTTGTTACTTTTGTAATATTTAAATATGAACATTCATATTTCAGCTATCAAATGTATTAAATAACAATAATAGAAATGACTAATACGCTAAATCTGCTTCATACAGTCGGGTTCAAGGTATTTGGTCTGAATTATATGATCATTAACACTAGGTTTACGGGAACCGTCAAAGCGACGGGTTCTAATATTCTTAATTCACAATTGTAGAAATTGTAAAGATGCATGAATGAGAAATTATTAACCAAATTTATTTCTTCGGGTATGTATTGTAAAAGAAATGGCTAAAGATTTGAATAGATACATTTTTGTTAGTTTTATAAAGTAATGTAAAATAGGTATATTTAGTGCCCTGTAAACCTAATGTTAACAATGATTGTAGATATTACATTTCAGATTGCAACTAAAATTTATGGAAAAATTTATAATCCCAAGTATTCACGCTAGTACCCAATGTTTGCTTTATACACATGTAGTTCGTAAAAGATCTGTTACTTAGTGAATGCAGCAAATACAGCCCACAGGACTGGATTGGCATTAGGTTTAGCAGCTTCCGCTTCGAAATCAAGATCTAGTAATGTCCGTACCCGTCGCATTGCAATTTCATAATCGTCATCAGAAAGTGGTGCGAATGCATTTTCTAGTACATCGGCTGCGTGAGCTAAAATTACTAAAGCTAGTATCCGCCTATCCATCCGGCCAGCATCGTTAACCCAACGATTTAATACAGCTTCCTGAATCTGTAAAATAATAATATTACCTTGCAGTATAATCTAAATAATACGAAATCATACAATTATAACCTCAAGAACCACTAAACATAAGTAATCTTATCACTACACCCATGCATATACGCAAGATAAGATACTATTTACAAATTGCAGCGCAACAAATTAGTGTAAATTATATTATAATATAATAGTATACATCAGTACGTCTATATACCTTTTTTACAAGACGAAATTTGGCAAGGATATCAGTAAGAGGATGTGTTGTCATATCGAACAATAAGAAATTTTGTTTCTCTGTTGTTAGAACTCCTTTCTCTACAAGATTTTTTGCTAATCTTTCTCTAACATTTTTTAGCTGGTATCTTAATTTAAGCGGGTTCCATGTTTCTCCTAAATGAATTGAAAATTATATTAAAAATTTGCTCCAACTTACTAAGCAGATATGCCTTACAGTTAACGCGTATACCGACCGCTAAGATATTCTATCCAACTAGGAACAGTTTCGGGTGGGTCAGTTTCTTTCAAATGTTTCAGTGCTTCGTCTAACAAAACATCTCCTGTCGGTGCATCGTTCTTTAACAGTAGTTTCCTCACCAAAAGTCCCTTTTTACGCATACCAGCTTTCTCTAATTCTACACGACCACGAAATCCAAGTTCTGCCAAGATACAACCACGTAATCCAGAACTTATGCAGTCGTTCCAAAACGAAGTATAACCCTGCAAAAGAACGCGCGCTTCAAGACTTGGGTATAAGTTGCTCGCTTGCTCTACAGAATGCGATGTTGCAGCAGTCCATGATAGAGCGATAAATGTCAACAAACCTCCTTGTCCTTGAGGCCAAGCAGCAAGACTTCTTCCATCAACGTCAAACGTGTCTCTTTATCGGAATCGTCATCGATCGTGGGATTTGAATTAAGATCTTTTTGTGTCGAAGAATCTGTATCCCCGCCATGGCCAGATAATTTGTCATTCTGGCCAATATCATTTGAACCATCCTGACCTAGACTACTGCTACTACTGCTGTTAACTACACGTCGTCGTTGTACCAACCCGTCACTGCGATTCATTATTCGACGAAGCTGTGCTTCTCTTGCGATTTCGTCCGCGTGTCAAATACGCCACCGTGTCGCCTTGACTCTCGTTGATTAGGCGTGCAGTAAACTGCAGTTAAAGCAAGCTGGCGGCATGTATTGAACAATACACAATATATTGTTGACGTTTTGACCGATGCGACATATCTTTCCAAGATGGCCAGTCCCTACGGACGTTGTTACTTTATTTCACAAGTATTATTTCTCACTTTTATTATCCTTGCGCTACATGTGATCAAGAAAAGGTCCAAATACGTGATGTGTAACACTATCGTTCTGAACGTAGTTCGTTGTTTCGGCGATGCATTTACCTCGGCGCTAATGTTTTTGAAAAGAAAGCTATCGAAGTTCTCTCAATCGAGGTCCTCTGAACAGTCATCAAGTCGGAATCACGAATCGCGAACCAGGTTTTACGGGTGTATAGAAAGTTTGCATTATTCAGAAATAGAGTTTATAATTGCTCCGTCGGTAAGTTGTTCCTGCGATTGTTACGCCAAATTCTACGCGGGATTTCCATTCACTTTTGAACAGCACACTTATCTCCAATCTTTGCTTTATGCTTTTAAATGGAAACGACCGAATCCACGAGTATTTCAAATGATCTGTTTGCTTTTAGTTCATTCAAACGAATTTTATTAAGTGATAGATTCCATAATTCATTGAGTTACTAAAAAAAAAAAAATCGAAAGTTTTATATTTCAATTGTTTTATAATCAATTATATTGAATTTTATATTTCTATGATGGTGTAAGTTAAAAATCAATAAATAGCTCTATACAATGAGTAAGGAAGCACTGATCTTTCAGGAAAAATAAGTTTTTATTTTAAATTTCGTTTATTATGACTGACTTTTTTTTGACTTTGTTCAATCTATAAATAGAGTCAAAGTGATATTCTAGTTTCGAGGCTTGAAATAACTACATGTTACTGAGAATTTAAAAGGAACGAAATATTTTTCAAGCGAGTTTTTTGGACACGTTGTCTGTCTGTTATGATATATTCGGTTGGAACGGAAATTCGTAGCGTTTTTAGGTTACAAGTTAAAGATAAAATTCAGATATTTTTTTATACATAGGTTTGTTCAATACAAAAAGTAATAGAACAGAATGGAATATATGTTATTGAATAAATCTATGAATAAATATCTTAATTTAATCTTTAAATTTTAATTTGAAAACGCAACTTTTGTCCCATTGCAATATTATTTTAAAAATCAAGTGGTATACTCTTTTGAAACAACATACTTCGAGTAGTTAGAAAAGAAAAACAAATTCAATTTATTTGATTAAGTAAAAGGTAAAATATTCGTTCGATAGAGCGCTTATTCTTTTTTCTTTTCATTAAAAATCAAGCATAGTTATTAGAGGGGCCGGAAAGTAATGTTGTTTTTGCGCAAGTCAACATTTGACTGATAATAACAGCTGACTTGGTATTAACTTCGTACACCTACGTTGTTCAGTACACGGATGCAGGTTCAGGAGAGTAGTTAGTACTGTCTTGTACAAAAATATTGTTTTTTTTTTTAGAGGTCATATTCGAAATGACCGATTGAAATCTAGAAAAGTTGCACGTTCAGCATTTTATGCTATACGAATTTCGAAAGGGCAGCAGTTACCGCAATAGCTATTGGAAACATTTGTGATGATTATCCAGAAGCTGTGCGGTTGTGCGTAAATGCCAATGATGGTTTGCCAAATTTAAATCGGGCAATTTCAATCTTCTTGACGCACCTCGATCAGGAGGGCATGTGGTACTCGATAATGACATTTTACGGGCAGCTGTAGAAGCTGATCCGCGACAGACGATTGAAGAACTCGGAGAAGCTTCATTCAACCGCACAAGCTTCAACCGTACAAGAGCATTTAAGTATATACACCGCAGATTAAAAATAATATGTCAATAAAAAATTATTCTACTTTAATTTTACAAAAAATACGACATTACTTTCCGGTCCCCCTAATACAAATGTACGATTGTACTTGATCGCTATTGTTCATCTTACAATAGACACAAATGCAGTTAGGTGGAGCACAGTATTCAAAGTTTGAATACATTTAGATAGAAAGAATTCACGCGATGATCTTTAACACTAAATTGCCGGATGAAAAAGAAGGTGTCTGGTCAGTTAGTAAATCCCTCCGACAGATTGGTGGTATTGTATGATAATGAGGGTGATCAGATATTTACCTACCTTCATAATTCTATTACATCATCATTCTATTGTTAATATATGTTTAAAAAATGATTTAAGTTTTTCTACATACATAGAAATAAAATCGTAAATGAGACAAATTAAATGCTTTACTCGACAAAATTATAAATGATAATCCAACAATTTTTTAAAATTGCGTTTTTGTTAGTTTTCTATAAATTACCGTAGTACACTACCTGTTTTCTGGATTTTTTCAAACTGCTGTTAATATAATACATAAATACTCCCCTGCGAAGGTAGCATAAGGGACCTAATAATTACTGTGGGAGTACCAATTACTGTGCCTGTATTAATTATACTTATTTTTAAAGCACAAAAAATCGAGTACTTAAGCACCGATACATTCTTTTACGTAATTGTAATTTTCTATTCAAATCGTGCAATGGTTTTTAATAATAATTATTTTATAGTCTGCATAAATATGAGCCCGAGCCATGAAAGTTTTTTGTTTGCAGCTTTCGCAAGCTTGTTTTGCCAGAAAGAACACAAACGACGTACAAAAAGGGAATGATTTTTTAAGTATGGTAAGGGTTAAAAAAAAGAGCATCTCTTCGAGGTGATGAAAAGATGTTTAACAACTGTTGGTCTTGTAAACTTGCATACCATACCACAGTAACGATCGATTTTTATTGCTCGCGAACAATGGAGCGAAACGAAAATTACAGTTCAAGCGTATTTCGTCGTTCCGGGGCGTAACATTAAGTTTTACAGTTAAACTGCGTACGTGTCCTCGAAAGTACCAATAAAATGATACGTGTGCTCGCGAAACGATATATGCCTGGTATATTCGTTGATGCGTGGCACTCCGAAAGCGTGACGCTTTGCAAAACGAACGTCTCGAAACGGATCTAGAAACTTTAATGTACACTGACTGACTGAGTTCAATTGATTCGTTCCATTTGAGGCAAAACTCGCGATAGCGGCAGTACTCTTTTACAGTATAGGCGAATATTCTTGTAGTTCAGCACCATGCAGAAATACATTGAATAAAGTATTACTTACAATCGGCATACGTTCATAAAGTTTTATCGAGTCTAAAACTAACAAAATCAAGTATGACATTTTTTTTCATTCATAAGAAAAGTGACATGAGTGAAAAAAGAAAATTTTACAGGAGAGCCATTTGAAAATTATATATATAGCTAAAATTGCCAATTTTTTAATCGTATATAACCAATTTGTTGGTATTTAGATATATGTAAACCATTTACTACAGTTTCAATATCTGATCAGGTAGGGGGAGTTCCGCTAGTGCCAGAGACTTAAGGTTTTTCTTAAATAAATGAAAAAATATAATACCGGATGAAATTTCTTTTTATTAAAACCAATACACTCTATGCATAATATAGAAAGATTAAGAAAGAAATATCTATGCAAAGTTATAATGACACAACTCGCACGCTTCCTGACTACAAAAGTCAACAGATATAATAGTTTCGAAGTTGTGTAACGTTGTACGTACCGGGTTTTTGTTAGCGGCAACAATCAACCGATCTGCTTAACTGTGCACAAGTGACAGGGGCGCGATGAAACGCGATGATTATTGTTTGTTTGCACTCCTCTAGAACTTACACGATACAATATTTCGGTACAGTTTTAAATGTTAAAGATACAGTTACTACTCTGGCTTATATTGCCTTATATTTCGTTACTACTCTGGCTTATATTTTTCTGTAAAAAATAAAATTTTTTGGGAAAATTAAAATCCAACTGATAAAATGGAATAGGTAAATAATTTAGATTTACATGTTTAAATTAACCCTTTGACTACTGAGAAACCAAATACAGAATGTGCCAATTCAGTGGTGCAGCATAGTGTCGTCAGACAGGAGAAATTTAAGGGAATACAGACCCCTTGACACTGGCATTACTGGGTTAGTCACAACACAGACGTGGAGGTAACACGAATTGGTTGCACGCACATGTCACGTAACCGGTCCGTGGCGGAAGCGTGGGGATGCTCGCCGCCAGGGAATGGGGGAATGGGGGAATGGCGTCGTAGAAGGGGTAAGGTAGTATGGGAGAAAAGTTTCGAGATTACTTTTTTTCCATCTAAACAAACGCTTTTGGCTAATGTCCGTATCGAGAGAACGCTTCTCATTCGTGTCTACATATACATAGACGGCCTACGTTGTTAAAGGGTTAAATGTTTTGCAAGTTGAAACAAAATGCGATTTAATAATTTGACGGCTTAAGGTATTGTTTGTTTAAAAAAAATTCTATATTTAGCTTTTCTGTAAACACAACTTTGATTTATGCACACCTTGAAAATGGGTAGGTAGAAATTGTTTCGTATTCAGGCGAGGTGAGAGTAATCAGTGTTTTATCAGGGTTAGTGACATTGCGGTCAATCACCAAGCATGTTGGTCGCGTTCACCGACCACCTTATTGAGCTTAATCGCCGTTTCCCGCCATTCAATGTCAACTGTTCAATGTCACATGGGCACATTTGCATGACCCATTGGTGAAAAACCCCGCTGCTAGGAATATGTACAAGATCTAACAGTAACAAGTCGATCAACAAGACTTTGATTACAAGACAAGTAATCTCAAGGAGATCCCCCTTTTTTTTAGTTTCCTATTGTTTCAAGTCGGTGAAACATTTAACATAGTTTGTACATTACATCTTGGGTTTGACATTCGAATCGTTGATACGAATTTCAATGTTGAAATGGCGAGATTAGTTCTGTAACGATGTACTTGTATGTACTTTCCAAAAATGTAATTTAATTTTTCGACAATCAAATTTTCGACTTTCATTCTACGAGTGATCTGTGCTAACTGAACAGCTTTGTTATTATTCGTTATATTCGGAGGTCACGTTGTGTTTATATCTATATGAAATATACAAAATAAGAGATGTACGAAAACTTTCCTCGCGTCTGTTTCTGCACATTTTTCCGTTTTTGTCGATTCTTTTTGTAATGCTGAAGGGAAATAAAATGTTGTTTACACAAAATTTATTCTACATATGTTTTCCGCATAAAATTTATTATTGCCATGAATATACACAGTTTTACTTTCAATTTGTCACTGTACGAATACTTTCCACACCGACTGTATATAAAAAAGACACACACTCGCTAGTACCTTGAAATATAAAAGTTTATGTATACAAAAAAGTACTTTTATTATTTTAGCGTTATTTGAAATTTCTTACTTGCGGATAGAAGAGATTTTTAAGGTATTTTTGCTCAATGTTAACATATTATTTTTTCCCACCATTACTTTTTTTGCGTACTCCTGAATTGCTGTTATAGATTGTAATAGTCATTCCACAGGACACCAATTAATATAAAAATAGGGAGGGATGGAAAAAGAGAGGGAGAGAGAGAGAGAGGAGGGGGGAGAGGGAGAGAGGGAAAAGGATCTAAGCGAGGGAGAGAAAGAGAAAGAGAAGGTAGGAATCGAGGCTGTCGGTGAAGGCGCAACGAGTGGCACGTTCAGTCGTCCGGACCCGCTCGGTCGGTCTGAACAGACGGTATCTAATGATACTCTCCGTGATCACGGTGACTCTGTCAAATCTTCGATCGTGTAAACATTTCTCTCTTTAATTGTGTACTTAACCTGGAAGCGAGCGAGGCGAACAGGAAGGATACAGAATTGGAAACGAAATCGAGGATGATTCAGTGATATAACTGTTATATGCGTCAATTTTTCTTGAGGACAGGCATCAGGTGAGTTAGAAGAATTTATTCTGCTGATTGGAACAACGTGCTCTGTAACGAGCTTCGCGACGATAACGTTCGCGTATCGTGTTGATTAGTGATACGTCGGTGGGTAGGATTCGCGAATGCTGGTCGATTTATGAAAAAAAAGAGTGTACATTTCATTTGAGATTACAATCTTTTACGATAACGATAAGGGCGTCGGTAAGCACTTGGTCTACGACAGCTGTTATAATATTTTTTGCGCATGCATTAGCACCGTTACAATATGTATATTTTTTGTTTCACGGACTTCCATTGATTTGGCTTGTGCATCAAACAATCGTTTTGTGTTGCACGTGCCAAAATCTCATGTGCACATACAGGAATTTCATTCTCGCGCTTGTGCTCTGTGAATCGCTGCTTGGATCCCTCTCTCTCTCTGTCTCTCTCTCTCTCTCTCTCTCTCTCTGTCTCTCTCTCTCTCTCTCTCTCTCTCTCTCTCTTTCGTCGTGTCTTTAGCCGGGTCTCACAAAAGGGAAACCATGGGAACCACCACGTAATCATATTATTCATAATTAATGAGAACACTTTACGATGGCTACAAGACGCCACTTTAATCATGTGAACGATGATTTACCACGGATTCGAATTCGGTGATGATGCTAGGCTCAAAGCTAACTCCATTCGCTCTCACTTTATCTCTCTCTGTCTTCTCATCTCGCTGTCTCTCTTTATCGCTCTCTCTCTCTCTCTCTCTCTCTCTCTTTCTCTCCCTCTATCCGCGCCTTTCCTCTTTCATACATTTACTGTTATTCATAGATAAGTTTCAGACTCGCGATGCTCGAACCACTTACGTGAAAAATTATTAGCATAAAGCATAGAACAATTACTTGTAACTTGAAATTTGTTGTTCATCGGTGATCGGCTAACATTACATAACGTTTCGTTTCGAGAAGGAATCTTATGCGTAGAAAATAATATTCACAGTTACTTTGTAATAATTTATTCATAGAAACACATTCCATAAATTTTTTCTCAATGCAAGTGATAACTCTTTATGCAAAATAAAAATTTTATACCTGAATTGCAGCATGGTCGAAAGTAATATAACGGTATTTTTAAATTTGGCTAATGTTTCTACTGTTTTAAATTACCCATATTTCTCATGAATGCTGTCTAATAATAAACAGCTGTTTTATTCAAATTACCTATTAAAATTAATGTTGTTCTAGATTTGCAAATGCTTTGGATCGTTTTCGAGAGAGAAATGATTTTTCGTGTAAACACTCTATCTGAGAAACATACCATTAAACGGAAAAATTGCGAACGAGATAGTGAGGTTGTTCTGAAAAAAAAAATTGATCTCATCGTTATGACTAATCCTACGTGTCGAGAAATATCAAGATTATATTTACGGTCGAATGAAAGAATTTCTACGGTTATTTTCGTTTATTATTATCTGCTCTTAACCAGTTAGCTGTTTTTGACGAGTATACTCGTCATGAAGGAATGTCAGTATTTTGTGTTGTGACTAGTATGCTCGTCATCGCTTAATTTAAGTACACATTTAGGTACACACTTTTCAAAGAGGTCGCAACAGCCAACTGGTTAAAAACATGGAATTTTCCATGAAGAAATCTTATATTATACATATAGAGATACATTCACCAACGAACGTCCAAACACAAAAGTAATATAAAGAACAAAGTGATACAACGACAATAAATAAATAATTACGAGGTTATCGAGAAAGCTATCAAATGATCGAGACAAACGAGCCAGATGTATTTATGAAGAATTTAATCAGCTAGAGAGAGAGAGAGAGAGAGAGAGAGAGAGAAAAGGGGGGGGGGGGGAGAGCTGAGAGAGAAATGATCAGCGTGGCCTGAGTATAATCCGTCTTAGTCAACGAGCCTTGAAACTTCATAAATTGATTCGTCCACGTGAAATTATTCGAAGAACCGTTTAGCTACTGTTAAGTTAGTCTCTTTCCGTTTTCACCTCTTCAGCTGTAGCAACGTAGTCACGGCCAAAGGGACACTGTAAATCCAAACTCTCCGTAGTGTGTTACATTCCTAAGATGATTTAGGTGTATCCCGCAGTTCCCAGAGGTTCTTTTCCGAGTCAACATCTCGATAGAAGTCGATGGTTTCGCTTCGTTAACGACTCTCCCTGTTCTCGTTTGTTTCTTAATATTTCATCGAGTTTTGGATAGTTCTGGAACTTTTATCGACTGGGCATTTAGAACATATATAGAGTAAACACTGTACGTAGAAAATGGTACGAGCTATTTGGATCGAAAGATTTTGTCCTGAATAACAATCCTTGATGTTATCGATTCAAATAAATTGGAGTACGAGGTTGCAACGTAAACCATTGCTTGAAAATTAAGCATAAACAAAGTTTGTAAGACAATATAAAATTAATATACAGGATGTCCCACATAAGTGCGGTCTCCAAAATTTGTTCTTTAATTTTCAAAAAATAACAATTTTTTATGTGCAATTTGAAGTTTTCAACATCTACATATGTATATTTTCGTGTTGCATCGCGTACTTAGCTCATGAAAAGATACATTCGTATATGTACTGTGACGTGTACCTTCAGCAGATATTCTGAGGTCCCATTTAGGTGAGACACCCTGCATACGTCTAATATGTCCTTCTTATTGTTACCTTATTACAATCCTTTGATTTGTTCATCGATGTTTCATTCTTATCGAATTTTTGTGTACAACATCAGAAAATGACGACGTTCAACCATGAGAAAAAATTACCGAATTATCCTGGGAAATGTGGTTAGGAAATAGAGCGAACTTTCGAATAGATATTCACACGTGAAATTTAATGCAACAAGGGCACGACGCGAGCGATTCGCACCGTTAAAAAATGCAATTATGTCACTTGTTCGCGCAACAGGATTCCGAAGTATTTTAGTTCCTTGTGCTAACGTTGCCGATAAAGCTTGTCCGATAAGCGGCGCGGCGATTTGAATTTTTACACGATTATCAGATGATTCAAATCTCGCGTGTTGCCAGGCAACGGCATCGGGAAGATACCGTGTGAAAAAAATTACAGGTGCTGATGCACGATTACCGGTGTATGCAGGTTTCGGCGTTCGCTACACTCGTGATTCCATGAACATTGACTACGGTTCGACGGAACGAAAGCTTTCCAGTGAAAGTGTCTCGGTTCTTTGTCCGTCGTAAATTTCTTGTGTGTAGGTCATTCAGCATTTAAAGTCCGTACGCTTATTTTCGGACGCTTAACCGCAATACAATTGCTTCGGACAAGCTGTTTTCTCAAAATCTAATGAATATATGTATATCTTCGTTACAACTGTGTACAATAATAAAAATAAAAAAACAAAACAATGGTTCTAGTAAAAAATTAATACTACTTTCCATTTGTGACGGCTACGCGACTTCTCGGAGGAAAACGCGTTTCCAAGCCGAGAACGCGGGATCTCGAAGCTGTCCGGATTTAACGAAAGCACGGGTTCGATATGAATGATATGGATAGACACAATGATTAAGTGACCACGCAGTAACAAATGTATATTCTCCAAAAAATGAGTATAAAACAGTATATAAAAAACAACAGTAATATATGGCCAAGGAATAACAATAATAAATTAGATAACAAAACTGCTCACCAAAGCACAGCCTCTCTCTAATACAAGATAACAACGCCAACGAATAACGAAGAGAGAGAGAAAATATATATGTCGCTGAGAAACCTATAACTAAGAAACAACGGAAAACCGATACTATTCACTTTACCGCGAATCTACGCCGCGGAACTAATGAGTTTAATAAATAAAAGAATCACACTAAACTTAATAACTACGAGCACGAGGGCTCGGCAAGACGAATTGAATAAAAACGAACTAATAATTATTTAACGTGAGACTTAGGACTTTTCGCCCGGGCGTTAACAAAAGCCTGAAACGAACTCTGCCTAATCGAGCCCCACGGATTCAACGATACGCACCTCGCGCTTGTACATCGAAGAAGAACGAACCTTCGCAGGATTTCGGCTAGCTCGGCCCGCTGGCCGGCTCCCCACAATACGCGCCTAGCCAATTAGATTTGGGTCTTAATTAGACAGCCCAATCACGCGCGTTACGCATTCCTCTCTTTCTCACAACACTCTTCTCGCTCGCTCACGCACTCTTCGCCAACGGTCGTCGAACGGCGTAGCTACGGTAAACATAAAGGACCTAGGACGGCCACTATAGATATAGATCTGCGTCGAACGCTCGGTGTGCTCAGTTAGGGTGACCCCACAATTGCTAAGAATTACCGAGCACAGCCCTTTGTCCGCACGCCCAACACCACGCGACTAACCTCTCCTCGACCGTTGGGATAACCGCTTAATGCCCATGGCCCGACTGGCGAGGACGCGAAACAATAACAAGGTGACGAGCGGGACGCGTTACCTCTGCCTTTGTCCTAATCTAAACTAAATACTAACACTAAGAAAGATATAAACTATTCCGGACGGCGTTGACTCCAAGAAGGGTATTTGTTACTAAATACATTCAACGCGGAATAAACTAAAATATTATACATCGTCAAAGGCAACACTGTGATCAATTAGGGAAATCCCACAATTACAAGAATTATCAATCACAGTGCTACCGACGGATAAAGCCAAAATGGTTTTAGAAAATAAACAATAATTGTTCGGAACGTAACACATTTAAAAAAATATCGGGCTCCTCCTTCTCCCTGACAAATTAATCCCCAAAAATTGGATACACACTACAATATTAGCCCTGATTAACAGAGTTGTGCAGAATTACAATTGAATTGCTCCAGGAATTATAATTACAAAATAATTCAATTACATTGTAATTCAGTCATACTGTGACTTATAATTCAGACCTTGATTCAATTTAATTACAATTGGAGTACAATTGTAAAATACTTTGTAATTAAATTACATAAAATGAACGAGGACGAGGAGTAGAAAATACGCCGCATAGACAGGCATAGCCGCAAACAATGTGTCTCCGCCTTTGATCGGAATCGAAGGCACTGCACAGGCAGGCGATAGAGGGACAAAAAAAAGGGTCGATAAAAAAAAGCCTTGGAAAATTTAGAAGACAATCTGCAAGCCCCGGTGGGGCCCGTGTTCGCGGTCGCGCGCACACGGTGTTGCAGAAACGGCATCGGCGAGGCGCGCGGCGCGGCGCGGCGCGGCGCGGCGAGAGCGCGAATTCTTATGCGCGGAATACATAACTCAACCGGAACCGATTTTTCCGAAACGATCGAACGTCCAGAAAACCAGACTGCTAGTTTCGTATCTTGAACTCAAATCGGGCCCCTGTCACGGTAGAACGAACCCATATACGCGCGTATCACGTGGTGTGTCACGGTGCCTCTCAGTCTCGCGCTTTAACGTACCCTTTCCGTTCTTATGGTCTGATAGTAATCAGGTCGACAGATATCCGTACAGCCTCTAGACCGACAACCGGGAAGGACGTTTACAGCCGGCCATATCCTCGGATTATTATTATTATGCATGAATTTTGTGAACCGGTCGCCCGTATTTGCTGTAGAAACGCGTCGCCCGACGTTACGTAACCAGACGAGAAAGTTCAAAACCAGCGCTTATGTGTATGTTGTCAGTCCCGAAACAATGTATATATCGGTTCCTGACACTTCCTGTCCTTCGAACGAAAATTCATGTTTCTTAATTCAAAATTGGTTTAGGTTCACAGCAATATGGAATCGAATGTGTTTTAACAGTTTGATCATAGGCTTCTAGCAGTGGTGGGCACCTTCCAAATTTCGCGCTATTATTAAGTTCTTACATTCCACAATTCTAATAGTATAATATTTGATGGTGGATATTTGACGTGTATTCTGTATATGGCATAAGATTACACATATGTATACAGGGTGTCCCACGTAACAGTTTTCACGATTTTGTTAAGTACTTGCGATATTCTGACAAAAATATTTTCAACAAACCTTGATCAATTTTCGATTGGCTATATATTGCAATAAAAAAAAGTTGGAAAACATTTTTTTTATAGTATTGTCAAGGTTACCTTCATTTTTTTTAAATAGCACTTTGTATTTTTGACTTAACGGTATTATAGTCCGTGTTAAGACGAATTCAACGACCTGGTATACCATGACCTTGGGATGACCTTGAAGGCGAAGAAATGAAAATTTCAAAAAAACATGACAATCTGCTTGAACGGGCTATAATAACTTGTGTTTATTATTAAGACTCGAAACGAACGAACGCAAACGATTTCGTAAAAAAATTAACACATCAAATGTTCGAATTGAAATCCGTTTTGTTGTAGGCACAATTCCGTTCTTCGTAGTAAAGCATTGATTGCTCTTACGATGATTCGTTTAGTCAAGGTTTCTGAATTGAATGTAATTTCGAATCTTAATAATAAACACAAGTTATTATCGCCCATTCAAGCAGATTGTCATGTTTTGTTGAAATTTTCATTGGTAAACCCCATCATGACCGCGCGCGGTGTGTGGTGATGTTAAGTCATTCCTTTTGACAAGAATTATACATCTATCTACGAAGATTAACAGGTGTATTCGATTCTATTATACGCGAATAAAGTAAATTTTCAAGTAATACTTATATTTGTCCTACTTTAAATATTTAAACCAATAATAAATAAATAAATATTTTAACCATCGAGCTTTAAATTTTGGGTAAATTATTGCTGTAAGAGTAAGTATTCGACGTTCGATATTCGATGAGTAGTTAAATACAAATTACAGAAGTATTTCACATTTCATAATATGATTTAATATAAAATATCAAGGTATTCGTCAACCGAATTATATACGAGATAGAAGTATTTCGTAATGATATAACAATCAAGTACAATATTTAAATACATTTTATATAAAAGAAAAAAGAAAAATAAAGTACCATTTGATAAGGTGTTCTTCATTTGAATATTTTTTAAAATGCATTTTGCCCATCAGTGGTTTCTAGCTTTCTTCTAGGAAAGTGAAAATATGGGAAATTGTTCTTTTATTAGGCAATGAAGGTAGATCTGGCAATGAAAATGAATAGAGTGGTTAAAGATTATGCCAACTTCTGACGAATTTCTCTACGCTGTATAGTGTATTTTTATATGTCACAATTCGATTTTATATGTCGCATTAAATATTTTATATTTGATGTTTGAATCGATTGAATTAATCTTTCCGAATTTGTAGCGTAAGACTAATAATAAAGGCTATATGCAGGGGCAAGAATAAGAACGAAATATCATACGACTGAAATCATCTACAAACATCGTTGCTATTTCTTATTTTTTGTTATTTATTCCAGTTACTTTTGCTACTACAATAAATCGTTATGATACCCCGAAATACGATTGTCTCGCAATCGTTTTATCTCCTAGTAAAAGATCTATTAATAATTCGAATATTTCATGTTTTTACTACATAGTTTCTTCTAGTTTTCTATCTTACGTGATTCAGAGCATATTTTGTATTCCAATCGTGCATGACTTTCAAGCTGTACGAGCTTGTCCTTGTCCTTGGACAAGTATCTTGGATGTGATACGGCGTGACGGCTTTCAGTTCGAGAAACGATAGTGTTTTCGTTTGTGTAGTATCTCACGTAACATGCTAATCGTGTGTCTCGTAATTCTATCTATTCTGAAAATAACCGTACTCACCTGTATGGTAAATTACGCGCTGTCTTTGCGCCATTTAAAATATGTGTGTATGGGACGGTAAATCGAATAGTGATCATAGTATTAAACAGAATTTTTAAATGCGAACAATTGTCTTTTATGCGGCATACTTCGACACTCGATTCAATTCTACTTACTCGTCGAGTACCAATTTCACACAAATCCTAATTTTAGTAGATTTGCCTTAGGGGTGTGCGAGTATCCGGGATCGGGTCGGGATTCGGGATTCGGAAAATTTATAAAACTCGAGTATCCAAGATTTCGAGTGCGCGAAATTGTAATCGGACTCTGCAAACTTCCGGGACCCCAACCCGACCCGCGAGACTCGGGTACACGCACACCCCTAACTTGCCCTCCAATTTTATAAATATTTAACCAAGAGGAGAGAAAATCATATAAGGTGAATTGGCCAGCGAATGAACAGTGACCAGTGAATAAACAAATTTTATTTTCCTCGTGTGTAACAGAAACACTATACTATTGAAAACAATGATGTTATAATCAAGGAAAATTTATGAAGATAATAACGACACCAATATATTTTGAATCTTTCAAGTTCTTATGGGCCTGTTAATTTTTCTTTTTGTTGTTCCTCGAACCAGGATCGCCACATTAAGACTTGCCGCCCCACTATATGTACCTTCCCTTTTCACGAGGCTATTCCCCCACTCTTTCGTCACAGGCCGATCACGTGACGCGTTTCATCACTGTCGTGCACGTGTCACAGTTCCACGTGACTAATCCGGTACTGACAAAGAGAGGGTAACTTTTTCCCCTCGATTCGAGTTAATTCCAGTCTGCAGACAATCGACTATCAGTTTGGACGGGGTTTACTCATTGTCGGACAATTGAAAATTCATATTTTACTTTTATTCTTTTTATAGCGATATTTTTGTATTCTTGTAACAAAATACCTATTTATAATAAGAAATCTAAAGTGATAAAATAGTAAGAAACGATGTTCACTATCCTTTCTAATTTTGTTGAAAAAGAGAAAACTATGTGTTGCGTTCACTGCTTTGTAGTTGTAAAAGTGAGTATATTTCTTTCTGTTCACACTGGGTACATTCACTCGTATATCGAGCATTCATTTTTATTATTCATTTAAATTCTTGTTTCGTTGTTAAATGTTTCATTTAAAAAGTTCTTGTTTCGTTAATAAATTCGGAAATTATTTAAGTTTCATTATTAAGTTTAATTATTCGTTTTCTGCCCAATTCACCCCAAGACCGAGTTCTAACTCGAACAACCAGGTTCTGCGATCAGTTTACTCATGCCGTGTGGCATTTTCTGTCAACAACATTACACGCTCATTTATATTCCCGTCTCATTCGGATATTCTACTTGACCGTGCATGTTAGACACTCGCCCGCGGCTGGAGTTTAACCCGGTAACGAGCCAATGAGTTTTCAGGATCTTCTCCACGATTCTCGTTCACGACCTCAATCGCTATCAGCCAATGTCGGCATAGCCATTTCCTACCAACCGACATTCTACACATTTGAATTCAGTGTTGTCAACAACCTGGAAAATCTGGTTTCGTATTCAGCGTGAATGATCTCGGATACCGTTTTAGAATGGCGGCAAAGCGACTCATAGTGGAACGAATCCACATTCTAGGAAGAAAAAGTCACGGGTCGGTTTATGCGGTTTATAATAAATTGGAGCATCCCAGTAAAGTTTTTGACGAGGTTTTTACAAATATGGGATTCTGTTAGTACTTTTACATGATATTATAGAGTTCACCTTTTATTATAGAGTTCAGCTTTTCGAGATGTTGAAACATTTTTGCAAATATCTCCTAAACTAAAGGCGAGCGGCGGTAACATGTATAGGAAAAAGTTGTTCAGAATCATGACATTGACAACATATTTCAAGGTCATCAAAATCGGTGAAGAAGCCCCTAAAGTAAATAATTACCAATACTGATGTAAAGTGTAGAGTGTGTGAGATGGAACATAATCGTGTGCGTGCCTCGAGACAAACGAAATTTGACACTAGGTTCACGGGGCCTGTCAAAATGACGGGATCTAATATTTATAATTTACAATTATTGACATTGTGAAGACGTATCCATGGGGAATTATTCAACAAAATTATTTTTTTTTGGGTATATATTATTTAAAAAATTGATACAAATGTGGATAGACACGTTCTTGTTATTTTTGTAAAATAATGTTAAGTAGTCAGTTTTAGTGCTTTGTAAATCTAGTGTTAAAGGGACATTGAAGTTGCAAAATATGAAAGAAAACCTTGCATCCAATATACTACATACAAATAATAAAATATAATACTAATGTACTATAAACTACATTATAAAATACTAGTGTAAAGTGTACTTACTTCTGAATCTTCTGTACCTCCGTCGGATCCACAGCATACAATTATTGACTCACGAGAATAGGTCCGAATAATTGGACAACAATCACTGAACAACACACACACAACACACTTAACGAAATCGTGACAGCAGACGAGAAGATGTTACTCCGACCACAAATAAAATAATACTGCGATTTTAACCGTCCCCCTCCCACGGACGTGTGATACGAAAACAGGGAATTCCGGGAAATAGGGTCGGCGCTCCGCCATAATTTGTTTACCTTGGTTTTGTATCTAGTGTTTATAGACCCTCAACGTCTAACCTGCCAAGGATAATCTGACCCCACCACCTCCGTGGAAGGGATCATTGTTAAAATCGCAGTATTATTTTATTCGTGGTCGGAGAGACATCTTCTCGTTCGTTGTCACGATTTTATAAAATGTGTTTTGTGTGTGTGTGTTGTTCAATTATTCGGACCTATTCTCGTGAGTGAATAATTGTGTGCTGTGGATCCGACGGAGGTACAGAAGATTCAGAAGTAAGTACACTTTACATTAGTATTTTATAATGTAGGATTAGTATTCGTATGTGGAACATTGGATACAACGTTTTCTATCATATTTTGCAACGTATATTAACGATCATCAATGATTTGTTATATAGTATAATTTAATGTGGTTCAAATAAGATACTACTTTAAATCAAATATTTTCAATTGAATACCAGATAGATAAAATCAAATATTTCCTTACAATGAAAATAAGTTCCTCAAGTAGATAATATTATAAATTATAATTTTTAACATGAGAGGCTATAATAGTTAGCAAAGTATTATTTGTAGTTTAATTACGAATATGTAACATGTTGATAAACAGACTACAATATCGTAATAACATTACAGGCAACAAAATATCATAAAAATATAAGTTACTGTCAACTATTTGAAATAATATTTTACACAGTCCTACACACACCTACTCCGATCACTTTTTGAGATGTTGAAACTTTTTTGCGAATATCTCGAAAACTAAAGCTGAGCGGCGGTAACATGTATAGGAAAAAGTTGTTCAGAATGATGACCTTGACAACATATTTCAAGGTCGTCAAAATCGGTGAGGAAGCCCCTAATGTAAATAATTACCTTAGTATTTTATAATGCAAGGTTTTGTGTACAAGGAAAACAGACAATTTCAAAATATGAATGAGTTAAAACAGTGTCTTAAGGATGAATGGAGTAAATTGTCACAAAATTATATTCGTAAATTGTTTAATTCTTTGCCAAAAAGAATGATCGAAGTCATTGAAAATAAGGGAGGTCCTACACACTACTGAGAAATAAAGTACTTGTTACAACTTATGTCATTTTTGTTACATAAATGTTTAATTTTTGTTAAATAAATTCTTCATTTATTAACATGTGCTATCATTTCGCCGGCCACCGCTACGAGATTGTTGTTAATAAATACAAGTACGGACAGCGTAGTTCCAGTTTATCGTTATTTAATATATTACCGTAAGATGATATTTACGTACCATTTGTAAAATTTGGAGAATTCTTGATTTATCCTTGAAAACTAAATGATAGCACGCTTGTGCTATCTTTTTGTCCAGGAGTGTATATGCATCGAGAGGGTACTAATACTTATGAGACTGACTCTAGTTATTGCCCCACCCTGTATAAGTGAAGCACAAATCCGACACACTTTTAGTATCAGTGTGTTTTCTGACCCCTGATGAAGCTAGTTGCAATGCTTGCGAAACGTTGGGAAATTTCTTCCTTTAGGACACGCCTTATACCCGAAAGCCTCAACAGACACAACTTTGTGATGCCGGGCCGTGAAAGTTTCAAATCTCTGATCATTAGTCTCAGTTAGCATTTCGGAAAAAAAAAAGAATAAATGGCAGCTAAGTCTATTTTCTGACATAACTATTTCCCACCTAGATTTGGCATTTGGCTCACTGTGCGACCATGACGAAAGAAAAGATGTCTCGACGTTGACATCTTTTTTGCATTTCATCTCCGAGGGGCCAATTTTTCCTGCCGCGCCGCGCCGCGCCGCGCCGCGCCTCGTCGTGCCAGGCTGGTCCATAGTCTAATTAAAGTAACACGAAGAACAAAACTTGCATTCCCCGTCGTCGGGGAACGGTTTTAGAATAAATGCTTACCGCACTTGTAATTCGCCACCGTTATAAATATGGCCACAAACATTTCAAAACTAATTTTACACTTCGCTGTAACCTTACTTCTTTGTATGAGTAAAAATGTGCTTCCTGCGTATTACTATACGAATGTTCGATTTCCTGTAGTGAAATAACTTTCTACAACAGTAATCGAAGTGTAGTAGTGTTGTAGTGAAATCATCGACTTTGAACTTTAAACTGTTCGTTGATCCATAAATAAATCTTAAAATCTTTAAAAATCAAAAATGATAACTAAAGGTCAAATAAGCTGTGAATTTTAGACTACTCCAAACTACCTGTGTAAACTTTCATCGCATACACATATGTATATTTATAAATTTTTCATCAACAAACTAGCGGGGATACTGGCATATTATTATTGCTATTAAAGTGTAAATCGAGTTTAAGTTAATTTTGAAAGAAACTTCTAAAATGCAGGTTCTGCGTGGACCCCTCGCAATGCGTCGGGAAAGACTGTTTTATTATTTAGCCTGATGTTCGGTTTAGTAATGTGCAATGCTTACGCTGGTTTCATTACGACTGTATTGTCAATCGAAGCAAGTAGCATGAAATCAATTTCCGATCTTCTTTCGCACAACTTCAAATTAGAATACAGCATAACCGATGACGAGTACATTCGGGTAAGATCGATAAATCGAAGATTTTTATGCACATATGGCTTATGCAAATGTTTAAATTATAATCTTTCTTATGTATTTAGCGAGACATTCCAATTGATTTAAACAAAAGCAATGTTTTCATAGCAGGGGCCTTTTGAAGAATTTGAAAAAAAAATTAGGAAGAAGAGATATAATTTAAAGGTTTATCGAGATGAAACTTGCACTAACATTAATTACAAAATTATTACAAAAAATATATATTTATGACGATGACATTTGATTATCAGTGGATGAGAATAATTTGTAATGAATAGATGAGAAAACCGGCAACTGATAGATCGACATGAGATCGATGTTCGTCGAAATGTTCAGGTCTATACGAAGTTTTACGAGCAATTTTTCCTGAGCAAGACGTAATCTTTTATGCACTATATATCAGATCGTTTCGTATCTATTTCGTTGCGTAACAAATCTTTCCTATAAATTGGGAAAACTCAAAGGTTCCCGTTCCTGTATACTTAATGAACGAGAAACGAAAGTTACCCGATTGAGTAGGATCTATGTAGTAGCTTTAGGTACGATGATTTTCCATTGTAACAGATTTCCTCGGATTGTTAGCGTTCCCAAGATTGAGTCATCGCTGCGGCGTTATGTAAGGATGAGGTTACTGTGTTCGAGACTAAAAAAAAAATATATATATATATATATATATATATATATATATATATATATATATATATATATATATTAGAGACATCGACCGTGCTTGCAGCCCGAGGATAAGACTGAAATTCCGTACGAACGTCGGTCGCTGTGTTAACGAGGATAGTCATAATTAGACTGCGGATTTATATGCGAAATAAAAATTGTCTATATGCATTGCAACATACAGGACATACATGTGTTTATTGTGACGTTGCAAATTTTGCGACGAATTTTTTTTTTTACCAAAGGTATGTCTCCTTTGAAACAAATAATGATCTTATTACGTTAATTACTGTATACATTTTTATGTTAGGTTTAAATGAAATTATACCGATAGTACTCGGAATTAATTTGAATAGATAAAGAGCTGTACAAAGATTCCTAAAAAAAGATTGGAGTGCTTCGTCTAAACGTGCCGGAAAAATCATTGTTCTATCGATAGAAAATTTCTTTATTCTAGATTCGTATGTTACTATCGATTTAAGGATACGGGAAACTGAAAGGTCTGTTGAAGTTGAAAGCGACCATTGAAGCAATAAAAAGTGGACTCCGTTAGTGATACATCCACCAAGTATAGTCTCCTCTTGTGACTCAACGGGACAGGCTGAAAGATTTATTTTCGTGAAAGTCACTGGTGAACACTGTACGTCATCGTGTTGGCGGCCGTTTCAGGATATTTCGTGGTATCGGGATACGGGTTGGGGTACAATGACTCAGAGCAGTCTCCCTCGGTTTCTGTTCAGAAAAATTCCTATCTGTATCTGGAGACGATCATTCCGATTCTCATAGGCTAGATGAATGAAACTGGACACCGTTCAACAATCGACACCTTCGATGCCCAAGGATACCTTTTCTCGCGCTCTTGCGCGTCCTATCTCGTGTCTGGTTCTCCGGTAGTTCATACGATATATCGGATGACCACAAGAATAAATCAGCGGTTCTTCGCTGCTCCATCCGTTATACATCCCATCTGCAACCTCGGTTGACGTAACTGTCTCTCCTGCACGTGGGAAATTAGAAACGGAGCAATCGAGGAGTCTTGCAACCATCGACCGATGCTTTCTAAAATCACACCAAGTTTTCGTAGCTAAATATTTCCACGCAACATTCTACACGGGGTGTCTCATTTTAATCGATAAATACGATTATCTCTATTCGTTATTTGAAAAAAATAATCCAGTGTAATCCAGTGCAATCCAGTGCCGTTATTTTCTTTGCAAGTGAACGCATTTTTTACACGCTATTCGATGCTTCTCGATATTCTGAATAAAAATTTATTAACGGAAAAACTGTTAGTTTCTAATTACTTATTTAATTCCAATTCCAATTTCTCTGTACGATTTATTTTGTTTATACAATTGTAATACAATTTAATAGTAATCGTTTAAAACCTGAAACCTCATGTTCAATGTTTTTCCTTTTCTTTTCGAGTTATTTTGTTTAGAATGTTTTTCACGTGTATTCATTTTCAAATATTCCTTTGTATCATTGCCCTGGCCAATGTAGCAATTTTCGAGCCAATGGTAGTTAGAGTAGAACCTCGTTTACGTTTATACGAACCAACTAATGCTAAATTTCATGTATAGGAAATCTTTGAACAAAAAACTTCTGTTATCTGAACGTCGACTTCTGTTATCGGAACAAATAGGAGTAGTTGACGAGCGTCCATTATTCGAACTCGTCGGTTATCCGAACGACCTTGTACTCGACGTGTTCGGATAAACGAGGTTCTATCGTATTATGATTCTGAGGAAGTTAAATGTTGCAATTTTTTCATCACGATTATTATGTTGTTGCACACGAAACGTCCGATTTTGAACGGTAACGTTAAACAAACTAATTTTTTATCGAGATGAGTTTATCGATAAAAGCAAACGCAAATAAAAAATTTGAAAATCCGACCAACAACCGTCGCAATTGCGCAATTCTGACGACTAGAGTGTCATTCTAACATGTCCCGAAAATGTTTTCTTTTTTTTTTTTTTTTTCATTCAAGCCGTTTTTTTAGTAGTTTTTACTCAAGCCATTTGGTCGAATTTTAAAAAAAGTTATTCGTTTTCGAAGGATAATACTTTTTACACCTACTTGCATATTTTTTGAAATTTGTGCGAAACTGAATTTAGCACGCGTGGGAGACATATCGCAACAGTTCAGACATCTGTCCATGCACATTCTGTATACATACGTAAATGATTTTGCTGCGCTGGGAACTGATAAATCGAAGGATCGTGTCAATAGCAGGCACTATTCAACTGCGCCGGGCGTGTGGAAAAGATCAAGGACGAAGAGATCATTTGGCAGGAAGAGGACCGATTAGAAGAAGGAGCGGTTAAACCGGAAAGTCGAGCGTGGCCGATGGGACCCCGGAGCAAAACGATCCTCCAAGGAGGCACGCAGCCAGTTCTCTGAGCAGCCATGATTACCGCCGTAATTGCTCGCGTCGTACATATCGGACTTCCGGTCGAGGGCCCATAGGATGGATGCGTGGTCCAGGGATGGCGCGTGTCCGTGTCCTTGCGCCTTGTGCCTCAAAAGGCGAATAAAGCCGCATTAGAACAGTCCGTGAACTTTGAACTTTTTCGAAAACTTTCATTCTATCGGAGGCTCTTACATTTCTTTTACAGAAACACAACAAAATTGTTTCTTCGGTTCTTTGATCGGAATAGAAAAATATGTATTTTGTTGCTTACAAGTAGTTAATGTTTGACCTCTAACGTTTGACGTTATGCGATTCATCTTGACGAAGTAAAGATCAATTTTAGGAAATGCTACGTTGTTGGTTCGAAGCTAATGTATTATCCGATTATCGTTTATTTCGATTTTTGCAATATAACGTTCATATTCTCCAGAACGTTTAAATAGGTCTATTTAGCATACATCGGAATGTTTAAATGACGCGCAGATATTGTAGCTGATAATAGTGATTTAATTGAGATTTAGGGGGGACTTCTCTTGAAACGTTCTCTTGTATTAACCCTCCGTATGTTGTGCCGGGGTGATTCGTGACCCGTCCCGGTAGCGATAGGGATAAGCTCGACCGACATAAGGCATAATTCTCAACAAAGTCTAGCCGCAGGGTTACCCTCGTCCGAAATACGACGAAAACTGGTCCCGTGCCATCGTCTTATATCGGAATAGAACTGTAGTAGTGAAATATCGGTGCGAGTCAGAAGTAAAACCCCGGCATAGGCCTGGAGCTCACTGGAGTCCGATGGTTAAACGATTACTTTGAAGTATTCTGCAATAAATACATGTACTATTATATTATTATATGTTAGCGTAGTATTACAACTATACGATAACAATACGAGGCCGCTAGCGTTAGGTATGTATCTATTCTTAATAGATGGTGAAAATATGATCGATTACTGGGTACGAAGACAACAACTTTCAGATACCTACAGTATATCTGTTATAACCAGTTCTTTGAGAAGATGTAATCGTTACACGTTGGCCGCGCTCCATGAAATGCTAGGAAAGACAAGTACCAAAAAGAGAATATGTCCTTGCACGCCCTCGACATGCAATATTGAATCTCTTGACTCGTGGAACTTCCTGTGGAACTACCTACGGCACAGCGCGTGTAAACAGTACACACCTTTTGAAACCGAATCACCGAATCATTTTTTTTTTTAAATTGGACCAAATGGACCGAGTTTTTCTTTGAGATGTTCGAAGGTCGAAGGTCGAAGGTCGAAGGAATTTTTCTAGATAATATGTAAATAATTTATTCTTTAACTTTTTATTGGTAAGAATTGCGAAGAAAAAAATAAAACTCACGATTTTTAAGTTTTTTATCTGTGCCCATAATGAAAATGTTGAGAATTTCTCTCAACGATAACATTTACCAACAAGAGAAAAAATGTTCATTTACGTATAATCTGTGTCATTTTGACACACGAATGCTTTTAGACCCGTTTTAGACCCGAATGTCATTTAGACCCGCTGGCTTCAGGCCACGCACACAGTGACATAGGCTCCCCACCACCACTTTCACTGCTTCTGCGACGGAGATACGTACGGTTGCGTACGTCCCTATATGTACCTGTTATCTCAAAGCGGGCTTTTTTTGTTCTCTCAAGTCCAAAACTTTACTTTCGTGTAATATTTTTGTTGACCTCGAGCCTCGAGCGACCGTCAACATGGTATATATCTAAGCGAACCTCGAGTAACCGTGAACGCGTCTGTATTAGTGAAATATCGGTGTGAGTCAAAAATGACCCCGGCACAGTACTCGGTACCCCGTGTCCCAGTATTCGGATGATTAATATGCTCGCGGCGAACGCGCAACGTGTATTTACACACGGGGAGAAATGAATATTCGTCGTCGGTGCGTGGAAAGTATTAACTCGAAAAGTCACGTACGACGTAAACACGCTTGCCGATCGAGCATACGTTTTTGATTCTTCGTTGGTTGCGGTATTGCGGTTTTGGCGACGACCTTTCATTTCTTAGAACTCGAACAAAAGCCGGATAAAACGAATCTATGCGATTCCGTGCTCCGTTATGACGTTGATTCAATAACAGAAATGAGTATGGTATCTTTGCCCCTGGTAATTAAAAAGATTCTCTTTATCTAGTTCTTTCAAATTGGACAGATTTTTTAAACATTCAATAAATCACAGAATTTACATTGATTTCAAAACAGTTTTTATCGATAATTTACACGTGTACACGTGTTTGTAATAAATGAAATTTATTTTTTTTTGTCATTTCAAGTAATAACAAAATTAAGAAACAGTATTCTAGTCCTAGTACAGTAAATTAGTCCCTATCACAACATCTCCAAGAAATTAGTCGAGTTAATTTAGTCTCGAAAAAGACATCTTGTAGACCTCTGAAATAAAACGTCTCGAAAAAGACATCTTGAAGACCTCTGAAATAAAACGTCTCGAAAAAGACGCCTATGCTATCTGGGTATAAGCACTTAAACAGAATTATTGAATAATTATTGTAGAACTCGCTATAATCTCGTAAACATAGATAAATAAGTATGTGGCTTAAAAGCCTTGAAGTATTTATATACTCAAACGTCGAGAATATTTTAAAATAAAAAGAATGTCCTCGTTACCGATACGTTGGTCCACTTCCCGCAGCTTTTCTTAATTAAGTAGCTAAAGCGTAGTTAAACGTAATCGCCAGTGCTCAGTTATTTAAGCAACCGTATGTTGCTCTGTGTACCATGTCATTGTTTAGAGGCGTCACGTAGCACGTACAACAATAATGTTTGACGAAGATATATCACGTTCGCGAGAACCTCTACAGCTTCAAATTGTCTTTCTCGGCGTCACGGTGTAAGGATGGAGAAAGGGTTAGCCGACGATCGGCCTTGAGTCTCCGTCCTTTACGCACACGCAGGTCTCTCGATCGAACGTCTATGCACATGCGTAACCAGATACATAAATGTCAACTACACAGGCTCCATTTTAATATTAGATCCCGAGTTGTTTTGCTTTTCACATAATGGAATAAACAGATGGAGCACTCGGTTCGCGCAACAAGAATAGGCCGCGGCAAAAACCGATTAACGAATGTATCGCCTATCTTCGATAATATCGGATGGTTCCTCGCGAGTTTGTTTTCGTCACAGTTTCCCCGACAAATCGCGAATCAGTCTGTTCACAATTTCTAACGCGCGTTGTTCTCTTTTGGAAAGAATCCATGGCTGTACAAATCTGTAATTACCAAAGCCAATTCGAAAGTGTGTTACTTTTTGTATAAATGTATTCGAGCTTAGGTGTGCGCAAAATATGTATAAGAGAAAGCGAATACTTCTTCATCGAATTCTTTAAATGTCCGCGCGTGCAAGGTTGAGCAGGACAATTTGCATAATGACTTCCACATTAGAATACGTAGTTCATGGAAGGCCAGTTTTATTGTTGGACAACAGTTATTTTATGGATATAAAACTGTGAGTGGGCAATTCCTCTCGAAGAAAGTATGATTCGAATCTATGAAGTTTATCGCAAAGACCGTAAATTTGGAAAGTTTGAAAATGTTAAACTCAGTCCTAGTGTTTACCCTATACGTATGTGTCCGAAATGCCTAGCCGAAAAAAATCCCAGAAATATCTCCACTGACGCGGGATCAAAGAATAATATCTCCTGGCATATACGTATATGTCCCTGGCTAGATCCCGTTTTGGACACATATCGACTAAACACTGCATCGCGTAAAGTAGACTCCGAATTTTATGCATTTATGACAAAAATGAGTGGGTGCAATTTAAAACAGAGAAAAGACTAAGGGTATCGATACATCACTTTCACTGGACTAAAATTTTTAGTGAAAAATATAAATTTATATTTAGCCCCTGTGTCTAAGTATTCTATATGCTTATTCTTAATACGTTCTATGTTTATTGTAAAATATGCAGTATGTATCTCTTGGAAAATTTGATGAATGTAAAACAATTGCCGTCATCGTTATATTGCAGCTATAATTATTTTCATTTATGTTGTACAGTAGATATCCGTGTAACGCGATCAAGGCAATTATTAAAAAAAAAAAAAGGGTTTGTAATTTAGGTGACACTAAATGTACAGCAAACGCACAACTGTAGAAGATTGATATACATATACGATCTTTTCGAACTATTTTTGGATCGCGTTATACGGTAGTCTACTGTACAGTCTGGGACATTAGATGTCTATAGAAATCAAATAGATTATTTTGGGTTGCTGATTTGGGGAAAATTTCGACGCAACTGTTGCCAGTAAATCGGTACGTTCAGTTTTTATAGCTCACCCAGTATAGGTACGGACACACACACACACACACACGCACACGCACACACACACAAGTAAACATGCACACGCGCATACGCGCACGCGTGTATAGTCGAACACGTACGTAGGCTATGCCGAGGGCATAGTTACACGGCTATTCCAGCGAGGAATGTCTGGCATGTCGCTCTCGTCAAATGCCCAGAAAATAAAAGAACTCTGCCTCGGCCGCGGCCTTGATAGAAGGTTTCAACTGAGCACACTGGGTTCCCTACGGTCAGCTACCACAAACTCAAAGGGTCGGTTTCCTCGAAGATGACAAGATACGAAATATGTACATCGACTGCCGTCTTTCGTGGTTGTTCGAATATTTCTCCGTGACTGCCGCTGGAAGCAAAACGAGCGCCTCGAAGTGCCGAATCGATCGATTACTTTCGTAGAGATTAATAGGCTTTCCGATGGGAGCCTCGTCTGATAGATGCAAATCATTTTTTTTTCTTCTTCTTTTTCGTCCGACCGCGACTGCTTGGGAATTAGGCTCGACCGCGAAGGAGCTAGGGGATTAAACTTCAGAAGCAACAACCGGGTGCAACCACGAATGGGTGGAGCTCCGAACGCGCACTTTACGGCGAGGCTGTTCTCGACCATTTTGGAAGAAACTCAACGGACATCGGTTAGAGGTCGATACGTCAAACGGTCGACGCGAAGAGTTCTTGTTTAACCGCTCGATCGTGGATGCGAGAAAAATTCTTGACTATCAAGGCACCGAAGTACACTCGTCTGTCATGTTACCGCGGAAGCAATGTCGCTTTTTATCGTTTACTTTGAAACATCAGAATGGTGTGTAGATGTTTTCGGCTCTGGTTTTTGCATTTATTCCCCGAAGCGATTTGCTAAAATATCCTTCTCAAATGTGTTAATTATTTGATGGAAATATTCGGACACATGTTCATGTTGCAGACCGAATATATTTTTCATCGTTACATCGGAACTGCCACTTCTGAGTTTAAATAAAAATACAGTTAGTGCTTGTTTCACAGTTCGTGATTTACTATCTCTCATACTTTTCAATATGATTTCTAGCTTTCCAATATTATTCCAATTAAGGCCAGTGAAAGCATGTAATTGTTCCTCATTTATGGAAACATCGGATATTTTATCGAATAAAGAGGAATCCACATTCCAAACCAATTGGTCCAACAACAAAGAAACTTCACTAGTTTCCACCGCACTATACATAGAGTAGATACGTAAAGAGCAAAGCTCATCGGTGTAAAATCTTTTTCTAATAATGTATGTAGAACAACACCGGTCGCCTTTAGGGATATAAACCCTTTATTTTCTAAGGGTATGACAATCATTTGCCTCGTCGATCGACATAAAATGCAGTATTCATGAATCGCTACTACTCTTTTAAATGGCAGTTCAATCAGACCTGTCAATTCGGTATTGCTTCGAGTTTGATAATCTGGATTTGTTGCAGGATCATTACTGTTGTCGTTTCTACGTTGATTTTCTGTTCTACATATAAACAATTAATCGGCATTTGTTACAAAAAAAAAGAGATCCAACAGATACTGTTCCGTCACAGTAAGCCTGATATTTCGTATTATCCCTACATTATAATACTGTAATTTCATTTGTTATGCAATATTTAACTATGTTCCACCAATCCGGCCATCTTGAAACTTTTGTATATATTAGATAGGTAACAGAACATTGTGCTCGAATTTTTTGGAAGTGGTCACTCGAAGGCTTGCTTGCAACCCCCACCCCCAAAAAATTAAATAATTTTTTTCTACCCTTAATAATTTTATCACAATTGTGAAAAAAGTATATGATACGAAGGAGTCAAGTTCGAATATTTTCGTTTTTATTCCATCTGAATATCTTAATTAACAACCGAGAAAAAAAATGGTATACTTAAGGGTATTTACCCTCATATTATCCTTAAATGAAGAGTTAGCGACATAAAATTTTAGGGAATTGTCTGTCACCCTAAAACGATGGTTTTCCACACACGATACCAATAAAAATTGTCGCCGAGGCCGCTGGACCATTCTTATCCTCCTAGACCCTTTTTTTCGAGTCGCCAAAATATGAGTATTTTACTTTGATAATGTTACATTTAGCCGGTAGTGCGTTTGAGCTCGAAAATTTTCATTACTCGGAAGAGCAATAGGTTAGAAAGTCATATGTTAGTATCTCAGAAACGCTCGGTAGGATGATACACGTTGCGCCTTTCTACTTTTCACAAGACCAGCGAACAGAAACAGCAACGTTTATCTCTATTTGGTATACAGTTTCACGCCTATCACTTTTTAGGCGCACGAATTTTCTTGACTATTGTACCCGTGTTTGATAATCCGCCCAAGGAACTCGTGTTGCTCCAGGGAGCGTCTGGTTCACCTTGCGACGGGGATACGAGTGAGTACACGACCCTGGCCTTGATAGTGCTTCCGACACGCGACGCGCGACGGTAGAATTCCGATCGGATCGCAACGAAGGGTCAGCTTTCTCGTGACTCGAGACACACCACCCCGGGACCATGGAAAGCTTCGTCGCTGTGAAAATTCACCAGTGCCAGTGCGCTGACCAGGCTTGACATATACGGAGAATGTAGATATACGTCTTTGCACCTGTGTTTGCTTTATTGGGCATCGGCACGGCGCAGCGCGGCGCGGCGCGGCGCCTCGGAGTCTCTGACAATCAGAAACTGGAGCGAGGAATCGATTTAAAATCTCGCCGGAGCGGAGCGGAGCGGAGCGGAGGTCGGCGTACTCTGAACAACACCGGCTAGGCTCGGAATTGTTACCTAGCTGTGCTTGTGGGGACGATAGAAATCGTTTGGTGCACCGTGAACGCGCTCGTGCTGCTTCCATGTTTGGATAACGAGAAAACTATGCCTGAATGGGGCATCGGTGGCGACTCGAACTCTCGGAGTATCGTTTAGTCCTCATTGTTCGACCGCTGCCTGGACTACTTTGCGCGAAAGAGCTTACCGAACGGCCAATTATCTTCCTCCTTGGTTCAACATTTACTTGCGTACTATTGTTAATACGTCTATGTGCTCGGAATTTGCTTGATTCGCGTAAAGCCTTGCTTCTCAAGATCGCTATACCTCCTGTCACGGAAGTAACATATTCGTTGGATTAATGTTCCGTTGACGATGCTCTTGGTTACAAGTATTGTACGGTGACGAAGGACAGGTACAGTCGGTCACGAAAATATTCGGACACCGCTATAGTTTTAACTATTATAGTCCGTACTTCAGAAATGTATGCGATAAGAACAAAAAGAGGTTTCACGTATGTTACTATGCAGTGTATTGTTAACAAAAACATAAGAGATATTTACATATATACGATAAGCGATTACACGAGTAATAAAAGAAAAATGGAAAGTACGCTCATTTTCATGTCACAAAAATATTCGGACGCTTGCTATACTTCTCAAGTTTCCAGGTTGCAGGAACTGACTGAAAAACCATGTTTATAAAGATATCATTCATACTATGTACAGAGTATGTTAGAGATCGAAATTTTTCTTGCTCAAAATTTGTGCGAAATGCAACAGACAAGTAAGAACGCGTCGTTTGATATGCGACAATTAGTAATTTTTCATCGGGAAAAGGAGAAATCGATTCGCAAAATTGCAAATTTATTAAATATTGGTATGAGCACGGTATGCGATATTGTGCGACGTTACAAGAACGAAGATACAATTGTAACTATCCCTCAAAACGGACGCAAACCGATCCTCGATACTCGTGATAAACGCTCCATAATGAGGAGAATCAAATGCGATCAAAGTAATAAGAAGGGAATGATTTAATTTGTTGAAATGTTATTTTAGGAGGAATAAATTAGCTTCAGGAAATATTAGCTTCAATGAAAAATTTAATTTTCGTATTAAAAACCGAATATTAAATTATTCGCGAACACTGATTAAGCCTAGGAGATTTAAATAAAATTTGTTATTAACTTTAGTTAGGTTTTCATAGTTCGATGTCTAGTAATCGACACCGTGAAAGGAAAACCGAGCTATAACTGCAGAACGATTTACCATTGGTATTGTGTATTTGCGTATCGGAGATATGCTTTAAACTTTGAAGAACCACAGATCGTGGTAAATCCGCTCTATGGTATGCCAAGTTCGATTATGTCCGTCTAACGTCGAATTCCACGAATTAACTGTGTTCGGGTTAACTCGCGCGCGAAAATGTTCATGCTAGATCAAAGACTTCCGAGGAATGCTGTTACGTCTATACTTAGGATCGTTCGTTGTGTGTAATTACTGATCTCATTGAACCGAGTCAATGGAACCGGGTTCGTTCTTTTGACAAGACACGCATGTACATTTAGTACATTAGGTGTTTGATTGTTCCGTGTGTACATAATCTCAAACGTTACGCAACCTTCAGACTCGAACCGTGATCGAATGCTTTCTAAATATTTCACATTCGAACGTACAAATCGACTACGATACGAGATTATTGAACTGCGTGCCTAATCTTTAATATCATTCGACTCGGAGAAGTCTCGGAAGTAATATTACGAAAAACGAATTAAAACTGAATGTAAAGTATTAAAACATTTCGGTAGGAACATTTTAAAAGGAATTAACGAAAAACCAGTTGCCAAGTGTGCATTATCATTAATTTACTTTCATTTATTGGTATAAACAATAAAAAATCATTACCAGAATGTTAAAATTACTATTACAATATTTTATCCATGAACGTGTTTTCGAATCTGAAAGTGTTGATTTCTTGATACAGCAGGAAGCACCTATCATCGTACATATGTACATACTACTTTCGGTAAATTACTCACCGATTACTTCGATCAATTTTCAATCACATGCACGTAACATTAGTAGCTTTTCACATCCATTTCTGGCTTCATTCGTTACTACGACACAGCTAGAATAGTTTGTTATTTTTAAATTTCGTAACTATCATTGGAGAATACCACTGTAACCCGTTAATTACTAAATAGCGCGAGGCAGTTTTCACTTTATGCTCTTGAAATAGATTGCATCAAACTGAAATTAATAATTACATGCCTAGAAAAGTTTAAACTATAAAGTGTACTGATCCGCTGAAATTACAATAAATAGCTTTTGTGCGTGTTCGATACACGTGCAATTATTATACATCTCTATTACACAAAACGAAAGTACTATGCAGTGTGAAACTTTCTCGCTTCTTAAAAGGAAATTTCTTCTGTGTGGCCGCACAGATAATAAAGGGAGAATTATTTCAATTTACGTTAAACACGCAAATTAGTACTGTATTTGTATACATACCGACAAATATAATATAAGAGTTAACGATACGTCAGAAAAATATTAATAAAATGATGAACTCTTTTCCTTTTTCCAATGAGAAAGTATCGATGTCTACGTTATTACACGTACAATTAGAAACAAAATTGAATGTAAATAAAATACGATGTACAGTGTGGGGTACCAGATATTATCACCTTGATTTACGTCATTAGTATTATACTTGGTGAAAACTGCTTGGATGGAGATTAAATGGTCTCGATGGATGCACATACTGGTAGTTTGTTTGTTGGTGGATGCGTCAAGGACGTATGAAGGTCAACTTTGATTTTTTAAAGGGATTTTTTCTTTGATTTTCTTTAATTTTTTGTGCATCAATCGCTGCAGCTTTTTATTCTCTATGAATAAAGAGACCTAGTGACCTATGTACGTTGAAAAGTGATTAGTTTAATTGAAATGTTACAAATAAATCCTTGGGTAAAGAATAACTACATTGCTCGATGCGAAGGAATGCATTCTACTTAGCAACATTTACATTAAAATAACTCGTAAACTAATCATTTTTCGATAAACATATGATTAATACTCTTTCATAGAAAATAGAAATCAAAGTTGACCTTTATAAGTCCTTGACTCGTCCAGCTGCAAAAAAACTAATAATACCAGTGTGTTTGTTTCTTGAAACCATTTACCTAATCTCCATCCAAACGTTTCTCGCTGTGAATAATAATAATGACGTAAATCAAGGTGGTAATATCTGGTGCCCCACCCTGTATAAAAGTTTGATTGCCCATGGTTTACTTCATGAAATTATCATTATACTCGAACGCTGCTTGCAATGGAAAGGAAAAAATATTGGTTGAATGGAAGCCGGCAGTTAGTCGGAATATCCCCACGTATTCGGCTGCTCGCTCATGCAGGTGGCGTAGTTGGAATCACCGAGAGTACCGGGATGTTCCGACCAAAGCGTAGCGTAGCATAGCATAGCATAGCATAGCATAGCATAGCATAAGAGTGCACGTATCATGTGCGTGTACATAATGTGCGTGAGCGAGTGTAAATTTCCTCCGCTTCTCCCCGCAGCCGCTTTCGTTCCTTTAATCGTTTCCTATCGATTCTCTAGAAGTAGCTAGGGCAAGAATGGAAAGCGTGCGGCGTCTTCGGTTTGTTAGATTGTTCCTCTCAAAGGAGCATCTTTAAAACTAGGGGTGCTAACGGAAGATAAAATCACACAAGCTTTCGCGTATTCAGTTCCGCTTCTCCGTGTAAAGACGAAGCGAAACATGCGTAATTACGGAACGACCGCGAACGCAATTTCGTGCTGGAATATCAGTAGAAAGTAGGAAAGTTTATAACCTTTGACACAGAGACGTTGGCGCTTGAGATATCTGTTTTTTTTTTTTTTTTTTTTTTTTTTGGTATTTTGATTTCTTGTATTGTTAAAGTTAATAACAGAATGTACTTGTATGTACTATATACAGGGTGGCCACATAACTCTTAACAGCTTACTATCTCGAAAACTATACCATCGATTTTTAAGTTCTTGGTTTTAAATTGCATGGACCTGAAGGCCTTTCTAATTACATAAGCGTGAAGTAGCGCCCCCTTTCCCTTTAAAGGGGGCCGGTGTACCTTTATAATTTTAAATAGAACCCTCTATAAAACGTTACACATTTAAATTCTACAGGAAAAAACAAGTAAATTTTGTCCAAAACATTTTTTTGTCGGATGATTCCATAATGAGATATAACGTCTCTCGTATTAGAACAAGATTTTTACCGAGCGATCAGACATTTAATATTTTTTTTTTTAGTGGAAAATGGTTTCCGCTCGCAATCGTAATACGATCTGATACGGTTGAACGGTATTATTGTTGCATCGGTAGCGGTAGTTGTTAAAAATGTCTGGTGGGTAAATGATATTAATGATGCGGGATGCACGTGATAATTTCTTGTTGTATAATTGGCACCTAATTTTATGTTGTACGTGGAAACGGAAACTCCTTGACTTGCAATAAGTGTGTATAAAGTCACGCGTAATAACGTACACAAGCCGACGAAGGCGTATGAATTATGCACCAGCAGCCTCAATTTTAATATTTCATCAATTTAGACGTAACGACTTTATTACCTTCGTTGAACGTGAAAACAATAGGCAAGTGCTGAAAAAATGTTAGGATCGTCGTACAGATTGTCATGTAGATCGGTATAATGCCAGTCACCTGATTCTCAATATTGAATTTAATAGTTTCAATAAACAAAAAAAAAAGTTTCTAAGAATTTTAAAATGAAAAATTCTAAGATTAATCAAGTTGGGATGTCGTTAATTTTTTGTGGTTAGACCAGCTAAAAACCTGCGAGAATCTTTTTTTTTTTTTCTTAAGTGGAAACGTGTTTTTTAATACAACAATCGACCCATCTTGATATTTATTAAAACTCAAATGCGATGGCTACGTCAAAAAATTATTAGTCTTAAGGACACTGGAATTTACATACTGCTACAAAACCATTAAGTACTTCCTAACTAGGACATGATTCCTGAGGTGCTTTAAAATAAATTTTGACAAATTCGCGTAGAATATTTCAGCAAACAAAAAATTTACTTCGAATAACCTCAAGAATCACCCCTTTCAAGGAAGCACGACGTTTTTGCGACATCTTGTATAGCGAGCTTCTAATCGCATTATTTATACTTACAATATAACACGAAAAGGGACTGCTATCGGAGCGAGAACCAAACTTTTTCAGCCCTCGGTCTTCCTGAACGAGCCTAAATAGGAGTGACATTTCACGCTTGAAATCGGTACTTTTCTAAAAGAAGTCGACAACAATACATAGCGATGCGAATTAAATTCGCTAACTTTTGAGGCGGTAACGCTACTATGCACACCGAGTCTACGTCGCGTTGGTCGCAGCAAGTTGCGTCGTTTGCATTTTCCCGCGCGCGGGTAAATAAAGGATCTCCATGGACGCTGGGTACGCGTAGAGCCAAGTACGTAATCGGCGGGTCACCTAACAGACGATCGCAAAAGGTGCTATGTATGTATGTGCGACGTTAATTGCCGACACAATGTGTATTTCCGAGTTTTAATAAACTGGTCGTCATTAAGATCGCACAGTCGGTCGTAACTTCCTGCCCTCGTCAACCGGTCGCGGTGCTTCGTAAATTCTGGAATACCTACGGTGGAAATGAGATCAGCAAATCCACTTGGCAAAGTTTGCCAGGCAAACCAACATCGTTCGGATATCTACTTTTTCTCAGATCGAGTCGAGTCGAGTACGCTCTACGAGAAATGTGCGAGTGGTGATTAATTTAACGCGAGTTCCATATTATCAGTCATCGTGAAATGTTGTATATGCGTTGACCCTATAGAAGGATAGTCCGGAACTATGGACAGTTCCAGAACTTTTTCGTCAGGTATATTGGAATTTATTTTTCTTTTTTTAAAAAAAGTTCTCATATTATAACAAGAAGTTCTCATATTCCAATGAGAGCATATACAGTCGGTCCCATAGGTATTCGTACCCTTATTGCTTGAAAAAAAATTTGTTGAAATCAAACGATGCAGGTAAGATTTTGCAATAACTCTTTTGTTACGAATGAACACATATATAAACTTTATTTGTACAAACTTTTAACAAAATTGGGTTATCGATAACAACAATGTACTAATTTTAATCTACATAGTACATAATAACAGTCCACAAAAGTATTCGTACCGGTATACGTCTTATAAGAAAAATCGCATATTATAATAACTTATTATTTTTATAGTATTTCGTCGGTCCACCGTTGTGCTTAATTATTTCAATTAATCTATTTTGCATACTTTTTATTAATTTTTCGCTGGTGCTTTGTTCAATACGATTCCAAACGAGATGAGAGATAACTAGACTGCGGCAAAACTAGACTTTATGCAAAATAAAACTTTTTCATCCGAATTACAACAAATTGGAGTAAAATAAAAATTCAAATATTTCCTTTTTTACTATGTTTAATAGGTTTAAAATAATATAGCAGTATCTTTAAATTTTTCTAATATTTTGACTATTTCAAATTACACCTATACCATATATATATGTACCATTTTTGCCATAAATGCATTAAATCCGCTGTCTAGAGATGACAGTAAAATGTTCCACGGCCAAATAATTTAATCAACTACGTTATAGTTACTAGCCACGATGAACAAATCTCGACAAAGAACATCTCGTGCGTAACATAGAAGCTGCTTAGCCCTCTCACCTGTTCACGGTCAAATGCCTTCGACACTTATTTCTACTTGCCTCCAGCGGTTGCGCCAATGGTATGCCTGCCTTTCGCTGCCCTTTACCGAAGGAATTTTACTTTCGTTCGGAATAATATTGAATTTTTCAACCCGCTAAATTTCAAGAGTTTTAACCTAGTACGCGTATACATTTATTGTCACCTAGGTCGGATTTTAAGAACCATTTGAAATTTGATAACGAATACAATGTTGACATAGCTTAATAGTTTAAGAATCATTTTCATTAGTATCGATAGAAACAAATTTTAAAATGGAATATTTTTTGCTGGTCTATTAAAAGTTCATTGTCCAGTTGTTTATTTTTTATGTAATGGTACATAAATTTTTGTAAAACGGCGTTTCCATAGTAAACGAATTATTGCCATGTTTTGAGGATTTTTCACCACTGTGCTCACGGACTTTAATAGAACTAATTATTATAGAAGCCAAATGTCATATTTATGCTTTTAATCATTTTGTGCTGATAAACTGTACCATGAAAATAAATTTTTTGTAAGGTTAATTAAATGGAGGAAAATTATGATAGATTATATAGTAAATTTGAATTGGAGGAATGTTAGTGCCCATTATTATCTGGCAATAAAGAAAGTGATTGAAAAAGTTCTCGAAGCTTTTAAGGATGGTTTATCTGTGTGCGGACACAGAATACCCATCTTCTAGTAGCAAACATACTGTACGTACATACTGTACAGATAGTCCACGGTGGGGACTCTTGGTGGAATCTTGCGAGTGTGAAACATCGAATATGAAACATGAAGGGTATTCAAAATTTTAAACAGAAATAAGTCGTGTAATGAATAAAGCATATAATAAAATTAAGTATATCCGGATAAGGAGGTCAAAAGTGAGCCCAAACCAAATCGAGTTCGATAGCTTATCCAAAGAAAATACTTTGTGCCAATTTTCAACTGTATATGTCGACATAGGCGGTAGTAGGGTGACAAAAAATCAGATTTTTCCGTAATTTCTCTTATCCTCTTTAATTGAAAATTCCGGAAAAAATCAGGCATATTGTAGTTATTAGAGAATGCACATCTATGAATTTTTTTTAGAATTTTTAGCTTCGAAACCGAATTTTAAAAAATAAAAAAAGTTTTGAAATTTCTTGTAGAGGTTATAAGTTACCGAGCTTATAATTTTACAGTTTTAGCATCTCGTTATGGTTGTTAACATGTAATTTCTTCAGATTTTTCAAAGTGGGGACACAGTTAAAAAAATCAAATCCTGCTATTTTTTTTTTCCTTTTCCATGCCCGTACGAGTACCATGTTCATCCGACACCGTGTACACCATGTTCCTACCTACAGTAGTTTCCAAGATATTCGTGGAAAATGTTTTTGACCCTTGACTTTCAGGTTTTGACCTCAACCGTTACCAAGTTTTGAAATAACAAAATAACCTTTAATTCTGGAAATAATGTGTTTTTCCTTTATCGTAAATTGCGATTATTTGGCCGTCTTATCTTAAAAGAATCGTATGACTACCCCGCGCGGTTCCGGTCACAGAGGCGCTTTAAAAAATAATAACTTGTGTACCAGGGCCGACTGGGATGTGAATCTGATATGATTTCATAGAGAAATGTGTACTGAAAATAATGCACGTTCATACAATGCGGAACTATGTGTGTGGAACTGAAAAGATAGGCCTCGTTCAGACACGGCGGAAACCGCGCGGTGCTTATTGACATTAACGTCTTCATATTCGTTCACACTTGTCTGCGCGGATCGTTGATCGAAACCGCGCGGTTTCCGCCGTGTGGCAGAACAAAAGGCCATATTCTTTACCAATGATAGAATAATTTGAAGATTCTCTTTAGCTTCCCGAGCATTGTTATTTCAATAAATTATACGTTACAATTAAATCTTAATACACAACATACACTCTCAATACAGACAAATATTATTCATTCGAAACAATAATGGACACATAATACATATTAAATCAATTCTCCAGGGTATCGATAAAAAATGAGGTAATTTTTTCGATGAAAAATAGGCTTCGTAAAAAAAGTGTTGATTTTTAAATGCTTGTTCTATTATATAAAAATTTTTAACAAAATCTCGATAATTTAACCGTTTTCGAATGTCTCGGATATTTAAGAAGCAGTATACATACAATTAATATCGATACGAGCAAGCTGCTTTTTTATGAAATGAACAGTTTTATTCTTCGGTATGGACCAGTGTGCGACGTGGGAAGCGATTAAACGTGAACATTCTTCGAGCCGTAATATACGAGTAATAGATAACAATAACTATGAGTTACATCGATTAATTTGTACACTGCGACCGTATGATATTACTGGAAGCAGCAAGACGGTAAAATATGGTATTCTACTGGCTATTATTTCTGCTTCTCATTACTCATGCATCGAGTCGTAGGCGTTTAGTTTTCCATGAGGTTACATTACGCGGTGCCGTAAGCTATTTGTAGCTACATGTGGTTATACGTGGGCAAGATGCACTCGAGAAATGTAGAATGTAACCATTTCGTGGTGAGACGTATAGTTCATGACCAACCGAGGCTGTTACACAAACCATTCCCATTAGAAACGTATTGATCACTTTACATTGCTCAAACTATACCTCGTTCCCAAATTACATTTCCTTCTCACGTTCACTCGATAGACATTCCTCGACACGTTCGCTACCATGGCAGCAATCTTAAATACAGGGTGTACTGAAAATTGCGCTACAACCAGCCCGGTGATGATTCTAAATATAAAAATAAGTCGAAAACAAGAAGCAACAGTTTTTCGTTTGACCCTTTCTTTTCGAGAAAATAAAGTTTGGAAATGCAGTCTGACGCGGCCGATCATGACCAACCGATTCTACTTCCTGCATATATTATACTATAGCACGCGAACCTGACGGATCTTTAAACTCGATTTTCTTGAAAACGAAGCGTCAAACGAAAAAATTTTATTCCTTTCCATCGACTTATTTTTGCTTCTACAATCACCACTCGGACGGTTGTGCCACGATTTTCGGTACAACCTGTATATCGTAAAATCGATGTGATTTATTCGACGAACGTAGCCTAGAAAACTAAAAATAAAATGTCTTTTGTCATTTTTTTAAAGAAACCATGAAGCCGCTATTTTTTAAAGTTTTAGGATAACTTACTTCATATCCATGGGCTGTATATACTAATTTTTTCCGTTGCTACTAGGTCGTTGCATATGAAATGTCCGATTCGTAACAATAACTTTTCCTCTAAATGAGACTTATCGATTAAATTAAGCACCATTGCAGGCATCGTATCCTGCCAACAAATTATCAGTTTTTCGATTATACTACGGTAAAAATTAAACTTCTTAGTCGTTCACCTTCTTCGTTTTTTTATAAGATTGTCATCTTCATTTTTTAATCTTTTCTATCACCGACTAAATGTCATATCGTGTTGTCGTCGATACGTTTATTTTCTCACTCGTATGAAAACAATAGACGATGATCACATCTTTACGATCGCATCACAACTTTATTCAAAAGTAACGTTGGATACGTAAATAAACACTGTAGATAGAACTTGAAAGATTGGCTTTGTACCTTTAAACGATGTACTCGGGAATCACCCCTTTTAAGGACGTACAGCATTTTTGGGACATCCTGTATATCGTTTGAAGGTACAAAGCCAATAGGAAAAAGTTACTTCGAATAACCTCCGGAATCACTCTTTTCATGGAAGTATAACATTTTTGGACCTATCTTTTTGGGGTTTATCCGTAGCCTCTAATTTTTGTCAGAAACAAAAATTGAGCGATGTTCTTAATCCTTCTATTCTTAAATTCACAGTGAATCTATGAAACTTGAAAAAAGTTCGAAATTGATAAATCAATTTTTAGAGACTTATGTAAATTATTTTTCACGAATTTAAAAAATAAATAAAAATATTAACAATAATATTATAAAATAAATTTTTTTAAGTTGGTTAAAAAATTTACCGGGATCCCTGATGAATATATTAACATAGAAATTAATTTTCTCTCGGCTCCCTGTTTAATTTATTAGCACGAAATTGATATTTTTCGCTGTTACGAAATAATTACAGGGTTAATATACGATTCGCATGGCAGTCACAATGTTGAAGAGTATCTCTTAATGTTTATTTAATAATATTTATATTTTACTTTCGTTAGAACGCAATCTAAAAATCTGTTATCGAAAAGTTTTTCTTTCTGCCAGAAAGATTATAAAACTTAATGTAACGAAATTTACTATGTCGTTGGAGCCATCGAATGACTCGATAACCTGGAAATAAATGACAACCTGAATGTCTTATTTTGTTTAATTATTACAAAACAATACTGACTTCTCTTATACTGTGCACATGCTCTGCATAAAATATTGCCGCTTCTAGCCATGTCCCCCATCTTGTTAGAATAGGTTCCGATGGCAACGGAACCTTTGGTAGCTTTTCTTTATAACATTCAATACGATGCGGTGCCTTCGACAATACTCGTTTTATGGAAGCTATCGATTGGTTAACTACTGGAAAGTGCAATCGTATTTCCTCTGCTACCCTGTGCAAGCCATGTGCTAAACATGTTACATGTAATTCGTATCACGTAACGGTTCTTTACCATTATATATACACGCGCGCATATACATATGTAGCATTGAATGCAAAATATGTCAAAAGTATGCAAAGAAAATGCGAAGAATATGCAATATGTAAAATATATGCAATACGCAGAATGTGCAAAAGAAAAACTATATTTTTAAAATCCTCTATAAACAACGTAAATTTCTGTCCGGGTCCAATAAGTTTACTTACTTTCTATCGAAATATGCATTTATAGAAACATCCGCTGTCTAGCGATACCAATCAGCGGTTTGATGTTACGATACGAAATGTTTTCATCGTAAGAGTACACAGCGAAACGAAACAGATTCAAGGACACTGTGGTCCAAAGTTGCGTCGAGGACACCCTGTAGTCTTCATGGTGTGGACCGTGTCCTGCAAAGGGTCGCAAACCTCCAAGACCAGACAGCATTCAGACGTCTTGTTACCTCGACCCGCCCCCGTGGACTCGTAAATAGCTGATAGCCTGGAGCGAACCGTAATTTCCGCGGGGCAGCCGGAATCGGCGATATTAAAGCGAAGAAATGTTCAAGATAGCGGAGCCACCCCGCCGAACGCAAATACCGAATGCATCACGCAGGGTTATTTGTAACGACGCGTGGACAAACCTACTTCGAGCGAGTTGTTGCACTTTACTCGTTCGTTCGTTTCTCCGTTGCAACCTCGAGGATCGGTGCAACGTGTCGAGCCAGGGCCAGTCTACGCTCGTCGTTCTCTTTAAATGTGTATTTCGTATTCCGCGTGTTGGATGGGCCATGGCGACGAGGCGACGAGGCGACGAGGCGACGACTAATGACAAATCGCTACAACCAATTGGAACAAGCTTTAATCGTTCGTATCGCATACCGAAGCCAACGTGATGTTTGCATCGCATTACAGAATAGCTACTCGTCCATTTGCATCAGGCTGTCGCCCGGCGCGCCGGATAACTGTCGTATCGTCGGGTCTGCCGAGCGACAGTTCCAGTAGAAGTGCTACTACGTTCTTTCTAGCGTGTCGAACGAAAAGAAGGATAGCGATCGATAAAAAAAGAAGTACTGTGAAAGACTCTTAAACCTGTATGCAAGTAATTTTTCCTTTTTCACGCAAAGCTTCGTTATTGGAAAAGATCGATATCAACGCATTAGTTCATAATTTTTTAATGACTATGGTCCATGACAAAGGACTTCCGATAACAATAGCAATTTTCAATCGTGAACCACCGCCTTACCTCCAGTAACGTAATCAAATAATTTCGTTTAGGATTATTGTTTAAAAATAGATTTTTAAGCTTCCTTCTGGCAAAGCACAATTATAAAAAATCTTCCGGTAGGTAAAGGATTGAAGATCGAACGAATGTACAAATGAACACACACACACACACGTTACCCATATCCAATAGCTCAGTTACTTATTTTAAAAACAAGCACAGTCACAGGAAAGTAGATTCTAAATTTTTAACGTTTTTTTTCTCGTAGAATTATTGCTGTCCAGCTTGTTCGCCGCTTACACAACACCTTGTGTATTAAATGTACAGTGACATAATTCAATTAGGTAATAGAGCCACTTACGGATTTTATATAATGCTGAGCGGATAATATTGTTTCGTCAAAGAGAGTGAATTGTACAACACGCGACACGGAACATACTAACTTCTTGTTATGTACGTTGGCAATAAATCAACGGTAGTTCAACAGTCCCCGTTCCGTGCCCAATTATTCTCGAGGTTCTTTCACCTATTTAAAGTGTCTGTTGAATAAGTAATTACGACCTCGTTGTTGACTTTATACATTAATTCGTCGTCACACCCAGGATCAATTAACCGTGCGGTCCGCTTCGTTGAATTATGCGATTCCCGCCAATTGCTTCACGTTTCTTTCACGGACGATACGATCTTTCGCGTAATTAGATCCGCGGAGACGTTAAAAATTTCGTAAGCTTTTCGAATCATCCGATTTCTAGAAATTGTCATTACCCATGTTGGGGTAACGATCTTGCGCGACGGGTCAATCGCGTCGCTGCTCTTGCAAGAATTACGACACGTGACATCTTGTCTTAATTGCAACGACAAATTAAGATTGCGCGATCGAATCGTGTATTCGCTACTATGATAAATGCGTATTCCAGTTTGTTACTTGTTTACAGTTTCACTGGGATGCGGTTACTTGAATCGAACGCACTTAATTTTATTGTTAAATGTTTTGTTTTACGTATGTATACGAGGAATTTTAATTTGAGTCGGTCAGAGTTAATACACAACCGTCATACGGATTCTATTTTCATTTTTTTTTTTTTTCATTTAGTAATTTATTTCATAATTATTAAGCACAACATCTGTATCGATTGGGTAATTTACTTGAAGGCTATTGAGATTATGTGCTGAATTCGAGTTAACCTGCAAAATTTAAGCTAATAAAGTACGAGTACGATGATCACAAATATTTTTATTTAATGAATAACGAAGGAGTATTTTATTACCGCTAGCGATCGAAACATTATGAATAATTACTTCTGTCGTACATCGTAAAATCAGGAACTTGTATACCGGTGAATAGTCCGGTATTATTTGACCCACTTTCCCATGCTACGCGTATGACTAATCGCTTAATCCTGCGACTTTTGAGAGCCGCGGATTTGTTAAAAGTCTACTCTACTCTACTCTACGGGAAAATTGGAGAAGTTATTTTTAATTGTTTCCAATTTATTTTCGCGAAGAAATTCGGTGCATCGTTTGGAACAGAAAAAAAAAGGAAAAATAACTGCTTCGAAACGCAAAGAACTACAAATTGCGTAGGTACGTTTCTGTCTTTAAAAAAAGAAGAATACCCGGGCCGGGGATCGTATATCCGAGTCTTTCTTTGATCCTCGGATGCTGCGGCACGAAACCACCAAGCTCGCCGTAATAAATTTATGGGTCACGGTCGAATGAAAGAGAAGTACGAGTCATATTTCGCGTCGTCCTCGTAATTTCCGCGATTCGTGCACCCGCGAACTCGCCCGACACGTATAATTCTAGCCTGGGGTTTGTCCTGTGATCCTTTCAAGCGATCCACGCGCAATCGCAATAAGATAGGCTCGCTACGAGCGGCCCTCTTTACACAGTATCCGCCGGACCCGGAAAAATCTCGCGCAATTTAAACGAAGAGCAATAATTTTGCACCTCGTGCCAACCTTAAGGTGAACCCGAGGTCTATAACCACGGCAAACTCCATGGAAACGTACTTACTTTGCCGGGATGATGCACATACGGGAGAACGCGACGCCACATACGCGCATACGTATGCGTATATGTAGGTATATGCAAGCGTACGCGATTTCCGTGAATGGAAAATGCGATAAGACACGTATCCTCGTTGGAAATACAGCTTTTCTCGAGGCCGTCTTCATTCCACGTTCTCCTCCTCTTTTTCAGAGACGAAAATCTCCGATTATTCGCCTCCGGTATGCAAAAGGCCATTTTCGACGTTGATCTGTCGGCTATGCTTACGGAAGTATCGTTCGACGCGATGTTGGTAGACATTTTTTTCATGAGAAATCTAAACGAACGAGATTGCTGCTCGAAGGAAGCACTCGTGGAATTCAGGAAACGATTGAATTCTAATGAACGCAGAGAAAGTTTTGCAGACGAGGATCGATACGTTCGGATGTATTTACAGTTAGATCGTTAATATCGTTGTATCATATGCGAGTTCCTACAGCTCCGCGCAAATATTAACGCTAAACTTATCAAACGTTAACAGTATCTGGTCAATATTGTCCGTAATTTTCAATATAATAAATGCTTGGACAACGAAATTTATTCTACTATTTTCCATAAATGAATTTTTACAGTTTCAATAATTGTAAAATATAAAATCGCATGTCCACAACACGGGTGTGCACAGGGATTTATATCGGCTAGAAAATACTATTCTTTGATAAACCGTCGAACGTAGATAGCGAACGTGATAGCGAACGTGATAGCGAATCTTCTAGGCCCCTCACGGGGTATACCCCGCGGCAGTGGGAAGTATTCTCATACTTTTATCGGCTAAGCTTTTGGGACGTATATCGAATAAAGACTGTATGCATGTAATATAACTGTTTATAGTATAGTTAAAAGTAAGCTACCTTTCTTCGAAAATAGAATTATTCGATTGGTCGAAACAATTTATTCACCCATTGAATTCTTAATCTAACGAAATCACTAAACTGCTATGTTTTTCTTCTAAAGATTTCGCAATTCCGCTTGAATCCAACATTCAGCAACGTGTTCGGTATCGACTGTGCAAGCGTAGATTTTTCTGCTGGTACTTCTAACGTGTCCAACATTCCTGACACATTCTCTTTCCAATTGCAATCGGGCCTAACTACACGGAACCGCTATTCGCGCGACTATTTCGAAAGAACGATAAAAACTAGAGCCCGAACACAGTTGAAAATCGGCGCGCGTATGCAATTACGTTCGGTCAGGCTATTTTACGCGCAGCTATTTCCAGGCATTGTCAGGTAAATCTTCGACAAATTACCGGAATTATCCTGACCGGCTCGCTTTCTCGAAAAATCACCACTCGAGGCGTCCATTTGACAGATCCGCGATGTATATCATGCTTTTCTTCCTTCGACCATTAAATCGATGTCCACCATTTTATTAGCTTCGCGGAGAAAACTTGACGGCGAGATACATGTGCACGCATACTACGATGGAAAAGATCCTTTTCCATGTCCTTTCTAAGCTTTTTAAGTTTTTCAGTTCAAGGTCGTTTGAAGGTCATGTCGTTATTTATTTGTCATGTTGTTATTTAACGAAAAAAAAAAAATATCGATGACCTTGAAAACTAGGAGAAAAAAAAAACACTTCCAGTCTCCAAATATCGAAAAAAATGTCTGACTGACTTTGTCTTAACATTTTTCTCAATTTTTCCGAAAACCGTTTGTTTTACAAACGAGAAAGAGTAATACGACATAAAAGGCGTAGCTTGTGCGGATCTACAAGTTTTATCGAACATATTTTTCGATATAGTCAATAATTTAGAATATATTCGAAAATAACGTTTTTCGAGCATTTAATTAACTATTTTAATGTTTATTGGCCAAGAGCTCAAACTTTGCACCGACTTTTTTTATTAATTGAAACAATCCTGGGGGGGGGGGGGGATTTTGAACAAGATTTTCGTCAAGAAGGAATGAGAGCCACCCTAATTGTTTTTGTAGTACATGATGTTAAGTTCCAAGAGTAATTTATTAAATAAGATCAAAGTAATTATAGAAATATTTAATACTTAAAGCAATATTTCTTCAAACTTTGACAAAACACAAATTCGTTTTCAGTAAAACCGCGATAACGTGTATTACAAAATGGTATAGCTTACAGAAATCATTTGACGATGCTAGTCGATAAAAATATTTTTATCGACTTTTGGGTCCATTTAAATCTTCTAAACTGATAATTTCATCTAAATCTTCAAGACTTAAATAGTCTAGTTGAAAAATGTTGTTTGAAAGGCGGGTACACCGTCACCAGTTAAATAAATCACTTCTAAAGAATTTAGTGTATGAATTTACTGTTAATGCATTGCTGGAATTTAATTTGCATCGAAACGCAGGCATGGTTTCACCGTCGCGTCGCGTCGCGTCGTTAGGATTAGTGTTCGTATACAAGGTGTCCAAGTTAAGCGTCCTAAACATTCTGGACAATTCGAAAAGATATTTCAAACGACAGTTATAAGGTACGAATGAGAATTTATTTATGTTTATTAATGTTTCGGTAAAGAATCCCTTATGCATAACTCCTAAAGACTATTTATGTGTATCTTTTGCACAACTTGAAATTACGTTACGCGAAGATTTTTGTACCGAAATTTATGTCTTTGATTGCATATTCTTGTATCTGACATAAAAACGTTTCGAAAGATAATAGTCTTTAAAATGTGATTCGCAAAATCTTTATGGAATTATCTACATAAAAATGTCAACTTTCTCCAGAATTTTCAAGTGGACCATAGCTTGTCTCGTTTCATGCCTTATAGGGTAAGGGACACAATTATCGTTCCTATATTAATGATACTTATCGTTAAAGCATAATGAATATTTAAAAATTTTTTATACATAACATATTTATTAACTGATTTCAACGAAAAAATTTAATATCTCTTTTTTTTAATATTGACTATGCTTTAAAAACAAGTATAATTCGTATAGGCACAATAATTGGCACCCCCACAGGGTACTCGAGTCCCTCACCTTAACTTTCGTCCGAAACATTTTTTCATTACAGTACATATATATTTCCGATGTTTAATAGTTCACATTTACGCTAGACACCCTGTATAGAGATGCACATATTCCAACTCCCATAAATTACCTGATAAATCGATTAGTTCCTTTGCTCTGAATCTACTCGCTGTACCACATAGATAATAAGGTTGGGTATAATGTTTTATCGTGAACCGTTAACAGCGATAAATCGTATGTACCTAGCGATAGGGAGTGTTTTTAACTATTGTTTAGTATGATACGTGATTGCGCTTATTCTGTTTGTCGTCTATCGTAAAACCGTTTTAATTTACTTCTTATATACATCTATGTGTGTAGTTTTATTTATCCTTTAACAAGGTTTTCTCAATTTTCGATGTTTCGTTTTTCTGTAATCGCACTTGTTTGTTAAATTCACAGTCGCACAAGAAAATAATTATTAAAAGATATCGGCAGTATAGTTTGGTTATCCGAGGTTATATTTAGAATAAGTACGCAATCAACGCTAAAAATATATTACATTCATAGTACAGTATAAAAATTTTATACAGTGCGATTCAACTGAAAAACGGACAACTGACTATAGGATTTCAGTTTTACATTTAAATATCGAAACGAACCGAATGTTACAACGACCAGAAATTTTAGAAATTTGTAACGATGTAAACTCAAAGCGAGCAATATTCCCGCCAAGCGCTACTTAATGTTAAAATTACATCTTATTTCCTTCCTATGGAATTCTCACATTTATTCTCCTGATATGCACACTCACTGGGAGAAAGTTTCTGGTCTTGTGATGAAATAAAAGAAGTGAACAAATTTTCTGTCATTAGGAGCCACTCGTTTATCGAATTAGAGCAGAGAAAATGTTAATTGCTTTCATCTTTCTCCAATGCGCAGTAGAAATTGGATAATCGCTAAATCTATTCTGTTCCAGCAATTTTCTGCAATTTTTTGCTTCATTCTATCGACATATTGGGTTTAATAGAATTCCTATTTAATATCCACTGTGATTATACCATAATGTTATGACGTAGAAAAAAGTAACTAAACAATATAAAGTTATATTTAGTTCCTGTGTCTTGCAATTGATGCAGAAACTTGTTATTTTGGATAAATATCCGGAGTCTAACAATAAGAATGTATAACAATCAAAGTTGTTGATTGTCACGATAAGTTCATAGTTCGTCGATCTATGGTTACTCGAGTTGCACGGGAATTTCCGGCTGTAATCATCGCGGATAAATGGTTCTCGCCGTGAAAGTAGTTTACGATCGGCATTCCCGAGGCGATTGTCCCAAAAGAATCAGGCAGTACGCAACTTGTATGAAGTACGACGCACATACTTACGTTGTATGTGTACGCGTACGGGTTCGTTATCTCGTGCTACGGTTTTCTGTCCGTGCCCATGTCCGAGCAATGCATTCGGCCCGTTGTCGTTAAAGTGGGTCAGTTTGTGGTATCAACCTGGAGGGAATTATGGATACCTGCACTAGACATCGCCGTCGGTGATGTTGACGAAACCGCTCGCACTCGGAACAGGTAGGGTAAGGGACCCAATTACCGTAGGGGTAATAATTATTATGCGCACATTAATTGTACTTCTTTTTAAAGCATAATGAATATTAAAAAAGAGATATTAAATCTTTTCATTGAAACTAGTTAATATAGATGTTATATATATATATATATATATATATATATATATATATATATATATATATATATCTGTTTTTTCAATATTCCCCCAACTCGATAGTACCCACCACAGTAATGGGGTCCCTAACCCTAAGAATGCAACGAACGATTATGTATCGATCGCCTGTGTCGCTCAGAGCCTGCAGCCAACTGTGAAAGAACGATAAAACACAGTCGCAAATCATTTTTGCAACGACCACTATACCGAAGGTATTACGTAGCTTTTATCGAGATAAACTTACTATCGGATTAAATGAGACGAAAAATGACTTATATTATGTAAGACAGAAAGTTTCATGAATAATAAGATCACTATGGAGTTTTATGCATTTATAGCTCATAAGCTTTTCTATATAAATATAAGCTTTTTCATAAGCTTTTCTATATATATATCTATATAAATTTTCTGAATTCTTTTAATCTTTTCACTGTCTAAATTGCACCTACTAGTTTTTGTTATAAATGCATAAAATCTGCAATCTATCGATAACATTAAAATGGTATTTTATTTCAATTTAAAGGAAATTAATAACATACAACTTGAGTACTCCTGTTTGAAAATATTGATAGGACTCTAGGAAAGTGCTCTTCCGGTTCCAAGTTAGTGTAAACCTGCTATTATTTGTTGGCAAAATGATGGAAAAGTTGTAGAAAAAGTAGGCGAAATAAAAAACGCATGAAAAATTGAAAATCGTTAATTTCTAGTTATTCAAATTTTATTTTTCAGTCAAAATTCAATATTTATACTGTATTGTGAAAAAACAAAAACTAATTACTGTACACAAGTCGATGAGTGTAAGAAGTTGGTAGATCGAGGTTGACTACCCGGTAGCACGCACGATTCGCATTGTCAGAGGAAAGTCTTGGAAACGATACTTGGCACTGCATACCACGGCCCGATCCTATTAGATACTTTCTACTTTCATTGACCACGTTATATCGGTGACTCACGACACGTATTCGATTTCAGTCTTGCCGCAGCGCTCAATTTGATCCAGATGACAGGCCGATTAACTAACCGCTTTTCACTCGTGAATAAATCTATTTGTCAACGAGAGATTTTTGTTCGATTTTCCTTTCTACGCCGCGGTCTCCGGCGATGTAGGGCCCAGTTCAAACGCGGTGGAATCCGCGCGCGTTTCCGATCGCGTGAAAATTGATAATTGTTGTTCGGAAAGAGGCGACGACCGTGCGGACATGCAGGAGAGAAGTCGAAGCGATTCGTGCTAGCAGGCACACATCCTAAACGCGCGAAATCCGCCCAACAACCGAACGCTCTCGTAAGAACAATGAAAAATAGAATCGCGCGGATTTTGTTTCCTGCGATACGTCGCGCGTCGCGTGTCGCGTCGGCGACAGTCGCGCGGGCCGATATGAACGAATATGGAGACGCTAATGTATATAAACATAAACACCGCGCGATGTCGATCCGCGTGATTTGCAACCGCGCGGTTTCCGCCGTGTCTGAACTAGGCCTAAAGGACGAAAAAGGGAATTTACATAATCGATATACATAATTAGCTCGCAATTAGAACCAGGTTGTACGTCGAACGACGGTTTAATGTCTCCGGGAACGGTGAGTGGGAAAGTGGTTCGATTTTTCTGTAATCGCTTGTCATTACGTTTTACCTCCGGTTTCTTCCGTCGACGTTGTAACACGTTTTAATTGGCTCGAAGATCAAGCGAAAGTGCCGCGACGGGAAAATTGCCTGGCCGATCTTTCGCGACTGTTGTAGAAATATGGTTCAATATGTCTTCGATTACGTCAGAAAGCATATGCAGTGGATCCAGAACGTATTTAAACACTAAATTTCTCATTCTCGACAAATTGTCGATTTTTAAACAGTCATAATTTCGTGAAAGAAATATACTACAACAATATATTTTTTATTACATTTTAACGCTTGAACTCTCTACTTTTACCAGTAACAAACAGTCGGAGCGACTGTAAACATTCACAGCAACAAACGGCCCCAGCTCGATTTACACATAACTGCCTCGGAGCTCTTCAAATTATCTTTCACTTGGTATTCCATTTTTCCCAAACAAGATAAACCTATTGTAAAATGTAAATATTGAAAAATAGAAGTGTGTTTGTAAAAGTATTATGATTACCATGGAGACACGATATTTCAAATTTTGTCCGTTATATTGTTTTAGTATTTTTTGTGTCATTGTTGCTTAGTTAGTATAGGAAATACTAGGAAGTCAATATTCTTGGAAGTCTTTAGCCAAGAACTATGTGTCACTGTAGAACATATATTTTTACCGTGTTGAAATCATTTCCTATTCTAGATACGATTCGGTAAACTGTAGTCATAAATAGATCATATATTGGAAACACAGTAACAATATAGCTTGAATTTAAATCGCACGCTCCATCAAACTTTTCATAAAATGAATGGTTAGCAACAGGTTCTAAATACAGAAATTGAAAATACTATTGAGACAAAGTTGAAACGACACGCGTTTAACTAGAACCAGGATATCGGGAGATCTGTGCCCAAGTGCTTCTGGTATTACCGACATGCGATAGCATCCGTGATGGTGCACGAAAGATTTACAATCCGCAACGTCGAAAAGTCTTTTAGTCCGAGCAGTTCGCCGGAGGCTGAGACGAATCTGCAGCCACGAAAGTGGAACGATAAATCTACGAACGGATAACTGGACGCTTAGCTTCCAGATTCTTCAAACCTCTAATGACTTGGCTAACGCGTGAAATTTATGTGCTTATTTCAGATTATTTTAAATTAATTACATTTGGAATAACTCGAGGAAGATGATCGTTTGAAATAAATTTTCTATACTTTTGGACAGTTTTATCTATATTTTTGTAAGAAATATTTAACAATATTTGACATATATTTAATATTTTTTTATAACAATATATTTTTAACGTAACTGTTCTCGTCGTTTAGTCACTCGAATAGTTAACGTTCTTGAGCAGCTCACATGCTTAATGTTGTTGTTTCTTTTAGTTTGATCAGCCATCAACTGATATTTAAATCGTTAAATCTCAGCTTTGAAATTCTAATTTCAAGATGCCAGATGTTATCTTCATTAATCCGATAACAATAAGTTTTTTTACGTCTTACGCTATAAATACCTGCATGCAAAGGTCATTAAAAAATATTCTGCTGATTGGCTGATGGGCATAATCGTATAATGATGTTCTTATTTGCCGATTAGAATTTCGTAACACGAAATGTATCAATGAAATGAAAAACACAACTGTGTATCAAGGTTAGAAAACTAGACAGACGTGATACGATACAGATAAATATGTGGTATGTACCTCTTTTATCCAAAGAAGACCAAAGTAGAGAAAAAACTTTCACAAATGCGATGTTACACATCATGACTGAAACTTTCTCAAGAAAAAGTAGAAAAATAGAAATATGTAACAGAGGTTCCTTAGGAAAACAACTACGTAATGCAAGAGACCTAGAAAGCGAAGACATTTTGCGATGAAGAAAACGGTATTGACTAACGATGCTTAACAGCGATGAAAAATATCTATCCCTTGCATACGATGCATTACAATTTTATATCAAATATTAATTTCAATGTTTATGGAAAATAACTGGTTGGATGTACTACTCGTGTATATTTCGTACACTCATTTTGAAATTATGATTATCGAAGTCAGCAATATGCGCATCTCGCACTTTATCTATATTTTTCGGATAATATGTAGCTAGTTGCAAAATTGAGAGTACAATTAAAAAAACGTTCATCGAAAGAATACACGTATGTATGGTTCGTAATTTTTATTCGTATAAACGAATAAAAGTATAAGTAATAATACCACTTTTTGTTATATACTACTTTTTAACTTGATTTGCTTGTTTTTTCTTATTTGTGACGTATTTCTTTTTACATTAAAGAAACGTTAAAGAAGCGTTAAATATATGATACTTATAATATTAATTCTACTACACAAAGTTGAACGTACATGGAGGAAATTGTTCTTAAAAAACTGAAATTATTTTAATTATATATAATATTAACATGTTGTTGCATTTCCTTGGGCATGACTAATTTCTTTATTGTCGAAATAGGAATATTGTTCCACGTTTCTGTCACTGTTTTTGTTGGCGTTTTCTTTACTTGTTATACAATATTATCTGGTAAATTAATTCATCTAGCTTGCCAGAAAAACTGAAGTCGTTTGGTGCATTTATGGTCACTTATGAAACTGGCTGAATGCTCGCCACTGTTCAATATTCAACATTTAATAAATTAGCATAATTTTCTCGAGCAGTCTTATGCTTAATACACTTGGCTGTTGCAAATACAGGCTCTACTTTATAAATGTTCCAAATATCTATCCTATAATTGTTCCAGAACTATCTCCACTACCGCGGTGTATACCCCGTGAAAGGTCCCGATCACCGAGGTGTGTAAACGTAATATGAATCGGGTATATCGGAGCGAGACCAGGAGACCACTGCTAATCCAATAAAACAACTCCTCTATTTTTCATAATTTTTTTATGGTACCTTTACCAACATATTCGTGGAGTTTTTCTAAATTAAATGATACCAAATATGACACAGTTCCGATGAAACTTATAATTCTATTATATTATATTACATTATATTATATTATACTACATTACATTACATTATATTATATTACATTTATATTAATGGAAAGAATAAATATGATTTGAATTATACCGTATTTGGTATAATTTTCATTAGAAAAGTGTCACGAATATGTTGGTGAAAGTCCGATCAAACAATAATGAAAAATAAAGAAGTTTTGTCATTGGATCAGTAGTGGTCTCACATCTTCGTGGTCTCGAACTTCGCTGTCCATTTCTATATTCGGCAGTGGATCAAAGAATAGTATTTATCTTCTAGCCGATAATTCTTCCTGGCCAGACCCGTGTTTTGTACAATTATCGAGTAGACACTGTAACTAGTACGAGTTGGCATAGAAATTGGCAGATCGTTAAGCGTTCAGGGCCTAGAACTTTGAAATTCACGGTTATCCTTGATCGTAGTCCCAGACCCATCGTAGGTATACTCTGATGTCTGCCAGTTATCCGAATGAAAAGTGAAAAGCGACCGTCGTGGGAGTCTGGTCATCGGAAAGGTGTCGTTGGCACACATATTTGCATCAGAGAAAGTCACCGTTCCCTTCTCGCGACTGGGATGCACTTGTACCTGCGTGTACATAATCGATGCATTAACACCTTGCATAACTCAGCCTCGGTATTAATCATTCCATTATGCGACTCTGTTGTGGTAACGGGATTCTTCGCGTCACAGTCGTCGCTTTCCACGCTAGCCACGTAACACGGGACGAATAGTGACGAAAATCTACCAGTGAGAAATTGAAATCCTAGCTGGGGACTATTGTTTTCTTGTACCAGAGTACGGCAGAGCCTTTGTTATCCGAAAATTTTATTACTCAAAAGTTCTGCTATCCGGATATCACATGTCTCAATGGTACGGCATAAATTGTTAATATCGTAGACACGAATTAAGAATTCATTTTCAGTCTAATCCACCCTTTCCATTAAGATTTATGTTTATAGAATAAAATCTCACGCACGCGCGCGTGCACACACACACACACACACACACACACACACACACACACACACACACACACACACACACACACAATTTATTTAATTGCTATTTATCAAATTTCTTATTATAAATAAGAGATGTGAATAGTGAATATCACGGTAGGGTTGCACGGAAGAATTATTTTGTAAATGAAGTTAATCGTAAGAAGCGACTAGAATTTGCTAAACAGCATGTTAACTCTTCGATGCGGTATCGGAAGAAGGTAATTTTCACAGACGAAAGCAAATTCGAAATATTTGGGACCAAAAATCACTTCACAGTACGGAGACAAAAAGGTACTGACAATGAGTTCGATAAAATAAATTTGCCACCCACGATAAAACCCGGCGGAGGCTCTGTATTAGTCTGGGGTTGCACGAGTGCAGCTGGAGTGGGATCTTTACGTTTCATCGATGGTATCATGGATCACAGAGTCTATATTGACATCCTTAAAAATCACCTTCATTCTAGTGCAAATAAAATGGGACTTGCCAACGATTTTATATTCAACCATGACAATGATCCAAAGCATTCTGCGTATAATACTAGGCAATAGATTTTATATAGCACACCAAAATACTTGAAGACGCCACCACAATCACCAGATATTAATCCATCCCATCGAACATCTACGGGATTACTTGGAGAAAAAGATTCGTAATCACAATATTACATCTAGAGAAAGTTGAAAAGTTGCTTTACTAGAAGAGTGGAATAAAATAGAGCCTGCTACAACATCCAACTTAGTTAGTGCATTCCATGCCAAAAAGGCTCGAAGCTATTGCAAAATCAGAAGGCAATCCCAGAAAATATTAAGCCCATAAATATTTAGTATATTTTCATAGTTTTTTCGTTTGTCATTTGACTGTACGAATACTTTCTACGCGTCTGTTTCTGCACATTTATCTTTATCTGTTTTTGTTGATTCTTTTGTAATGCCGAAGGGAAATAAAATTTTGTTTACGCAAAATTTATTCTACAAACATCTAAGAATATTTATTAATCATTTTTTCCTCATAAAATTTATTATTGGCACGAATATACACAGTTTTACTTTCAATTTGTCGCTGTACGAATACTTTCCACACCGACTGTATGTATACCCCGTTTGAAATTGACGTATAAGTATTTCAATATTTTATACAGCAAACTGGTAAAGTGTTTTCCGCAAAATATCGCGAATCGTTAAACTGTGCGAATTTTATGCGTTGCGTAGCAAAGACTCGTTTGTGCGAAAGACATTGAGAAAGCTTTGGGAGCAGGACTCGATGAATAAGAAACGAAGTTGTTACCATTTACCGTACAGTTGTGCTGAAAATTCGCTGTTCCATTGGACGCAAACTATGACGCGGAAAAAGTATGGTTCGCGATAGAGGACGGTACGAACCGTTAAAGCAGAAGCTATTATATTCTCGGGGTTTGTTGCTGCAGGCACTAGGTTGCTAAATTACGGTTACTACTCGAAGCAGATGAACGGTAACGCCTCCGTGAGGATTCCGTCAGGCGGAATCGCGAAAGACCAACCGCGAAGGATTCGTTGCGGGAAGGGGACAGGTTTATTGCTTACAGTTGCCCGCAACGGTACCTACACGGCCAACAGAAATTTTCTTCGACATAACTCGAAGGTTTTTTCCCCCTCCCCGCGATCGCGCATTAGGATCTGATTAACGTGTCTTAGGTGCCACCATTTTTTGATGGAGTCCTCGTGTGCGCGCAGCTCGCCTCCACCGGGAGGCGATTCGTTGGTCGAATCTGCGGTCAAATGGAAATTATGACGCGTGTGTTCAATTTCTGTCGACATTAAAATATGTGCTTTCGATGCGTGTCTAGATGAAAGGAAACTGTTACAGTATCAAGTGTACGTGATAAAACTAACGCGAGAACCGAAGAAATTCTGAAAACTGCTGTTCTATAAAATTTCCAAGAATCAAACCTATCGTGTTTTACGATTCAACTGTAAAAATATTAGTTCCATCGACAGCGAAAAGTATAGTTAAATGGCACGTGTTATCGCATTGGTTTACATTAAATATGAATTTTTTTTAAATAACCAACTGTTCGCAAGCATTTGTAATTAAAAATATTTTTATCAAATTCGTAACTTGTAGAAGTAGTCGAGTAGTTGAAAGTTGATATAAAGAAAATGATTTAGAAACGGTTATTTTAGCGTCGAACAGTCTCGAGCCAAGGACAAGTACAAAATTTTATTCGAATAGCAGGATTTAAATAAATGTTAATCTGTCATATAAAATGTGTTAAAGTTTATGTTAAAGCAGGTCAGTAGTATTGGGATATAAATTTTCAAGTTGATACAGATATTTAAAAAATAACATTTTAATATGTAATGCATTCGATCACGTATATCGAAAGACAAAAATTTTCTATTTAGAAAATTTCTTTTCAAACAATTATTATTTTGTATAACTTTTCATTGGTAATTTAGAACGAAATAATTGGATAATTTTTAGCAATTTTTGAAACAATTTTATGTTCCATACATTTACCGTACGAATGGCTAAACATGATACGAATTTCTTTTCATTCGTTCTGCTACCTAACGGCGTATTTAGTACTCGTCCATTAATAGAATTTAAATGGTAAACAGGAAGTATAAAATGTGCAAGAATTTAAAACGTAATGCTACAATGAAACAGTGGAAAAATTCAAAGTACGCTACGTGGCAACGATTAAGAAACGGTTCGATGAAAATCAAACACATTTCAGAAGTTTTTATTACCCGCTAATTAATGATAGTGTTTATTGCGTTCACGAGATCGATGATGGTTCGTTCGTACATTTTAACTTTGGTAACAGGTATTGTACAGTGGTAATCGTACTTGTTAGTTTACTTCAATTCTTTATTATTGTTCCCCTCAGGGTTACAATTCCTCTTATACGTTCAAAACACCTACGATCACCCATCTTTCGATGGGCCCCAACGAACATCGCTTAACCTCAACGATCACCATTCCCATAACACCACCGGTCGAGCCACCACTCGCCGGCACTTGTTAGTTTACTTAAATAATAAAAAATGCATCGAAGAAAATAGTGGAGTATCGTGTATTTAATTAATTTCGACAAACCGTTTGTTCATTAAACCTGAAAACAACGATGAAATGTCCCTGTCCCCACTTTTCCTAGTTTGTATATACACATTTATCATACTTTTCGACATCGTACTGTCATTATTTTGAATATTTAGAATAAACCTATGACCGAGAATAATTTATAAATTTACGGTCTTAGCTTTTATGGAATGCACACGTTATTAACTGTACCTGCATTCTAGTTTGCCAAATAGTAAAAGAAACAAGAGCAGATCAACGAAGAAAAAGAATGAATTATTTGAAGAGGTAGTTGGAGTAAATGCTCAGAGTTCATTTTGTTATTGCAATAGTTCTATCGAAATGTGGATATAAATGCGTATAAACACATTAGTATTTTAATTTGACTATCTACCTACCATACATGGATAGAAAGAACTTGAACTTCCCCCGTTGAATGTAACAACGTAGTATTTAAGTACATCCTTCGTTTAATCGATTGTCCGAGACTCGATCAAAATGATATTCTTCGAAAAAGTATTGTACCTATCTATCTATAAATATCTTATAAATTCAATTGTTATCATTTTCCTTTAAACCTTTAAGTATCGACCGAAAAATGAAACTGCATCGAAAAATGCTAACAAGTCAAAAACGCTCTTGGACTAAGTTAATTGTGTAAAATTTTAACCTTGTATCTCGACCGGAGGGTAGTTATGGGTTAAAATAGAAAAAGCTAGTTTTTGCCTATTTTCCACTATTTTTTGAGTCATGTGCGAAACTTCTGAAAAAGATCGAGCACATGTTAACCACCCAGATGCATATGACTCGGATCTTTAAGTTGGAACTCTTGGTTGCAAAATATCAAAACCTTTTAAAAAATCGGAAAATTATGATATTGCATTGGAGTTTAAGAGCGACGTCATTTATATTTTTACAGCATCGGTGTATAGTTATAAATATTATTCGTGAATTCTCTTGGACATTTTGGTGAGGTGCGCGGTAGTAAAAAAAAAAAAAAAAAAAAAAAAAAAATAAGAACTGATTTTTCCGACGTTTTCCTCGCAAAAAACCAATATGAATTTGATGTTTCAGACATTTATTGATTCACAAAAATAATTGAACAGGAAAGTCAATATAATCGGTGAAGTTACATGCGAAATTATAATTTTAATGCTGCTTGTAAATAAAAAGCCAGTTGGCGCAGCGATTAGGATTCCGGCTGTGGCATCGCTGGGCACCTTTTGGCCCTTGTAGGAGGTACTTTCCTTATCGAAAACAGCAAGAAACGAAGTTCCAACGCGTTCTCGATCCTCATTGAGCGAAATCAATGAATTGCAAGATCCGATATTAATTGCCTGCAGGCTGAGCCGACGAAGCGTTCGCTTCTTTCGCAAACTCATTGGCTTTCTCACGCGTAACAAAAGCAATTTTGCGATCGCTATTCGACAATCGAGCGTCAGAAAAAATACATTAAACGACTAGTTTGTAATTTACAACATCCTATCCTCGGTGTTCTTCAGGGCCGTTGATCATTAAATTATCAGGTTTTTTTCGATCTTCGCGCTGCTTGGTATCAGGAACGAGAGCAACGCACAGAAGGCAAACAAAAAATGGCCTTGGTTCAGTGATCACAACGGAAACTGTCACCGTTCACGTGAAATCCATTCACTGCAAGCGTAACCGTTTCACTTTTATAGATATTATTATTGCGTTCGATGGAGAATTACGCGCGACTGTTGTTGCTTGGAAATACGACAGCATTCTTCTACCAGTTAGAAGAACTTTTAACTTCTTCTTTTTCTTCTTGTTATCCCGCGCCAGAATGCTTTTGCGTTGGAAAATTGTCTGAGGAAAATAGCACATTTTTTACGACACTCGAACGAAAGAATTTCTGCGATTCTCTTTCTTTCCAGAAGACTTCAACTTGCTAATTGTAAGCCGAATTGCAGATTGTGAAAAGGTATAATTCAGGGATGGGTTACCTTCTGTACCTTTTTGTATATAATCCTGTAGATTTTGACAAGCAAATGCCAAAAATCCTAGGTTTAACGTTAGGAATTGACTGGTTCAAAAGTTATGCGTGTTTAAAGTTGGCCGATTTCAAGCGTTTTTGATGGGTAAGGGGCGCCGCCATGTTGGTCACCATAACTCAGTTTCAATAAAATTTTCAGAATATGTACATACATATGTAGCCTTACACGAATCTACTATATTTTTATTACACACTCTGATAGAAAAGCTGTAAAACGCAAAATTTAATATTTGTTTGTCGTAATTCTTTTCAATTGAGATTTTCTGAAACATTTCTTACGCGTCGGTAATAGATTATAATCCTTCTAAGTTTTTTTAAGAAACTCGAGTCGTTTGGTCCGATTAAACATTAGCGCATTTATTAACGCAATTTATCGATCGAATTAACGTTCGGTTACGCAGAATGAAAGAATTGGAAGTACGATTATTTCTGAATTTGAGTCTGGTAAAAACAACGAAAGTAATATACAATGAAGATTTCTTGTTTGCGTTTCAGAAATGCGTTGGTTTCGCGGCCACGCCGAGGCGCCAAGGCTTTTAAGCCTCAGTCCTCTTCAAGCCGATGAAGACCTTGACGGAGCATCTTATCACTTTCATGCCACGTCTCGATACAGAGGTATTAATTATAAGACACCGTCGATAAAATTACCGTAATGCTGAAAAACAGGATGCGACGTTGAATTTCATAATTCAAATTACGATGGTTATGTGGTTTTAATTAGTCGCAAGCATTACTCGAAATCGAAATGTAGAGAAAAGTGACCAAATGTGGAATAATGTACTGTCCGTGCCTGACAAGAAGTGACGCGAGACGGCGCAGGGGCAAAGGGGACTCTCTCACTCGCTCTGCCTATCCCCACCATCGATGCTCCCGTAATAGTCCCAACTGGCCAACTGCTTTAGGCTTTGACGTCATACACTCAGAGACAACAGATTTCGTCCACTATCTAACATTTACATGTAACCTATAACTTTCTACTTCCATAAGAATAATAAAATGAAAATTACGGTAACATTTACATCTAACCTGTAACATTCTACTTCTACAAGAATAATAAAATGAAAATTGCGTTAACAGTGAACGATAATAGTAATAATAACAATGACACAATTATAACAATTATAACGATGACACATTTATAAATAAATACAATAATTTAAAGTCGATGCTAAAATAAAATAACCTATATAAAAAAAGAAATACAAATTTTCGTTTTCTTTAGAAAATAAATCATTTTTTCCGCACGTTCTCCTCGCCTTCTCTAATCGATCAGGCGAAACGAAAAAGACAGCAAGTTTTTCAAAATCTTGAACAGCAAACTATTAACGCGCAGCACCCGTACAACGAGATTTCATCTCGTACACGAGTAATTGCAGCTCAAGGTTACTTGGCTCCCAGACTCACGTGACGCAGTGAATAGTCGGATTGTTTGGAACTTCTTATTTGCACACTATTTAGTGATTAGAAACATACCGCGATTGTTTCGTGGCTCTCCGTTTTTGCACGCAGCAACGGGCCTCGTTCCAGTCTTCGCGAATCGCAAGAATTTCACCGTCAGCAGTTTTCCGTTTGCCATTTCATTAAAGTTACTTTCGAAAGCGAAGAAGCTTTGCATAGCCTCGTTCGTTGCGTGAGAGCCTCTTTTTATGGGAACCTTTTTCAACGCTAGTCTTAAATCCGCGGATTCTTTATCTCTAATATGAAGACAAAAAAAAATAATCTACATCAAGATACATTTTACGGTTTTGCTTTATTCTTCGTCGCTAGATCTGCGGAATTTTTACATTTACGACAAAAATGAGTAGGTGCAATTTAAAACGGCGATCAGATTTAAAGAATTCAAACTTGTCGATATATTATTTTCTACATATTAAAATTAATAAAGAGGGAAATAAATGTTTACTTAGCTCCTGCGTCTTGCGGCTTATGCGCAACAATTTTATTTTGCATAATGGTCAGCAGTCTATTCGTTACCAACCATTGTTGCAACAGACTTTAATCCTTTAGGGACGGTTTAAACAATAACATTTAATGTTTTTATTGTGTCTATGTTTGCTATTATATTGCTCTCATAGAAAAAGTAAAAGCATCGCTTGTAATTTATTATCTAAAGCGTTATCGAGATATTATAAAGTATATACTTAACACTGCTTGCTCACTTATATTTGACTTTGAAAAGAATTGACTTGGAAAACGATGAATTTTTTAAATAGTGTTATAAACAAATCATTTTTTCTAAAACCTTTTGTACGACTGCATTCCTCGATCGAAAATACACGAAGGGCGTATAGGTGTGTATAGGGTGTAAAGGGTGTGTAGCGTATCCAAAGAAAATACTTCGTAAATTAAAATGTTCAACCCTATATGTCTACATAGAGGGTAGTAATAGGGAGACAAAGAAAATCAGTTTCTTCCGTAATTTCTCTAATCCTCTTCATTAGTTAGCTATTAGAATGCACCTCGATGAATTTTCTCAAAATTTTTAGTTTCGAAACCGAACTTTAAAAAATAAAAAAATTGTGAAATGCTGATGTCTCGTAGAAGTTACGAGATACTAAGTTTATATTTGTATTATACAATTTTATCATCTCTTTATGGTTGTTTACATATAATTTTTTCAGATTTTTCAAAGTGGGGGCACATAGTTAAATAAATACAAAACCGCTGTTTTTTACCTTTTTCATGCCGGTACAACTACCATGTGCATGATATGCATCATTACAGATAAAAAAAAAAAAAAAAATACGTGTCAAACAGTTTTCAACAAACTGTATCCTGTATAAAGTTCATTCAAATCGGCGTGTTACGCTTGGGTGATGTCCCTTGTAAGTGGCCTAAGACTTTTGCACAGTGCTGTATACATAATGTAAGTAAAAGAAATGTACTTTCCTTTAAGAATTATGATAACGTTACGAAACGCGATAACTACTTTTAGTCTTGCACCATCGCCACTGGTGTCGCTAATCTTGGTGTGTATTTACGTTGTCGGTGAATGAACACCCTCACCGGAAAACCGCGGCGCAGCGTTAGTAACGCAATTTCTACAAACATCTATGACAACCTCATTGCGGTTTTCGGTGTGAAACGCGATGTTCCGTCCGTCGAAATCGTTAACCTCGGTTCTGCCTTCCTTTTTTGTTTAAAAAAGAAATTGCACGAACGGTCTGTGATTATTTAATATTCCATACAAGTAGTTAAATATCTTAAAGATTTATCCGGAACGAATACGAAAAAAATGCGATGAAAATGTATATATCCGAATGATAGAAAAAAGAAAACAAACATCAAATCATAGTTACATTTTGTACGACAATGAATAAAATTTCATTTTTATATTCGAGATTATTTTTCAGCATTACATTCATTTTACAACCGTCGGCATAATCGTTTCTGTATAATTAACGTAGTAACATCAGTTTTTGTTAGACCGTAATTGAAAATACTTTAGGAAGTTCCATCTGGTACATAACAAAAGTTACAGTCACGGTTTGGCATTCGGTTTACGACACCATCACAATTTTTGCGCATTCCTCGCGATGCAAAAAGGCTGCGGCTAAATATTTCGTAACGGTGCATGGTTCGCAAACAAGCAAACCGCAAATTATTTGAAAGACTTTCGGAACAATCGTTGGAGGGGAATTCTGATTCGGAATTAGATTTATAATTAAACGTAACATAAAATTACAGATTGAACTACAAATAGCATTAGTTTTATAGATTTCTGCAATAGTTTCTCACGTTATCTGCGAGGTACTTTAGAATTGAGTAGAGGTCAATTTTTTCGCAACAGCTAACTGGTTCACAAATTCAGTTTTCAAATTTGTATAACATATTGCTATAAAAGAAACTGGCGTATTAAAATTACATTGAGATTATCACATTGTTACATACATTATTATTACATTATTATAGAAATCTTTCTTATAAAATTTACACGTTCGAATCCTTAGTAATCGTACAGACTGCGGATTTTATGCACTTGTGACAAAAATAAGTAAGTGCGATTTAAAACGGTGAAACGATTAAAAAACTTTCAGAATACTAATGCACAATTTTCGACATATTAAAATTATGAATGGAAAAAGGACACTGTTTCTTGCAATTGAAGTGGGAAATGTTAATTTTGCATAATGATCCGCAGTTTAGTGATCGGTAAGTATGCTAATTCGTATTTAAAGTTTCAACGTTTCTATTGTATTCTACCCTGAGGTAGTTAATGGTCGGTGCAGGAGAAATCATTCTTTTCTCTATTTTTCTCTAGCATCGGTTTGTCATGATACATTTACCGTAGACGCGAGATATCCATAGTTTTTGCCGTGAAACGCTTTCTTCGATCCTTTCTAACCCTACGGTTTATCTACCGTGTAACTCGTGGTTACACTCTCTATCATTACCGTCGATATCCGAGCAAGATAGATATCGAACGATGCCCGCTTCCTGCAATTTCTTATGCTCGCTTTTTGATATTTACGTGGATCGTAAAAACTTACTGTTTCGAGTATTTATGCAACGCTGAGATCGCATTAGGACATTAAGATCTTTAAATCAAAAGCTGCTCCTTTTAATGCATATTTTCCCGAGGAAACTGTTCTAATATAGTAACGAATTTAAGTAACGAACATTGCGCCAACAATTTCAAATTTTATGATTTCCCAAAATTGTCAATGAAGAAACTGCAGTTAATTTTATTTAATTTGGATCGCTCCGTGGATTCTTCGATGAAGGAGAGCCATACTTTCGCGCGTTTTTTATGCTCATATCGAAAGCAAATATGGACATGGACATGTGGACGCAAATAACAACCATAACCAGATGCTAGAACTGTACAAATATAAACGGTAAAAAAGAAATCAGTATTTCAAAATTATTTTTTATTTTTTAACACTAAACCGACTTTTTCAAACTTCAACACACATACAACATAATCGCGTTTAGAGAATTTTCAATTGAAGAGGATAAGAGAAATTACGGAGAAACCTGATTTTCTTTTTCACCCCATTGCTAACCCCTCCTGTCGACATATACAGTTGAAAAATGGCACAAACATTCTCTTTGGATAAGCTATCGATTGGCTTATTGCAAATTCAATTTGGTTTGCTGACACTTTTGACACCTTCTTACCCGGACAGCACACCCTTCCTAAATTTTAATATTTAACTCGATATTAAATGAAAGAAAGGTAGAGAATAATCGTATCCGCGAAACGCGTTGAAAAGATAACGCGTGGTAAAATTCCGAACTAGCAAAAGATGAGAATTGCTCTTCGCTTCCTTCGCTTCCTTCGCTCTATGTATATCGTTTGTTACACACCTTATATTTTCTTTTCCCCTGTGGATTCCTTTCGAGCGAAAGAAGCCCGCTCTCAGAGCAATTGGTACTTCCGATTCGCTCGTTCGATTCTCAGTGTCTACTTCCTCTCCCTCTGGTCTGCCTTCGTACACCTCACGCGAGTATGTACTCGTGACTATTTTTACTATCACTCGAGGCAACGCACTCATGTGAATTGCTCATACGGGATGTCCTGCCTTACACACATCCTGCACAAGCGTCTTGAACCTCTGTTGGAACATAATGTCACGCTCCACGGAAGACGATCATTTTTGTCTTGGCTGTCACTGTAGTGCGAAGTTTCGACTGGTTCGGATCGCGGAGAGAAATCGTTTGTCGAGGAGATGAGAAACGTTTGGTGTGACGCATCCATGTTGCGCTTGGATCATTCGAGGAACAGTGTTGGCATTCGTTATTTGCTCAAATGTAATTGCGCATACCAAGTTTATAAAGTGACCCAGCGATAAAAGCGATGCTTGTTTAGAACGAACAGTGCAAATCTTGTGATACGTTGACTGGCATCGGGCATCGGGTGTCGAATTCCAAACAGTCGACACGACGCGACGTCGTCGTTCGCTTCAATACGATTCTTCGAAATCACGAAACGTTATTTCAAAATCGCATATTATGTATTAACACGTTTCGAGCCGAATCGTATTTATTCTACTTCTCATTCCGATTCTCATCGGAGAGCGGTGCGTCATCGTTATTAGACCGCGGATCAATATTTATATCAATTTTTAATTTTTCTAGACGAATTTGAAGAAACGGGTAATAATGGGGCAAATAAAAACCAATTTTCACTGGTAATTCTAAAATCCAAAATAAATAAAAATCATTTAGTAAAGTTCTGCCGAATTTGAAATTACAGCATTTTTTGAAAACTTTCATAAGCCATAAACGCATAGAAGTTATTACAATTGTTTAGGACAAAAATATACTGTAAATATCGTGTATCGTTCCGACATTTTAAAAGCGGTGTAAATCGTTGAATATACAATAAATATTCTTGAAAATAAATATTGTATAATTACTGGCTTGCATTTGGTAGAATTTAGTTGGCGCACTTGGAAATTAATTTTGATGTTTATCACTTGGAATTCGAAAGGAATAAGAGATGACGATACGTTTGTTTCACAGACATGTCCCCAGTGCGATGGGCTCGCCGGAAGTCATCGAGCTCCGAGTCGGAGAGGAACTGTTACAACGTGCAAACGTCGCAAGTAACGACCGAGCGGAGTTCCACCAAGAAAGACAAGAAACGGATCCAGGAAGAAAGACGACGGATCTGCGAGAAAAGGAATCCCATACTGGACCGGGTGATGAACACCAGACTGAGCTTCTTCAAGGATCGAGACTCCGACGACGAGGAGCAGGAGCAGGAGCAGGAGCAGGAGCAGGAGCAGGAGCATGAGCAGGAGCATGAGCAGGAGCAGGAGGAGGAAGAGGATCCGGACAAGTTGCAATTCCGTTCCATGTGCGAGCCGAGTCGACACGGCTTGAGCAGAAACGAATTTCGACGGTCCGTCTGCGAGTCGGACTTGAAGGAAATCATAGAAGAGGAGAAAACTCAAGCCAAGAGGAAAAGACGTTCGAAATCACAGAGCAGGCTACCTTGCAGGAAACATCAGGAAGAGCGTTTCTCCTTTTTGAGTTTTCGTCCCATGTCCGTCCCGTCGCCAGCGGGATTATCCAAAAGGAATGTGATCGAGGAAAATGTTAGTCATCGGAATAATCGCAGGTGGCGAAAGAGCAAGGAATTCGTTCGAGAGCACAGCGGCTCCGCGAGGTCCATGGACACGGAAGTTTCTGCGAGCACCGAGGATCCAGCGTACAAAAACGATTCTCAGTTTGACAGTATAACGCCGTCCAGTTGTCTGGCTGCGAAGTTTCGGGCGATGCAGGATAGATACCTGAAAAGCTCCACCAACAAGTTGATAGCGAAAATCTACAAGAAGGACAGCAAGGATAGAGAAAGAAGAAGACTGAGAAGTTTCTCGTACGGTACTCTGCCAGGCCTCGAGGAACTTCGAACGAATCCGCTTTACGAGGAACAGGATCAGGACGACAACGACTCGGGGATTCTGGATAACGATTCTGCGACCAGTTCTCTTCTCGATGACAGGTGCAGCAGCAGCGCGTCCGGTTTGTTGACCGGCCCGAACGATTCGTTCCATTTCCCGCCGCAGCTACCACCTAGAAAACCTTCGTCCTCCATCGCGGATGTCGAGAGAACGACGCGGTTGTTCTCCAGCCTGGACGTATACTGTAGCAGAAACGAAGGTAGAGGTTGCAAGACGGACGTGGCCAGACTCCACGAACTCGAAGATTCTACGAGCCAACTATGCCAAGCTGCGAACAGCGAATTAATAGATCGACAAGACCGGAAGGATTCGAAGCCGCCCGACAGAAAAATCACCGGTCTGGACACCAAAGAGTTCTCAGCCTCGGAGAATTGTTCGAGTGCCGAGTTACCCGTTATCCGGACCAAGCCGTACACCACCGAAACGATGGTTGTGAAGCTTTTCAGGGAGAGTTCGGATCAGTGTCTGGGCATTTTTATCGCGAAGACTGCGGAGTCGAGTCCTGGTTACCTGGTGGCTCACGTGGTGCCGAATGGTCTCGCCGACAAAGAAGGAACTTTGAGGATAGGAGACGAGATCTTAATCGTGAACGGTAAAAGACTGCGAGGACTCAACATGGCGAAAGCTAGGCAGATCCTTGGCAGCGGTAGCGGGCCCGGGGAAGTTGACATCGTTGTTTCCAGGTATACCGTCTTGGAGCAGTCCTCGAAGAAGCTCACGGAGAGCAGCGTCGATTACGAGAACGTGAACGTGGAGAACGGACACGGGGTCATCGTCGATAACTCCTCGAAATCGCATTTCAAGAAACATCAGACGAAACATCATCGCGATAGGCGGAACGAGTGTAACAAATCCACGTCCTCGGAGAAATCAATTATGAATATGGACAACACCGGATCGCAGAGTGTTTCCAACTTTTGTACTTTACCCAGAAGACCGAGGAACACCGTGTCGACGTTTCTCACGGTTGTCTTTCAGAAAGGCCCGGGGAAGAAGTCATTGGGGTTCACGATTGTGGGAGGAAGCGACAGTCCTAAAGGAAGCATCGGTGAGTCACGTAACACGTTCAATCTCTTTTATTTAGTAGCGTTTACACAATACCTAAAGTAGCGAGCTTTCAAATTTCGAAGGATATCGATATGTTCGAAACATGTTCTTCTTAAAGAGTAACAACATTTTCGTTGCAATTGTAACTATAGCTGCTACGTGTTTTGCAGTGTGACAAGAAAATTATACGAACTTGTAATTAAGATTGCAAAAATTAAATTATTAAATTATTAAGTTATTAAATTATATTAAGTTTACTTTTACCAGCATATTCTTTGAGCGAATGCAAGGAAAAAATATGTCTGCACACGTAAACACAAAAATGCGCTATAAAAGTATTAATAATAGTACAGAATGAATCTTGTACCGAACATTATCAATTTCCTTAACCCCTTATGTCCCTGCGCGCGGTTAAAGAAACATTATTTCATTTTTTCGAATTAATATGCGCAAGTAGTTGATAACCAAAAGAAGGTTTAAGAAAAAGAATACCGTTTTTTCTGTATTCATTGTATGCATTTCTGAATTTACGTATTCGTTACATTTCCTTCTTGCGTATACCTATTCTAAAATCTTCTTATACGTAGGAGCCTATTCATAGTGGATTCTTGATTAATTACCAGGAATTTCAAGATATCTTAAATAATAATTTTATGCTGTACAAATTTTTAAATCTTTATAAATCTTAACGTAATTATGTAACAATTACTCCTCGGAACGGCTGATATATATATTATTTCTAATACGATTGATATGGTACACGACCAATCACTCTAGCTACTACTACACACATCTGAGATCAGTTAACATTAACATACTAATCTCGGCAAAACATTAAATGCATTAGATACAACTTGGATATAAATTTCTTCCTTGGAAGCTTCAACATTTCGTTTTCAAGCATCGTTAACAGTATTGCGGCTATCCATTATTTAACATTACGTTATTTTAAATTATTTAACAATGTAGTACTAGCTACGTACTTAATTAGCTCTAAAGTACTTTACGTTGAGGTTTATACTAATCTAATCCTGTAAAATGGTTAAAAATCGTTTGCTCACAATATCCTTTCACAATGACATATTAAACTCGTTCTAAAATAATTATCAGACAGATATTTATATGTAAACTATACCAATTTCTGACGATACGGTTAAAATACGTTTTCCGTAGAGCGTAATATTTTCATGAAACTCTGCATATGGCTCTAAAGTGATAATACGCGACAAAGTACAAACTTGATAAAATGATTACTTAATGAGGATTTTTTTTTTATTTTAACGCTTAACCTAGCATAAATAAAGCAATAAAAAAAAATGGAGATTTAGAGATCCTTGGCGATATTTCTACGAGAGTGAAATATACAGGATGTTTGGGAAATCATGGTGCATGTGCATGGTGCAGCGTGTATTTAGACATATTTAGAAGTGTATTTGTACTGCTGTTCGCTCGGTCTAGCCCGGTATTTCTATTGCCGCTTGTGATTATAAACAATGTAGAGACTCCTTGCAAGCAGCAATGGAAATTCCGGGCTAGACCGAGCGAACAAAGCAGACTCTGTCTAAATAGACGCGTACCTAACGAATTTTCAAACTCGATTTTCTCGAAAATGAATCATCCCCTTGCCGGTTGTACCATGATTTCCCAAACATCCTGTATAAAAATAAGTACCCAGCTGTTCAGTTGGTGATGCGAGGGTTAATAGGGTTAATATTCACGACTTTCGATGTATAATTTCACTATAAAAAAATATAGATTTTAAAAATATAGTAAGAATAAAAATATTTTTCATTATCAACCAAAAAGAACTTCCAGAGAGGCAAAACGAGCATCTACTGTTTATTTTTGGCTGGTTCAGAAGATACAGCAGAGTTTCATAAAAATGAGCGGCTAACGGTATGCAGATGTTCGTTGTGAGTCGGTGTTATCGGGCGTTAATCCTGTCATCGCGGACTGCAAAACGTCTTATATCCTAACGCGTTCTTCGCTCCTGGAGATGTCTGTTTGGAGAGGGTCGACTTGCAAACAAGCAGAAAATATCATCCCGAACGTGGACCCGGTGCTGGTTGGAAATGGCAGCGGTATCCTGCCATAACATTTACGCGCTTGCTCGACCGCTGTACGCGTTGCCAATAAATTGCTTCTGCATGTATACAAGCGGTCTCGAGTTTTACGCGCTCGTTACGATGCCGCGGCGCGCGCAAACATAGCCAACAGCACCGTGTTAGACGGCTCTGTTCCGATGCTACAACGAAATTTCTATAAAGCCACCTACATTTCGGTGTATTTTTAAAAAATATAGAGAAATTTGTTACTTTTCAAATATCTATAACATTGTATACCGACTACCGAGTAGAGATATATACACCACTTTCTCACAAATGTTTACGTCTTGAATCTGTTTACATTTTTGTCAAAGGACGCGGAACGGGAGTACGAAATTTCTATAAAGCCAATTAGTTTGTGCTTAAATTTTCTGTGGATAACACGTGAGTCTCAGCTAAGGAACTTTAATTGTAATTTAGATGTGCGTATTTATACTAAAATTGATTTTTATGAATTTAAAAACAATTCTGTTTCTTTCGTTCTTAATTCATATATATTGCATATTATATTTGTATTTATTTTATTAGAATGCCACGAGGCAAGTTGTTGACCAGTGAACAGAAGGCATCCATTGATGCTTATAAAGATATGGCGTGTTCTAATCGATCAATTGCGAAAAAAATTAATAGATCGCGTACTTTAGTAGATAACTATATAAATTTGGGCGATATATGAATATGGTAAGAAACAGCCTACAGGTGGAAATAAAAAATTGACAAGAAGACAATATTCATTATTCATGAGGCTGGCAGCAAAGGAAACAAAAAGCGCAGCACAACTTCGAACTGAACTACAACTACCAATAACAACGAGGCGTGTGCAGCAAATTTTAAAAAGTTCAGGGCGATTTAATTGGAAAAGAATGCTCCAGAAATCAGCGCTCAAAGAACGACGCAAACAAGCTCGTGTCGAATTTGCTTGTGCAGGACATATGTCCTGGACAGAAGAATGGAACAATATAATTTTCTCCGATGAGAAAAAATTTAACTTGGATGGGCCAGATGGTCACAAGTACTACTGGCACGATTTAAGAAAAGAACCTAACGTAGCAATGAGTCGTAACTTCGGTGGAGGCTCATTAATGATTTGGCCTGCATTCAGGGCCAATAAAAAAACCCCAATCTGTCGAATTAACCACAAAATGAATTCGTCACAATACACGGAGCTGTTGGACATAGTCTTAATACCATTCACTGAAGAAATTGAGACTGACAATTTCATTTTTCAACAGGACAACGCCTCGGTTCATGTATCACGAGAAACAAAGGAGCGGATAGACAGCAGAAATATCAGGGTTTTGACATGGCCAGCTTGTTCACCAGCATTGAAACCCAATTGAGAACCTTTGGGGAATACTTGCAAGAAAAGTATATGGCAATTGTAAACAGTACAATTCTGTTTCTGCAGTGAATTGACTGCAGTGAACGAAGCGTGGACATCGATCGAAACAGAAACTCTTCGTGCTTTGATTGCATCAATGCCTAATCGACTTCTCGACGTTATTCGAAAAAATGGCAATTATTAATACTAAGTATTGATTTAGAAATTTAGAAGAAATTTTTGTTAATATCGATGTTATCTACTTAAAAAAACGTTTGACTCTATGGAAATTTCGCAGTTCGATTTTTGTTAAACTATATAATTTTACGTTTTTTTTTTATAAATAAGGAATATATCTATGACTGCAAACATGTATATGTATTAATTATGTGATATTTATTAATCCAAAAATGCTATGATGCATCAGCTTCTCATTACTATGACATAATTATGAGATTTCACCAAAAAATCAGGCGGCTTTATGGAAATTTCGGGCCGTGTACGCGGAACATCGTCGACTACAGTCGCGAGTTATCAATAGTTTTGTTCAATAGGTGCGACGCAGATCGTTCTTGCAATCTGATACGAAAGTCCGGTCATTTTTTTTTTTTTTTTTTCGTGGTTACCGAAGATCCCCTGTGCCAAAAATACAGGCTATCTCACGCGACGCTTACCACGATTTTTCGAGCACTTCCGGTGATCTGACGAAAAAGTATTTCAAACGAAAGATCGACGAAAAATTTGCAGAAAGTGATTTTTTGATAAATAGTCTGGGTTATCTTAATTTTTTAAAAATCGAATCACATATTTTTGACTTGATAAGATGTATTGTGTCGGGACGAGTTCAATCGTGCAGTACACTATGACATTGAGTTTAGGATCGTTTGATTGATCTTTTTATTTGTAATACACAGTCGATTGATCGTCTTTCGGTAAAAATATTTTTTCGTCAGAACACCGGAAGTGCATGAAAAACCGTGTCACGTATATCTAACCTCGCCAACACGGTAAAAATCTTAGTTACACTATTCTTCCAATCGCATAAATTTGGTAAGAAAATTCGTTAGCATCATTCATTTGATTAGGTATTAAAATTACTGAAATTTAACAGTTTAAATATCCTTTCTTACCTATATATTTGCCAACAAATAATGTTGGGACGATCTAGCCAAATAAGTTTGATATTATGATAAAATAATATGTACCTAATGTGTTCGGTACCTTTCTGAAATTTTTGACCGGTTCGAGATCATCGACGAGAAAGAATAAGATTGAATTTCTGAATGTTTCAGTATGTAACTTACAGCATGTTAGGAACGAGCCTGTCGGGTTTTTATCTTAATGACTAATAGTAGGTATTAGTAGTTTCTTTACAGTTTAATGAATATTTGCGAACGTTATCATGTCAGAATTTGAAATTTCGGTTCTGTGTACTAGCTGCGAAATGCATGTATTAACAGTCTATTGTCAGCATGTTAACTCTATTTTATAAAAATTCCGGTTTATTCTTCGTTTCTAATTGATTACGCTTTCTTTGTTATAGGTATCTTTATAAAGTCAGTATTACCAGGCGGCCAAGCCGCAGAAGATGGCCGATTGCGTGCAGGTGACGAGATTTTGGCAGTAAATGGCCATGTCTGTCACGACTTAACTCATAGAAAGGCCGTTCAACTTTTTCGTAATATTAAAGCTGGACCGGTTGCCTTACACTTGTGCAGACGCGTGAAAAATAAGGAATTACAGTAAGTGTACTAACAGCTAAACTTATATTTTAATGTTACTAATACTATCGACGTCTATTTAGCTTCAATTATCCGCTGCCTATTATAATATTATACTATCGGAAAAGAGTGAGGGACCCAATTACCGAGGGGTGCCAATTACTGTACCTATATTAATTATATTTATTTTTAAAGCATAATGAATATTAAAAACATATTATATTAATGTTATATATGTTATATATTGCTAATTTATATGTTGTATTAATATATATGTTATAATTAGCATATATATATATATATATATATATATATATATATATATATATATATATTAACTGATTTTAATGAAAAATGCTTTAAAATTCATTATGCTTTATCAATAAATATAATTAATATATACAGTAATTGACACCTTAATAGCAATTGCGTTCTTTACCCTACATTTTAGCAAAATGAAAAATTTGTACAGATTAATATTTTCTAGTTATACTAGCCTTTAAGCGATCTAAAAAATATGTACTTTCCTTAATGGTAAAGTTTAACCTTTTTCGAAAAACTTTGAAAAAGTACAATTATATTTTCCGCGTTTAAATGTATTTCCGTGTATGCAATAATCAGAATTAACCTTCAGTGGAAATATCATTTGTGATTCTACTCTTTTCAGATACGTTGCTTCGATCATTTTTTAATGTATGTTCAAACATGTGTCGATATTGTCTTAAATACGTAATTTAGTCATCAGGGATATCAGTAGACGTTTAATGTTACTGAGATTTCACGATGCTTGCAATACACATGATTAGTTATTTAAAAAATCTAGTTTTACTTAAAATATCTGTTTCGTAGCGGGAAGTTCGCGATACTTTTATATGTAAACATTAACGGGTATAATATTAATTTAAAAAAGAAAATGGACTAAGGAACGAATATAAACAACTTGTAATGTTACATTTCAGGGCAATAAAGGCTAAATCGTGTGCAGACCTTTTACTCGTCGACTCGTGAAGATATATTGTACAAGAAGAAATATTGTAAAAAGAAGACTCCGCAAATTTTGTACAAATGAATCCGGTACTTGTATATAGTGTAAATTTTGTAAAGTTCCTTAGTAATAAAAGTATTATTTAATAATTGTTCGATGCGATGTCGTTGTTTATTGCGTCAAACACATTTGCAGAGTAGATCCTTGAAAGCACCTTAAAAGTACGTCCTTTTTATTGTCCTCTATGATAAAAAATGATCGCATACAATGTATTCACAGTATTCGTATGAAATCTTATAGCAGTAATAATAATAATAATAATAATAATAATTAATAATAACAATAGTAATAGTAATAATAATATTTTCAATAATATTATTAATACGGAGCAGTTTATAATCAACTACGCAACTGCGACACCGCGATAAATAAATTAATCGAAACAAACATCAAAGGTCGTAGATTCGTTCTGATAGACTAGAATCCTAAAACTTCGTACGGAGCGAACAATAGATCGCTTAGAATTAAATTGAAAGAGCACTTCCGGTGGGCAGTTTCGTCCGTCGCCTACCTTTCAACATGCCGCAGATTTTTGTGTCGATTTTGGATACCTGTAACAAAAAATACATTATATGAAATATTAGATAGAACTTTTTGAACTATAGAATTATGTATGCATTATAACTAGACTGCGGATCTTTATGCAAAATTAAGATTATCTATATCAATTACAAGAAACAGGGAGCAAGCAAAATTGTTTTCTTTCTCTAATGACTTTAATAAAATGGAAATGTTTTCTGTCGATATCATAAAATTCTTTCAATCTTTTTGATTTTTCTGTTTTTTTTTTTTTTTATAAATGCATAAAATCCGCAGAAAAATTATAAATTCACACACGTAAGTACCTGTGTCTCCTCGTGACCTCCAGCTCAATAGGACCTTCCCTTACCGCTTTAAACAATTCGATGACCTCTTGATGCGTATAACCGCGCAGAACCTTCCCGTTTAAACTCAATATTTCATCACCTGAAGCAACAGACAAAAAATTGTATGAGTGCAAACATTTTTTTCGATGCTAAGTAATTATGTATTTCGCTATACCCAAAATTAATTCATTAATGTCTAAAAGGAGATCGTTAATAATATTTGTGCAACGATATAGTCAGATTGAATTATTTTGAATCGTTTTACTAAATTTGTAAAATACAAATCATTCTCTATGTAAAGAAATGCGAATTTGTAACAGCTACGCTACGCCTTCGTTCATCGTACACGCAAGAATGTTTGGGGAGAAAACGCAATGAAACTATGTTGGAAGAACGAAAGATTATTATACAGTTATACGAAGAGGGCAAACCATATAGAAATATATCAGAAATACTAAAAAGAAGTCGATCAACTATACAGAGTATAATAAGTAAATATAAAAAAGAGAGAACATTGCAGAATAAAGAAAGAACCGGCAGACCCCGGAAGCTAGCTGTGAGAGAGGAGCGTAAAATCGTCCGAATTATTAAAAAAAAAAACCAGATACCAGGGCATCGGAAATCGTGACACATCTTCAAGAATATATGCACAAGGAAGTTGATCCGAAAACAGTACGAAACCACTCGTCAGAGCAAAGTAAATAAAAAGAAGAGATTAGAATTTGCAGAAGAATACATAAACGCTAGCGACGACTTCTGGAAGAATGTAATATTTTCCGATGAGTCGAAATTTAATATTTTTGAGTCGGATGGTCAGAAAAAAGTGTGGCGTAGAGCTAATACCGAATTAGATCCCAAAAATATGCAACCAACGACGAAACACGGAGGTGGAAGTGTAATGGTGTGGGGATGTATTGCTGCTTCTAGAGTCGGAAAATTAGTAATGATAGATAGAATAATGGATAAACATTTATATTTAAATATTTTAAAAGAAAATTTACACGAAAGTGCTGATAAATTAGGTATTGGGAGAACATTTTACTTTCAACAAGACTGTGATCCGAAAGATACAGCCCATATGTATAGTGCGTCAGTGGTTGTTATATAATACTCCCCACATGTTGGTAACTCCTCCGCAATCACCTGATTTGAATACCATCGAACATGTATGGGCGAAACTTGAAAAAAATGTACGAAAATACGACATAACATCGAAAGAATATTCAAAAGAAATATTAAAAAGAGAATTGTGTAATTTAGAACCTGACTTCGTTCAAAGTTTAGTATTATCAATGTCCAATAGATTACACGAAGTAATTCGTCAGAAGGGCTATCCTACCAAGTATTAATCTAGAAAATTTCCGTTAAATTAATTGCAACACTTGTAATAACGAAATGTACGAATACTTTTGTCCTCGCAGTTTCTCGCCATTTTGTGAAATTTTTGCCATTGTAAGTTACTAAATAATGTAATTAAGTTTTATTTTTGCTCATTTGTTGTTACAAGTGTTGTATACAATACAAAGCTACATATGTTTACAACAATTAATAACATAAAAGATATTGTTGCTTTTATTTCTATATTCCAAGTGTACGAATACTTTTGTCCCCCACTGTACATTTTGAGCTAAATTAATAGTCATCTTGTTCTCCCTTTGTTATCAGCTGCTGACTGGTTTCTAGGAAATATTTGTGTGTACTTTCACGTTTTCAATAGCAAACTAAAAATGAAAGAAGGAAAATGTACGAATAAGTTCCGAAAACCAGTCGACAGTTGTTGTAACCACTAATTATTTTTTTTTGTTTTAAGGTTCTTACAAAATTAGAACTTCTTGTAGAAGTTCTTATTTATAAGGTTCTATAGGTATAACGGTAAATGAGAAAGCCTAAATACTATGTCCTTAGATAAAAACAAATATTATACAAATATAGAATTCGGTAAAACTTCACCATGGAAACCTAGAAATGTGAAACTTTTTTTATATAATCCTGTAGACTTTGACGAGAAAGTGCCAAAAATCCGAGTTTTAATGTTAGGAATTCACTAATTCAAAAGTGACGCGTGTTTCAAGTTGAGCGTAATCGTGTCGACGCGTACTCGTACAGACATAAATACTAACAGAGTAAAGAAATTAACTTATCTTCGAGAACTAGTACATCAATTTCTTGCTCTCGGTATCGATTGGTAATAGGAGAATAATAATTAAATAACACGATCAAAATCGCAAAAGCGAGCATATTACACGGTAAAAAATCGACAAATATAGTCCCAACAGAAGGTAAGATTTAACTGGGAGAACCGACAAGTCGGAGTTAACAGCAAGAAGAATGCGTCGCGATCGCAGCATTAACGTCGAATCGAATTTCGCGGACACGCGTGTCGTCTCGTGTCTCCTACGCGATTTTTGCCGGGCTCCTGGCGCGGTAGGCGGCAACGCATTATATAGGCCCGCCTGGGTATCACGCAAGACGTTTCGAGTTTCAACCGATCCTGACAGTTTTTTTTACGAGCACGCGAATATCCGCGGTTTCCTCGAGCCACTGCACCCTGCCGCATGCTTGTATAACGGATTATCGGTCGCTTCAATTGCATAAGCGCAAGGGCAACGCGTCGCTTCTTCCCGCTGGAATGGTCAACGTTGTCCATTGACTCCATTAATCGTCATTACACTGTTCAGCTTAAATCATCAACTATTTTGTTTTTTTTTTTGGTTACAGAAATATTAGGTACTCGAATGAGTCAGCTATTTTATGGAACAGTACTATAATCAAGCTTTAACGCTATTCCTACCGACACTTCACGTATACCTATTCCTACCGCGACCGGTCAAATGACCGGTCTTTAGCACAACTTATATTTTTTAATATAGTGTAGGATCATACGGACCATGGAAGGACAAAGAACCTTTGGTATTTTAAAGCGTGAATATATTTAACAATAAAAAGACAAAAGACAAGACAAACGATATACAGAAATATTACAAAGATGACTCGAAGCGAGCTTCTCTACGTCTCGACGAGAACTGCCCGATGCCGAACGTTTCTCGAACTCGTCAGCTCGTCAGCTCGTCTACAATGTTTATTATAGAAACGCTATCGCATCGCTCGGGCCTCGGGCCGCCTGGGTCCGCGCGAGTCCTTTATTCCCGCCGACAAACATTACACGATGCCGCCGAACGCGCGCGGAACGAAGGCACACGGAAAACGACACAGCCGCGCACGAAAGTTTATCTTTTACGCGCGGCAATATGATTCGGATCGTTCTTTGAAACCCACCGAACCTACAATAGAATGAAAATAATTCTTATCAATAATCGGAGAAAATGCCGTCATAACTTTACCTTTCATAATATTTCGTTTACTATACCCTGTTGGGCCTGATGTTCCCCTAAAAATATTATGAATAGGTGCTCTTCCAGGATTAGACTTTTCTTTTACTTCTTGCCAAACAGTTCCGTCTACAGCAGTTTCGATTGCCTCTTCCTCATTCCGACTATCGGAACTAACTAAAAATCTCCTTCTCTTTCGTCCTCTACGTACGTTCGAAACATTCTCCTCGTCCTCGTCGGTGTTCGAGTCGGTCTCAAATAGATCATAATTTTCCGCATTGTCATTTTCAATATAAAAAATTTCCTGATCATCTTCGGAACACTCTTCATCGATATTATTTATTTTCTCTAATAATAAATTTACACTCTTCGAACATCTTGACATTTTGGGAATGAATATTCAAGGGATAAAATAAAAACTGAAATATAAAAATGTAAATCAAGATGGATAAAAAAATGAACAAAATATAAAATGTGAAAACTTACTACGAAGTATTGTTGGTTTGTTCACTTTTTTGAAAATGACACTTGTAACACGTAATACGATATAAAATAAAAGTAGAATAATAATAGAATAAAAATACAAAATAGTAAACGACTGCCGAATATGCTCCTTGTAACTTTCACGTTTTGATGCTCTCTGTTCAGGTGACAAGACTTTACTGATTTGAATTCGTGAGAAGACGTCTAGGCATTCCCTTCGGCTATGATTTTGTTTATTTTACAGTCATAGTAGATAAGACGGTGTAAGAAAATCCGAGGTTCTGGACCGCTTCGGATACCAATCAGGCAAAAACATCGCGAGGCCGATAGGCGAGCGAGAACTGTAAACACTTTCGAGTGCCGTAAAGCAGTCCCTGGAAGGCACTTTTCGGCTAAAATCATGCCACAACTGCATTACCTTTCGTTTCTAACGACTTTATAGTTTCGGAATTGAGTCTTTGAAAGAATGCTATTACAAAAAGATATAAATGGTTTTTTGTCATTTTTTAAAAGTAAATAAAGAGTGAAAACACTACCAAGCACTTTTTCTAAAGACCAGTCATTCTGACTGGTCTTGGTAGAAATAGATGTGCTTGAATAGCCGGTAAATCTAGTGTTAAGTTCTTAATTTAGATTGTTTTTATTTTTTTTTTCAACACGTAGAGAGCCTTTTGACTGTACGGAGGCCTGGGCTGCGGCTCATAAAGCCCATGCGTAGATCCGCCACTGTTCAGGGGGAGAGTAAACTATATATGTAGAGGGAGTAGAGCAAGGAACGAAAGAACGAAAGGAAGCAAGCGGGTGAGATGGGCGGCCACTGTTTAGAAATGCACGTGACACGAGGTGTCGGTTTAAAGATTCGGGATGTGTCCGAAGCGTTCACGGTGTGAATGCACTAGCAGCGACGTCGCATACGTGACGCATTAACACGATTCCTTCCTCCAGCCACCCCCCACCCCCCTTCTTCCATTTCGTGTATGTATTCCCGCGCGGTATATTTTGCTCCTGAAACGGTGGAACTATGCCGACAAAACGAGATCCTTGCGAACCGATCCGGACAAGAAATCCTCGATAGATTGCGTCACATTAAGAAAGGAATGGTGACACGGTAGATTACGTTCTAGATACGTAAGGCTTTAGAAGGAGCACTGGAGGTCACCGAGAGATCCTAGCGTGATCATCTAGGCTCAGGTGCATCGGTTATTGGTGTTGCATCTAAGCTATTTTCATGTGCTTGTGCACGACACTAAGGAATTCTACTGTGCTCGGTAGATTCCTTGCTCGACCAATACGGATAACGAATACCATGAGGATAAGTGACATTTTTTTCAACAACTGCCGAACGAAGAATAATTGTTGTTAACCCTAGCACTAGTAACTTTTTTCTCATAGCAACGGGACTTCGGAATATTAAACTTAAATACACAAACGGGGGGCAGTAAATAATTTTTTGAGAATTTTTCACCCAAGAAAAATAGTCCTAATTTAAAGTTTTCCAGCCCAGTTTTCCAGAGTGCTAGGATTAAAGGTAATTCCCCTGAAAACCCCTCTTAATTCCAATGTATTGCTCTACGCTACAGCAGGTTTGTACTACGATGATTTTACATGTCACCGTAAGTAACAGTACTCTTGGTCTGTAATGTAAACAAGAAGGTACCGCTTTCGGTGATAAACACGAGAAGAAAAACAGATAATTGTAGTTTCATCTATTTGTTGGCTGAAGCTATATACACATTTCGAAAGTTGCAATTATAACGAACAGATTGGAACACGTAATTATTTCAGGCTATAACTTCGCTACAAGTACAGTTACAGAAAAACATCAAAGAAAAAGAGATGGTTTAAAGAGTACTACATCCGTAGGATTTTATTCTTTAAAAAGTGAAATGGTACATGTGCGATAAACAATTGCATTAGTTTTTAAAATGGGAATGCACTATTTTTACATAGACAGAGTCTTCTCGTTATTCTACGTAAAAAAGTATTGAGGGAGGATGGCGAAACAATGATGAATTATCGAGATATTTAAAAAAAAAAGTCTTTATGGAATGCTGAAATGCTTTTCCATTACATTTGAATTTCTTAACTTAAAAGGAACTTTAATTTCCCACCGTTCTGTAACATTTTCTTTCTGTTCTTTTTCCTATGCATAAGTACTTGTATCGTACGTTTCAATTTAATTTGCCAAAGAATGTCTTAATAATTACTATACGTTTATTCGAAAAAAGAGGAAATGTTGAGTCCTCTTGTGGTATATGTAGACTCGGTGATTCGAACAAATGAAAATAGTGTATAAATAATATTTATATTATAACGTACCTTGAAATAGTGACTTCGAGACGTCAGCTTGACCTCCAGGGAAAACCCTTCTGACAAAAATCCCCATTTCACCCCGAGGACTATCCCTGCCTCCTACGATGCTGAAACCTAGGCTGGGTTTTCCATAACCCTTTTCGAATTTAGCGACGTGCCTGGTTAGGTAATGCTGCGATTCCGTTGTCGATGCGAGACCATTCTCTGCACTCTTTCGCTCCTTGGTCAAACAAGAAAGGGGTAGAAAATCAGGCCTCTTCGTTGATTGAACGTTCTCCTCGGTGGTCTTGCTGCTGGACTTTTCCGACTGTACACCCTGTCGCGTTTGACCGTCGATCAACGACAGGTTGGAAAGGTTCTTCGCGTTTTCCAGGTACTCGTATTCCCCAGGTAATGTTGGCGGACTAACGTACACCTGCGGCACCGTCTCCTCGTAGGCGGTAATTAAACGTATCTTGTTACCCGTAAAGGATTTCAAGAAATCCTGAACCTCCTCCAAGCTATCCAGAGTTCTAAGCTCCTTGCCCTCGACCTCGACGATTTCGTCACCGAGTCTCAGTCTACCGTCCCTATAAAGGTCACATTTTATCTTCGTTAGTTTCATCTTGCATCAAGTTATCGCACGATTGTTAAAATTCGTGACTTTGCGCGACTTCAGAGATCCCCAGACCTTCTTTTGAAAAAAAAACCCGCGCAGTTTCTAGAAAAAAGCACCAGATTGTAAACCGTTGGAAGACATTAATTGTAGAAAACAGTGGTGATCGTAGTCGGTGACTCGCATAATTCACCCATTTTAAATCGGAGCAACTTTTTCATAGAACCACTAAACGACTTCAGCTTCTCTATAGAGTTTACCAGATGACGTGTAATGACCAGACTGCGAATGTTTATGCAATTTTCAATTTTTATAGGTATATTTTAGGGAAGCGGAAACAAATAAAATCGAATTTTCAGTGGTAGCGACCTTTGTAGATCCGAAATCAATAAAACTCGTACTAAATTCTGTGGAATTTTATATTATAGTGGTTCTTGAAAATTTTCAGAAGCCATAAATGCATAAAGATCCGCAGTCTAGTAATGACAATTTTGAAAATTGCATATAGCCAGAGTCGCAACAAGAATAGTACACGCTACCTTTTACAACTTTTTTATTTGGGCCTGCAACGAAAATTTAAAAAATGCATTTTGTAGATTCGTATCAGTTACGTGTACACGAATCGAATGATTTATGAATTGAATTATTAAAATGGTAAAAATCATGAAAAACTGTAATTTTCACAACTTTTAGTCGTTTGTAACTCGTAGCAACATTAGCCAATTTTGATGAAATTTTCAGTATTTATGCAACTTGTATGAATCTATTATACAAAACATATTTCCTATATTTACGTTGCGAGCCCAGATCAAAAAGTTGTAAAATGCAGCACACAAATTGCAGCACAAAACACAAACACATTTTTTTTGTGTTTCCGACCATATGCAGTTTTTCTAAAATTTGTATTACAGATTCCGTACTACACTAATCTTTTACAGAAAAACCGAAATCGTTTTGTACGATTAAATTGTGTGTGATCGACTACGTGTGTTACCGTAATCGATTAAAAAATCTGTTGTTTTAAAATGTAACCGTTTGTGTTGTTATTTCAAACCAGACACGAACTTCTGCAATCACCTGATAATATAATAAACTATTAGAATTTCGTTGAATTTAAAAAAACTGCGCGAAAAAATGATACACCTCAAAAAATACGAGATCAACGACATAGCAAAAATAAATTGAACAAAAGAACATATTTATATGTAAATCATATTTTTAATAACAATGTCCAATATTTCTAAGCAGTTGGACGCGCTATTATCAAGTATGTTTAGAATTAAAACTGTATTATTTCGGTTTTTAATATTTGATCTAATTGGTGGATAAGATATAACGAAGCCATATCTCGTTCTTGCAATGAGTTTACATAAGTAAAATCAATTTATATGTACATGTACATATACGATAAGCTGATGCGAAGCACCCGAATGCACCTAATATACTATGTCTGCTGGTATCAGAGACGTACACACAATGACTCACAGTACACATTCGAACGCTCTGTCTAAAAGAGAATAATTATTATAAAAGCGAATCAAACGATTTTTCCGGTTTTACGAAGCAAATACTAAAAGTTGCTTCCTAAAACTTTTTTATGAAAATTTCATTGAAATAGGACAACATAGGAATGAAGTTCATACTCTTGAATTAAGAGTATTGCATTTTTTTGAAGTGTCTTCGCGTCTTCGAGTATGTCCGACCAGAGCCAAATTTATTTTCAAAATATTTGATCTTCTCTATAAGGACAAGCGTCGATCACATACGTATCGCATACATACGAAACTTTTTACATGTGCATAATTTACGATTAGATATACAAGAGGTATGTTTTAAATGTTGATTATAGGCTCGGATGAAACAGTGAAAAATCATGGCGTTCGTCGTGATAAAAAAATAATTTGTTATCGAGAAAATAACAAACCGGTTCCAACCGCTCGAAAAAAATTCAAGTCATCCGGTTGAATTTTAAAGAAGTTATACCTTTTTGAAGGGTGCGCGAATATTTTTGTTCGCCAGAGAATAAAAATTTCATGTTTCTTACCTGTGCGCTATTCCGTCGCTTTCAAGCTGCACAACGATATACCGAAGTTCTCCTAGCCGTTGTTGTGCCAGCCGAATTCCCAAACTTTCTTTCGGATCTCTCTTATGCAGTTGCACCAGTCGGCACCGTCGTACCCTCTTCGGCGGTTGAATGATGTCGCTGAGGAACCTGGACTTATCTTGCTGCAGTCTCATACGATGCGGTGAAATATCAAGGGATTTCGGTGGGGAGCTCTGCAAACTATTTAATCCGTTTCTATAGGCGGGGAACTGGGAATTCATCGCGGCATCGTCGTACGTTTGATGAATGCTGGGTAGCAGTCTGCCAGAGTTGCTCTGATGCCACCTGAATCCGTCGATGCCATCGGCCAACTCGGAATTCCCCTCTCTAACAGCATCGGGCTCAGAATTCTCCTTGGTCCGGGTCTCGTGGTTGTTTTCCTGGTCTTGGCACTCGCTCGGCGTCGAACTTCTTATGGGTTTCTCCAACTCGGAGTCGACCACGCTGCTGGTATCCGAGCTATCCGTGCACTTCAAGCTCAGCCCCTCGTTCTCCGATGCGGCAGCGGATTCTCCTCTAGGCCCGTCGCTGTCGTACCCTGATTCGTTCGAGCTAACATAGTGAGAGGACAACCTCTGCTCGCCGCTTGGCGCTGAATTTCTTCTATGATTTCGAAGGATGGGTACCATATCCAGGTCCACGTTCAACGAGGACGTATCGGAAAACCTGGACTCGTTGATCTTCCCTACAAAGTCCACCCTCTCCTGGACGGGATCGGGCTGATGGATATTCCCTCGAAGCGACATCGGACTGCTGTCGTACGAGCTGTAGCAACCCATGTCTTCCTGTTGGAAGTGGTCATCGATCCTCTCCAACTGGCTTGGATTCAGACTAAACCTATCTTGCTCGCACCTGCTCGAGTTCTTGCGGAACTCGGCGTACGAGTGAAACCCACCTTTCGGAGCCGAGGACTCTCGAGACTCGATCGGATTTCCCCTAGCGAAATTTCCGGTTCTCGAACGCCGTCTGCCCAACGTCGTCGTACCGGTGTACGTGTCCTCTATTTTCAAGGCAGGGAAATGCTCTTCCGAGGCAGTCTTAAATAATCGTTCGTCCTTCGATGCGAAGGTGCTGTGACGCTCCTCGGGCAGGACGGAAAGTTTCGATCGTAGGAAAGCGTACGGGAAGCTGGACTTTTTCGTTTCCTTGAAGTCGCAGCTGTTGCTTTTCCTCATGGGCGGCGATTCGTTTCTCGAGTGTTCGAAGTCGCACGAACTGAAGCTCGTCACCGACGGGCTTCCAAGGGGATAGAGAGGCGTACCGGCATCGCTGATATGCTCGTCGTACGCGTCGACGCTCTGACGCGCTAAATTGTCGCAAGAGACGGTCTTGTCCTTGCGACCGGAGATCTGGAGATCGATCCCTTCCGAAGGATCGTCGCCTTTCACGTAGGTCGGACTGGTGTTCAGTTGACTCGTGCTACAGCTCCTGAACAGATTCTCCTTCTCGCATGTTTTCAGTCTATCGTCGATATTTTGCGAACGCCTGTTACCTTTCGCCGAGTTCAGCATCCCCGTGGAACCCATACGGATGAAAAACGATTTGAAGGGTGACGGTGATCTATGGAACGTTCCCGGTATTCTCTTTTCTTGTTTCGAGTCTAGTTTAAAATCTGCCGGTGATTGGTCCACTTTCGATATTAAATGATGGCTGTTGTTGTTGTGATTGTTGTTGTGGTTGTTGTTGTGGTTGTTGTTGTTTTTGTTGTTGCTGGTGGTGGTACAATTGTTGTTGTTGTTGTTGTTGTTGCTCCCGCTGTCCGATCTTTCCGATATAGAGCAAATCGTTTCGCGGGAACCAGCCCGCCGGAATGAATCTATCTTTTTGCTCATCCTGCGACCCCAAACTCCAAAACTCGAGCCTGAAAACAGTCGACGAAAATATGCCGAGCTTTAATACGATACAAGTATAGTAACGACTGTAGAGACGAAAACATCCGGATGCTTCATAGAAATACAGAGGTCTCCGTTTATACGAACTGTATTTATAGGAATTCAATTTTATCCCAGGTATTCGAAAGAAAGGTATTTCCAGGTAATTTATTATTCGAGTATCTAATACAAAAATGGATAAAGAAAATAAGTAAGGGAAGAAAATACTTTGAAAGAAATATTTTCTATTTTTCCATTCGAACAAAGTGCTTTTCTGTGCCAGAAAAGCAGCGGCAAAAACTTATTCAAGCGTATCTAGTAGAAAAATAGATCGGTAACGTAGGGGGAAAGAAAAATTCTCTAAATCCTTGGCAAATACTGTAATCCCGATGTAACGGTAAACCGATCGAAAGAAGAGGGGGCTCGAAACATTTCCCGGAATCCAGTCGAGTTCGCGATGCTGGACCTTCGGCTGTGCGCGCGCGTTCCAATAAAGGGGCACAAGAAGAGACGGTGGATGAGATACCGGGCCATCTCGTAGTACGAAAAACCACCCGGCGCGGCTCGGCGCGGCCCGGCGGCATCCTCGTCCGCGGTCGACATATGGTCGCCCCCAGGAACGGCGACGAGGAACTCGAGAAACAGACTGAAGCTGGTTCCGCGTATTTTCGGACTACTTTTTCGAGGTGTCACCCCGGTTAACGGGGCCGGAGCCGAGGCCATTCGCTCCTGTACGCTGCCAAGCGATTGTCAGGCTGCTCAGGTATCGGGAACACGTGTTTCGCGATAATCCACGCGGGAGTATGTAACGAATGACCAAAGACTACCAGATAGCGATAGTGCCTCGTTAACGCCGCAGATAATTTCAATTCACGCGGACGGACATGGGTAATATTTCCATATTTTGAGTGGTATAGTTTTGGTTCATAGTTTCCTAAATGTTATAGATTGAATGTAAACACCACGTCTTCGGATCGTAGTAAACAAGGTCGAAGCTGGAAGTATTTGTTTTTATTTCAGTTTCTCGGAATATGCTATAAAAGAAGGGAGGCGAAAAGATAGAACACTTGGAATTTTCATAACAATTACCAGCGTTTGTCAAACTTTCTGTGAGGCTAGACGTGTCGGTCAGTTCAATGCACTTAAATCCCAAGTAGTTTAAAAGATTGAAGCATTTTTGGCTGTCATGGGACGAGGAAAGAGAAGAGAAACGAAGAGATTAACACAATTCTTGTTTTAAAGGACTAAAACTTTTCTATCTCTAAAATTGCTTCAGCTATCAAAAGATGTCGGAAAGTAATTTACAATTTGATAAAAAATGAGAATTTGAAAATCCCGTAGAGTTCTGCTTTACAAAATTAGATGATCTAACGTGTTTCCATTGTTCAAGTGTAGTTGTACTTAAATGTTCTTGGTGCAAAGAACATTTATGTTTTTCTCATTTTATCCTCGAGTATCGTTATTGCCAGAATTATGTGGAATAATCTTTGCGGAGAGTTTTAACCCATACATTCGCTAACGCATAATAAATATTTTGGCATAATGACTGATCTGCCTAACGTAATGAACATGATTTTTTCTACGGGATTGTAATGTCTAATTTTCCTGTCGTTGAATTAATCGAACTCGGTCGCTGAGAAGCGCGAAGGACGTTGTATCGATTATTCATCTTCGCTCAAACATGTCGGACATTGATATCAGCCGCACCGTTGTCTAGAAGCTTTCCTATCGCGATGCAAATTGAAAGATAAAAGGGAACAATGGGAAGACGATAAGTAATTCCTCAAATCAATCTCGAGGGACGAAACGGGAAAATTCATTACAAGTCGAATGTACCGTGACAAGTGCAATGCCTTACGTTCTCATTAAGGTAACGAGTAGCATCCGTGCATCGGCGTGCACAATCGACGCGCGCGTGTATTTGCATGCGTGTCTATCGGCGCCATGTCCGGCCCGGCCTCGATGACGCGTCAGCACATCGTTGCTTTATCGTTGATTAATTAGTTCCTTGATTAATCAGCTACGAAAGGGCATTGAATGGGGTAATAATTACCTCGCGTGGCCTGCTGAAAATGACTGCTGTCATCCTTGGCCGAGCCGGGTAGACACACTCGATGCGAATCGAGGAAATTGGTTTCCGTATCAAAAACCGATTAACAAGGGTTTTTATTGTTCTGTATGATACGAGTGCGGCGGAAACTTGCCAACGACAATAATTAGACCGATAAATGTAAGAGGATTTTAAGAACTCTGTTATATTATTTGTAACTTGGTAAAATCCTTATGAGGAAAAATAAATGTCTATTCGGTTGCTATTATTTGCAGCGTGATACTTTTATTTTGCATAAAGATCCGCAGTCTAGCAAGGATATAAAAATTTCAGTGAATTTTTGAAGAAAAAAGTTGGTTAAACGCATTGATTTAATCTAGTAGTTGTGAAAAACTCAATGGAAAGAAGGAAATTTTGGGAAAGAAATTTTAAGGTATGTTGATTCATATTTTTATACAATATATGTGAACTTGCAAATTGAGGGCTCCTTGGATCTACTAACCGCCAGCCATTGCTCAACAGATTGCCACGCGCCAGGCGCACTTTATCCGTTGTTTTAACTGGGATATCTCAATAACTTGGAAAAATATACAATCGCTGTCCTTGTTTTTCAACTTGGATTGCCTGTATGTGAATTATTTCGTTGTAAAGTATGTACGGAAACTTATCTGACCGACTGTATACTCGATGCAATAACAAACAACTATGATGTCCTTATTAATTTCGAGTTAATTTATTCGTAACAAGTTATCATCTCGAGAAGACTCACCTCGTGAATGTCGATGAATAACGAAAAATTTCACTCGTCAACGGAGGGCAGGGGAGGGGGGAGAGGAACAAACTCTCTGCCAATTCAATTACCGTCACGTAATTCAATTACATTCCTCGCGCAGATCCATCCTCCACCCTCTGGCTTCTAGTCATTTAACTTTTTTCACATTACGGCGTCCCGATGTATAAACCCGGCTACACGAAATCAGAGAAAAAGCTTTACATCGCGACGCTACGTTGCTCGTAACTGGCAGAGAACTGAGGATACGAACCGAGAACGCGCTATAATCCGTAATTTAATTCTAGAAGAAGGTACCGTGTGACACGGACAGATCCATGGCCTATTAAACCAAAGCTGCGAGGCGCAATTTTATGCTGGCTTTACGCTTGCACCTTTGATCATTTTCGAAATACCTGTGAACATGAAATACCCCGGATGACGCGCGCGCGAATTATAGTAATTTTAGGCTTGGTTCACACTACGCGGGTCGCAAAATTGTAAATGTTGATTACCACGGATATGCGTCTTGCGAGACCGCTTTGTAAATGTAAAGTGCGTAACTATTTTTTTTCAAAATTTTAAACATCGCGTTTACTAAAAATTAGCAAAATAAGGAGAAGTAGAAAATGATATGAATTATATGTTGTTGCTTCCATGAAAACGTATGGATTAAAGTGACCGTTCAATAAAAGTGATAATATATTTTGATCGACTTCTTAGATACAACTAATATAAATTATTTTATATTGTTTATTTATATATATATATATATATATATATATATATATATCCCACTACACAAAAGTTTTAATTGCAGATCTTTATGCAAAATAAAAACATTCTGTATCAACTGTGGAAATCCGTTAATAATTTTAATACACTGAAAACAACATACCCATATTCCCAAATTTTTCTCATCTTTCGTTTCATATTTCAACCAGACGATTTCTTTTTAAATGCATACATATTTACATAACATTCTGTGCAACTTTCAGTGACGAAGTGTGGTGCATGTATAAACATTTCTTACGAGTACTGATTCCTGCGTGTTTAGAGGTCTAACAAAGCAAATGACTGGAGCGCAATTAGTGAACGCATGCGAAATTTGAATGTTAGCCAACACTTTTTGGTAGTGGAACGAAGGCTACAATACCGAACGCCGGGAGCAACAGTACTTCGTAATCCGTTGCTGCGAAGCAAAGGACACGGAGACCATCAGAGCATGGAGGTCTGTTTGAGGGCACTTACAATTAGACTCGCCACATCAGAAAAACGGTGTCCACCGTGCGCAGTGGTAAAAGAAGAAAGGAAGACGTGACGTCGTCTCGGTGCTATCACCTCATTTGCCTCTATGAAATTCGAAACGTTTCACAATAAATTACCGCCAATGAATAATTGGCCATCAACCTCTCGTATCTTTTGACAACTTAATTAGCTTTGGCTGTTCAGTAACGGACGAGATAAATAGTATTTGGGAAAGATGATGATGTTTCACCAACTTTGAGATCTCTACCGCTAATATATGAGAATGAAGACGTGTAGTTTCTGAACGAGTAACATACAAACAATTAATATATCCATTATTGATTGGCGTTTACATTTATTCTTAGAAAAAGATTATACAAGTACATATTGTCTTGAAATATAAATACGAGTAACATATCTTTTTGTTTCAGAGCGATTTTTCGGAGAAAAAAATCGATTTCTTGTATATCCAATAACGATAAAAAAGATTGAAACCTTTAATATAAATATTGGTTCCAAGAACCTTCGAAGAAGAAGCTGCAGGATTATCATTCCCAAAAATCTTGCAAAATCCAAGTAACTTTTTGCAAAGTATTTTCGTAGATTGATCCACAGAATTCAAAATGAAGTATAAATTGATATTCCTCTTTTTCAAAATTTGTATAAACATCGATCGAATTTGAATTTGGAAGCATTAATGTTTCACCATTGAAACTACAACAAAATATGAAATAACCCTATCAGAAAAAACGCGTGTACATATTACTAACAATAAAGTTAAATAGACATTCGAAACGACGAAACACGAAGCAAAAGGCGTGTGTATGGTAAAACACAACTCGGCTTGGTTGGAAAAGTGTTAATTCAGCTTGACGTGCGCCGCAGTCAAATGGTTAAACGGTTAAACGGTTAAACGGTTGACCCTCGAGCTTTCACGTTTCTCCGCGAGCAACCGAGCGTCTTCGAGCGCATTTGAATGTGAAAATCGTGGCGTTCATAAGATTCGTCGTTCGCCTCTCTTTTCTTCCCTTGATCGAGTTAGCTCGTCCCGCAGCGTGAGCCCAGTCACGTGTCTCGTTCTGGTTCGAACGTGCGTTACATGCACGATCCACCGATTTTGTAAATAAGACGGTTTTGTTGCCGACCCAACCATAGGTTCTACCGTAACGATCGAAAGGGTACTCTCAGTTAACTGTACTCTTTTCAAGTCCGTTACCGCGATTCGTGATTAATGCGTGTACGTTGAGTAGCTACGTTGAGTACAATAATTAAGAGAATAGGACTGCCGCGTACGGAAAGCTCGACTAAGAAGCCTGCAAACGTGACAAAACTGCGGGTAGAGATCTTATCGTTCAACGATTTAAGGTAGTATTCCACGTGCGTCGATCTGTTTTAATGGTATATTTTCAAAATTTCTTTGAACGATCCAAGTACCATTCATCAATTTCTATACTACATTTTCAAGCTTAAAACTATAGTAATTAGTCACCCACAAAACAGACCACTTCCCGCAGATAACTCGCACGATATCTCATAAACGGTTCAACGAATCAACTTTGCATTGTTAGACCATGCGTAATATTGTATATACATGTATAAGGTGTATTTATATTTTTTTAGTATCGTCTGTTTTGACACAAAGGTAAATGTGAGAAATAACGTCTAAGAAATCTCGTCGTTGGTTGAATTTTAAAAAGACATTCTCGTTTATAAAGGGTGTCTTTATTAATGGAATTATATATATTATTTTTTCAGATTTGTTATTATTTCACCAGCTGATTAACACCTAGCCGTATTATTTTCTTCGCAGCTATAGTAATTAGAACTTCTTTGGTTATAATAATTTTGTGGTAGAAAAAGAGAATCTATACTTACCGTATGTCTATAGTTACTTTACCGCTTTAATATCGATGGCAGAAGGATTCAATTTTATTTCGATTTAACAGAAAAATTCATATTTACTAAATGAAATATTATTTAGTATTTTCTTTTTGAAATCTTCATCACGAGCCTGACTCGTTATTATATAGAAAAGGATTAAGTCCATCTCTAACAAATTCTTTCGCCCGTGGTTTAAGCCATCTGATAACGGTTGAAGAACTGCAGTAATTTTGCTGCGTAATTATCAACCACCCACCCTACAGCACTAATCCCACACCCAGAGATTATCACCTTTCCCTTGATTTCACACAGTGACTTGCACTGCATGGTTTCGAAAATAACGAAGAATTGAAATGCAGCGCTGTCAAATCATTCAAATCGCAGATGCAAGAATTCTTTATGAATGAACTTCGATGGCAATTATGTGGGAAAATAATGCATGCATAATATACTGAATTTATCTGGCTTTGATAAAGTTCTTTTATCATTCTTAATTTTATTTCTATTTCAAAACGGACTTTACTTAAAAACATGTGTAGTTGTTAACTTCTATGCTTTCAAAGTATACGAATATATTAATATTTATGATTTTTAGAGCAGTTAATATACTAACAAAATGACGATATTTTTTTCACAGTTTGATTATCACTTTGTGCAAAATCATATCATAGTTTCGGTTTTCTCTGGTTTAAGAGAAAAAACAGCTTTTTAAAACACACAGCACATCGAATGAAATGTGCAAGTCATTATCATCATCGTCATCATCGTCACCATCATCATCATCATCATCATCATCATCATAATTATCATCATTGATAATCTATTTTATACTTTGCAAGCGGAAAGAGATTTATCGATGCGAATGATTTTATAAATACGGTAATGAAAAACTGATTAACATTTTCTTCGCACGCGAGACAAAACGCGGCGCTGATGACGTGATGACATGATCCTACAATGTTACGGATGAGCAGTTCCCACGGAATTAATTAATGATGACGTGACTCCGGATTCCTTTCATTCTTAGTTTTTAATGCTTATAATGAGATTGCCCTTTGGAACCAGACTCGAGTGAACCTTTCTGTACAAGAGTTACCTTCTCATCGCTAGAATTTCTATGGCTTTATTCGGTTCGAGTCTAACGATACCAAATGAAAAAGGATGAACATGTATTTAGGTTTCAGAAAAAAGATGTTTTATAAAAAAAATGGCACCGTATATTTTTGTGTTACTATGTTACATCCTTTAAATGGTCAAATACAACGACCTTGAACCACAACACGAACAAAATGTGTGTTTTTATTTAAAAAAAAAAAAGATGACCTTGAAATCTACGAAACTCTTTCAAAATAATTTGTCACTGGCGTAATGCACTTTTCTTTATACTGAAAATCTTCGGTCGATAACATTTTTTCCTACTTTCAAAAACAGCAGAGATATCGAAGTGCTGATATGTACTGGACCATCCTTTATTATGTAGTACCAAGTTTCGTTAGAGAGTGCTTTGCACGTTATAGTGCACAAATTCATTGCCCATTTAGCAGCAGAGAAAAATTATGGCTGTCGTTCAAAGCGGGGCCACACTCATGGTAAATATCTGTGCAAAGTTCCCGCATTCCATGCAAGCTGCGGTTACGCCATAATAATTTATAAATTGCGTAATCGTTGCATCACGATACACCGGCAAGGGACACCTTCAAGAAAGCCGCATTCCTATATGCACCGCAAGTGTTCCGTTTTTTCGACACGTGGAACACCATGCGAGATAAGTCAAAGATAATACGGTTGGTGCCTGCGAGATGCCTTCTGAGACGAAGTTCTGGCCGAGGTAAATTGCTGATCGTGAGTCGGTTTCATGAAATCACGGAACGTTACACCTCCAGGAAAAAACGAATACCGTCTAACTGTACCTGTTTCGAAGAAACTTCCTAGAGACCGGCATCGTCGTGACAATTGAAATCGTGGACCGTGCTTAATAAGTTTGAACAACTTTTAACACCAAAGAAGTAGACGTAAAAGTTGAGAAGTAGACGGTAAATGTCAGAACCGAGGAATTCTACGACGTTTATTGGACTTGTTAGTTATAGAGATTTGATATTCTTGGGAACAATAAATTACACTACCATCCAAATTATGACATTGCACTACAAATTATGACATTTGCCTTAATAATTTTCTTTTTGTTATTATTTAGACAGTAATTTTATTGCCATTGGATTCGTTTCCGATCTTTCGGACACAAATAATGTCGTACCTATAACTAACTAAAAACAGCACAATTTCGCGTGTGAAAATAATTGATTATTCGTACTTGAAACATGCTGAAGAGCAACCGAACTTGTGTTCAATCAAGGACGGTTATCTCCGTTCCTGAATCTCGAGTGTTCGGCAACGAGAGAGGTAGAGAGACGAGTCCTGTTCGAAGGGACAGTTTTGCCCGCGAATTAATCGATCACCGACCGGTTAATTGGCAGCGACAGATTCGATCGCAAATTACCTCGGTGTTTTTCGGGCTCGTGTTCGACGATGAAGGCAGGAACAGCGGTGACCATTTGGTAATCGGCCTCGGCGACGTCTTGCTCCTGTTCAGGCTTGGCGGCGAGCAACGCTTGCATCGCGCTTGCGTCGCCGCAGCTTCTCCTGGTGTACTTTGTCCTCGAAACCCTCAGCAGGGCGGCCGGGCTGATGCTTTGACAGTTGTCCCGCGACGTAGACGTTCCCGGCGGCTCGTCCAGGGTCGACGGGCTCGACAACGAGAGAGCAACGTCGTCGGCGCTGTGGCGCCTCGATTTCGATAGCCGTTTAAACATTGCTCCGCCTGCAATCAAATCAATGTACAAAATACAATCTTTTCTCGATATCCAGAACTATCAATAGTTACTAGAACAAAGTCCCAGAACTATCCCCACTGCCGCGAAGTATATATGGTATTCATTTTCATTAGTAAAATGCCACGAATATGTTGTTGAAAGTCCAATAAAAAAAAAAAAAAAAAAAAAAAAAAATGAAAAATAAAGAAGTTTTGTTATTGGATTACACTCCGCGACAAAAAGATAGCACATTATACAAATAAATGGTATTTAGATTTTCAAGTAGTATATTACATTGTTTGTGACCTGTATTCTGCGTAATAAGAATAACCAATTACTTCAATATGTTTTAACGCGTTTATTACGCGAAGAAACAATTTTATTGGAGGATGTGTAACACTAAACGAAAACTCGACGCGTCAAAATGACAGCACAAATTTCTTAAAATAGCTAAAATATAAGAATATGTATACAAAAATAGTGTTTTAATATTTAGTAACTCTGTCTTTTGTTTGTATAACTGCCGGTAAACGTTTTGGCATAGATTTACATAGTTTTTTAACAAAGCTGCCCTGTTTCGTTCAATGCAGGGTTTTAATTTTTCAAGGAGTTCGAAATTGTCTTCCACCGGCATGGACCGATCTGGCTAAATGGGCCCAGAAATTTTCTATAATATTTAAATCTGGAGACCCCTGGCTGGCCATTCCAAAATTTTCATATTTTCCCGTGTAAAATGTTCTTTTACAATCTTGACTGTACGAACACTTGCATTATCTTGCTGATAAATAAAGTTTGTACCCGAAATTTTTACAGCATGTCTCCTCAATTGTTCGTCGACGAAATCAATATATTTTGCACTATTCATTTTACCACTTATAAACTTAATTTCAGTGTGTCCATAGTAACCAATTCCCGCCCACACCATTACCGCCACCACCACCGTACTGTCGACTACATAAAATTTGTTGTTCTTTACGCAAATCGTGAAAATAACATCTGTAGCCATCCGGCCCATCTAACGTAAATCTCTTCTCATCGGTAAAAATAACTTTTTGCCATCTTTTCTTCCAATGAACATACTTCTCAGCAAATTGTAAACGTGCTTCTTTGTGTTGCTTTGTTAGCGGTGGTTTACCCATTAATTCTTGGCGTTTTATGTATTTACACTCTTGCATAATACGTCGTACATTACGTATTTTGGTAGTTACACCAGCTTCTGTTGCAATCTTTCTTGCGGTAGCAACAGTGACCGAGGCCACCCGAGCTTCGAATAAAGAATAGTATCTTCTAGCCGATATATGTCTCTGGTTAGACCATTGTTGTGGACATATATCAGGAAAACACTGTACAAGCAACGGCCTTGTCTTACCAAATAAAAGTACAGTAGTCTCAAACGTTATGTTTCTTCGTCGACTTATTTTTCCATGTGAAATCTGACCGCTTGTACCACAACTTTCGGTACACCCTATACACCGTTGCTAGTTTATTGCGCGACAGATTTGTTAGCGTTCTATCGGATTTTATCATTGCAACTTCCCTGGGTCAGTGATTTATGTCGAGTTCATCGTTGTCCCCTTCGAACCGCAAAAAGTCAAGAGGTATCGGCTGCGTGAACCGTCCGGGAGGATTGAACGGTAAATCGTACTTGGAAACTTGTGGATCGAAGCGCAGATTGGGCTGCTATTTTGTAACGAATACGGGGTGGGGGTGGGGGTGGGGGTGGGGTTGGGGTTGGCGGGGAGGCATCTGCGTTCGACGTTTTTCTGGCCGACGTGGTTTTTAGAACCGAGCTAAATTTCAAGGCGCATCTCTCGAGCACCTTTTCTTCCCCTGATACACATTCCGTACCGAAGAATTTGACCCGCAATCGAAGCACGACGAACGCGAGACCGTTAGTTGAATCGGAATGGGACAAAAATCGAGCTGTATTTAGGGCCTTCTGTTAAGATTCCCGAGGGCTAATTGTGTTCCCGTTCCTCCGTCATAATAAGTCGAAGCACGAACTTCCGTTTCTTTTCGTTTGCCTTATTAGAAAATTGATGTTCTCCTGCATGGTATACAGGGCGATTCTTATAAAGCGACCGATTGGGTTTTCTTCGAAATGGAAAATGTTCTGTTCGGAGAGGAACATCTTCCGATGTATACGTTGGCGTTCTAGGTGGACGGGCCTAGGTAATGTCAAGGTCAACTTAATTTTTTTTAAATGCTACTTGTTGCCCTATAGTCTTGTGTCTTGTGCGAAGAGTTCGTTAACCACCGCACAAGGTGATTCAAGGTCATGCAAGATCACACGGACCAAAAAACTTCAACTATTATGCTTAAGGAAAATAACGTGGTTATTAATACGTTATTACAACACGTGCTCAAAGTTATTGCTGTCTGCTTGTCTGCAAAGATCGATCCGTGGTGTGGTAATAGTGGTGTGGTCTGTTCGTGTTGCGTGTTCGTATGGAGAATGCTCGTTTAATGTCTTTACAGTTTCTGCAGCGTGTCTTCCACAAATCGATTCAAGAAGAATCGGTATCGAAGTGTCTTAAAGATACATGTATATCGATACGAAACTAATAGAATGGTATCGATAGTATTGGCACGGTATCGGTCCCATCACTGCGGTATGCCACGACTCGAACGAGCATTTAATATTCGTTTACATTTCCCTCGTAACCGAATTGTGTTTTGATAGAAAAATTAAGAATACATTCTAGGTAATTAATAGTTTTCCTAAACAAAATTCCACTGTAACAACTAAATGTATATTTTATAATTTTCAAGTTTGATTTGGTCAATGTTCGTTCGCCTGAAGCTCGATCACGGAATTATTGTTCGAATGTCTTTTCACCGAATCGGTATAAGAAGCGACGCTGTCTGATTTACGAAAGAGATCGTTTAACGGGATGACGGCACAGAGGGGAGCTGAAACTTTTTCTTGGATCATTTGCTTGTTCCGCACCAATCGTTTCTCCAGCCTGACGTGTGCACCCATACAAGCATCGTCATAAAGGTAAAGAGCAAGAACCTATTCAATGAACTTCGAAGGTCGTATCGAATGCAACGACCCGAATGCCGGATCGACATAGAGCCACGCAACCGGCGATCGCAGAAACATTAATGTTTCGTCGTTGCACGCCACTCTAATTAGACTATCGTAAAAGTTAGAATCGAAGGAGAGTCGAAGTCCTACTCGCGGCTATGCTGACGTGCTTCTTTACGAATAAGTAATCTGGAATCTTTCGAATTTCGCTTCGATTCAATAGTGCTGTGGATATGTATTTTGTAAACCCTAGCACATCTTTTATATTATTTTGTCAAAATACTTTCTTTTAATTATCTTATTAAGCTGAAACTAATGATATACCGAATGGCCAGCCAGGTCTCCAGATTTAAATATTATAGAAAATTTCTGGGCCCATTTAGCCAGATCGGTCCATGCCGGTGGAAGACAATTTCGAACTCCTTGAAAAATTAAAACCCTGAGCAATGTAATACGCTACTTGAAAATCAAAAATAAATATCCTTTATTTGTATTTATAATGTGCTATCTTTTTGTCGCGGAGTGTACGTTCAGCAGTGGATCAAAGAATGATATCTTCTAGCCGATAATTGTCCCTGCCTAGAGCCATGCATTGGACAATTATCGAGTATACACTGTATTTGAGAAACTGCGAACTGCGATGTCGCTGCAGGCTTGTCTCTATAAAATACGCAATACCATTTCCTGATTGTTCATGGAAAAGTGTAAAAAGTTGTACGGAAGACTAGTGATTGAGGTTTTTAGAGGTGTCGATATCAGCAATAGCCCAGGACAATGGCGGTGAGAACGAGCGAAAAAAACGGTGGCCAAGAACAAGTGGCGAGGCCGCGGCCCGTAAAACGTCCCGTGTAACAGTGCGATTACACCGATCTTGGGATATTATTTTCGAACGGCGCGGTAGCGCAGCCACGTGGAGAGCAATTAACTTCTTTCTCGCGGCCGACTACGAAGGTCGCTCGCTATTATTTATTTTCCCTCGCCCAAGGTTCTCCAGTTGTTCGGGTGACGCGCTACCCAGTGGCTGAAACCTGGAACTCTATGCACTAGGAACGGAATGAGTTCGGTACACACCATGGGATTATAATTTCGAGTGTCACGAGTTAAAGTAGACGAGCAGAGCCAAGGCGGCAGCGTCGTGTAAAAATAAATGATCTCGAAGATCAACGCAAATATCCTGCGGCGTTAGCGGACGCTTCGCGGATAATATGCAGAAATATACAACCATTCGATGTCACGAGATTTAATAATTAAATATGCGTTCAGATAATTTTCTCCCATCGTTCCCCTCCATTTATTAATTTTAGCAGTTAGCAGTTTTCGAAAGTGTCCAAATATTAATGTCCCTGTGGTAGTAATTTCATTACATTACATAATAAACGTTATAAATTGCATTAAATGATTATTCTGGTTAAGTGCTAAATTGACATTTGAAAAATAAATTTGTTCGCAACACTGATGTTTATACCGAATGATTATAGAAATAATTTAAGCTTTACAAAACTAGAAAATGACACGACAGCTTTTGATATTAAATTGATTTCTTACATTCGATATTTCGAATAAAACTATAATAATTATGTTTTGATTTTCCATAACGTTTCTTTAATTTTGTAAATAATATTACATAATATCGTTACATAAATCTAGCATACAATAATAATTCTGTGTTTTATTTATTTTATAGGGATCTTTTCAATAAACGTTTTCAAAAAATTTGTTTTTTTTTTTTTGAAGTTCCCAAGAAGTAACAATACTTTTCATAAAAATTCCACGGGAACAGATATTTTGTCGAACGAAACGTACAAGTCCAAATAAAATTGTTTAAAAACGTACCTGTTTATATTTCGAGCCCTGATTAAATCATTTAATATTTGATACCTGCCCGCATTGCACTTGCGAATGGACCGTGAGGAAAAAAAAGAGAACACCAAATATAGTTCTTGGTGTGAATGCAGCACTTCTGCCGCCATCCCACGCATACTAGCTACTTCTTATTCTGTTCCGTTCTTTTCTTCGCTCGTTTCCGTTTCACACTCCTGAACATTTGCTCGGTTTAGTACCGCACGCACAAAGCAGCAAGCACCAAGCACCAAGCACCAAGCACCAAGGGAGGATCGTCCTCTGTCGCTGGAACGCTCATGACGTTCATCTTTCGATCCGGTCAATTAGCTCGATGAGCGAGAAGAAAGCGAATGCCGGCCTCTCCTTGTCTTCTTCGGCTTGCTGTTCGCTTCGCCTTCTTGCACGTTCTTCGTCGGGCCGCGCCATTCTCCTCGCCACAACCACACCACGCCGGAGAACGTTGCGCTCCGGTTTTGCTCGTAAATTAACCGTTTTGCAGTGAAAGTGGCCTGATTTCATCAACGAAATTGCCGTTCAGGAAGCAACTCTTTTAACCAAACCAACGCGATCGCCGCCGATTAACAGATCGGTCTAAAGCATCGCATATGTTTCTTTCACGGCGCGGCGTCGTTTACTAATGTTTTCGTTGGTTGCGTGTTCTTTTCGAAAACCTAATCATTTTTCATCTACAGCTGGGAAGATTATCGTCTTCGACGTCACGTAATTCAGATTTATATCATAATAACGGGTGACAAGAGAAAGGGCTTGGAATTTTTAGAAAGGGATACTACACTGCACGAAATTTCTATAAGCCACCTACATTTTGGTGTATTTTTAAAAAATATAGAGAAATTTGTTACTTTTCAAATATCTATAACATTGTATACCGACTACTGAGTAGAGATATACACAATATGTACGCCACTTTCTCACAAATGTTTACGTCTTGAATCTGTTTAATATTAGCCCTTTAGGTGCAGGGCCCGAAGCAAGTGCCCCATTTACTCTGTACTAAGGGCGTCCCTGGGGCCACGTTACGTTACAACAGACAAAACAATAATCCGTCGTCAGTAGTCGTCGATAGAGGTTCATCTTGCAATGATCGTTCCATGACAACGCCAAGATGTCGTTGATCGTAAGGTTGGATCCGAGATCGCGTCGTTCATTTTTTTAAAAACAGGAACGCCGACAGGTTAGAGGTTTCCCTCAGGACGAAGAGGAGGCAATTGGCCTCCCCACTCCTATCCGTGGGCCGCCAATTAACGCATACAGAAGATAATCGCGAGGACTCGTTAATTCGCGCGGAAACAACCTGTCGTCCATTCGAAGATGCGTTTCTTGCCGCGGCGGTAGTTGGACGACATGTGACCGGTGCTCTTGAACGTATATCTCGGGATCGAAAGGATCGAAGGGATCGCAGGGATCGCAGGGATCGCGAGATCGTGATCACGCTACCACGGGCGACCAACGGCAGCCGCGAAATCGACGCATCGGATCTTGAACGCGGTAGATAGGCCTGCGACACGTTCTCGCCCCGACAGAACGCCGCGCCGCGCCGCGCCGGCCGACGATACATAATTGCGTACGACAGTAGGCTTTTAAGCTGATCAAAATTTCTCTCCCGTGAAACGTTCTGCCGCCCTGCTCACAACATTCGATTATAATATAGACCGAAAGTATTCGAGGGTGTCGTCGAGAGAGGCCCGACGCGAGGGAAATTCACTTGACAGAGAAATTTAATCTGCCGGAGATTATGTCGCCAGCGAAGTGCCAATCGCATGCTCTTCCGCGAAACCAAATAATCAATGTAATTTAGCGTTCTATTAGGTACTTGAATAAGTTACTGCCGTTTACTAAAGCCTAGATACCGGAGCTAATAGTGCTTGTATGTACAGTCTTTACTCGATATACATACAGTGGCCGAAATAATGATAGGTGCATATCATTTTTATGATATAACTAGGTCTTCCTCTTTTTCGAATGAAAAGTTGAAACACGTAAAACATTTTTCGCCTAATTTTGTCAGTAACTTTTGTTAGTCACTCTACCTTATCGTGAATTACGGAGTCTTGGCTCCTAAATGTTAGTAAGTATAATAATATGTAAATTTAGAAACTCGAATGGAAACTTTGTTGTCAGATTATCTTCAGAAATGTTCGGAAACGTTCTGAACACTTCTTATTGCTTCACTTTCCACAGAAAACACTTCCTCTACCTGTGAATAATTAACAAAAAGTGGGAAATAAAAGTTTTGCTTTTACTTTTAAAAACGGGTGTGTAAACGGAAGAATTCTTATCTCACGAACACATCTCGAATTCCGTGCACACAATTTAGAAATTGTAATTTCTGTGCAAGAGAAAGCCTGCAACAATGAATTAAATGACAGTGGAGATGAATGAAAGAAACGGCGTGGTATACTTACATGTACTTAAGTAATACCTTTTTGTTTGATGAATGGTTTTCGGAAGCTACTAACTCTTAATTTTTTGACTGACTTTTTTGAGAAACAAAGTTTTAAACGGGGAAATGTTAAAAGATGTTGTTCTGTTAAAATAAGGTTCGTTTAAATAAGGTTGTCAAACATATTATCGTGTATAAATTTTGGTTGTCTTGTTTTCCGAATATTCATGATTGCACTGTATAACAATTATAATACGTTAGAACAGAAAACATCATTATGTAAAAGTCGGGTTCTATTTGAAATATATTTCAAACAGATTGAACCATATACGTTTATCTATTCGTATACATTTATCTTACCAAAGTTTCGAAATCTTCTAACAAATAGGCGTAAAAAATTATAGATGTATTTGCAAAAAATTGAAGGTAACCTTGAAAAATCATGAAACAAAGTAGTTGACAAAAAATTCATTACGATTGATAAAAACAAAATGATGATAAAAACATTTTCGATCGGATTGCTAATAACAGAGTAATCTCTACCAGTGCCGATTCGTAGTTCAGTCTGTATAAAAAAGAAGGTAGTAATTATTTACATCGTTGAACTGTTCTACGTGTTAAAGATATCTCTAATTTTGTATTTCATTAATTTGAGACCACAAATTAATGACCAAATATTAAGGTTTTGTGTAATTCAAACCAATTTATGTAATTAAGTATAGTATTGTTTTTATTTTGCTTTTATTTTTTTTTTTTTTGTTATTTACGTAATTTTTTTATGCAATTACGCATTGATCAAGCACGTAATAAAACATTTTTTCTATTCAAATTCAAACCAATTTGAATAGAACTGTTTTTATTTTGTTTTATTTTTGTTATTTATATAATTTGTTTTCACGCAATTAAGTATTGATCAAGCAGGCGATAAAATATGTTTTTATACCGTGTTAGCTATTTCTAAGAATAATTCAAAGAATGTAAGAACTGGCTCAATTTTCAGAAATAAGTTGCTACAATGCCATAGGAAAATCGTATCGCGATGTTGATAAGGGTTAAAACACGGGGGTGGAGGCACAATTTTCTGACATACCGTCTCGATCGGTACCACGATCGGGTTTCTATGCGGTACCACGATTAGTACTTCGGATGATTTATTTCCAATTGTATAAGAAAGTCACCGACAGGTTGATAAGGTGCTAACGATCGCGCGGAAAACTGGCCTTGGGCGGTCAAAATGGCGCGGGAATATTATTTGTACGTTTAAAGCGCCTGTAATCGTAAAAGTCAACGGAACAGCAGAGCTATTTCAGGTGTTCAGAAGTGCCGCTCGAGCATCTTCGCTGCTCAGGCACCTGTCGCGCAGGACAAAGCAATAATGACGACTAGCTATCTCTGGATTTCCGTCGATCCAAGTTCGTGATTGGTCGTTTGAAATGCACTTCCCGCGCGAAGACACTTATTATTTCGCTATTTACTAGCGTAGACCGTATATTCGTCTCGGAAGAAGAGATGCAGCTATTTCGCGTTCAGTTTCATCCGTATTCAAGGTACGTATGTATCTCTTTCCGTTCGAAATTCTAAAGGCAGCTGGTTTCTAAAGCGCGGATCAACTTTAGTGGCGATAGAATAAAACGAATCGGTCAGTTTCGTTAAATATTCATCGGGAGTCGTAACAGACCAAGAACTTAATTATACGAGAACGATGTACGCTCAGTTACGTTACGTAATCCAAAAAATAGATGACTTAATTCTAAGATTCGGTCTGTCACGGCTCTTACATGAAAATATCGCGACTTTAATTGTCGTTGAAAATAATCGCCAACATTCAAATGAATTCAGATCAACTTGGGAGATTGTTCTGTACAAGTGTTAAGTCATTGAAATATTCACGTCGAAGATAAAAGTATATGATCGATTCCCATTAAACTTGTAGTCTGTGCGCTACTTTCTTTTATCTTTGATGTTATATGTACACGATGTTCACAAAATCTTCGGACATTATTGCTACAATTTCTTTAAACATAGAATATTAAAAAGTTAATTTTTCAATATATCGATTAACACTTTACTCTATTAGTTTCTCGGTACTCTTTACTCAATTAATTTTTGCAATCTATTATTTAACACTTTATTGTGTTAGATTTTCGGTACTCTTTACCAAGATAATTTTTCAATATATTAATGAACACTTTGCGGTAATTGTGCATAAAAGTTTCCTCCTTACCGATTTTGATTTAAATGTGTTGTAAAACTTAATATTCTGAACAACTTTTTCCTATACATATAATCGCCGCTCAGCCTTAATTTATGAGATATTCGCAAATAAACTGCAGCTTCCACTGCATCGAATTTTACCTATATACATATGCATGCACGTTCGAGGCGTGCGTATGCGCCAGCATGGTGGGACTGCCACCAACTGTTTTTACAAATATGTCAACTTTTTACAACAAATGATGATGAAGGTTTCGCTTCTTAAATATAAAACATTACGGGCTGAATTTTAACCTTACTAAAAATTATAGACTTTTAAACATTTTAATAGTTTTCAACCAAAGGCTATAGCCGTGTTTGGGGGTCAAATCCGCACCATCATGCTGAAACCTGCATAGTTTCAACCATTTAATGTTTCTTCGATAACAATATCGTTCGAGTTATTGAAATAACTCGGTGGGCCATAATTTTCTGCTAAGATTATCGCTTTGATAATAATGCTTGTAAACATACTTCAACCGATGAAAGGAGAAAACGAATGTCTGTTTACAAGCAGCAGGGCAATTACACGGTACACTGCCTCAATGAAGTTGATATTCCTTCATTTACCATCCCCGAACGCGTACTGAAGTTACTGGTCAAACATTTCATAATCTCCTCGCTATAGGTCACATGAAGGCCAACATATTGCACCTCGTTGGATTCGTTTTTTTATAAGCTATAAGACTGTGTAGTGAAAATATGCAGTCCCATTTAAAAAAAATTCGATGACCTTGAAATCTCGAAAAATGACCTTGAGAAAAAAATTCGGCCCATCACCCTATTGGCGCCTTCTCCAATCTCTTATTCGTACAGAATATTTTTCCCCCTGACATTTTTTCTATCATACAAACTAAGCGATATATGCTCAAGTTAGGTGAAATACCCTGTATACACTATATTATATTATATATATATATGTTAGCGACAGTTTGTTTTTAAAGAGAAATCGAAGGCAGATAGCCCGACGCTAATCCGCCTTCGGTTAATTTATGGTAGAGTCGGGGGTTCGCGTAGCCTCTTGAGGCCGTAGTTTCTGTCAACGGACAAACCCCAGATGATGTCTGGCACACAACTCGAAGTTGTCCAGGTACTTGATGGGGCGTATTCGTTGACATATGTTTGGAAAGTTGAGAATCTTTAAGTATGGCAGGCGACGCGACGTCGTACTGCTATCTTAAAGAACAAAGATCGTTTTGATGAGGGATCTGGCCACGGAGTGGCGAAGGCAAGGGTGCCTTCTGGTAAGAGGACTGTGTTGGACCGCTCAGCACTTACCCCAGAACTCTGGTAATGAACGGTCGTGGTCAATTTTTATTATACATGCGTAAAAATCCCCTGTCTAGTCATTAGTACACTTTTATAAAATAAAAATTGTCAAAATCAAAATTGCAGGAAACAGATGTTGAATAAAAATTTAGTTTTTCTGTTAATAATTTTAGTGAATATAGGAGAATGGAATAATATTGTTAAATTCTTCCAATGCCTTTCAAATTTCGTATTTCATCTGTATATGTTTATTAGAAATGCGTAAAATCAGCAGTGTATAGTCATGAGCAAACCGATTGGTCATTCCCGTTATGTCGGTTGTCCGACATGTCATATCATCTTACTTAGAGCTTTCGCAGTCGGGAGATTTGAATCGGTTGATTCAAGCCAATCAGCGATCTATATAGATCTTAGTGTGAACGCTTAAAGCGCATTAACTTTCAAGCACGAAAGAAAGGAACACGGTGTCGCGTACGGCCGAGTAAGCAAACTTACGATACATGAGCGCGTCGTACTACGCCTCGGGCTGGAGAAAGTCCTTGCAGCCGTGTGCAGGAACTGCATACTGCATACTGCATACGCTTCGCACGTATACACTTTTACACGGATAGGGGAAATATTGCACGGTTTCACGTAACGCACATGCCGAGCGGCTAACGTAAGAAATGTCGCACCGAGGTCTTCAGCGTGGACAGTGATGAGTTGACTGCGATTCTTATGCGCTTATGGCGTTTACAAAACCCGCGAGGCTAAAGCGTTTAATGTATCAATTTTTTACTTCTTTATTTTGTACATTTAGTTACATTCAAGTTTGATTTAAAGATTCAAAAATGCAAGTTCGAGTTCGTGATTTCATTGAAGACGTTCAAAATGAAATATATAAAGTCGCAAACATTCTTACGAAGAAGCATCTAAAAATATTTTTGAAAATTTCATTTGATATCTCCAAAATTCGATGGCAAAGAAAAAGCAATATATATGTGTATGAAATGTATTTTAGCAGAAATATAAAGATTGGTTTCAAGCCGATGTTTTAAAACCACAATTATTTCTGCACCAACCTAATAATATAACGATATTTATATCTAGATGAGTAACAAATGTAAGCTAAGTTACTCGATGTCTATTCTTTCGTGGTCGTGCGGCAACTGAACTGCGTGGTCCTCGAGACCCGCTTTTATATCTAAAACATCTAAAAGGCGCCGATCATCGCGACAATGTTGTTCGCCGCCCGGGTACCATGCCGCAAGGAACGCGGCGGCATCGGTAAAACGCCGAAAAGAGCTCAACGGCTCGAACAGTCGTTGCGGCGATGTGCCTTGATCGGCAAATGCAAAGACACACCGACAGCAGCAACCTCTTACACAAATATAAAGGAGCATCGATGGTTCGGTAGGAAGAATAATATTAACATCATTAATATTAACTTGTTGCACATGAACATGAAATACAAACGCTTTTAAAAAATGTCTCACACATTAGTAATCTATTATCTTTCGTTCAAAAAGTAGAAATGAATAAACTTTAACGAACCCCATCGGTTCTGTAACCATCTTGAACAAAATAAAAATTGATCCATCAAGGAAATAGCACAGAGTTACATTGAACATTCTATTCTCAGATTAGCAGTTTTCATTGACTGAACGGAGTTGTTCTTGAAAGTTACTGGAGTAATAGTAACGATAATCGGAGAGATACGGGTACTACAAACAAATTATGGTAATTCAGGCACGAGGCATTTATGTAGAGGAGAAATCGTCTAGCACGAATCCATTACTCGTTTACGGAAACGCCGATCCTCTTGGATGCACCGAAATTTCATTTGCTTCTAAATTACTGCAATAATAAGGATAATCAAAGACATACCGATTTAGTTGACCTCAACACGAGATTTCTAAACAGAAGAGAAATCTAAACAGATTTTATCGTGGAAGTTCGCTCCTTTATTCCGGGAGGATGTTAAGTAGGACGTCATCGAATTTCCATCGTACATGTCTATGTGTGCAACATATATTTATCTTCCTCGAACAAGTCTATGCTTTACAACATATATTCATCATCGTCGAACGAGCCTCTTTCACAAGGGAAAATGATCCACGCATAGGTCGAAGCGTACAGAGATATTGTGTACCGTGGATATCTTTTAAACATTTATTCCAATTTTTAATTGCTTTTTAATCATTCTTCCGTTTGACAAGTTAGTAAATCTATAACACCTACTTCTCTAGTTCATACGATAGTATTTTGTTGTTTGCAGTGTTGGACAAAATTAAATAAATTTTTCTTGATATAGAATTTTATTTGTTATTTATGAGATCATGTAACAAACAGAAATAAATGAATTGTTAATTAAACACGTCTAAATGCCATATTTAAATGTATCTTTCATTGCTCGATGAAGCAATTTGCATACATAATGCAGCAAAATGCATACAAAGTTGTTTAGCATAGAAATCTTAGTTTTTTATTACCGATGAATTATAATAGTGGTTTAATTTAGTGAGGAGCTTATAGGAAAAAATACACTGTAACAGTATTTATCAAAAAAGTTTTTTATAGACTTTCATGAAACAACCTATCAATGTGTGTATTCTCTGTCGTGATTAATATTTGAAATAAATTTGTATTAATGGTCCAGTCTGATTAACATTTTTGTTATTTTCTAGTGCGTTTCATAAATTCTTTAATGTGTTCCTCGCATGCCTTCTAGAGAAATTTGAATATACTATCTACCTTGTTCTATAAAATTGTAGTAGAAATAAAGCCGAGCAATTGAGGCAGGCTACAGCCATCCGTATAATAAAAGGAGAGTTGATTATTCTAATAAAGAATTATTCGTGCCGTTAATAACGGTTCATTTTTATTTATCTTGGGAAAGTAGGATAAGGTGTTCAATTTTTGCCAGTCTAATAATGACACTCCTTAACGCATATTTGGATTTCTAACTTAAAATAAGCAAACTTTTTTTTAATTTTAATGTCCTGAATCAATTCTTACTGTACTCCCCACATGTCTCGACTAGTCCTGTACAACCCCTGTGTAACCGTGTTACAGTACAAGTTATCTTTCATGCCTTTCCACGAATGTTAATTATATTTTTACCAGTTGCTTTTCGTAATACGTATATAATATATGTATTATATTGAATATTGACTTTTGGCTGAAAAATAGAATTTGAATTTGAATTTTCACATTCAATTCATTCTTTTTTTTTTACAATTTATTTATTCTTTTTCTAAAATACATTTATACTTTTTTTTATTCAGAGTTCAAATACTTTTTGGATTCACCGAAGGTGTGGCCGAGCTACTAAAAAATTAGCCACTTTTTAATATCCTCCACTGTCGTGGAATAAGAATAAGCGGTGCTGTACGCGTGTCTCGTTAATGGAAAATATCTAAACCAACAGTTTGGCCAACAGTACGCGTTTTAAGCACGGCAAACTAAAATTATTCTTCTAATGTTTACAGTTTCTTGTGTCTTGACATCCGTACTTGTTGGAGAAACGACGCGAACGATTCGACCGCGTCACAATTGACACGCAAGCGTTCGATGAATACATCGAAGCAAGAATGCGCATTGTGGGCCGAGATTCAGTCGCGTTCCATTCGCAACTGGTAATTTAGATTGCGAATGTCTGACAGAATGCGACTGATGTAATTTATCGGGTAACCAATCGTGCATTGACATTTGACGGTGACTTTTAGCTGGGACTTTTAATAAACGTTCACCATTAAAGGATTTTCTTTTTCATTTGAATGCGTATCTACCGTTATCAATCACGGCACATCCGGTTTTTTAAGTGTCCACATTTTATTCCGTGCCACACATGCAATGATTTTCTGATCGAGTTCATGTTGCTGGCTGCCTTGCAGGATGTCCTCTGTAGTTTGTTGATCTGAGTTGGAACTCGTTTCTGGTTCTTGTCAAGCAGCTTCTTATTTACTATTAATATCTATTTTCTTGTCGAAATGACATTACATACTATGCTTCCTCATAACTGCGTTTAATACCGGGATTATTCTTTAAAATTTATTTTGCCTTGACCATAGATTCTCCATGACTAGAGAACTTGTAAACTATTGCAAAATTACTTACCTCGTTTAATATCTACACTATTTAAATATGTCAATATTCTGTGAAGAAAAATTGATGGGTCAATATATTGGAATATTTTTTATTGGCAGTCTGCATAGATATTTATTCGGTATTCTAGTTATTCATATTTACGTAAGACAAATTAATTGTAAAAAAGTATTTCTATTTCAGTTGATTGAAAAATAAGTAAATTAATAATAGATCTAGGGATTATATGTATCATTAACGTTAATTTAATGGTGTTCAAATGGAGCTATCACTTCATATCCAATTACTTCGTAACTAGTAATTTACTTGGTACAATCACGTGCTGATAGTATCTTGGCATTAAGATTTTTTGCGATTTTCTTAAAATAAATTGTGGACGAATAATATTTTCAATATATCTTTTTAAAATAATGTCGGATATATATATATACGAATATGGTGACACAATTGGTGGTCCAAATTTTATTTTCCAACACGATAATGCACCAATTCATCGTGCAAAAGCAATTAAAGCATATTTTCAGATGGCAGAAGTTGAGGTTTTATCTTGGCCATCGAGAAGTCCAGAACTTAAACCCATTGAAAATCTATGCGGCATTTTATCAAGAAAAGTTTACAGTAATGGCAAACAATACGCAACGGTTAATGAATTAAAAAATGGCATCAAAGAGGCGTGGTCTCAGATCGGATCAGAGACTTTAGAGAAATTAATACACTCAATGTCACAAAGGATATTTGAGGTCATAACAAACAACAGAGGACCAACTAAATATTGAGTTTTCTGGTCAAATAATTAATTTGTAGTTATATTTGTAACATTTTGTTAAGTCCAACTAGAAAATGATTAAGTGAACCTATATTTATTTCGTACAAAAATTCCAAATTTTTGTAATATTGATTAATAAACACATTAATAAAAATGATATTATTCAAATACATTATGTGTTCTACTAATTACATTGTAACGAATCACATACCAATAATAAAAGATAGAAATGTTATATGAAAAACACTGTTATATCATAAAAATGATACGAACCTATCATTATTTCGGCCACTGTATGTCTCGAGTAGACTTCTAATTAATTACTTCGGACATCGGGCTATTTTACAGTGACAGTGTCCAATAAACTAGACGCTGAATGGCACAGATTCGCTAGGACCATTGTCGGATCTCTAGCAATCAGAAATCGGAAGTTATTACGCACGTCGAGATTTTTCGGCGCGCTGCAACGCGCGTGACTGATATGCAAGTGCGAACGAGTACCAATCCGCTGGACACGTTATTACACAGGTAATACACCTGTTACCATACGCATTGCGTAAGCCTCTTCAGACGCGAACCCTCGGCTCAAACTGGCCGCAAGAATTCCCAGTACTTTCACTCGTTGCCGTGGAGAGGAGGTGTCGCGATATATGCACCGTGACGTTCGATAGGGGAGAAGGAGAAACGTTTGTTGCATACCTTGAAGTCGGCCAGTTAGCCGGGCAAAATTAAAGTGAAATTAATCCTGGAAAAATTACGGTCTGCTGCACGATCAATGGGAGCACGAGTCAGGTCGTTTGTAGTGTGTGTATATGTACATACCGTCGCATCGACTGGATTGCATTCATGAACGAGTAGAATGGTTGGGTAAATTATTGCTGTTGTTTTATTTTCGAAATCTAATCGTAATAGATCGTATACATTGGAAACTACGCTTTTAAGAAGCCCTTGTTCCAAGGAATTGAATAATCACGCTTCTACTGTATTTTATGTACTTCTCACCGAAGCTAATTGGTAACGAAAAATATTCTATTGTGCTTTCGAATATAATAATTAATACAAAGCGACTTCAAATACAGTGTGTTTACTAGATATATGTCTACAACATGGGTCTACCCAGGGACATATATCGAGTAGAAAATACTATCCTTTGATACACTGCCGAACATAGAAAAGGACAGCAAAGTTCGAGTGGCCTCGGTTCATGGCCCCTTACGAGCTATACCCCGTGGCAGTGGGGATAGTTCTTGGACTTTTATCGACTAAATACTTGGGACATGTGTCGAGCAAAGACTGTACCTACCGTCGTAAGTAACTGCGAAACCCCATGGTAAATGACCTTGAAGCTAAATGATCCCAATTAGTGACCTTGTAAGATTTATCATTAATAGCTGGTCGTATTGCTTTTCAGTATGAAGCGTGTTCTCATTTTATTACGAAATTGTTCGAATATAATAATTAATAATAATACGGTGTGCGTGTATCAATTTTTGACCTTCGATTCTCCTACGTCGAAAATAGTGATTTATTTCGCACCGAATCATTGACTCGTAACGCGTGGAAGACCGTGTCATTAATCGGGACATGCCATCTAATGTCTATACCTCAATCGAATGTTTATAAAATAACGAATACGGAGCAAAATAATTTGCAACGGTATTCGTTACTGTAGCTTTTGAAAGCAAATGCAACAGCTGCCAAAGCATTTTCTAATCGCTGTTGCAAATAGTTTTTACACCATTTACATTCCTTATTAGCTGTTTGAGGTTATGATGCAACCTGACAATATATGTACACGCAAGAAGGAACATTGACATAAAATCTCATGTCAATAATAGGAACTCTGTGTATTTTACGAGTAATTTGCACACATAATTATTATGAATTTATTAGGAGAACATTCGAGGCAATTGTTTGAATAGTAAATTTAGAATTATTTTTTGACTTATTTGAATATAGTTCTCTTCTAGTTTTCTTATTAATATAACTCACGCATGTTTTTCGAATTGATTGTTATGCAGATTATGATTGTGTAAACAAAACAGATTTCGTCTGTAATTGTCAAAATCATTTAAGGGTTACATTTTTTAAGTGGAATACCGTAATTTCATTTCATTGCTGATTTTTAGGATTCGGAATTTTTAATCGAAGTTTCGCAATCCAAGTGGTTTCGCAATAAAATGACACGATTTAAATATTTTAAAACATATTGAAAATGAATAGCGATAGAAATCAATAATACGAATGAATAGTAGTACAAATTAATACTGATAACGTCAGTGTGTTGAGTTTGGGAATAAAAAAGTAGACATCAAATTCATTTGAAAGAAGTGTAATTCGATGAACGAAATGAAGTACCTAGCCGGTTTAGTTTAACGCTCGCAACGATATTTCAGGGAGTAAATCGGTGAGTAACGGAGAGTGATAAGGCAAACAGAAATAGAGAAGAACTAGAGGTGCATGAATAACCCGCATGAGTAATTTGATCTAGAGAGAAAATTGAGCAATCTCGTATTCAAGTGTGAAACGGTACACGCACTAAAGTAAACTTAATATCAAATGTTTACCGACGATTGCCAATTGTGAACGCACTACCGTTTTCACGTTGGAAATCCGCTTAGCAAGAGTGAAAAGCCAAGTTTATTTTAACCCAAATTCACCTTTCGGCGCTGTTCCTTTACGCCATTAAACTATACCTAGCATTCCTCGAACAACACACTGCGGAATATTAATCAGTTTTTCATTTCCACATCGATCTCTACACAGCAATTATTTCAAGTCGGATTGCGTACCGCGCTTTCGTTTGCATTACTCTTCCTCTTCAGTTACGCCTTCATTATTCCGAACAAAAAGATACTCGGGCACGGCATTCTAGCACACCAGGGTCCGCTTCGACGCTTCAAGTTTCCCGTATTGAACATGACATAACGTACTATGAGATTTCTTTAGCTTTCCCTGACCCTCGTCAAACGCCTGATGCAGCTATCATTTTCGTCATTACGTGCTGGGCATTCTTATTCGAGCCACTATTTGCATAATATTTGTTTTTTGTAATCAACTATAGTTTATACCAGGTGATCGATTTTCATCTTTAAATGAAAATTACTTGAATACGCTATACATAAAATATAGTGAATATGTTATACAGGATGTCCTACGAAAAATGCCGTTCGATATACAGTGAATTCTCTATATATGTCGCCGAGGCATGGCTTGGCATGGAAAAAGTTTACACATTGTTTAAATATTATTTCGAAGGAAGCCTAAGTCTAATTGAAAGTGTAAAATGTTTTCCGTTAGTGCAATAGTGTCTCAGCATTTGTATTAAATTTTTTGTTTGATTCGATTCCAGGAGCATCTGTTTTCTTGCGTTAGAGTTTCATAAATGAACGATTCTTTAAAGGAGATACATACATAGCATGTTTAAAATTCTTATTTAAAGAATATCATCGCTTCACTTCGCCAGCTCAGAATCCGCAATAAAAATCTCGCTGGAATTTCGTTGCTTTTACCCGCAAGTTGTTCGACCGTGAATCGAATTCGCATTGCAACACGATGATTTTGCTTTCCCCTGGATTATACCGGCGCGCCGCGCCGGTTTCCAGTGCTCTGTTCTCGAATCGAAGGAACTTGAACCTTCAGGTGTAGCGAATAACGAAAGTTATGAATTACCGTTTTTCTTTTCTTTTTGTCCGACCGGCGGCCTGCGGCAATAAAATTCTGAATAGTCTTCCGATCAAGAACAACTTCCAATCATTTTTTCACATAATCGACTCTTACCTAGCTATTATGACGCGTTTAAAAATTATTTCGTCGATGTTCAAGATTGTTTGCTGTTCATGTGCAGCTTTTGTATGTCCCACTCCAGTGATTATGTAAGTTAATTAAATGGTGTATAAAGATCTTCGTTTTCTGTAGCGTTGTATTTATCTGTAAATACAGTGTTTACTCGATATATGTCCAAAACGCGGGTCTAACCACGGACACGCATCGGCCAGGAGGAACTATTCATCCAGGAGGCCTTTGGAGCTTCTTTGCCCCTCATATGGGGTACATTGTATATCCCGCGGAAGCGGGGACAGTTCTGAAACTTTTATAGGCTAGGCATTCAGGACATACAGGGTGTCCCAGCATCGGAAGTACAACCAAGGTGGGGGTGATTCTACATAAAAAAAAAAACAAATCGAAAATAAAGAATAAAATTTTTTCATTTGAGGTTTCGTTCTCGAGAGAATCGGTTTTGAATATTCAGCGAGTACGCGTACACGTAACTATGGTTTAGATGGATGGATCCCGATACAAGTGATATGTCACTTATAAGTAATACTAATATCATTAGTATCAAGATGATGTACTGTATTACTCATTCCTGCCTATGGATTTAGAGTGAATTCATTTGGGGTTTTTTCATGTAGAATCACCTCCTTCTTGGTTGTACCACCGATGCTGGGACACCCTGTATATCGAATAAACACTGTATTCTGCTTTTATTTTTATATAAAAATAGTATCTACATAAGAAAGTATAGTACTTCTTAGTAATCTAGTAATTTCGAAATTACAAGTTCAGTAAATTGTTAATGCCAACTGCATTCACGAGTTTAGGAAATAATTCACAAATACTTGAAAAGGAAAATAAAGATGAACTAAATATCAAAGAAAAAGAGTAAAATTGATATTTTATGAATTGCACTTTCAGTCGTATTCACCTACTTTGCGTAAACACAAAGTATATGCGCCATTTAGCATGTTATAAGTAGATTGTCTTATAGATTCGTTTAGATGAATGTGTAGGGAATAAGAATTGTCGGTGATTATGCAATACGTTTCTTGCGATTCCGCGTTTTCTGTTTTAGTGAAGTAGGTATGCGCTTCTGTTGCAACTCCTGTTGCATTTATTTAATCTGACTCACAAGTAATATTACAGGATATATTTCAACACGATACATACAAACTTTATACGACAGAATCGTGTTTGCTGGATGGATTTAAAGTTTAAAGTCGTTTAACATATTCGTTCAATTTTGAACACGTTTGTAGAAACAATTCCGCGACACCTTGTATAACAATTAATGTACTCGGCCCTCTTCAAGGAAGAAACAATTACCTAAGCTTGGCCAATCTGGATTGTTACCGATCAAGGTAAAGAATAAAACGAAAAAAATATTTCTTTCTCTGATGCACCGGATGCACGCGATCTTCGATCGTCTTTGGAGCATCGATCGGTTTGGAACTTGCTTTTTCAGTATCGCCACGAATCGCCGAGGCTAATTCGGTCGACTCTAATCGCGTCGGCCACTTTAATCGCTTGAAAATCACAGTGCTGTTCGACGCGAAAGGAACGGGCTCGACCGAAGGCTACATGAAAAACTTAAACGCAAACTTAATCCCTAAAGAGCCGACTGTAATTAGATGGTCAAGCGCGGACTTCTTGCTGCGCGGGCATGGGGCACCATCGATTCAGCTTGAACGAGAGCACTGTCTACTAGCAGGATGTTCGTCACATAAACCTCACAAATCGAGTTTACTCTATCAGCAGAATTTCCTATCCGACCATGCAGAATTCCTTGAGAAGACTACGCCTCTCACAGTGATATGTTCGCAGATATTTCAATTGTAATTGGTTACTTAATGAAATCGTAACATAAACTATGAAGATGTTTTCGATTTCTTCTATAGAAAGCAACGTTGTCCTTTCCGTACCACCAACAGTAATAAAAACTTAAACACTTGGATCTTTCATCTATCTGCTTCCGTTACATCGATGTAATAATTTTTAATGTCATGGTGTCGAATATCTTCAACGTTTCGCTATTCTATAGGAACAAGTAAATTTAAATGAATTATAAATGACTGTAAAGTATCTTATAATAAAAACCTTATACGATAAAAACAATTGGTAAGAATATTTAGTTTATAATATAGGTCCTTTAATAATAAACAAATCGTCCGCATAAAAATTTTAATGAGTGTCCGGTGACTTATGAACGGAAATGTGCCTGTCCATACTATAAAAAAATCATTTTCTAGATAAGCAATTCGGTATTAAATATTTACTATCATAAGCACGCAGTTTTCATGCATAATATAAGTCATCTTATTGTACATGCGCAGCTTATTTCTAGCTGTCATTAAGTTTTACTTCGCCGTGTCATTCGTCTCTGAAAAGAATGGCTAAACAGGTACATATAAGTACACAAATGTTTCAGAAATTGAAATCCAGAGGAACTCCGGAGAATTTATTCCGCTTATCTAAAACGGTTCACAATGTATGGTAAATAATCGTTTGTCGTACAAAAACGTACTTTCATCGCTATCGAAACATCTCAATCATCCACGTAACTCGAAGACCAACACCGAAACCGTAACCCGAGATAAAACGGAACAACGCTACCGTGCATAGCTCGGGCTAATGCATGAAATTTAAATGAACGTTATCATTACAAGTCCGCATTCTTACGGCACGCGGCAGCCAGCAATCAAATACCAGTGACCAAGATAACCAAGACAGAAACGCGGGAGCTACTAATGCAGTCACGGTGCACCGCGGTGGGGCCGTCTCCAACGAACAAGAATTTTGAGAAACTACATGCGTAGAAAATTAAGATACCAATCTACAGGATTATACAAAAAGAAGTTAAAAATTTCTGGATTGCCCAGGTAAAGTTCAACCAACATAGTTAATTGATAAGGAAAAAAGTTGTTGGATTTTCTGCACTCTCGACATTTATAGAGTTTCGTCGTACAAAATTCATTCACCTATTTACAGAGATCAACGAGGTAATCAACGGTATCTTCGAAGCCATAGAAGTCTCCCGATGGACTTCCTGCTTTCTCAAGCCCTATAGAGGTAGGCTTGACCGTAAATAAATGACAGAATTTAGCCAATAAAAGGGACTAATGTTGTAGAAATAGGTTCGAGCACTGACCCCGCGGGTCTTCGATCTGTTACGAATCCCCGTAATTGAAATGCTATGTGCGCGAGTACATATATGTTTTTTTTTACACGAGAGCTCGGTGTACCTACATACATATAAATTTAATTTATGACAAGCTCTATTCGACGCAGCACGCATCATAAGACCAGAGAGCTTCGTTAGAAGTTTAATTAGTTTTCCCCTCGATTCATGTTCCCTCCCCTCATCTGGAGACACTGATTATAGACAGATATGTACTATACTTTTATCTTTCCGTAAATTATTATACATGCCTGTTTCACATGCCTTGGAACATCTTATCAGTGTATAGTTCGTAATAATTAGTTCTATTACTTTAAATTCGACAAAGTCTATTTTATAAAAACTGAAGTGACAGAGTAATTAACTCGCGTATTACTTGGTCCGTATAAATTTGAAAGAGGTTTGTAATAGTTATATGAGAACTGTAATTTCATTGTTAGATGTCGTTTGCTAATAATCTGATACTTTGATTTTTTACAGGTGTCTCTACGTTCACGATGTATTCGACATCGATCCGTTAACGAGCGCTCCAAATGCGGTTTTAAACACACGGGCCAGTTGTCCGTGAAACCGCAGTCTTCATGCCACCACCATCAAGGAGGTGATCAACTGTAAATACGTTAATAAAATACATTTATGACAATGGTGTCGACGTTACACGGTTTCCTGTTTCTACAATAATTGCGCTCGCCTATGCCTCGGCGGAAACTGCCACGTATTCGTCATTACATTTTTAAAACTAAAAAATTCTATTCGTAAGAATTAGCATAATTTTGTTGATTATTACACGTATAGTTTTGTTAATTATTACACGTATCACTGTACACAGTTACATGCCTACACTACTATAAAACAGATTGGTTACGTAAACTTCAGTGAATTAGTTTCACAATCGCATGTACAAACATACATATTTAGGTAATAAAATCTCTGAATTTTATATATTAATAATAATTACGCTATAGTTACCATAATATACCATGGTATATTGTAATAAATTTGTAGATTTTCGTCATAAAAAATTAGTTTTCTTATAACAGTATTATATTACTTATAACAGTATTATATATATATACACAGTTAATTTTTTAGATAAATATTTCTTTCATAAGTTATCTACAAACTTTATAAATATTTTCTTGATACAATTTGTAGCTATAAATTGTATTAATTGTGAAATTATTATAGGGAGAAATCGATGAGCTCTATTTTTGTTGTTTGTAAGTCTATGTCCTCGACAATCTCTAAGTGGAAAGACATTGTAGTAATCGATATTCATCGCGAAACGCGAAATCCGACACTCGCTGCGTGTTCAAGATACAATAAAAAGTATGAAAACTCTATCACTAGTGTCTATATTTCGTACCGCAATGTTTAGTTCATTTACCTTTTCTACTTCCGTTAGAATATTGAAAAGAACAATATCTATTAATAAAATATAGTAGTAATCTTAAATATAAAAAATACTTACAATTTGACTGCTATTTCGACGAAAATCCAGTAACCAACTGTTTATAGCATTTTTAATAGCTATCCTAGTCCTACATTTGCTCGGTTAATAAATCTGAAACATAATTTGATTATTTTTCATATTAAAGTTATCAATTATTATCGTTTACTTATTTTAATCTACGTGTACCGCAATAAAACGTTAAAATTTAGAACTCTATTAACATAATCGATTCATTACACATATTTCTACCCGTTCACGTCCAGCATACAACTTTCTGAATTAATTTTACAATATAGAAAATTATAGTATAGATTTAGAGACAATGTCATGAATGTAAAAGTTTGTAACGCCGTAGACTCTGTAAAACATGTAGAAAAAAAAATATATTGTAATTTACTATTTATAACAATTCATGAGGTCAGTTCGATCAATGTCTGATGAAATATGAACATACGTATGGATATATTTACCAATAAAATACAGACACGGTTCTAAACTTACATGTACTACAAGAAATCACAATTTTAAAAATAATTTTGCCAGTTGCATCAATTTTTTAAAATTGAATATGAATGAATAAAATTGATCATAAAACTAAAGTGTACCTTAATGTATGTGGCGGGTAAATGTGTTTACGTAACGATCAGGTTAGCATACGATTCTCCTACCCCAAATGAAGACACACATCCCCAAATACTTCTTTACATCTATTTTTGTATTACGTTTCCTACACATCAATATTTGGCAATTTAGCATAAATAATTTTTTCTAAATTTTCTTCCAGAACCTTTATTATGAAATTCCGTCGCAAATGCTCTCTGCTTTTTCTTATTTCTTATTATTAACACATAAAGATTAGTAACATATTTCAGTACGCTACGCACTTTTTTTCCTTTCCTTCTCACTTTTATTCTTCCTTGAAATTATCAGCATAACTACCTTCTGCACTGCTAGAAAGTCGCCTAAAGTAACTACCAATTTTCAATAATCCTTAGTGAACAAGTTTATAAATAAAGATTTCCGAATATGTGCGAATATTTTTGTCCAGGTGTAGGACGATTGTGACAGGCATTTCTACCGATTAAAAATAAAATAAATTTATATATGTAATTATTTGGATAGTTGGCGGATTTTTACGAGAAATAAAAATCTTAGATTGCAAGAAACAGGAGTAAAATAAAATTGATTTCGACTCCTAATCATTTCAATAAGCTGGCAGTAACATAAGGATATTCATAAATTCTTTTAATGTTTTCGCTGTCATCTTTCAACCAGCAATTTTTATTACAAATGCATAAAATCTACAGTCTAGTTGTAATATTTTTGTGCCCCACTGTGTAAGCCATTTGGTGTTCAAAATATGATTTGTACGTAACTAAATCGCCAGCCGGTGTATATGCGATCCGTCGTTAAGCGACGCACAACTGTAATTGAAATAGGCTTGGCTGATCCGGTAAGAGGGGCTATCGGTCACCCGATAGGATGGAAGAAAGACCTGAATCGGTGAAAGTAGTGGGAGGCTACCTAGCCGAAACTATTTCCGAACCAACTATAGACGGAGGCCGGCCACGTTGTAAACCTGTAACGCCGCGTTCTTTACGCGAGCAAAGCGCGACGCGACGCGACGCGACGGCACGCCGAGGAACGCGCAGCGTTCACGCGATCACCGATCACCAGAACGCGAGACCACGAGACCACGAGACCACGAGACCACTGGTGAGGGTAATAAGGGTGGGAGGGAGGAAAGGAGACGAGACCGAGAGGGGATTGGCAGTGCGACAAACGCAAAGCTGGAAATAGCCACTGAAGGGTAGAGGACTCCGAGTTATAGTTAGCCTTTCTTATAGTTAGCCGCTGACTAGTTCTCCACAGAATGCGAAATGGGTCTCCCCTTTCTCCTTTCTCTTACCCCCTCCCCTCCCCTCCCCTCCATCCCTCCTAGCTTTCTCTGTCACTTTTTCTCTACCACCTTCCCGTCAACGCTTTTTTTTTTATCTCTCATCGAATTTACAGACGCGTACGAGGAATGTCCGGAAACTATCCTTTTTGTGTTGTAGAAGGAGAAAGGATTAATAACGACGAGCCTCCCCCCTTCTATGTACTCCCCTTTGGAAGCCACAATCTTCTTCCAGCGACCTTGCCACATGCGGAAGCACTTCTAAAATTCGTCTTTCGGAATTGTCAACAGCTGCCCCGACGCGTTTCTTTTAATGGCTTCTACGTCCTCGTATCTTCGTCCTGTCGGAGGATTTTTCAATTTGGGGGACAGCCAAAAATCGCAGGGAGCCACGTCAGAGGAAGTTGCACGATGCCGCGTTTCACTGGGAATTGCTGGATAACTTGTGAAGAATGGGCAGACGATTCTTTGATCGACACGATTGGTCTTTTTGGAATGCGACGGTCACGAGTTTAGACTGTTAAAACAATTGCGTATTATTGTTGACCGAAGAAGATCAGCAGTACGCTTGACAGGTTACTCGTTAAGGTTTCCCTTACTTAAACGATGAATTTACTCTAGGTATATCCCGAATGCCTAGCCGATAAAACCTCCAGATCGTGGATCAAAGAATAGTATCTCCTGGCCGATATACCGACATAGTATATCGAGTAAACGCTATACCTTTTTTTTTCAATAGTACACCGAAGTATATATCCAGCAGAAGGATAGTTGCCGAACAAACCTCGTATGTTTCGTGATTCGTACGTTGCTTTTTACTTTTGCGACATGCACTCGCGTCTTCTTTTGCTTCTGGATCTTAATCGTTAGACCTTACCGCATCGGTCTATCCCCCTTCTCTTTCAAGCTGGTTGTTTTGTCGCTGCGTTATTTCTGCACCGCAGTCTACTGCATCGGGATAGTAGACGACGGTCTCCGAACATCTCTTGGCCCAGACTCTGCGGACGTCGAGCGACGGAATTTTCAGAAAAAGAAGAGACACCGTTGCTCGGGTCGGGAATGAATTCCGGCGGCACGCACGAAGCGGTGTGGGATTTAGGATCGAGGGGGGTTATCGCAGAAACTACGAGCCGTTATGCGGGACCAGTATCCGTAATGATATCTTCGAACCAAACTACAGACTCGTTGAATTTGCATTTTCTCAAAATTGTGTTTTCGAAATTATCTGCCAAAATATAAAAAAAACAATTATTCAGTTCATTCGATAAAGTTTATTACAAATTTTTTTTGTTATAGTATTCCAGTTGCGCGGACCAACTTCTGATAAAATCGTTATCGTTGTGTAAACAAATTTTTCACGTTTTCTAAAGTCTGATCAATCGATGTATATAAATGCATGTATATAAGCAGATGCGTAAGTTATGCAAATCCCTTAATTTATTCTTAAGAAAAAGAATTCTTTAAGATTTGTGCAATTTTGAATAATGCATCAACTTTTGATTTTCATCTTCCAGACTGTTTATATTTACGTGTCGGAATACTGGTAAACCATTCTTCAGTCTCGCATTTGAGTTGGATGATCGGAAAAGATAATCGACCGACAACCAAGAAGCAGTTTTCCCGTGCGTGACTTCCGCCGGATTCGTGTCGACAACACTTCCATTAACAAGTGGACAGACCCACATGCATAGACGTTCCTCTCAGGCGAATTGATATTAAGCATACAGTTCATGCAATGTGTGTTCGACGGTAAGCGCATTTTGCATACGGACGTGTATTAAATCAATATTCAGATCGGCTTTTTGAAACTCGTCGATTGTTTTCAGGTGGGTGATCATTGCTCACGATTAACTCTGCCTCTTTCTTCAAGGATAATATAACGGTGAAAAGCTCAAATATTACCTTATATTTTCTCAGTTATTACTTAAAATATTTAGATAAAATAAAAGCGAAATAAAAACTGGTCAGGGGACCGATCGAATATGTGTGTCCTGTCGAAGCCTTTATATCATTAAGTAAGCCTGAATTTCGAAATTTGGATGAATATTTCAAATTACTTTATCGATTGGGTGCAGTGCATTAAAGGGTTGGGCACACGTGGAATGTACAGAGCAAGAGAATATCGATCCGAATGTCATTTCACCTGTGACATTTGTAGACGTGCCTAAATAAAAGTTCCATTCCGTTTTTAAATGTTTCTTACTAACATTAATAATTGCTTACACCGTTTAAAGCCTACAGTTAGTAGCCTAAGTTAGTTGGTCGTTACAACGAAATTACAACGACTTTTTGTTTCTACGAATTATTAATTTTTACGATGAAATTTAAGAGAAACGATATCTTCTCTTTTATTAAGCATCATTTACTACAAATTACTTTTTCGAAATTTGTTTTTTTCCCCGACAGTACTTAGTCTAAATGATAGTACAAGGAGTGGCCGGTATTACGCGACTCTCTCCTAATTAAAAGCTGGTGCAACAGCTATATCAGTACATTTCTTCGTGGTTTTTTTCTTCGAGATATACATACCCAATTGATTATCGGATCATAACAGTGTTAAAATTGCTAGGCTATTTACACTGCATATAATTAACCGAGATATGGAAGGAATTTTAATTATTCTAGACTTTTATGGTAGAGTTATCCTCTTAGCCAGCAGAATACGAAGTTCTACGATAGCAGATCTAATGAACGAAACGAGTCGGTGTTAAACTTCAATTAGTGTGAAATGAAACAAAAGTAATTACGCTGCATTATAAAATTGTTAGTTTATTCATAGTACTTGAATGGAAACCGAATAAATGACTGTTATGGTGGTTACAAGCAACCATATTCCTGAAGGAGAAAATTACTACTTACACAATTTATAGTCTGACGCAACGTCATTCTACTTTACTACTTTACCAGCTGCAATTTTTACAATGAAAAACTATATTATTTACAAAATTAATACCTAATTATCACCTAATTGCTACATAATTAGTCTTCGTGCACTGTTAATACTTTGATGTGCAGTTTTTAATTTAATTCAATGCTTTTTTAATTATACGTGACGTACTTTTGAAATTTTTGATACAGATCCAGTTGAAGAAGTTATAAAAAGCGACCTTCGGTATTTCATTCGCAACTCCGAGCAATCGAAATTTTTCAAAAATTTCTTTCGCCGATTAAGCTGATCCTTCGAAATTCTCTGAAAATTACTCTGTTTCAAAGAGTGTCCGAATATCAACGGGAATCGCTGTAGTTTTCGGCGCCATAGCCTGAAGAGAGAGAGAGAGAGAGAGATCGGCCATTAAAAAAAGTCTGTCGTCGAGGATGCCGAAGTTAAAGAAAATATACGATCGAGACTAGCGCCTGGGGTCATGGCGGATCGTTAAAGGCTAATCCGCTTCTCTAATTATGCGGCCCTTCCGGCGAGACTTTTACGAGGGAGAAAGTTCCGCGCGGACAGAGCCGCAAAGCACCGAATACATATAACGTACGAGCGACGTTTCGCGACAAAATAATTAACCTGGGAAAGCGGTCGCGTAAATTCCATAAATCCTCCCTGAAAGGATACGGAATCGTGACTCGCACCATATCCCCGCTACTCGCTCGTGGCTAACGCCAAATTATAAATAGATTGAACTATCCCATTAATCACCGTCAATAGAGCCGTAAATTTCGCGTGGTAACTGTTCTCACTTTACCATCTCGCGGCACGGTTGGAACGGAAGAAAAAAAAACGTGTCCAAGCGCGAGGGGGATACGTTTGCGTTTGCAATCATCCACGATTTCAGAGAGAGGATCCGAGACTGACTTGGCGCGTCGCGGCGCGGCGCGGCGTCAACGATCTCAGATCGAACGTCGGATAATCACGACCGTGTTAAATGGTCGGCGCATCTATCTAGATCCAAAGTGCCTATTTCTGCTATAAGAGGAATCAGCGAAGGCCTTTTCGTCCTGGCGAAAAACGGCTAGCCCGCGATCAACGTATTCTTGCGTTCCCGAGGACAAAAACCGTGGATTCCTGTTAGACGAGTTATCTCCTCCGTGTATTATGTTTCAGCGTTATTTATTGGTACACGGGATCGCGTTGGTGTCTTTGTCGCAGTTTATCCTCTCCCTTCGTCAGTCTGTGTATTAATATTCAATTTATGCTCTTCTCTTATGTACTTTACGCTCTATCCTTAATGGCTTACGTGTTAGATAATTATTTATGGCAATAATTACTCCGTACCGCCGTTTCTCTTCGTGCGATGCGTTCTAGTTCCATTAATCGAATGCCGATACCTCGCGGAGAGACGATCGTACCGCAATTACAACCGGACAGAGGAGGATACGTTTACCGGATTCAATTTTAAGAAAATATGCTAGTTACATACTTTGCGGCTTTTATATCGATTTTCTGCCTTACGTACACGGCACAAAGAAATGTTTCGTCTTGGCTGCCATAGGCGTACATTCTACATCTTCGGGTCGATGAAGATCCCTAAAAAAAGCTGCCGCAAAATTGTCCTTGATCTTGAATTTCAAGGCCAACATTTTTTCTTTTGTATGACGCGTAGAATACAATGCAACCAACAGAATATTAATTTTTGAATATACATATAGAACTTTAATTTTTGTCAATTATTCTTTTGCATTTTCAAAAAAATTGCAGTGTTCGTAGCGATACTTGTATCAATAAATGCATCGTTGAAAAGAAAATCAAAGAATTTAAAGATGGGGATTTTAGTTTGTTGGACGATCGAAAACGGAATGACATTTGTCGATGATTAATGAGGATGAAATTGTGACTTTAATCTTTGAAAATACAAGACACCCGACCAAAGAAATATTGCCATTTTGTTTCCCTCGTAGCTAATTTTCGTATTTTGATTTACAAATTTGTTGTCTCAACGAGTTCAAAAATGTCTGCGAGTTCTTTAGGAAAGATTTCTAATGTTGTTTTGCAGCGCTGTATACAATATTTGCCAGTGAAATTCGTTAGTATAAGTGCCCAGCATCCTGTAGATAATAAATATTGAGTAAATCATTTCTTCATAAGTAACGTAACCGTAAATGTGACTGAACCTATCGTTCCTTAATGCACCGTATAGCGTTTTATAGTATTGTCCGCGGAGTGTAGCGAAGGTCCGAAAGAGTAAACGAAAATGATGGGGTGTGTCCCGCTTTACATAAAGATGGACGCGTAAATACCACGGGGGAACCCGATCGAGGAATAAATTTCGTGAAATCGATCATTCAAATATTGTTGTTTCAACATTCATCACTCTCAGCGGATTTGTAACAAGCCGACTCAAGGGGCCGCCACTTATGTACCCAAATAAGTGTTTACCGCAATCGGGGGCCCCCTAAGGATTTCGCGGCGTCCACCCATTATCAGCATATTTCAGAAGCTTCTCTCTCTCTCTCTCTTTCTCTCGGACTTTCGGGCTCTCGGGCTCTCGGGACGTTCGAGGCCCGTGCCCGCTAATAACATGAAGCCGACTGCGCGCGATCGAGTGCTTGCTGCTTGCACCTACACGCTCGAGACGCCGCGCCGGCTAAATGAATGCAGTTGCTTATAGCTACTGGATACGAAGATTACCATGAAGGTAATCCTGATCGTATGCCCCTCGAAAGGATCCCCCCTCCGGCTAGATTTCTACCCGGATTCCCCTTATTTATTTCTTTTTTATTATTTTTCTCTCTCCATCCTGCTCGGACCTGTATACCGCCGTACGCTACGCACAGCGGCGCGGGGCGGCGCGGCGTCAGGCCCGATTTTCATGAGACGCTCAGCACCACGACTACCGACAACCAACGACGTAATTGTCGGATGAAAAATTCGCTTGAATCTGATTTGTGGTAGCATTCCTCGGTCAATTTTCGTTCGATGCAATTTAGAAATGAAGAAGAAACTCGTTGTACCGGTTTCAACGGCTGACTTAATAGATACAGCGACGCGACGAGGAGATTCAGGCCTCGGTATGGCGAGTATCCGTTGCCTCGAACTTCGACTCTGTTCCAAATGGGCCCACATAGATCGCATAGGTTCAAACTAGATCTTTTCACAAACTAGATGAGATAGACTTGGTGGACTCGATTGAGATAGACTGAAAAAGACACATTCTGATCTTATTCGATAGGTAAACACAAGTCAACTTCAAGTCTCAAATTACATTATCGGTTTTCTTCTTTTCTCTTAAAAGTCTTTTCAAGAGTGTCCAAATATTAACCTTCCGTATGCTATGCCAGAGTCATTCGTGATCCGTAGTGGTGGGGATAAGCTCGAGCGACCGTCAATATGTACAATTTAATTCCGATATACGACGACGTTTTTTATTTCGAATTAAGAAAATCGATATCTCCTCATCTTCTTCTTTATCTTATATACGAGCCGTCGCCTTATATCGAAAAAAAACTCTAGTGAAATATCGGCGTGGGACAGAAACGACTCCGGCATAGGCCTAGAACTCGCAGGTGTCCAAAAGTTAATGAGAATCACTGTATGTACAATCATCGAGTACGTTCCGTCCAATTCGATAATAGTTAAGTAAAACTGTTGATTATATTATTAGAATACTAAATTCTGAATTTCGGTGCCGCTACTGTTTCATTTGAACATTGCGCGATGAATAAACTTTCTAGCTTCCTGTTAACGAAAAATTCATACTGGTCGATTCTACCAGAATCGACGCGGTAGATCTGCTTTTCGAGACGACCTCTAAGATGGCAGAAAAAAAATATCCCGATCAGCTGGAAATTAATTTCATGGTTGTGTGCGTGTCACTGTCCTCCGTTCCTCCTTTTTGAAGCACAGCCTCGATCGGTGGTTCAGCCACGAGTGCAGGTTCGATCTATTCGCAGAGGAGGGCAGAGGAAGCAACCGATTAAGTTTTTGTTCCCTACCGAGAATTAGAGACCGAGGAGTCCGGGGAATAGGACCGAGGGATGCTGGAAGGAGCATGGATGAAGAAGGAGAAGAAGAAGAAGAAGAAGAAGAAGCAAAAGAGAGAGAGAGAGAGAGAGAGAGAGAGAGAGCTGGATAAGAGAGAATGAGCTGGGCCCCATCGAATGAACCAATTCGTGCACCTGTTCGTCGACTACGGCCGCGCGGCCGGCCGGCCGGCCGGCTCGATTCCATAAAACGTTAACTAGCGTGGTTGTGACGGAACCCAGACGGGAATTATCAGGCTTCGACCGGGCGAAGCCTTTGTTCTTCTTTTCCTACCGGCTAGTTGGATCCGATCTTCCCTTCCTCGATCGATTGTACGCAATTCATTGTAGGGGGAATTGCGTTAATCGTCGTACAAACGGGTAGGCGCTACGGAATAATGGTCACAATACGCCCTAATAATTTTCATCAATGGACTCTATATTCTTATATTATTATTATTATTCCACGCCTTTATCGCGCAGTCAATATACAGTTACAGTAAGGAGCAAAACTGAACCAATAACCACAAGTTTTGTATAAATCATTATTTATCGTTAGGAATATAGAAGAATAGCAAAACAACATCAACATTATAATTGTTTTTGTCATAGTTGGAAGTAACTTGAGAATTTTTTTCAATAATTAATGTCTCCTCGATTAGCGATGACGACAAAAATAGATTGACTCGGTTTTGCACCGGCCCCTACAAGAACTGTCTTGTAGATTTGTCGCGGCCAACAAGAGGTCCAGCTTGTGTAGCTCTCAAGGTCACAGAAATTCTAACGAAAACAGTACGTGGAACGACGTCCCCAGAAGTAAATAATAACACTCTGCACGAAAGACGATGAAATTCTTTCATGTAATACATAATTATTTCGTTTTTAGCGATGTCTTATAGTATTGTCGCGGAGTGTAGTATGTAGTATGTGCAACCGCTTTAGTCGATAGAGCAGCTTCAGCCCGGCATTCCTTTCACGAAACTGCTTGTGCGGCACGCACAGTACGTTGTAGAATATCGATGAACGCGATAAGTGGTGAACGGTAGAAACATTTCGACGAGACGATCGAACGTACGAGAAATCGTGGCTTTAATCGAAGCGAAACTTTAATTAGGACGTCTCAATGATGACCTACTGTCGGCGGCGCGGCGTATCGGTCTCGTCGTATCGCTTCTATCTCGACAGCAACACATAGTGGTGCCGTAATACAGGTGGAAACCTTGATGCGTTCCGACGACGCGATAAATCACGAACTGTATCTACAAGAGGCACGGACGCTGTATTCTGTATTGCCGCGTCCGAGAAAGAAGAGGAGAGCCGCGGAAGAGATATTCCCTCTGTGTAATTCCGCGGAGAATGAAAGGGGAAGATCGAAAGTCGGGGGCTATAACGGGCTCGACGAACGAAGAAAAGCATAGACTTTCATCGGCTCAGGAAGTCATTTATATTTATTCGCGGATCATGAACTGTACCTGTGCTACAGCTTCTCTTAAGTATGCACGATCAAGGATTTTACCGAACGATGCTGGAAAACAGATGTTAAACGAATCGATGAATATTTTCGATATAATTACATTTTTTAAGCGAAAGCGATTGGACCCTCTGTAACGAGATTGAGCAAAAGATCCGAGCAGATAGATGAGACGACTGATCGAACAAATCAGTAGCGAAATATTAACCCTTTGCACTCGAAGCTTTTTCAACTCCAAAAGAAAACATTTCTTCCGACCTAGAATATTTCTCTTCTATATATTTGTTTTCGTGTTATGCATACGAAAAGGGTGCAATTTACTGGTACAATAACGAAATGTTTGGTAATTTATTAAATACAACCTTCCTTACAGTCACCATTCGAGTGCTAAGGGTTAAAGATCTGCTCGTTCGGAACATTATTTTAAAAAATATTTATTTCTGCTCGTGTTATTAATTAGCGCCGAAGAATCATTTTTGGTCTAGTAAAAAAGAATGAATCATTGTGCAAATACGTTGCCTAGTTTCAAGGTTTGGTCATTTTAAGGACAAGTTGTTTTTCCTTACTTCTACGTACAATTTAATTTTAACAATATCCATGACAACAATTAAACAACATTAACGATTAAGAACAACACGGTGTGTAGAATAAAATTAAATTTTTTATACAGAGTGAGTATAACTTAATACATAAGATATTACTGTACCGAGGATCTTTATACAAGATAAAAATTGTTTGCATCAATTACAGGACACAGGAACCAAACACGAGATTATTTTTCCCTTTTGTAGTTTTATCATGTTGTAAACAATGTTGTAATAGTCGGCTAATAACGCTACACTATGCACAAATTTTTTACTGGTTTTCTTCATAAAATGAAACATTAAACAACAAATGATCCTAGCAAAAGGTATATACTTTGTCAAATAACCGGTGAATCAATTTATCCCGTAACGTAATTGTTGATTAATAGACATTTTCTGTTTCTCGTGGACCAAGAATTAGGATCGATATTAGAGCAATATCTGGTAGCGAAAAAATGTTAATGCAGAAATGGCGAACGCGTCGAGTCATCGACCGACCAGGCTCCGTCTATCACAGGACTATGAATGTATGTACGAGGATCGACGAAGCGATGCCGAGAGATTCGAAAATTGTAATTTCCTACCTCGGGTTACGGTAAGAGGTAGAGCGGAGGTTGCAATCGGTACCGAGTACTTAAGACGGAAACGATGTAATCTAGCGAGAATAAGAACGACGGTTTCCTCCGGGTATCGAGTCGCCGTTGTTAGACTTTATTACTTCGCTTATGCGGAGAATGTAACACGACCGTTTGGCTTTGGCGACTGGAATACGACTTTGCTGTCGCGGCGGTCTAGCTGTAACTGGAATTCTTTGCAAGTTAAACGAAACCTTTAATCTTTTTCATTTTACACAGTGGGCTGACGCGACGTTCGCTGCATACAGATTGATGTGTCGCAATGCTGCATCAACGAATTTATCGTATACATCGTTGATAATTATTTCTAAGAAATTATTTGCATTCGTTTGAAAACACGATAAACGTAATGCAATATTTTGTCGACTTTCTCTTGAAAATGTCCATTACAAAGCAAACAGTCTTTCACGTAGAAGTATGCCAAGGATAAGCGCTCGCGTTGTTCAACATTAGAACCTTTGGTAGTTTAGATATAAAAATCCTTTCCATTTAAAGTGGGGCATATTAGCATGCAATTAGGAGCAACCAAGGAATGGAGACCATACACCTGTCTGTACTGCTTCACCGGCTCTTATCCGCTCCCGGCAGCTAGAAAAAGGATCACTGACACACTCGATCACCGATCACCGATCACCGATCGAATACAAAACTCCATTCCGCTTCGCTGCAACCAGTATTACGGTATCTACAATTTAATTGCGATATTCGAGCAAGGTGATATCCTTTCATTTTTAGACAAACAATTTCATTTTTTAGCCAATTTCAAAACATTTTTTGCGCGCTCAAAATAATCGAATTATTAATTAAGATGAACTAGACGACTTCGTGATACTTTTTTATTCGTCCGTAACTTCGGAACTGCCAAACCGAATCTATTAAAGAAAGAGTAGTTATGCCGCGTTGATGTTCTACTTTTATCGTACAAGAGAAATAATTAATTAGCGAGGAAATATTTTTATCGGACGAGAACATTTTTTAAAGAACTTTTATGAAAAACGTTCATGCGTTTATGCACATATGTATTTTGCGTGTGGTTCGAAGAGAAATTAAATGTTAAAAATAAAATATTGGTAAACTTTTACTTCCACATACATTAATGTTTCTCATTGAAGGAATAGTAATTACAATAGAGATGTACCAATTACTGTGTCTATATTAACTATACTTATTTTTAAGGCATAATCAATATAAAAAAAAGAGATTAAATTTTTGTCATTAGAATCAGTTCGTGTTAGAGTATTAAGAGTTAAACGGCTCTTATCAACAATAGATACAGTGTCGCCAGATGAGGGCAGGGAACACGAATCGAGGGGAAAATGTTATCCTCTCTGTGTCAGTAAAATTTGTTTATCCCGTTAATTGTTCACACAAATGTTTCATTTCTTTTCGAGACAGGTTAATATGTTAACGTTAACAAAACGAACTCTAAAATTATCGCAAACTTATTCGAGTTCACGTTACTCTCGGCTGTTGCGAATGCGAAACGTGATACTCAAATACACGATGTACAGTGATCTGTAGCTGCGAATATATTGGTTCAACTTACGGTGATTATTTATACCGAGTCACTATGCATCACTATCCATAGCTATTTATTAAAACACAAGGCACAGGATGTAGTTACGGGATATTCAATATCTGCCAAGAGCCAGTTTCCTCAATCTTGCGGAGTAGCTAGTCTCGGCGAAGAGATTTTACGATAGCCAGAGCGGAAATGAGACTTGCATGAAGAAAAGAAACAAAACTTCGATCGATAGAATGAAGAATTGTTGAGATGAGCATGGTAGTCCAAACTGGAAGCATTCAAAACGTACTTGCTGTATATACACAAGGTGGTTGAACGCATTTAGGTTGATAATATAATAAAAACCATTTTTCAGACTTATATTCGTGTGGTCATATATGAAAATTTAAACACTTATGTATTCGCGTGTTCCAAGACTTTTTGCGGTTCTAGCCGTATGAGCCGTCCTGTGCGGGAGCAGCTTAAGCTTCGTAGCGAGTCCACGCAGGAAACCGGAGGCGTTGCATGCATAAATCACGGCTACGTTTCCTCGTGGTCGGCCGATCTTTCGTCAAATACCTGTTGCACTTGTTGACCAACGCAACGAGATAACCTACGGGGTCAACCGGCACGCGCCGGCATTTTCCTTTTTATCGATCCTGCCAACGCTGCATGATGCGCCTCCTCTGATTTACCTGCTGTCAGATAAGACAGCGCAAATCCAGTTTTCCCCGGTTGTTGCTGGCAGCGAGCGGTACGGCCGTGAGCCGTGAGCCATGAGCCATGAGCCGTGAGCCGCGAGCCGCGAGCCGTGAGCCATGAGGCAGCACGCGGCACGTGCAGCGAATAGAATTCAAATGCGCCGCTAGAGAAATTCCTTCGACCGGTGATCACGATCCCCGCCTCTCGAACAGCCGCAGAGTGCCTCGAAGCGCCTCGGAGCGCGCGCTACGTCCTCTACGTGCTCTTCTACTGTCTGTCGGCCGAACGATGGCTAGGCAAAGTGTTTACGTTCTCACTCTATGCTGCCATCGCACCCATTCTTGCTATTTGACCGAAGATAATGACGAAGAACGGCAGCAGTCGCATCGAGTCCGAGTGAAACCGAACTATCGGGATACACTTGACAGGTTTAACCCACAACGTCGCCAGATCAAGACTTGTCTCCCACTCTACGGTACTGGACAAAATAAAGTACGCACCTCGAATGTTTTTACAATTACGTTTATAACTTCGTAGTTTTTATAGATATAATAATTATGTACTTGTACAAAATGAAGGTTTCTTAGTCTACTTTTAAGTTCCAACAAAAATAATTTCAAAAACATTTAACATTTTTCAATAGACAGATCCGTTACATTTATAAGGATATTTTCTTTGGACAAACTAAAGTACGCACTAGCAAAGGACTTACCATATGTCTCGACTCGCCAGAGACACCAATGTCACGAGGTATCACGGTCAACTTTACCCTCCGCCGATCACCAACTCGAATCGACCTAACTATAATTGCTTTCGGGGAGCAGGCCATGGGATACTCACCGATCTCCAACTTTGCTGACTTTGATGGACACGAAAGTTATTATGAAACTCATCGCCCGATCCATCAGAGTCCACGATTAATTAAACTCTCTCTATCCGACAATGAGAAGAATTTGTTGGAATCGTTTCGAGCTGCTCGGATTCGTCCCATTTTGCAGAAGTTTCTATCAACGATCGGTTGAGGGATGTTCGCATCACTTTCCAATTAGTAGAACGATATCCGGATCGGGGCTTCGATCAATCGATTAAGTGTATCCTGAAAAGACTGATTCACGATGGTCCACGTCGTTTTAGCTGTTTAACCCCTTCGGAGACGAATGTTTTAAAGTGGAAAGAAAAGATATACAGGGTGTCCTAATTTATCTGGAAATCGAGAATACCTCCGAAATTGTTGATGATACTAAAAAATGTTTAAAAGTTAAAAGGTATCAGGGGGCACACCTTATAGATATCTTTTTTCCATGTGGACACGTAAAGGTCGTATAACGGTCAACTTCGTTTTTTTTTTTTTTTTTAGTAGAATCGTATATTTTTTTAACCCTTTCGCTTCGGCAGCCCCATCCGCCGAAGTGCCGTCACTGAACGAAAACTCGCGCCGAAAATATGCACAGTGCGCGTGGTTTCTGTATATTGGTACAGATTATTTCGACGCCGCATATATGCGGCGCTCGTACCCACGGGTCGTCGAGTGGATGCCGCGTATATGCGGCGCTCGTACCCACGGGTCGTCGAGTGGATGCCGCATATGTGCGGCGCTCGAGGCGAAAGGGTTAATGCACTACTCGATGTTACTCGTGTTCCCTACATAAAAGTACTAAATCACTTATGAGAAAAAATCATTAGTTTAGAAGATATTTTGATTTTAATAACGAGTAGAGGAGTTAATGCGTGGCAACGTTACTTGAAATCAGGACACCAAAATAAGAAGAAAAATTCATGTAAGTACGCGTGTAGCCTGATGTGACCTTGTGTTCGAGTTACAGCTTATTTTGTCTTACAACAATCCTTCGCGTAGATAAATCAGAATTGGATGTTGGTATACCGTTATTCTGCATAGTTGAATGCCACGTAAGTAATTGGAGCAATTAGTACGAAAACTATGTTCAGCGAAGAAAGATTATTCTATATGCATTTCCGATAGTACACGTACGTTTCGTCTTGAAAATGAGTCACTCCAACTGTGAACTACCCAACATGCATCTTACGCGTCTGGGCCTGCAGATTCTAACGCTGTAAGAGTCAGGCAACTGCTACAATGGTTCCAAATATATTCATGGCACTCGAACCATACAGAAAAATAATGTATTAACACGTATAACATGTATAAACTTTTCTTCTCATTTTAGTGTGCTGAATCAGCACCTGCTGCGTTTCCCACATGTTCCAACTAATATTTCAAATAATTCAAATTTTCATTAACGATGGAAAAGCTGTAGATAGCAATACTTTAAATTTTCTCCGAAAACTCCTGCGAAATGCATCACCCCTCACAGGGTATACCCCGCGGGAGTGGGGATAATTCTGGGGCGTTTATCGGCTAGGCATCCGGGACATACACATATACGTATCGAGTAAACACTCTACTTGCGATACGTTTTAATGTTCTGTTGAGATCTAATTAAATGATCGATACTCTGACTTCCCTACTCCATTCGCGTATCCGTGATATCCGCGATTCGTCTCGCAGCAAGATGAGAAGCACACACGCGTCGCTGGTGTACACGTGCCCTGTTACAGAGATGGAGCCTTAAAACGTCGATAAACAAGGAGAATCAGCGACGATGTTGTTCGCGAAATCCTCCATCCGTCCGTTATCATGAAATTTGAATAACGCAGCGACCTGACGGCTCTTTAGATTCTATTCCCGACTCGCCCGCATGTCCAATCCGACGCTGCACTGTCGAATAAATATCATAAACGTCGTTTCTCGGCAGACACGTCGCTGAATAAATTCAACCGGCATTTCGCCGGACGAGAAAGTTCGCGGTCGAGGAGTACGGTCTTCGTGGATACACACGAAACCTAATGGAAGTTACTAAAGATAGGAGAGAGGAGATTGGAAAAGGAAGACGCCCACGTGGCAAGATAGTAACGCGGTGTCGTGGACGACGGTAACGCTCGCAGGATCTTCATTCATCTCGCTCTATAACTCGTCGGCGGCGCGACGTTCCTCTTCCTGGTGGAGATATACTGTTTGTAAAGTCGCAATCATCGACTAACAGATTGCTATCGGTCGAGACTGCAACAATCATTTCGAACCTTTGTATATCTAACAAAAAGATAGTACACGCCCTACCGTTTCCGTCGTTTACTCTTAATTAGTTGATGCGTCACTATTAAAGTAGAATTCCTCTTTCTTCGTCAAGATTACACATTTCTTTGGTAGGACTCTTTATATTAATCAAACGGTCCGATAAATTAACACTTTCCACTCGAAGCTATAATAACTCCAAAACGATCTCTTCCCACCTAGAATATTGCCCTTCTATATATATATATATATTTTTTTTTCAGGTTATACATACGAGAATGGTGCAATTTACTAGTACAATACCGCAATATTTAGTAATTTATAGCAATTTTTAGTGGTGCCTTATAGCTTCCAAAACACTATGACACTCTAATTAATATTATTTCATTGCGGTATTAGCATGCCACGCTGAAATTCTGAAAATCGGTCAAATCGGATAGATCTCGAATTTTCCGCATAGCTCCGTTTTCTATTAAAAACATGTTTCCCAAAAGGATTTTTCGCAACCCGGAAAAAAAGTGTTTTTATCACATAATTATCTACCTTACCGACTAATTTTTGGGTTAGGTTTTGCGGTGGGACGGGTTCAGGGTCGCCAAATATCCTTTTGGAAAACATATTTCTAATGCAAAATGAACCTATTTAACAAATTTTAGCTGAATCGGATTTGACCGATTTTCGGAAGTTTAACCGCATGCCGATATTACCTACTTCGATTTTTATCTGTGAATCTAATTGTACATTGTTCGCTGTTAGCATTGCTACGATGATGTACGCAATATACGTTAATTGGTCTGTTTGATCAGTACGCACCATCCAACCCGGTTGGGCTGTTCTCACAATGGGAGGGATTCCGCTCGCAGAAACGCAGAGTCAGTTGAATCACGGTAGACCAGGTGGAATCTTTTGTGCAACGCCAAGCGGAACGCGCTGCATCATCCATTTGGATGGACGCGGAGGACGGGAGGAACTATTTCTTGAGAAAAACCAGGAAAGATACATGCGTGGATGGTCTTTTAGCGCCGCGTTTGCCATAATGGAATCGCGATGTTGCCTTTTTTCTCCAGATTGTCACGCGTCTGAACGGATTTGATTTCCCCGAGACTTTCAAACGCTTCCCAAAACAAAAACTCACTGCCACCACTCGTTCACACTTACTCATTTGACAAATTAAGTATACGACGGAAGCGAATGTGCACAGCATCTTCATTTTATTTGCATGCAGAATGGAGAAAATCAGCAAAATAAAAGATTTGAAATGCGATTTAAATTCTAGCTTCGTGAAAGGCATTCGTAATGTTGCTTCTCGATACCCCTAGCCACCATAATCGCGTTCCTCTAAAAATCACATCGATGCATCTGTAGCTCGTAACTGCGACGGCAATACGCGAATTAGTATAAAAATTTGGTCAATACTTTTCGAAGAAAGTCGAGCCTTAATATTACAAATTTTTAATTTAATTTTCCAAGATCCGACTATATATTTCGTAGCAGTGTATTTTATACTCATGAATTAAAAATGCTTGGAATTCGTTTAAAATTTAAAATTAGTGCTTCTTTAAAATCTGCTAATATGCTATCACACAATTTTGATGCTCAGATATGCGGAGCCAATATCGTACCATTTGCGAAATGTTGGGTCCTCGGGGAACTTGAAAAAATATATTACAGGTCGAATGATAACGTGACACTTCGTTTTGAAACGTTACTTCACATTCTAAAAGTATGCAAAAAATCTTAGCAGCCGGTATAATAAATCATATTGATCTGTCTCCAAAATCGACTTACTTCAGAAATGGTAAAGTTTGGTTTGCAAATAATAAAGAAAAAGATCTCTTTGCAAGACTTCAATTTTCTTCAATTTTCTCAAAAAGTGGGAATAATTTGAAATTTAATAATTGTTTTAATAACACTATTATATTTAAAACTTTTATAATATTATCATATTGTATAATTCGATAATTTCTTTTTTTGCGAGTATTCCTAATTACTTCTACCTTAAAACGTATATGTGTTGTATGGACAGTTTCTAAATCTCTAGAGTAACAATTGTATTTTCGCAAGGAAAAAATTTACAAGCCACATCCTATCTAATCTTTACGCCGGCACTAATAATCAATCCCAGCGTTTAGCATCTTCCGCCCTTCAATGAAAACACACGCGCGCGCGCAAAAAAAAAAAAAAAGAAAGAAAAAACACTGTGGTCGACGATTCCGCCGCCGTGAACGTACCTATATTTTAAAATCGCTTTAATTTTAATCGAACCAAGCGGTCACTATCAATTAAAGTGCATTAAAGCCAAGACGAGCACGAGCATTCATCCGGAGGGAAGCAGTTCATTCCACTTTGGCTGCTCGCAGCGGCGCGAGACTAGGTATCGTAGCTTATCGAGGAAAGGATGGCAGCTCTCATAGGTTTCAGAAGCCCTCGGGGCCCGGAGGCCATCAGCCTGGAAGCTTAGAATTCGCATCGAGAGGCACATCACGTCTCCGAGGGGTTTTCTTCTTTCTCTTCCCTCTGCTCCACCTCTTCTTCCTCTTCTCCTTTTTCATTTTCTCTCTAGCTCCCTCCCTCCCCCCCCTCTCTCTCTCTCTCTCTCTCTCTCTCTCTTCCTTTCTTTCCATCTATCTTACTACCGGTCATCGCAGCACGTTAGATCGGGCAGACAAAGTGTACACGAAGGGCCCAGACACGCGTGTGTATGAGTCGGTTTAGAATGAATTTCGTTCGCGTCCTCGAATTGCATTCCAAAGGGCTCCTCCGTTTCCTGTCCGCGTGTCCTCCAAGCAGCCTTGCCATGTGCTTTTCTTTTTTATTATTCGCCCACCGATCGAGACGAAGATACCGTGTGCTGATGAGAAGGCCAATCATGTTTGTCAGTTTATCATTCAATTTATCAATCATACGGCTCGTAGAGCCGCCTGTCTTCAAAGTTTCAACGCTTCATTGGAGAATAAGTCTGAATAATTGGGAGATCTAATTTTTTTCCTACACCATATACAGTCAGTCCCATAAGTATTCGTACCCGTATTGCTTGAAAAAAAATTTGTTGGAATCAAATGATGCAGGTAAGATTTTGTAAGATTTTGTTTCGATAACTCTTTTGTTACGAATGAACACATATATAAATTTTATTTGTACAAACTTTTAACAAAATTGGGTTATCGATAACAAAAATATCCACGGACCTAGGATAGATAAAAACGGACCTAGAATTTGTCACATAAATACTAAACAGAAATGAAGAAAATGAAAACGAAAATATTTTCTTAATTGTAAAATTGTTTTCTTTGTCGCACTGCAAGTTTCTTTACTATGCATTACTATGCTTTCTTTGTTATGCACAATATTACCCCATTAACGCTACTTAACAATGATACAAACTTTATTTAGATGATTAATATGGCTTGTTACGCTTTACTCTGTATTTAAGAAATTCCTCTAATTCGATTATTAGTATCCAAGAATGCGCAATGATAAAATATCAAATATTACAGTAAGTGCCTATTGGAAAGTACGTATAGCTGCTGATTACGTATAACTACGGTACCGCCGAGTTGGGACAGGTGATCGATGGCCGTGTAACGCTTATCGCCAGCAGATGTCTTCTTAAATTTCAGTCGAAATTAAAATTCGTTCCGATACTTTTCCTGAATACAGTAAGAAACGTCGATTATCTGAACTAATAGAGAGACAAATTCGTTACGACACGAAGTTTTTCGGATAATCGGTTTAGAAGAACCGAAGCTGCCTGTACGTTGTGAAACTACCGAAGATATAGAAGGATTTTCTAACACAAATGTTTGTAGTTTGAGAAAACACATCATAAATAAAATATAGAAAATAAATCGATCGATGTTAAATACAAATACAGTATTTCTTCTAAAATAAACGTTTAAACTGATTCCATAGACCTGATTAACCTAATCAACCATTCCCGAATATCCTAGTTTTGAAAGTCAGGTGTTCTGCGTGTCAAGGGTATCGCTTCATCACGTTCAGTTTCAACTTCAATTAGGGTAAGGGACCCCATTACTGTGGGGGGGGGGTCAATTACTGTGCTTATATTAATTATACTTATTTTTAAAGCATAATGAATATTAAATTTTTTACTAATTAATATAGGCACAGTGATTGGCACCCCACTTCATTTTTTATTGCTAGCTTCAATTTTTAGACATAATCTTTTAAGCTAACTCTGCACAATTCCGTGAAATTGCAAGACCTTCCGGTGTCTCTTTATCGTTGGAAATTGGCAAACGTCGTAATAAATACTTTCTGTAACGTTCTCGGAAGATTCATTAATCGATTGGTCGATTGGCTGAATCATCCACATGTAGCATTCAGAGAAGAATCCCTACAATTTCACTTTCAAATTTCAAACGTTCACTCACGAAAGGATACGCCGGTGCATTATCTAATTGCAAAATTAATACCACGAAAAGTTTGAAATTCCTGCTACCACCTAACTTTGTGTTTAATTCAATTACGAGTCCCAATATTGATATAGCATTGTTTCGTTTTTAGAACGTTCATCTATACAGGGTGTCTCGCGTAAGTGAGACCCCCAGAATTCTTTAATTTTCACAAAGTAAACAACTTTTTACTTTAAAAAATACATTGAACTTGAATGACCTTCAACTTAAAAATTGAAAAACTTAAAACTCTCCACGATTTGAAAAACGTAAAAAGGACTTGAAGAAAAAACAATCTCTGCGGGATACTGTTCACTTGAAACCAATCAAATTATACATGAAAAATTTGGTATTTCGCCAAAATTAAAAAAGATATTCGCACTTGCGCGAGACACCCTGTACAATGCTGGGTCCAATCATCGCTTGTTAATTTCAAACATCATCAAGGCCGATTATTGTCTTCGTCACTCGGCTTTCTTAGAGATTTGAATAGTTTTGATGTATGTACCACTTTCACTTTCAGAAATCGTAATGTTCACAACGCTTCATTTTGTATACGTATAGTACATATCGGTATAATGTACACTCGCTGAATTCCGACAAGATACTAAACTCGGGAATTTGAAGGAAGTATACATACGTGTTTCAAGATGTAAATTTGTTACATAGTTTAGATACAAGACTCATTCCGTGTCTCGATAATTAGTCTTTCAGATAACTGGTATTCGCATAAGCGACGTTTACCCTAAGCGACGTATGGATAACTGACATTCTACTGTGGTCTCTGTTTTAGAAATATCTACAGAATCTGCTACTGGGTAGCAAAATCAAGTTGAATAATCAACATTCCGTAGAATCTACAGGGTGGCAAAATCAAGTTAAATAATTAACATTTTATAAAAATGCAGAAATGACACGTAGAACGTGGTTTTTATAACTTTGGCAGACATTTACGGCTGTTTAAAACTATAAAATTGGATGACTGTTTACAGCTGTGGTTTCCAGAATGGTCTATATCCGCTATATAAACTATGGATTTTTATGTGAAATAAAAATATCGTGCATCAATTTTAAGAAACAGGGGCCAGATGAACAGTTATTTTTCGGTTAAACTTCTACTCGGCAACACTGAAATTTTTAACTTTTTTTTACATAATCCCGTAGATCTTATAGCGTCAGGGATTATTAATTCTAATAAGTTGAAAATAATGCGTCGATGTTCTTAAATTCTCTGAACCTTTATAATCTACTTTAAACTGTACTTGAAATTATGTTAAAATGCATCTCAAATTCGCAGTCTAGTAATACGTAGAGAAAAAGAGGAAAATAGATCTATTCAATTATCATTCAATTATGTACGGTGCACTAAAGCCTCGATACAATTAAGAGTTGTCGAAGCGATAGCGGGTAAAGTGTATGCATGATTCATTGGTTCGTTCTATGAATACGTTTATGGACACAAAATAGTACAGGGGAGGACAAGGCTGCCTGGAGGACACACGTGCAGGAAGTGGCACGCCCTTCGGAATGCAGTTGGACATTGTGAACAACCGCAAGCTAGAGAAACAAAAGAAATGCATTCTAATACGTTCGATACGCACGTCGTCGTAGCCCTTCGTGCCTCGACTGCGACGACTTTCACGTGATATCCTCTTGGCAGAGAATTCGATTGAAAGGCCTCGAATACGCACGTGTTCGTGTTCCGGGAAGAAAAGTCAATGAACTGGAAACTTTCAATCTTAAATCACAATCGAGTTGTCGATTAAATTCAATTGCTGTGCTGCAAGTGGACGACCCGTCAAGAATTTCATGATTGATTTCCTTGTAAAAAGGAATTACTGACCGACATTTTGTAACTCTGTAACAGTCGATCGGAATGAACACGTGGATACGGGTTACGGATGTAAGAATTTCTAAAATTGCTCTTTAAAAATGTAATGTATGTTATAAATAGACAATATATTATTTATTCCCAAGTTAGTGTCTTTCAATTTCTCTTTATTGCAATTTGTATAATTTAATGTGTATTAAATTTCGTAAAATGACGGTCAGTAAATCGCAGTTATTCTTATTCGAAATAAATAAATAAACTAAGCTTTCGCAAACGGTATAGGAAAATAGTACGGTTAATCCAAGTATAACTCAATCTATGTAAAAGCATCTGTAAATAAGGAATATTGCAAGGTATCCTTGAATCAACTATTTATCTCTCACCAGTCAAATAATTATATTTTGTATTATACATAATTTTGAGAATACAATCGAATGACGCAAGCCATTTCACCTTCCCCACAAAAGTTTATTCTCTTCCACGAGAGACAGAAAAACATGATTCAGGCATGTGCAGCCAATGTTTACAGAATAATTTTCCGTTATTGTCAAAGGAGCAATGCGGAAGACGTATCGAGGAGTAAAACCGCTTTTGGACACCAGGAATACGGTAATTCGATGAAGAAGCAATGTGGCGAGCATCTTCGATCGACGATCATGTTACCGGACAACCTCTAAACCCGGCCAGAAATCCGCTCGGGTTTCTCTATGACTGGATTCGTACCGAGACTCTCGAGTAACGAGGACGCGTTTTCAAAATGAAGACACACGATCGAATGAAAGCGTTTCGCTCGTGATCCGATGACACGATGACAAGATATTTCTAACGGATCCATTTTTTACCGATGTCCAGATTAAGCTGCAAGACCAAGTTACAACTAAAAGTATCGAAGGACACCAAGGGTTCTATTTCTTTGAAAATATTCTGGCAAGCAAGCGAATAATTTAATAATTGGTAATCTTGAATTTCTGACGCGAACTTGTTACAGTTTTTGATCATATACATAGATACAATCAAAAATGTGCACATAATTAAATTTATAATTTAATATTAGAATCGAAGAAAATTGTTGAGAAATGTTAAAACAGGAGGTGACTATTTTTATACCTAATTTTTATTGAGAAAGTTTATGAACAAGGAGGGTTAAACTTTAACTTAGGGGATCACAAATTTTGAACTTTTGTTTATATTATCCTGTAGATTTTTAATTCGCTGGTAAAAAGTTACGCGTGTTTAAAGTTGGCCGGTTCGAGCGTTTTTGACAGATAAGGGCGATACCATGTTGGTACGTTACTAATTGTAAGTTAAAGTTTAGGTCAGGCGACTTTATGGAAGTTGATGTAACGATACAAAGCTATCACAGTATGAATTTGAGAAATGGAAAATCAGTTCTCAATGAATGAAATTGCAGAAGAAAATGCGCGATAATAAGCTCGATTCACGGTTACCGTAATTAGTTTTCTGTCGATGTCGAAACGTTACACTTTGAAACAAGAATTCGATCATGACCGATATTAAATCCGTTGGAAAGTCATCGAGAGACATTCGATAGTCGACTTATCATTCGCAAGCACATAAATCACTATACTACTTGCAACGAGTCGAGGTGAGATTGGAATTCCAGACAGAAACGAATTTCTCCCGAAGCGGTTGCGAGCAAGTCGCGAGCCGATTATTTTCTGTCGCTAAAACCTAAAACAAACACGGAAAACTAATCAGAGAAACTTTGACAAACAATCATTTTCTACCCGCTAGCGGCTAAGCGATCGTGAAACCCAATTTACCGGAACAGAGTAATAAAGATAAAAGAATAACTTGCATCATAATCGTCGGAGAACAAAACGAGCAAGGTTTTGTGATCATTTTACAGCAGAGAAGATCTGAGCGTAATTTGATACGAAGAAGCCCCTGCAAAAAATAACTTGTAACATGTCAATAAAGGTTTACTATCTTGCTCAACTCGATACTTCCTCGACTAAAGTTTTATATCATTTCTCATATCGACCGTTTATTTTCTTCGTTCGTTAACGGGGCAGTCTCAAATGTTATACCGTTATCAACGGATCGAGAGAGCCAGCGTTCCGGTCAGTTTCAGAATTACTCATCTACGTGGTAGCGTAGGGTAAGCTAATGGCCCTGGTAGTTGAAAAAAAGAAAGGGATCGACTCGAGATGATTGCTATGCGATTTGATTTATACCTTTCCCTTCTATAACTCGCGAGATTCGCAATTGCGACCAAATAAAGTGCAATCTTTAATAACCACCTTTTGCACCAATAAAAATCCCATTTTCTTTTATTTCCTTTTGTCCTCGTACACGGTGAATACGATGATTTTGTTTCTGTGCAATGTGATTTCCACAGATGCTACGAAATCGACGCGTTCTATTTCACATTTTTTTTTTTTTTTTTTTTTGTTAAGATCGAACAGTGAATTTTTTCAGCCGCTGCACAGTGGGCCACTCATTTGCTTAGATTTTTTTAGATTTAAGAATATGCCAACACGTAGCTCGTCGAGTACCGACAAACTTTTGTCTAAAACATCTTTTAATTGCACTATCGGAAATGCCTAAAAAATGGTGACATAACTTAACGGAAGGACCCTGTATAGCTCTACTCGGTAGTCGGTATACGATGTTATAGTTATTTGAAAAGTAATAAATTTCTCTATATTTTTTAAAAATACATCAAAATGTAGGTGGCTTTATAGAAATTTCGTGCAGTGTATTTGCAAGAAGGGAGTCTCGCAGGTTACGCGCAGTTAAACAGGATATGTAATCCGGAAAAGTTAATTTCAGTAGTCTCGAGTCAGTGATTAGATCTCGGAGGATCGAAATTTGGAGAAGCTTTAACAGCGAACGCGTTCCGGGAACAGCTGAAACTCGACAGGGGCTGCTGCTCGTCGCGGAAAGGAGCCCGAATGAGTGGATGCATAATGGTGAATCATATCGCTGCCGAAGAAACTAGATCATTAAGCCATGCAACCTTGGATTTCTTGCCAAGTTCAGTGCACTGTCCGACCGGCTAGGCTGAATATACCTACCCCGGCACTATTCGTTGCCTCTGTCTCTCCTTGGCCGTTCTCCACCATCTTTCCATCTCCGTGCAGGTTTCTCTGTCGCGCCGTTTCGCGCGATCAATTCAACGCGTACTCTCCTCTTCCGTTCCTCGCACGCACTTACACGCGTGTACAAAGGTAGTAGCAGAGCGTCTAGTGCGTAGCGTACCTCTATTCCTGCTCGCCTGCTCCCCTGCTTCCCTGGCCGCAACATTTTTCCCCCGCGTCCATCCTCCCCAGACTCGAGAGACCGGAGAACAGCCCATCTAGGCCCATCCTAGTTTTTGTCTACCGAGGAGCTGACCGAGACGAGACCGAACGAGACCGGTGGAAACCGAAGGAGGAGGAGAGGGATCTGGAACTGGGCCCGTGTAGCCTGCCACCGGTCATTCAAACCATCTAAGGCCAGTCCCCCTCGGCCTTATACGATCATTTCTCTCGGCGAATAACGCGCGCCACGCGAATCCAAATGCGACCGGGGAAACAACGACCAAATAGAGCGTGCGCGCACGGTGTTCGCCTGTACGTCGGATGAAGAAAGGTAGAGGAAGAGAGTTCAAGGTGAGAAAAAGAACAACCAGAAGAGATCAAAGCCTGAACTCTGGAGGAAATCCGCGGAACGAAACCGAGGACAGGGAACCGAGGGAGGGTTACGAGGAAGGCGAAGGGGATAAGACCGAACGACGAGGATAAAACACGAAAACAACCACGGTTCAAAGGGAGTGTTAGAGAGAGAGAGAGAGAGAGAGAGAGAGAGAGAGAGAGAGAGAGAGAGAGAGGGGAAGAGAAAGGTTCTCTTGGCAGACGACGATAACGACATGGTGTACGCCTCCACTTTCCATCGTAAACATTTCGCGGCTGCTTCTCCAGACGATAGGACGACGTCTGGATTTCCTAAGCGCTCCGAGGCCCATTCGCCTCCTGGCCGTGGACGTGGATGGTAGGTGCACACTTTGCTGGCCTGCTAGTGGAATTTCGTAGCCTTAATATAGTGCTCGAAGCGAAATAATGCGATGTGACTGAGCCGCGTTCACCATGATAATACTGTTCCCGGGCGTTCAACGCGAGGAGGACTGTCTGCCCTATTCTTCTATGATCCTCGGCAAGGGAGTTTATATCAATCCCCGCGCCAACTAACATATTACTCTACACGGCGTGTAACGTTAAAACGCCGGTAATTCGCAGTTCGCAGTTCGCAGTTGGACTTGAGGAAGGTCGCGACATTCTCATGCTTTGTTCGAGCTTGCGCTCGTACCTGTCGGCATCCTTGATGTTTATATTCGCCGTACGGTATTTGAATGAAGCGAGTTGTTGCGCGGATCGGCTCGTTTTTAAGCGAAACGATAGGTAATTATTTCTTGCACGGATATGTAGGAATGCTACTAGAGGATTACATTTCGTCAGTGCCAGCGGTAAGTAATAGCGAGCAATCGATTCCAATACGATAATACGAATCTTTTTAAAAGAGGCTACCAGAGAATAGAATCGTTATCTCTTGGCTTTCTCAAATATTTTTAATTAGAGCAAAGAAGCGAATCGTCGTAATGTTTCCGGTTCGCTCATTCGGAGATATCTGAGTACATAACATGTGGCGACGCCCTTACCAGTCGAAAATTCATGAGAATCGCTCAAACTTAAAGATACACAACTTTTTAACTACCAATACACAACTACCATACACAACTATTTAACTACCAATCTCCTAGGATTAATACTGGGATTTTCGGCATTCTCTCTCCAAAATCTAAAGGATTACATAAAAAAGAGTTCCAAATTTCTGGTTCCCTGAGGCAAAGTTTAACTCACTTTGAATATTCACGTTACGCGTGGATTCGTGTTGTCGCGAAAGCGTGGGACACTCTTTCCACTCTCAAAGTTACAAACAGCCTTCTAAATGGCGGCATTTGCTGCGTTCTTTCCAGCACTGGACAACAGATATAAATCGGTATCGATAGTTGTACAATATTTGGATCGCATCGCGTTCGAGCAACGCGCAGACAGCTTCCTCAAAGCATAAGAGAGAAGTTATGCGACAGTTTAGACATAAATAGCTCCTTCATCCGCAACGGTAGTGGGTTCCAAATTATAACCGCTCGAGCACTGCTACTTGCAGCTTCCTCGACTCTTATCGATCCGCCACGGTAGCCTTCCAGTTTCTTATCGGAAGCCGATAAGGGTAGCTGAATTTTTCGTATCGAGCTTGACGATTTATCGGCTCACTCGCCGCGCGATCGTTAATGCTATCGTACTTTCGTGGTTTTTCAGCGCCTTATTTAGAACCTCTGCTCGCGCAAAGCAATAGTATACGCGCGCCGTTAAGGACCCTGAACGAGTCGAGAGAGGGAAGAAGGCTTTAATCGTTCCGAAAATTACAGCACGCCGCTAGCTTACGGCTCTGTACGTTACGCGCTACTCTTTCGACTCACGGCTCGGCAGCTCACGGTTCACGGCCTCGGAGGAACGCCGAGAGAAAGAGAATCACGGTCATCGTAACAGCGGTAACAACACTTTCAGCCTTTCGGCCTCCACTGCTAGACAAAAATAAGAGACACCTCGTATATAATGTATGAAATATAAATGTAAAATGTATAAATTCGCGATATATGTCGCCGAGGCCTGAATGATAAACGTCGCTGAATTATCCCCACTACCGCGGGGTATACTCCGTGAGGGTCCAAGAAGCTCGAGAGACCTCCATCGTCGAGGATCCTAACTTGATACGGGTCAGGTACAAAGGCTGACGAAAGTATTCGAACGATGATATTGTTACGATGGAAGCTGTCGATTGCGGAGATCGAGAGAAGTTGGCCGTAGCGTTATAAAGAACACTTTTACAGTTACAAAAAATTTTGTTCAACTTTCCTGTGCAAAAAAACCTGGTTGTCGAACGTAGTGCAATTTTTTTTTTGTTCGAGATATGCAACATTGATACAAAAATGGTCATTTGAACTTTGTTAATAGTTATATATTTCGTATATATTTTAATAGTTTTCATTAAAAGTTATACATATTCGATATGCTTTAAAAATAAGCATAATTAATATAGGCATCGGTACTCCCACAGTAATTGGATCCCTTCTTACCCCAAACTTTATATGTTCTAGAAATATTATACAAAAGATAGGAAATATCAAATTCTGCAATACTTTCATTGAAAATAAAATATAGAAACACACGAAGCGTTTCATACTTTTGTGCACTACTGTATACCTAATATCCCACCGTGTCCCCCCTAGTATTTCCCTTGGTGTCTATTGTAAAGTTACGCGTCCCTCGCACCTACGATATCAAAGTACCAGCGCGAGTACTCGAATACTATCCGGTACGTACTACGTACAAGTACTCGCAATACACTTGGTTTATCGGCGTAGCATTGTGTTTAACGGGACCTCGCGATTCGAAATAGCCGCGCGCGCGTTAAAGCGATTCGCAGCACCGACGCGCCGCGTACATTTATTATCGCTAATAAATGTTTTTCGTTGCTCGTGCACGGTTTACGAACGAAAATAAACGGTAATGCTCCTAATTAACACCTTGTTGATCAATGAAGCGGCACCGCGCCGGCACTTTGGATTTGTATACAATAATAATTCACGTTGTTACCGGCACCGCGCGACAATGGATAGGGTAATGTAATATATTAACCCGTTCGTAATGCGATGTTGTGGATGGATAATGCATGGGCTTTTCAAGGAACTTGGAATGCTTCGTATCGCTCGATGCGATGTACACCCGACACGAGAATAAAGGTTAATGTCGTGGTTATGTCGGCTGAACAAGAGACGACAATTACTTGTTTTAACATTTTTTACGATTGCTAGGCAAATATATTGTATAACAAACCGATGTACGTGTTAACAAATTGTCTGGAAATATTTTAACATATACTACCGTATATGTATATTTATACAGGTAAAAGAAATACGATAGAAGGTATGTAAATTTATCGTATTCCTTTTTAAACTCATTTTGAATAAGATACGCATTGCGCATGCCTGTAAAAAAAAACAGCGGACTGACATATTACAGAACCTAATTGATTAGGATTGTCTGAATAAAACGTCACTCTCTTACAGAAATCTTTGTGGAATAATAGCTTTCAATGTCGTTTCTTGCGTTTTCAGGTAAGAATATAAATATTGTAAATAATGTAAATAATTGTTACAAATAGCGAATAAAGTTTTAATCTTGTGTTTACAGTGAAACTCGGTTTGGTTATTATTTCCGCAAGATAAATTGAAGAGCAAAAGGATAAACTTATTACATACGTATAACAGAAAATTATAACATATTTAGTAGACCCTGATCTTCATCGCGAGTCTTAAGCGTGTTCTAGTAAAAAGGGTGAAGGTGTTTATCATGCGGTCTAGTATTATTAATGTGATGTTCAGAAAATAAAGTACAACATGCAAGATGAGATATAATCTAGCGTGCATTGTTTATTCCAAATCCATGATTAAGTCAATTTAACGGTGCTATTAGTTTAGCCTTAATGAATTGTGGCACGAACGAGTGCCCTCGAGTGCTCGTTAGTCTTACGAAATCTTAGCCACTGGACTGCGCATTTTAATAAATCAGTGTTTAACGTTGAAAATTTCCATAATCCTGCTAATTACTCTTCGCACGATTTTCTCGCGATCCGGAGCCAACGAAGAAGAAAAAAGCAACTCGATCCTCACGAAAATCAGCCCCGTCCACGAACATACGGCGTTCGTACGTAACCCGGAATCGTCTAAACAGCGTGCTCGAAGGAACAAGCCGAAAAATAAAGCAGCACGAGGATAACCGAAGCAAAAGGAGCAACGTTTCCCGTGTAATTCGGTCTTGCCTAACGTTGCCCTTATGCTGCGCAACATCCGATACCTTTACCTTCCTCCTCCGTTCTTCGGTGCGCAGACAACGTAAGATAACACCTGCGATATAACTGGCGAAAATAAAACGGTCCGGTGACCGACTACTCACCTGTGCACATGGTTGCACCGTAAACTAACGGCCAACCGATCCAGAGAAAAATTAAAATTTGCCACATAGCCCAATGTCCTATACATCTTTATACAACGATCCCAAAAGAACTATAAAAAGATGCGGAGAAGACTGGCGTAAGGTGATATAGCGAAACTTTTTACCACAACGAGACAAAACGAGATGTTTGTTACACTTTTTACACGATCATCTTCTCGGTAAGATGTTCTTAAAGAAAATGTCGCAACGCTACATTAAGGGTCGATTCTGGAATGGATTATTAAAATTAATGCGAATTTTAGGGATTTCTTATGGACAAAAGTATTTAATATCCACTTCTGAATCTTCGGGCATATTTTATTGGCTAGTTTTTTTGGTTTTTTTTTTACAAATTGGAGTAACACAATCATGTACTACCTAACTTTAAGAAAATTATTCATTTGTTTGCATTCATTACACGCAAACAACGACTTAAACGCCGAGCAGGTTAACATGATTTAACTCGGTCCAATAAATAAATAAACGGAAGCAACAAAAAGAAACGTTGTTCTAGTAGTGTAATAAAAATTGTTAATAGTTTCTTGAAAAAAATGACTCGTACATACAACCACATTATGGATTTTATGCAGTTATGGCAAAAATAGGTTGTCGCAATTTGGAAGAGAGTTTTGGAATATACATGTATTATTTTCAGCTTTCAAAAGCTACGATAGGAGTAGACGATTGATGTAGACAATATTTATTTTGCTCGACAGTATACTTTCAACTATTAATTGAAAGCCCCCTTAAATCTTTATGAACCGGGCCAATATCTTCTGCCACCAACTCTTGCCAAATGAATTAAGTGGAATAATAAATCATACGCGCAAAGCACTAAAGTTCCATTAATCAGTCAACAATTATAAAGAGAAGGTCTGCATCGAAGGCCGCGTAATCGCGGCCTTACGTGTAGGTACAAATCACTCTTGTCAGAAATGATTTCCTGAAGCGATCGTTAGATTTCTTCGATATTTGGCTTGCAACCGAGGTGTCAATCGCATGTTATTAACACCGGACATCCAGGCCAAATATCCGCTGACCATGAGCCGTAGGCTATACGATGGACGCAGGACGTTAGAACAAGCCTGTTCTCGTTCGTGCATCCGTTTCGAAGCTGCGAGTGCGATTGCGCGTAGCCATACCGTCGACCAGGTTAAAGTCTTCGGCATCGATAACGCCAATCCGGCCGGGAGAGGATGTTTTATTCAAGGGAAATTGATCTTCCGTGGGCTGCATGTGTACATCGACCGTGCGTGCACGTTTTACTTACACATTGACGGTCCGACGACGGTCATGAATTCTTGCGTGTTTCGCGCGACGTGCCGTCGAAGATGTCTCGGGGAATCAACTCGAAAAAGTGCAACGCCTGAGCATTGTTCCTCCTAGAAAACGCCAGTGATTTATGAAGGAAAATTTTGTCCCACTTGCGGGCTGAGGTTCGAGGCTTATCGGCCGAATAAAATTATTTCATAGTCTAATTTACTTAATAATTGTAATACTCGCATCGAAGAATATCTTGGAAATTTAGTTGTTTATAGGAATAGGAAATTTTCTGAAATGGTCAAGTCATTTTTTATACCCCTGGCTTGATTTTTTTAAATGACGTGCACGTTTTGGAAGAATTTATCTATTAAAATTGCCAAATGAACGTATCAGTTGCTGCACATACACAACAGTATCGCTAATCATTTTTTCTTCAGATTCAGCATTAAACGATTGAGCAGAAATAAATATTTGGCGGATAACAAATTTTAATATGTGAACCGAAAGAATTTATTCTGTGGAATAAACACTGTCTCCTTAATTACAAACATGACTTTGTAATATATAAAACACTAAATGAAAAGTACGTTCACAGATGCATGTATGAATGAACTCTAGAGTGAGTTGGTTCACTGCAATGTACTATACAGGGTATTCCAAAAATGTTGCACAGCCTTGAAATGGATTGCCTAGGTTATTCCTTAGGTCATCTAAAAAGTAACGTTTTCGAAAAACACGAACCAATCAGGGCGCGACCAATATGCCCTCTACACCTTTGCTAAGCCACCACTAAACTAGTAAAAAATCATTAACACAGAACTTTACCTCACACCCCCCCCCAAGCACCCCCTCCTCGCGAAACCATACAACCATTGTTTAAAACGTTATTCGATATGATTAATAATTTCAGGGATTGTCTGGAATAATGATCCAATGAAATGGATTCTTTCAAGCGGGATATCCTGTGTAAGTAACATTAGCAGTAAAATCAATTTGAAAAACGATTTGTACATTACACAACGGTAGAATTTGATTATTATTTTGTACATACAAGCCCAATAAAACACGAAATACGAGTTCCGTAAAGGAATTTTCAATAAGCTGCATCGATCAGGACAAAGAATCAGCTCTAACGACTTTATAAGAAAAGAATAGAAATAAAGATGATATCGGGGATATGCCAGGAGCAATGACGCGCATCCTACGGTCCATGCAGAACCACCTCTTCCACGTGTATCCGCTGTTTTCCGCTTGGTCGAGAAAGGATGATTCGAATCCCCTCTGGCGCGATCTGTCCGCCCGCATGAAAAACCTTCGATGTGCGTACGCGTACACTGTACACTGTACACTGTACACTGTACACTGTAGACTGTACACGGACCGGAAATACCCCCGGGTGCCCACTATACGAGAGCCCAACGCACGGTTCTCTTGCGGAAGTGCGGCACACGGAATGCAAATTTACATCGACGCAGTCACTTTACGGGAAAATAAAATTGATAACTCCGTCCATCTCGCCGTAAAATCGTCATCTATTCTTTTCCGCTGATGGGCTAACAATTAGGCTTTTGATACGAATAAATGTCCGAGGAATTTTCAAGATTCATTTTATTGCCGGTTATGTCGTGCAAACGCAATAAAAGTCACGGAAATTGTCGTTGCCCTGTCGTTGTTAATTCTCAGTACTTTCAATTTATTTATGTACTTCGGAGTTCGTAAATCCGATTTACGTTGAGGGATAAACGCGATCAAAAAGGAAAGAATCTTTCGTGACAGAAGTTCGAAGAGGGTATAATAAAAATTATCGAATGCTCAATTTTAATCCGCGAACGAGACCCGTCTTTCGATTTGCATGTTTCTCGAAGATGCTTTGCTCGTTTGTACAACGGCGGTCGTGATATTCGATAATTAATCAATTAAGATTCGTCACTTTTACGGCCGAACGGTAATTTCATTTTACAAATAATTTTCCTCGAAAATATTGTCACACGAACGCGCGATCGTTTGTTCCCTGTCTATCGGCGGTACAGCGTGATCAAAGTGCAAGATCGGGGTCAAGGTCAAAGATAATTAATCATTCGAACGAAAATATCAAGGCCCCTTCGGTCGGAACACGAGTTTCGACGTTCTCACCGAATGCATCTGGCTGTCTAATTAAACCCATAATTACGGCCGACATGCATAATTGGACCGAGTCGGAAACAACTTCAGCTACGGAGATCAAAGGTTCACGACCGATTTCTTCGGATGTACGACGATCGGAGGTCGTTCACGATCGAGCAGAGCCACGGTTGTGGATGGTACATACCCGCTCGTAGCGTTGCACCTGCGTCAAAGACCGTAGTATTGTCTTAGGACCAGGTAGATGATCTTTAATAGGTTTCGGACACGCTCCGTGTCTCTCAGGATCTCCAGTGGACTGCGTCGACACCGTGAAACTCTGTAGACAGGAATTCTATCTTATTTGCTCCCTTTCTATTAGTTTATTTCCCTCCTTTTTCATTTTCCTCCTCCTCTTCCTTCTTCTTCTTCTTCTTCTTTCATCCTTCTTCCATCGCTTCGAGATATTCTATTTTTATCTATTTGGGATACAGGCCTTGCTCCTTTTACAGGTTTCCAGTTCCTTTCCCCGGACTTACGGTTCTTCTGTTACCTCAGTTTGCTCATCAATCTCGTTCCGTAATTACTCGCATCGGTAATGCGACCTTTTCCGTGCTCGGATCTTTTTTATATTTCCTAAACATTGTGAAACGCTTCGTTCTTATTCTCTAGTTCCCACGGGCTATCCTTCCGAAATTGAATGTATCGTCTCAAATTAACTTTTACGAAGATCGTTAATATATTTTTTCTCGGAGATTTTTATTCAAAGTAAACATGTTCTGGCCCGATTGCCAAGAACAGGGATTAAACAGAAATATATCTTTTTGTTCGCATAATTGTAATAAGTCGGGAATTGTATAACAATATTCTTAAATTCTTGTTGTATCATCGCAGTTTTGTGTCTATCGATATTTGTCTTAAATTCATAAAATCCGCAGTGCGCTCGTTATATTAGTGAAACATGTACAGTCAGTCTCATCAGTATTCTCGTACCCTCGTTGCATATAAGAGAAGTTTGGAATCGTCACTGAACAGAGCACCACTGAAAAATTAATAAAAAGTATGCAAAATAGATTAATTGAAATAATTAAGCACAACGGTGGACCGACAAAATACTAAAAAAATAATAAGTTATTATAATATGCGATTTTTCTTATAAGACGTATACCGGTACGAATACTTTTGTGGACTGTTATTATGTACTATGTATATAAAAATTAGTGTATTGTTGTTATCGATAAACCAATTTTGTTAAAAGTTTGTACAAATAAAGTTTATATATGTGTTCATTCGTAACAAAAGAGTTATTGCAAAATCTCACCTGCATCATTTGATTTCAACAAATTTTCTTTTCAAGCAATAAGGGTACGAATACTTATGGGACTGACTGTATAGAGAAGGAATTATTGTGTCTTAATTAATAAAAAGATTCGTTTCGAACGAGTTAAACAGTCCTCGGTACTATTACGTTTGATTGCTGTTGTCACAGGCGACAGTCATAAATATGTTTCTCATCTTCTCAACTAATGTAAGACATAGACATAATTGAGTACTTGATCCGATTTAATGACGCCAGCAAAAACTTAATTGCCATTAATCTGATTCCGTTTAGACGCGTATGTACAAGTAATTCTCGTAAAACTTAGTACATACTTACGTTCCTAAACCATGTCGTATTATGAGAATTTGTATCGGAAAACTGAAACCTAATGCAAGCTTAATTTATAACTAATGGAGAGTCGGAAAATTAATAACACTATAATTTATGCATTAACGTTAAATGCTATCACGTATATTTAATACATGATGCGCAGATAATGCAATAATATTTTAACCTAATATTGTACCTGTAATTAAATATAATAAAACGTAATATAATTTTTTAATACTGTTCACATTAGAAAAAATGGTTTTCTTATAAAAAAAAACCTTGGTTGGGTTTAATTCTGATTTCTATTCCAATTTCTACAACTGATATTATAACAACAATTCTCATATATTATTGCAAAACTAGTACCTTATTTTATTCTGTATTCATTTTCCACGTATACGTGCAAATAGATGTTCATTCCCAAAAATGTTGAGGTGCCTTATCATTTTGTCCACCAGTGTACATCATTTTGACCAGACTAAAAAGAAAATCATGCGTTAAGAGTGTCGCGGAACGCGGGATTGCTTGCGCTTTCCGTGACCGTTGCGTTGGTTCGTTTACAACACGAAGAAAAAGGTTAGTCGTTAATTGACACACGTCGTCCCGTTCCTTTAACACTCTCTAATTGTCCTTCTTATCCCGTCTTCCCATCCCGTCTTCAACGTCGCATTACCAATTCTTTTATTTCTCCGACAAGTTTCCATCCTTCCTGCATTTATTCGCGAGTTTATTTAATCGTGTCTACGACGACATTTCTACTTGGTATATCAAGTAGTTACGTTATCGGTCCACCTGATCATTCTCCGTCGAACTCGTCCCGCTTTTTCCAGTCTATCTGCCGAGACCTGCGAGCGAGGCCCAAAGCGGTCCTATGCATCTTAATAGCGCGTTAATACCCGACTCATCGAATTGCTTCGATCCCTTGATTACCAAACCGATTTCCAATTTACATGATCAGAATCATCGGCAATCGACCTTTTTGCGCCACGGAAGCGGAGCAGAGTAAAACTGCGATGCAAAACGAAATCAACGGCAACCCGAGATACGTTGCGACGCAGCTTCATTATTATTGCTCCAAGTACGATTCACCAATGGCAATTAGAAGCAGGCGGCACTGCTTCTCAAACGGAGTTTTTCGTTTCCTTATGGAATCGAGATAGAATTCAGAAAACGTCATATAAAAATCAATTTTTATTCAAGTGGGAGACAGTTATCCCTAAATCTCAAAGAAAGAGTATAGCCGGATTAGGAGGTCAAAAGAATTTGCAATAGGTCATTCGATAGCTTATCCAAAGAACATAATGCTTTGTGGCAATTTTCAATCCCACATGTCGACATGGAGGGTAGTAATGGGGTGACAAAGAAAACCGGGTTTACCGGTAATTTCTCTTGTTCTCTTCAACTATGCGTGTCCACAAATTTTTTCAGAATTTTTAGTTTCGAAAGCCGAATTTTAAAAAACAACAAAAGGTTGAAATTCCGATTTCTTGTAGAAGAGTGGTTGGCTTGTATGTTTATATACAATCAAATACATTTTTTATACGAGAATAGAACAACATTTAACGTGCAAGTTGTGTGGTCATGCTTTCGATAGAAAATTAATCTTCGTAAGAGTATCCTGTATCGATGCCATTTAAAATATTCATCATTGATGACTTTGTATGTATAGTATTTTATAAATACGTACTTTAGAGTCGGCCTCCCATGTTACTGACAGGCGATCAGTTGTTTGAAGATTAACACAATATGCATACATATGTACACTCTAGGCGTCTAAGCGCGAACTCACCTGTAACAAAAAAGTTATTTTTTCAGAATCAAAAATAAGTGTCCATCTCTTAGGGATTATGTATACATAATGTCATTACACCATTCGTGCAATATCGTGAAAGTAAGAAATAGGAGTACATGCACGATGAGTTACTTAATATTTAACACGCGCGTTAACTACCACGTCAGTCACACATGACTGACAGTGATTTTTGAATGGGTTTAGAAATTCATTTTTATTATGAGATATAGACTGCTTTGATATGGTTTGGCAAACTTACTAATATTTTTTATAGTTAATTGCGAAGAATTAACTTATGAATTTTTAACTTTTGAATTGTTAACTATGAAGAAAAGCGTTCTACACCTTTGAGTAAAGTTTTGTGTAAAAATACTTATTTGTTCGTGAGCTATGACGCATGCATACTGTTTTCAAAAATACAGTTTCGAGATAAATTGCTTCAAAGAAATGATAGTTCCTATAGCCTATGATTTAGTTCAGACGTATAACTTTCGTAACTATGCGAGTATTTACATAATTATTTTTTAATATCTACAAAGGCTTTCAAAATCAACTACAGAAATCGATATTTTCTTTTTATTTCATTACTTTTGTATTCCATTAACGCAAATCAATGTCAAATTTTCTTGCTCTGTACCTTATTAAAAAGCAAACATAATCAGTTTTACGTTGGTATTTTCTTCAGATATGATGAGTTTTATCGCATTTACCACATCATTAACAAAAACATTTTATAGATCAGATATTATGTATACTTAATTACTTGTAATGGTACACGCTTGATTTGTTTGATAAAATACTGTTAGCCGGGAGTAACATTTGTCATTTTTAGTTGCATGTAACTTTTCAATTTTTAATTTAAAATTATCATGACTAGCAATAAGATTATTGAGTTTAAGGTTGTCGATACAGATTCTTTGATTCGACGATATTGATGCTGCGTACGGTCTACGAGTTTTTTTTATCGAGGACGAGTGTGTCATTAGCAGATAGTGTTTTGTCGGAGGAAACCGTAATCGTATCATGTGCAGCGACGTTAACGTTTCTTTGGGTTTTGATTCTGGTCTTGATGCAGCGCAACGGGTTTATAAGAACTTGCGCTCGTGAGCTTCTGTTTTCAAGTATGATTTGTATACGCGCGTCTAAAATATACGACGAAAATGATAAATATTCAACGACCGTTTTCTTTTTTTCTATTAAGTATTTCACGCTAGAAAGGACTAAATAGATGTTGCATAAATTACTGAAATTTCCCTAAGCCTATTTTGTCTCGCATTTTTAACGTCGGAAGCAAACAACTCGAAAGTAGAACGTCTGCACGCATAAATATGTCCGTGCTTCCGTCGTGTAAATCGGTCTCAAAATATGTCCCTGACATTTACGATGCTTAAACCTGTTTTATGTTCGAACGAAAGAGTTCAACAGATAACTTCTGATACAATTTATTTAACATCTTCATGCCGTCTGACCAATTTAAGATGATGTTACAGTTTCGAAGCTGAAGAAATGATCGTTTTCCGGATTTCTTTTTCCTAACTAAACAAAGACTCTAACAATCTGTAAATTTTTTGGAATTTGTTATATACAGTTAAGGACGAAATTAAGTGGACAACGATCAAAGAATAGTATCTTCTGGTCGATACATTTCCCAGGCTAGGTCCGTGATCGGACATATATCGAGTAAACACTGTATCTTCTAAATTATTGACTGTATCGGAAAATATATTCCACAAAACCTGTAGATCTGGACAGGTTGCTGCGTCGTTTATGTCCTGTTACTTTTTCTCGTAAAACAAATGGTTTTCAAAAAAAAATGGAGAAAAATTTTTTGATTTTGTTCTAAAATTTTTCTCCATATATATATATTCAGAAATGTATTCGCTGGTTGTACGTGTATGCAATTGTCCTGTGTGTGCTTACTTTCTATTTGCGGAACGTGTTACAATGAGGCAACGGTGGAACATTCTGACCGTGACGAGCTTGGAAAGAATAAATTATGGCAAGAATTACAATTCCTAGTAATACGTGCAGCATATTGATCACAGCAATTATCAGATAAGGCGGTGCGAATTTTTATAACTTTTCATTCGGAATTTCATGCTTGTTGGTTGTGACACGAGAGTTGCGTTCGAACGATTCATAAAGAACCAACGAAAAAGTGACTCGTAAACCATGTAAGCGCCTGCTAATGAAGATTTATATTTTAATAGGAAAATCGAGTAACTTCTTAGGCTCGTGTAAGAAAGTATCGGGATACCATTAAATGAGCATAAGAAGGAGAGGCGTGAAACTGCAAGTGCGCTCGAACAAGTTACTACGCGACTGACCTGACCACTCGTAAAGCAACACATCCACATGCTTAGAAACCGACATACATAAATACAAGAGGACGAGTGGCAACTAAAGAATTCGAGCTACGACTATCCGGTAGCTTAACGATCGAATCAAATGCCACGATTCTTAGAAAGAAAGAGTTGCGTCGCGTTTCACAGACGCTACACTGTGATCTTCGATCCTAATCCGTAAGAAACATCTGCAGATAGTGCACTACAAACCTATCGTAATCAAACATAAATCTTATGAATACAGTCATGTTGTGTGAAATACAGTAAGGAACAAAACTGAACCGATAACCACAAGTTTCGTATAAATCGTTATTTATTACTGGGAATATAGAAAAATAACAAAAAATCAACATTATAATTGTTTTTGAAATCGTGTTAAAAGTAATAAAAACCAGATACAGTGTCTACTCGATATATGTCCAAAACACGGGTCTGGCCAGGGAAAATTATTGGCTAGAGGATACTATTGTTTGATAGAGTGCCGAATGTGGAACGGGACAGCGAAACTCGAGTGGCCTCGGTCGCCGAGGAGTGTAAACATACCATTAATCCAATAACAAAACTTCTTCATTTTTCATTATCTTTTTGTGGGACTTTCACCAACATATTTGTGGTGCTTTTTTTACGAAAATGATACCAAATATGATACGATCCGTATTGTAAGTGGATTTACTGTGCTTTTATCAGACCCCCAGAGACAGCTCCTCAAGGCAATAAGTAATTGTAGAACAGCCAATCGTACGCGTCCTCTCTTCACCGCTCATCTATTTGCCATCTTCATGTAACCACGTATGAAGGGGGTGAAGACCACATTAAGCGACAGAGTCGAATACATACGCGCCTATGTGAGTAGTACGCATAACCGAGACGTGCTCCTAACGGATAATTATCGAGCGGCTTCTACTATATTAGATAATATGTGCAGATAATGTAAATATTAATTATGGATACTAATATGAAACGGAAACCATGCACACTTTTTACTGGTAACATTTAATTAGGATATCTGAATATTTCCCGTTTTATATAGGGAGAAAATGTGTTTAAACACTTGCGGATAGTAGTGTATGTACAGTCGGGGACAAAATTTAAGTGGACACACTTTAACAACCGATAACTTTTTAAAATTGAATCGAGTCACTTGAGATTTTTTGAGAGAGATGTTAGAAGGGTTACCAGGTAATGCGTAAAAACATTTTTTTGAAATTATTATTGCTCGGAATTTCGAAGACAAAAGTGGAGTTAAATCGTAGTTTCTTAAAATTTAGCCGTATTTAATTATTTATGTCTGATAGCAACCCTGATTTTACCTGAATGATTACCCTCCCTGGTGCTACGGGTCTACCCCCACTCCGCTCAGTCACTTGCCCGTAGAATTGCCCGTAGCCGGCCTACTGGCATCGACGGGCGTCCTTGCCCGCTACTAGGCATGTTGAGCAGCTCCGAGTGTATGTAGCATGCCATCAAGAATCGCAACCAGTGTAGATGCACCCTAACTCGTAACGCGTTAAACCATTACAGTTCGTATCAACGTGTCAATTTATGAGGAATGTTAAAACCTCGTTTAGCATAAGGGGCGAAGAAGGGAACTCGGGCGAAAAAAGTGACCGATACGGCGAAACGTGCTTCCGGTCTTTGAAACCAGCTATACTGTAAATGCGGATAAGCGTCGATCGTAACACATCGAAACGATATCGCGCATCGATGCTCTTGTCAGCGATGCGAAAATTATGGCCAGGACGACAACGTGAATATCGGGGGACTTTAATGCCACGGCTGGTGGAATGCCGTAGTGTCGTTGGGAACAACTAGTTTACCTCCACTAGTAGACGCGCGAGCGTCCGTACCAAGTGCACTCTTTCAAAAAAATCAGCGCACACGCTCTGCCCCCCCCCCTTCTCTCTCTCTCTCTCTCTCTCTCTCTCTCTCTCTCTCTCTCTCTCTCTCTCTCTCTCTCTCTGTCCCTCTCTCTTTCTCTCTGTCTCTCTGTCTCTCCCTCTTTCTCTCTCTCTCTCTCTCTCCCTCTGCGATGGCAGCGGCTATCGTGCGGTCTGCAACTAGTCCGAGTGACACGAGAAACTCCGTTAGAATCGCTGCGAAATGAAAGTTACTCGACCGATACGGCGGCTGAAATGCTCGACGGAAGGCAGTGTCGTCGGCCTGACTGACCGAGACCATCAGTGACCGCTGCATTTATTAGTTCTAGGAAAGAAATCTGCGCCTCCTTTGCCAAGATTCCATCTGGATTTCTTGATACTTAACATTAACATATCCTCCACTATTATCGATTACTTTTTTATACGGTAGAACGAACTCGAAAACCTCTATGAGACGAACATTTTCTTAATTCCCTTCCGCTCGGCAGTAAAAGCCCCTACAACTCGAAATAAAACTTCCGCAACTCGAAACATTTATTGCGTGTTTAATTATATATAGGACTGCAACGAAAGTTCGTAGCGTTTCCAAATTAAAATTCAAAGATAATATTAAGATATTTATTAAATCTATTTTCCATTCTGTTCTACTACTTTTTTTTTTCAATTTTTAAGAATAGTTTAAGAATCTCGGTGGTCGAGATCGTAGAAACGATGCAGAGCTTGTTACTAATAACAGATTGTAAATCCATTGAGGATATCCTACCGGTTGGGTTTTAGTCGCGCGGCACCGCAGCAGCCATGAAATGTAAATGAGCTTGGACGCATCGTTCGGACAGGCAGTTACCAGACTCGGTTACGTGTCGTCGTAGAATTTTCTTCCGACAGGCCGAGCCGAGGACCATTAAAGTTCGACAACGCATATATCCAGGGGTGCGTTTTCATGGCACTACCGGGAAATCGCGAGAAGGCAGGAAGAGAGGAAATGAAAACTGGCCCTCGCAGGGAAATCCCGCTCGGTCGCGGAGCAACGAACGACAAACTTTGTTCGCTGAGCGTAGATCGATCCGATCCGTCGTCGTTTCGATCGATCCTGTGGAATAAATGGCCTGCGCGCGCGTCTTCCTCGTCCCTTACCGATCTTCGAACCACTACGCCGCGCCGCGTACCGTTGCGAGTTGCCAACGAGTGATTCATTCGCCTCGTTGAACGAACATAAAATCGAGTGCCCGCACGCGCACATGGTCCAAGTAATTGCGTCGAGTAATTAGTGCTTGAGAAACCACGTGTTTATGTGTCCGATCGTTATAAGTTTGATGAGGCGATGACGAGAACGCCGTACAGTGGGTGAAAACGCGAAATTGACCGTTATTTCAACATGGACAAATTTTTTAAAAATCTAGAACGTGAAATTGTCTCCTTTCACATGATTTTCCCAATATGCAAATGCAATTTGAAAGAAAACTATTAGGAATAGCCGAGTTGGGCTTAGACAATACGAAAGCTTACATCTTCTAGGAGAAAACAAAACAATAAAATTTTTAAACAATTTTAAAACAAGTAATTGTTATTACATTTTAGAAATTATAGTGCAAAAGTTGCATGGGGCAACACTTTTTGTTGCTAGGTGGAGTCGTTTTAGTGATATGATTTGGGCACTTGTTTTCAACGAAGGTCATCTATAACGAGAAAGACGAAACAAACTTACATTTAAGGAAGATGTTCAAAGTGTTCGCAGGAATCTTAAAATCTGAAAATGAAGAATTTTAAGAATGCGTAGAACCTCCTTTCGTACGTATTAATTAAAACATACGGCTAGGTATGTTTGTTACTAATTTATTCAAAATTTCTTCGCTAATTGCCTTCCAGGATTCAATAACAGCTTCTTTCGGGTTTGAAACGTTTCAATAATTCCGGGTATTTGCATAAATACGTCGTACCATAATATCCCACTGTTCCATAGGATTTTGATTCGAGAAACATGCTGGCCCCTTAAATAGATTGATATTAAAAGTTTCAAACAACGCCGCTCTACTTTCATGTATTGGAATATTATCCTGTTGAAACGTTCATGAAATTTGATTTCTCACACGAATAAAAGATACTAAAAGATTTTCGAGTATTTCGATACACTCCGAACTGTTGGTTTTAGAAGAAGGAAAAATTAACTCAAAATTATTACCCCACGCCATAAGTCGTTCTCTACTGAAACTACGTTTGCAAAAATACTGCTTGTTAGCGAAAGACGCGCAAGTATGAACCAAGCAGTATGATCGTGCAAGCAATTTGAAGGTATTACAGACATAAAAATCGATGATTTATTACGCCAATTTATTATAATAGGCAGCCTTGTTAAGGTAGAGACGATAAACAGAATATTAAAAACAATCGTTTCTTCAATTTTGTGCGATCTCTTTACCATTCTGATTTTTAGTTATTTCGTATATGTTTAGAACGAGATATTTTTAACTTTTACAGTAATAGAGTACGGGACCTAGATTAAGGGACCCAATTATTGTGCTTATATTAATTATACTGATTTTTAAAGCATGTTATGTATATTTTAATATTCATTATACTTTAAAAACAAGTACAATTAATATAGGCACAGTAATTGGATCCCTTACCAAACTTATTGTTAGTAAAATTTTGCAAACCCCGTGAGTTCATACATTCAATTCGATTTAAGTACCACGTACATTTGTTATGTGAAAGTTACAAAAATATTAAAATGAGACGTACATAGGTATTTACTTTGTTTTCGTCGGAGAGCTTCTCCTGTTACAGGATAAGTTATTAAGACGTCGATTCAAGTGGGATCGATAATCAATACCCGTGACAGATGGCAAAATAGAAAAAAATTGTTGTAGGAAAGGGAAACAAGCTTTTTACGACAACTTTAATCGCGAGTCGAGATAATTGCACAGGAAATATTTATCGTCGAGTGTAAATCAGAGCGTGAAAGGTGCGTTTCTCTCGGACCTCTGTTCGATATTTTACAACTCATTAGCTCAGATCGAAGTTATACGATACACAAGTGCACCTCTTCGACTCTAAACTTACCGAAGATGCGAGTCGAGTAATTCGAAGCGGATACGTCGGCGGATGTATCAACGGAAACACACGTCGACTTTCTAACTACGCACCGTAGGAAACCCGTGGTAAATCTTTTGTGAATACCAAAGATTCATAAGAAATTATTCCAACGCACTGTACTTCCTTTCATCGTTTACAGTCAAATGTTTATATTATCTAATACGTGGACTGCAGATTTTATACGTTTAGGCAAATGGGGGGATCCAATTTAAAATAGTATCAGCGGTTAAGAGAATTTATGTGTGATTTGTATGATGTGTGTGAAATGATTAAAGAGGATATCGGGTTATACCATCTAATATAAACATATTCCAAACCATCGACATACCCACAGGGGTCACTAATAACCGCAGTTAGGTTCATGTGACATTAAACACGCAAAAAAAAAGAAAAAAGAAAGAACTTTTCATTTGGCTTCCGTTTCTTACAATTAATGCATAAAATTTTTATTTCGCATAAGGATCCACCACGGTCCAGTGTTTGCTCGATGTATGTACAAAACGCGTGTCGAGCCAGGAAATCTGGTAAGTATGTACATACTAGTGCTTAGAGTGGGTTTTTTCTTTTCAGATTTTTTCGTTTAATTTGTTTACCGCTTTGGAGAACACGTCGCACGGTTCGTGACGTTAGCTAAAACGCCTGCTTCTTCAGCGATTCTTCTTGCAGGTCCGTTATAATTGGAAACTGCGCGTGATATAGCTCGCTATGGATATATGTACAGAAATGATATATAATACGGTTCCAGGAACTGTTGTATATGTATCTCGCTACATTGTATCTCGCGGTATCTTTAGGTATCGAATCAAAGACAGAGCCGCGCTTCTTTTGGTCCGCCGACGTGTCTCATTCAGATATTTATCGTTTTCAAACGTATCGACGAGCTGCCGAAGTCAGCCAGTCTAAGCCTAGACTTAGTAGAGGAAACATCGATCAAATATCGTTCTAAATCATATCTGTGCTTTTATTCTTTCTAAATCAATACCTTGCTTCCCAAAAACCAACACTCGCTTTTCGCGTTCTGTTGTGCCCGAATTTATTGTAAATAAATACATGTTATTTGTAACTCAAAATGCAATTTCATGCGTGAAATTTAATCGATTGAAATTAATAATATAAATATGCAATGATAAAACATAATGAAATAAAAGAAGTGGGTTTAGTCGGCAGGATTTGAAACCCTTGCCGTCCGGCTCTTGTTGTATTCGAGAAAAATACAGCATTACATAGGAAATAATGAAGCTTTGAATCTGCCCGTATAATAATGGTATATATTCGTGAACAGGAGAACGAGATCTATAAGTGTGCAAAGTTCCAACCGAATCGGTGACCCGAAGGTCGTGGCCTCTCCTTGCGAGATACGATCAATTGTGGAATGGTCAAATAAAAGATTCATAATTTCTTATCATATATCAGCGATGCCAGTAGAAAGGATTATGCGTTCGGTATAGATGCGCCAAGTCTCTGCGCAAAGGGGTTAAATATTCTTGGCGCGCGGTATTCGAAACTGTGTGCATCGACGTTACTGATTCATAACCGTATCTTAGGTGGACGATGTACAAAGCACAATGCCGATTATACAATGCCGTGGGACTGGAGAGGCTGGAGGCTGGAGGCTGGAGGCTGGAGGCTGGGGACAGCGACGCGACGAGGAAGCGATTGGAAAGAGGGATGAAACGATACGCGTCGCGGATAAACGGAATAGAGATATTTATTAGTGTAGCCGGCAGTGTCGCTTCTATGAAGCCAATTTACATCTCGAGTCACGTGCATAAAGATAACTTGTCGCGGGAGCCATAGATATACGCGGACGTATGGATCGCAAGGGGTCTCCGTTATACGCGAAACGCCATTAGTACCTTGTGCCCCACCGAGGGGAGACGGACATTGATTTGTGTTTTGATGCGAGCTACCAGACTGCGAACCTTCGCGTGGAATTAGCGAAACGTATCTATTTATCCTGCTAATTCTCACGGCGCGCGATACCCGCCGCGAATTATTATTAGGAAAGCTCGCCGCGAATAAATACCGTTCAGCGTGCTTTCTATACAACTACCGCGTCGATGCGCACTCGATTATCCTGATGCAGCTTCGACACTTATTTGCTAGCTTGTACTGTCGTAAATACACTCTGAATCTTTATGCAAATTAAAAAGTTTCTGCACCAATTGCAACATTCGGGAGGTAAATATAAATTCATACTTTTCACCGATGATTTAAAGTTAAGATAATTTAAATGACTTAAAGTTTTCTAATATTTCTGGAGCTGCAAGTATCACCAAAATTAGAACTACCCATTCTGTAATTATCTCTGAAAAAATTTTAGATACAAACATTTTACAGAAAAAGTGTACATTTCTAGGTGCATTTACCTTTAAAAAAACGTCTTGTCAAATTAAACTTTAACTTAGGGGACCACAAATTTTGCAATGTTTTTTATACATATAATCCCGTACATTTTTACGAGAAAATAACAAAAATCAAAGTTTTAACGCTAGGAATTAACTGGTTCAAAACTTGTGCGCGTTTAAACTAGTGCGATTTCAAGTGTTTTTGCAACATGGCGGCGCCCTTACCTATCAAAAACGCTTGAAATCACTCAACTTTTAACACGCATAATTTTCGAACCAGTAAACTCTTAACCCTTAACGTTCAAACTTCGATTTTTGTAATTTTCTCGTAAAAATGTACGGGATCATATAAAAAAACAATCCAAAATTTGTGATCCCCTAAGTTAAAGTTTAGCCTCTGATCATATTATGTTAAAACGTGGATTACATTATAATAAATTATCGTTTATGTCGTATTTTAATAGTTACCAATTTCTGCTACAAAATTAACATTCGTAAAGAATCATTTTAAAAAAGTCGGTAAAAACATTTTCAACACTGTTCTTTTGCTAATCTGTAATGGATCGAGACGCGAAATTGATATAAAATTCATAAATAATTCATCGATAACTCGCGTCGTTTACTATTACAATTATTCATAAATGCTGGCGACAAATATGTAAATGAAATTCGATAAATAATGTTCGTATCGTGTCGTTAAGGTAGAAAAGTAAAAGAAAATACGGTCGACGAAAGAAACATGTACCAGGACAAATATGCAACTACGTCGTTTATAATTTTTGTTCTCTCTACAATTTGCTGACAACAACCATTCCACAAACGGGAAGATACTGTGTCGCAGGATAGAAATACGAGAAGAAGCTTTATACGATATTATGCAGCTATGCAGAAATCGAAAACTATGTCAGCACTTTTTTTGTCCTTTCGACGATTACATGGTAATAGTGAAAAATATTCACCTGTCAATCTTAAATAGAGATCTTAAATAGCGATCTTTTAGCTAAAGTAATAGGTAATAGTTAAAGGTAATAGCGAGTGCAGTCACAAATGGAAATGTTAAACTATTATCTGTTTTTTTTTTTATGATGATTCGAATTACTAGAATTTTCAGTGTTTAAATATATCAAAGAATGGTTTTGTAATGTTATAGAAATATAAGTGCACAAACTGATTTTCTAATTTCGTAACCATATTTTAGTATCATTTGTAAGTAGTATTGGATGTATCATGAATGAAACTTGAACCGTAGCTTTCAACTAAAAATTTCACACTTTTAACCCTCAAACGCGACGACGGAACCCGGGTCCTATGTTGACCCACCGTATCAGAATCCTCGTTCTCGTCATTGACGAATTAATTAAGCGGAGAATGTTTCCTCTGCACACGGTAAAACTTCTGCTACGTGCACCTATGCGCCCCTATTATACATAGGAGCATCTCGATTATCCGAACTAAACAGCGAAACTGTTCGAATACTAGAACAGTTCCTCGGTTCTAATGCTAGATTAAATTTTTCTTAACCTCTTGCGCTACCATTTATTTTGTGGTTATAGCAATTAGAAATTCTTTTCTTGATCCTTCAGAATGTCATTGCCTGTTTTCTCCACCTTTTTATACAGGGTGTTCCGTGATAAGTGCCGTTCGACATAACTCCTGAACTGTACGCGATAGGTCAAAGATGTAGCGGGACTTTTGTCACCATTTTCTATGTAAAGTGTCAGTGTGACAAAAAAAATGTTTATCTCAATATTTTCAAGGTCATTTCAAGGTAACTTCGTGTTTCTCAAATGGAATGCTATATTTTTGTTTTGATATTATAAAAGTACAGAAAAAAAGAACAAGTTCGACATACATCTTTGAAATGACTTTGAAGTAATCCAAGGTTGCGCGTACCGTTCAGGAGTGTATATCGAATGGCACTTACCGTGGAACTCCCTGTATACCGACTACAACAAAATAGAATTTTATTTCGGTTTGAAGGCAATTAATTTGTCCGATACATAAATAGCGTTGCATATGGGTGACCTTAGATTGAGCTATCTAAAAGATAATCGAGATCCTACCGTAACAATAAGACAACTCACGCATCTTCTTTTTTGGATTCGGTCTTATCGAGTGGCAAAACGATGTTAATAATGTCATCGATAAAAGGTAAAAAGAGGCGTCGCAGGCCGTTGAATGGTATCCATTCTGAAGCGTCATAAATGTGGACAAAAAGGACCGTCGGGAAAAAGGATTGTCGATTTTCGAACGGTGTCGTGCGGGACAATGGTTCGAGAAGGAAAGAACGTCGCCAATCTTGGGACGAAGCATATTATGGTATGCAGCTATGCGGTCAGGCACGTTATATGATTATTTTGTGCGACCACGGCAAGGCCACCCTATGGCGAGGTGACAGGATCTCCTCGCGTCTAACCCGTTGTCTTGTGGATCAGGAACCTTGAGGAATTCCCGAAGAGGAGGCCCGTTTAAAGAACCGAACCGGTGCGCCTCCTCCTCCTCGAGAACGGCGAGTGAAAAAGAGAAGGAAAAAAAAGAAAAAACAAACAAAAAAAAAACACTTGTAAAACGAAGAAAATGTGTCGCACAAAAGGCCCCCGAAGAGGTCAAGCCGGGTCAAGTGATGCGATTTGGTTTATGGCGCGAGAGAGAGTGCCTCTTCTCTTGCATTATTGTATTTTCGTCGGTGATTTACGATAGGAACACGACTACGTTACGTTTCTGTTTCTCTTTTAATCTCTTTTTCTCTGGTTCGCTCGTCGTCTGCCTTCTGCTCGACAATCGCTACTTCGAAATTTCTCCTCGACTAACGAGACACTTCTCTTCGTGTCCTCGATTCTGATGTTTCACCCGGAAATCGCCAATCGTCGTCTATTTCCTTGTTCTTGTTGGCCCCATCGCACGGGCCACTTCGAAACACAGATATTATACATATATATTTCTGACATATTAATTCACCTGTCACGTGACACTGCGACACGTAAACTGAACTTCAAGAGGATGATCCTCGTAGCGTATCTCAATATCTTGAACAGAGCGTTCTGCAGGAGTGTGCAAGTTCCCGAAATTACGGGTACCCGAGTCTTCGGCTCGGGATTTTGAGAAGTTTTTGAGAAGAAGAAATATTATAGAAAATTGCTGGGCCCATTTAGCCAGATCAGTAATATGCCGGTGGAATTTCGAAACCTTGACGAATTAAAAACCTGCATTGAACGAAACTGGGCAGTGTTAAGCAGGAAATTTGTTAAAAAAAACTATATAAATCTATGCCAAAATGTTTAGTGGCAGTTATACAAACAAAAGGCGGAGTTACGAAATATTAAAACACTATTTTTTATACATATTCTTATATTTTAGCTATTTTAAGAAATTTGTGCTATCATTTTGACGCACCAATTTTTTGTTTAATGCTACACATTCTCCAATAAAATTGTTTCTTCGCGTAATAAATGTGTTAAAATATATTGAAGTAATTGGTTGTTCTTATCACGCAGTATACAGGTCACAAACAATGTAATATACTACTTGAAAAGTTAAATACCATTTATTTGTATAATGTGCTATCTTTTTGTCGCGGAGTGTATGATGCGGGTACCCGTCCGAGCCCGCGCGCGCCCGACTTTTTCCAAGTTCGACCCGAACCCGAAATCTTGAGTACCCGCACCCCCTGGCTTTCTTCATGGAAACTGTACAAGGTGGATCTAAGAAATTTTATTGTGAAGAAAAAGAATAATTTTTTTATGTGCAACGTCACCGTTTAAAAATATACATAAAATGTGAAAAACAATGCGAAAAACATGATAGCTATAAGTAAAGGTGTTATAAAGGTGTTATAGTAAAAAATGCTTAAGTACTTATATTTTGAGATTACCAGAAAATATAAACAAACATCTATATATTGTGCTGTATATTTGGTTAAAATAATTAAAACGATGCTACGATACAAGATTCGATAGAATTTAGTATGATTTTTATTTGTTTTAGATCTACAAAGACTGTTCCCATAAGATTTCATTTCACTCCACGAACATTAAGTTACGAACATTAATTACACCCTAACTATTACTATTGCATCCAAGTGAATTAGTTTGTCCGCCCGACTTTGAATTCAAACATCATTTTAAAGTTTGTTTAGAAATGAAAAACATATTTGTGCCTAAATACGAGTGCTGGTTTGCTGGGGGCATTGCGCCATATGCTATAAAAATTCTCAAAAAAAAAAAAGAAAAAATAGCCAAAGGAACGGAAAGCTCGTATACAGAGAACTCTGGATACCGTTCTTTACAGCGAATTGCCTATCCGCGTCCTTAAGTATCCAGTTACAGGTGTGCCCCAGCAAATTAGCCAAGCGGCCAATTCCGCCGCGTGCTCGATGGAACGTCGCGATTAGTATTCCGATCGTCGAAGTATTTCTGTTACGTAAAACCGATCACGAAACGCATTCCACGACGTAATTATTAACACAATGGTTGCATTGTTAACGAGGGGGTCGTAGTTTAATTGCGCTGTAATTGCGCTGTGGACGGGATGTAATGACGCAGACGAAATTCATTAGCTTACGTTGCCAAACGTGCAACCACCGCCATCGCCAGCCAGACGCGACTTCTTTCCTATCCTTCGTTCTTTTAATGATTCTGTAACCCGTGGATTCATAGACGCGTGGTTCGCGATGCTCGCCGACAAGATTTACATATTGCATAATTATTGTAACGGTTCATTGACACGACGGGGAAACGCGTAAATCTCCGCGCATAGAAAAGCACATAATGCATACAGTAGTACCCCAGAGTTACCGTCCTTCCATCTCTCGTCGGTTTCGCTAGCAGCGCAACAGACAATTGTTTAAATGTGCCATGTGTCATTACTAGACTGCGGATGTTTATGCAACTTCCAATTTTTATAGAAAAATTTTAAGAAACTGGAATGACATAAAATCCTATTTTTAATGGGAACAGCCCTCGTAGATCCAAAGCAAATAAAAATCGTGTTCAATTCTCTCAAATGTTATATTATAGCATTTTTTTTAACACTTACATAAGCCATAAATGCATAAAGATCCGCTGTATAGTCATTACTAAACAGCGGATTTTTATGCAGAATAACACTTTTCTACCCGAATTTCAGCAAGCTGGAATGAAATAGAAAGTTATTTCCTTTACTAATATGTTTAATAGGTCAACCATAATTGTAACAGTATTTTTAAATTCTTCTAAGTTCTAATACTTTTACTGTTTTTAATCACACCTACCCATTTTTGTCATACAATCCGGAGTCTAGTTATGAATACGAGTTTAGCGCCATGCGGTTCGATTGCTAAAACGCTTTTTTCGATTCAAGGTTAAATCACAAAGATGATTTCAATATAACAGTGGGAATAGTAACAGTTCTTTATTTATGCGTCACAATATTCGCCGCACGTTTATGAATGCATAAACAAACTCTTGCTTCTGAGTGTACTGTTCTTGGTGTGGAAACTGGAAAAGTGATCTCCCGAGGGGGTTGCTTTTCAACAGGGACTATTGCACGCGACACAGGCTTCCGTGCGCTGGAAACGGAACGCAGATAAGCGAACCTCGGAACTCAACTGGGCCACGCGGCTCGAAAGCTTTCAAAGAACAAAGGGTCATAAGTTCGAGAAACGAAAGAGCAGCGAACGACGTCGATCAGTTATCGACATCAACGACTCTCTTTGCGATTAATTAATTGGTATTTCCGATCACACGTCGCAGGAATGTTATTTACACGTAACACAAACTTATTGCAAACATATGCGATGAAATTCTTTTAACCCTCATAGCGATCCTCGGAACGAAGGTTCATTCATTTACTATTTTTGACTATTTAGTACTGTCCACTCTATGGACATTTTTAGATGATTTACCATTGCATACACGACAAATAATGTGGATCCAACAGGATGGTTGCCCTCAAGAATAGCAAGGGATACATTAAATCGAATGTTCCCAAATCGTTGGATAGGGCAAGGTGAATGGAGACCCCTGGGGTCTTCCTGTCTTAATTCTAGTCGCAGGCAGAAATGTTAATTCTCCAAAACGCGTAGCGTATATTGAAATTTGTAAATACAGTTTATCTATTGACATAGTTTTGTTTAGTCTTTCCCTGGAACGTGGTCCTTCGAGAATTCATCAAAAGCCCGAAAGATCGAAAAAAAATCAAGCACGGAAGTAAAAAGAATAGTGCATTGAAATTCTCGAAAATTATTTATTCGTGTAAGAAATCAAATTTCATGGGCGTATCAACAGGCTAATATTCTAATAAATAAGCGTCGAGAATCTGCGGTATGGTTTGAAACTTTTAATATCAATTTATTGAAATGACCAACCCGTTCCTCGGATTAAAATACTTTGCCAAGGTGGGGTATTATGGTACGTGGTATTTATGCAAATAACCGGCAGTTCTCATACGATTCGAAGCTGAAAGAAGCTGTTATTGAATCTTGTCTTCTAATTAGCGAAGAAATTTTGAAAAAATTAATCGGAAGTATGTCGTACCGTATATTTTAATTAATGCGTAAGAAAGGAAGTTCTACACATTATTCAAATTTTTCACTTTAAAAAGTTGTATTATAATTCCATCATTTTGTTGAAATATAATATTTTGCATGAAATGACTCGTTTCCTTATTTATTCATTTATTTATTATTGCTTCAAACCAACTGGTTTATTTAGCAACATTTTTACATGTTTTTCCTTTTAACTCTTTTCACGTAATTCTATTGGCATTTGGAAATTATACAGTTACGCTCGAAATTGTATTTCTTTAAAACACGACGCTATAAATAGAGCGCTATAATTAGTTGATTTAACGTGCAAAGCTAGGATGTTCTATGCAACTATTTCTAACAGCCGTACGAGGGTTAAATGAAAGGAGGTTTCATGCTTGTGCGCAAACGAGTGCAAAAAGAAAGCGCAAACGAATCACGTTTCAAAATAGATTTTCGTACGTCGTCGATAAATGAGATTCGAGATTTCACGGTCGTGTTAACGCGTATAATTAATCTTGCTGAAATGATATAGGAGGTTCTTTCAGGTAGCTTTTTGGTCATGAAGATATTGGCGAAGTCGAAGTGTGATATTTAAAGTTGAGAATCTTCTTTTAAACTTCAACATAAATCGTGGCCAGGTAGCGACAGAGAACGAGAATAAATATACCCGGACGTTTATTATTTAGAGGTTCTTGTTCGATACCTGAGCGGAATTGGCCATTACGAAGATACAGGTATAAATAATGATAATATAATGATCATATGCAGGGATCGAAAGAATTATTACTGAATTAATAACTTAATATTACCCAAAGTATTACGGTCCTCCTCGCATGCCATATTTTTTTAAGTTTCGTAGTTTTCATGATCCAACTGTTTATTTTTTATTGCAGTTTTTAATTGAACAAAATAGCAATTAGAAGTTTTTTTATACTCAAATGTAGAAGCATTCGAGTAAATTATTAGAAAAAATAATCTCATTAAAATCTTGTCATTATATATTGTGTACACATACATTTGTTCATTACATTAATATTTTTCGAAATATTTGCCCTAAAAATTGAAAATAGGACACCCTGTATAGTCTGGATTCATCGCCATGCGATTTTCGCGTGTTTCGAACAGTGTAAATTGGTTCACCATTACGATGAATGCTTGCAAATGATTGACTGTATATTGAAAAATAGTAGATGTATGCATAATAGTTTATGTATGTAAGTCTGTATTACCAATGAAAAATATTTATTATCTGCATTTGTATTTTTGCACCTGCGGTGGAACAACGTAGGGGAGAGTTGCCGAATGCGTACCACTTGATTTATTAAATATCGAATAATACCGGAGCGACAGAGATGCCTTTAGATTTTATCATCGCCTTACACGTAGATGCGATGTGCGAGAGATCACCAACTGTCTCATTCCCGGATTAAAAGCGTGGTATTGCTCTTCGGTAAGCTATAACGCGACTAATATATTTAGAGACGCGAGAGCATGTTAAGCAGGTTTCTGCGCCTCCTCGCGAACGCGAACACGGCCGGGTAAAAGACCCATCGGACTACATGTATGTATGTATGAAGACCGAGCTCGGATAGATACTAGAGGTGTTCGAGAACCTGCAAATTTCTACCCGATACACGGAACGGTTTGAGAATTATTTTAGTCGGATCGGTATTCTCGACATTTTGAGACGAGCTTCAATGGATACAAACCGAAAGTGATTAACACGTTTCGTGTAACACTCCTCGTGAAAAAGATAGCCCAGGTGTGCTATCTTTAATTTCTCAATGACGCATGTAAAGTTTTACGTTTCTGACGTATAATCTCAAAACATTATGAGCTCAGAATATGCGGTTCGTTGAAAATAATTAAAAATATTACAAGTAGGTAGAGATTTTTGCGACAGTTACGGAGATATAGAATAAGATATAGATAAGCACCAGCGACATTTTTGGAAGTCTAAACCAAAGAAAATACATGTGTTTCACGACGTTCCACGATGGTGCGTCACTTTCTCTCCCCGCGGGGGAAGAAACAGTCTCTAGCCGCGCAACACTGCTAATTGCTAACGAACCTCTGTTAACTGATGAATTAATTACACTTGCGTTCACCGTTGGTGCTGGGGGTCCGGATCCAGGCGGAGATACTATGTATTTGAATGGATACTTTGTTATCGCTGTACCGTGAAAAGCATTACGATTGCAATGATCGTATGATATTTATTGCGTACCGGAGATGCCGAACCGATACCAGAGAAATTCAATTCTCTGTGGTCGCTGTATTGTTGCGTATACTTTCAAAGGATGACACAAATTTGAATGTAACAGTGGTTCTTCGATAGATGCGATAGAAAATTAAAGATATTATGCTGATACTTTTTAGTTTTTACTATTACAATGCTCTCTCAATTGAATTCTATACTATTTACACATTAAACGTAAATTTTAAACACTAGTTACACGTGTGCGACGATTATTCGGCGAATAAAGAGATCAACCCAGTTGTTTTAATACAGTTTATTGGATGAATTTTACAACTGCTTTTTTAATTTTTAATAGCCAGTTATAATGATGCACTTTCTTATGTTTTTTTACTAGTCTTTCGTACCAGCAAAAAATAATTCTTTCTATCAAAATCTGATATAATTTATTATATCACATCTAATATCATATTATAACATTCACTTCCGTATTTTCAGCAGGCGCAAATACAGATAGGAAAAACGATTTGTCGGAAAATTGAGCGAACGAAGAGCTGCGTTTACTACACTTTAAAAAATGATATACCAACGTGAGACCTAATTTACTAGTCTACAATAATAAATGAACGCATATTAAGCTAGTAATATCCAAGTCCTCTCCCCGGATAAATAAAACCATTAACTTCGAACGATAACGCAAAACACCTGCGACTTTCATTCCACTCCGCTGATCATTATGTTCGACATGATTGCGCACGATAGGCTTTTTATTTTTTCTTAAACTTATGATCAACACGTATATAATATCCAACATCTGATTCGCTTTCTGGAACATTAAATTGTGAGCCATCGTTTCTATAAGATACTAACAAAAGTTTCTTAATCTTTCAAGATTATAAAATATACATTATGATAAAAAAGTAAAAGAGTATTGTTAAAAATCAAAGCTTAATTCTATAGTGTTAGAAATATTTATTTTTAAATTTCAAATTCTACATAGCTATCAAATTTAATTATAATTTTACACTTTTTTTCTACTTTTTTTACTTTATTTTTTCTAATAAATATCAAAGTCTTAAGCGGCACATGTTTAATATTCGAACAATAGAATATACGTTTTTGGTATTGTAATTAAACATTTTAAAAATATTAACGGTCGTTGAATATAAGGGATTAACGATCAATCATTTTACGAGTAAAACGAATTTTCTAAAATTTCACAATTTCAAAAAAATAATTTCTTATGTTACTGTATGAAAACGTTTTGTGTCATATGTAAGTAATTATTAAGTAATTATGAGTAATTATTGTGTCATATGTTATTGCTTCGAAACCTATGATTAGAATTACTTATACGATTCTCGTGCCCGTTTACAGGGACTATATGTACATAGTTATCATGACGATAAAAGTAAATCACCTGTTACACGTTCGCATTCCATTTCTTCCTATTCGGATAATTAATATTTTTTTTTTCAAAGGTATTTTATCGATAAACTTATAATTGCCAATAAGTCATTCATGTTTTATTAGTAACAGTTAGCAACACCTTTACCCGTTCAAATACTAGATCAACTTTCTGCAGGTATTTATTTCGACCTGTTCGATTGTGCAACGATAGGAAATGTACACCCAACCAATATCTCTTTACACTACGATACGTTGAACTAAATAATAGGAATAAGTATGTTGCAAGCAAATTACACAATTTTCATTAAGTAAAACTTGTAATTGATATAAAAAATAATTAATGCTCACTACGAGATACGCAGCAAAAATAATTATGTGAGCTAAATGTGTGCACATATTTATGCATATTTGATTAATTAATTGCCTATATTAAGGAAATGGCTACGTGTTTTGCATAAAGAAAGCCAAATTAATTTTATGCGCATAATTATTCCAGGTCATAACCTGTTATTCAGAAGCATAACGACTTTTCTTTGTTCTGTTTTATTTTTTATTTCATACAGAATACACTTTGCACGTAATAGAATTATTTTAAATTATAACCGTATAAGGTACATGCATATGCCTATCTGCATCAGCCGCTTGGCAGCAGATTGGCCAAAACTGCTTTTTAACCGTTCAAATATCGTTAAACTTCTTTTAAAGAATATTTTCGCAAGATTATGCTATCAATTTTTGTGTAAAAAATTAATATGTCGATTTGGGCACCTCTGACAATATTAAATCACTCAAAAAATAATGTTACTGTATAAAAGTAATTTCAAAGAGAACAGTATAAGTTTTACTCCTTTTTTAAATTACTTACAGCGATTTTCATTTTAAAAAATGAGTACCGTTTTCTTTATTGAAGATCAAACAAGACACGACGTCATTTATGAAGCAACCTTATAAATTAAAATAAAACACTAAAATTAAATAAACATTCGGGTTATCTCGACTTATCTTCTCGAGGACGGCTTTGTGGACTCACGTTGTGATAGTAGTTTACTTCGGCGAATGTGACCCTACAGTGTTTACCCTTTTCCAAGATTATCTTCATAAAATTACATCGCAATGCGATTATGCTTTACAAAATAAGTATAATTGATATTGGCACGGTAATTGGGTCCCTTGCCCTGGCTATAAGACACGCAATAATTTCGTCAAAAAAAAAAAGGGGTGATTGGTATATTCATGTAACTCGTAGACGAAGAATCAGTTTATTTCTGTGTGACGTGTGAGTGACCCGGCGCGGCGGGTCGGCGGAAGGTGAATCGCAGAGAGAACGCCCGAGCGTCGTTTCGCAAACGACATGTAAATCGTCGGAATGATATCGCGACGCCTTAATCGCCGCTTCATAAACGTTTCCCCGTGTTCCGTACGAATCCACAGTTTCACGAGGGAGAGAGAGAGAGAAAACAGCAATAAAAGGCGACGACGAGACAGTCGAGCGGTGGCGGTTGAGATACCCGGGAACGTGGCGATTCACCACCGGGATCAACGGAAGAAAATATTTTTAAATTCAAACGAAAAAGTATGCAGCCAGCCGCAACGACACGCGAGTTATTGTGCTTTGAATATATGTATGTATATTCACAGACGGGAACACGAAGGTGTATGTACACTGAAGCATTGCGCTCTCCGTGGCGACGTCACGGCAATTTCGATACCGGGAATTGCTGAAACAGCGAGCACAAGGAACACTTTGTCGAACGAACTGGAGCAACGCGCGCGGAATTCGTTCTGTAGTCTGTATGCATGTACACACTCGTGGTTCCTCGGCCACGTGCTTGTCTCGTCGTAGTTTCTGTTTAACAAGCTTCTCCGCTTCCGGTTCTCTGTATGTATAGACAGAATCTGCACACCCGCCACTGCTATCGTCCAAAATGTAGCCTGACGACCCACCTTCGTTTAGAGAAATTCCCTTGCAACTTGTTTTATTTCCTTTGCATTTCAGTTCTCGATGAGATCGCGATGAATTGCTTCAGTTACATTAACCCATTAAGTCCCAAGCAACGAAATAAAACGATTTTTACGTAAACCATCATTTATTACATTTAATTCTAGTTTCGGACTCCTACGATTTTGTGGGACAAAATAAATAAACGTAAGGAAAATAATGTAATTTAATACACATAAAGCTTGGATTATATTACTGTACTACATGTTCAAACTTATTACGCAAAAAGATGAACGAGTTCTTATGACTTAAGACAAAAAATTGGTTTAGCAAATAACAAACTAATTCGTGGCTTCCACTGTTAACCAATTTTGTAACTTTAATTTCTAATAAAATCTGTCTAATTCTTAAGATAGAGTAAATACCTAGATAATGGAGATTACTTTGAAGAGTAAAATGCATTTTAGTTGTTTGTCGATAATTAATAAAACGAAGAAACAGCTGCAAATTAATTTGTACATCTAATAACATATTTTGAACAATAAGGAGCGTTAAGCTGATTTTCATTACATATTTCACTGCAAACATAAATGAATCGAGCAATTATACTGGTAAAATATTAGTCATATGTACATAGTTGGTAATATCGTGGTCGTAAGAAGTAACTGTTTGAACAGGATTGAGTTATTGATCCTGTTAAAATCATGAAATATGCATAATATTAGAAGATATTTATGGCGCCTCTCGAATATTAAACGTATTATTATCTACATTTCACTTATTAGCGTTACGAAAGTGTCATTATGTGATTTTTCAATATTTCCAACAGCCCAGAATTTTTTTGAATTGCATTTGCAAATGTTACACTAATGAAGTTGAATACATTAAGATAAAAATGCATCTTAATTTGTCTATGCAAATTGTATGAAATTATAAAATCATACGTCAGCTATATTGTATTGCGAGTTTTTCGGGAATCCAATACGACACTTGTCAATAATTACACACAGTTTTACGATCATTAAGTAAAACCCGGACAAAGACACTGGCCGACTCGTAAATGTTGCATGCAGTCTCTTCCATGATTTTTTCGTTAATTGGCCAAACGTCCTTGAGTAGCCTTCATCGATTACATACCTCTCGAGAGTTGCAAATTTTTTAAAACAGGATCACATTCTGAACAGATATTAGTGGAAACGATAAACTTTAATAGTACAGCCAATGAAGTTGCTTTCATTAAAATCGCAAGATGAAGTCATTTGCTTAAACGGCATTTCAAAGGTTTTTTATTTTTTTTAATTCGGTTTCAAAGCTACAAGCTTTGAAAAAAGTTATAGATGTGCATTCTAATAGCTAAAATATGCCCAATTTTTTCATAATTTTCAATTGAAGAGGATAAAAGAAATAAAGGAAAAACCTAACTTTCTTTGTCACCCCATTGCTACCCCCATGTCGACATGTAGAGTTGAAAATTGGCACAAAGTATTTTCTTTGGATAAGCTATCGAATGGCCTGTTGCAAATTCAATTTGGTTTGAGGGCACGCTTAACCTCCTTATCCGGCTACACACTTTATTAATTCATTTATTCGTTTTTGGCTGACAACTCTGATTGCTGATCGCAGTATCCTCTGTAGCTGTACCTTTTTTTTTATCGCGGACGCGACGTCGTGATTTTCGCTTGCGAAAACTTGATCGAAAAACGAAGTGGTTAATTAGAAAAGGGAATTCCTCGGAGATGCAGTTGGGCAATTCCTCCTTCAAGAACGACTGTGCTTTTGTAGTTTAATTGAACGGGAGAAAGGGCGACGAATATGGAAACACGCGAAGACTGTCGTTTTCAAACAGCTTTGGGAGTTTAAAGTAGAGCAACTGTCGAGATAAGGAAAAGTGAATCGACCGCTTTCACGGTTGTTTATATTCTATTTGCGGCCGTGGAATAAATGAATGATCCAATTAGTTCAATTCAGCTACTCGATGAATGTGTACGGCACTTCCATTAAGAAAATATCTTTTACCTGCTGGCGTCAGATACTTTCTGCCGGGAACAATAATAAAAGAGTAGTATGTAGTAAGAATAAAATTAATTTCATTATTTTCCAGTGGTCAAAACGTGTCAAACGTGAATTTTATTTCGAAAAAGACATTATTCTTTTTATTTAGTTAAAATTTTCGCAGATTCACTCGAAAATCTGAACGACTGATAAATGTATTCGTTACGAGAACTTATTGTAAGTAGAATTTTGCAAGAATAATAAAGTGATAAGTACCTACAATTCCCAAAGTGTTGGAGAGTGAACAAAACAAAAGAAAATCAATAAGTTCTCGCGCAAGTTTAGAGCGCAGCATCGAAAATCGTCAGAGCACTGACCTCTCCTCCAGAAATAGTAAAACGATAATTTAATTAGAATAGAGCGAGACAAGATATTTTAGAATTTCGATTAACGGTGGGATCATCGTACTCGTTACATTTCTCGAACGTAGATTAACACACAGACCTCTCGCACAAATGCAATGTATTAACTCTGCATGTTCCTTTTCAAATTAGAACTTCACTCTAGTTTCAACCAGTGTGCAATTCACGTTTAAATTCATAAGACACAAAACATAAAAATGCATAAAAATAAACATTTGTTTACATAGAAATTTCGGGAATTGCAAATTATACAGTTTAATACTAAAATGGTGTTTTTCAACAAATATTATTGTAAAACTTTGATTCGTCTTAGTCTTAATTTGGTTATAATTATTGAAATTACAAAAATGCTTGTGTTAGAAACTATTCGTTCAAGCACATATTGTTATAAAAGTTGCAAAAAATCTAAATAAACTCAGTCTTGTAATTTTTATAGAACAATGAATATCGGTCATACTTTATGCTCGGGGTGGTAAAATAAATTAAGACTTTTAGCTAGAATGTTCATTGGTTCATTATTAGTAGCTGAGTGAATTAGTAGATGAACAACTTCCATAAAATGACGATACAAATTTATTTTTATATAAATTCAATTATATAAAAAATACTGCGATGCTCTCTCCTCGATTTACAAAATTGTACTATGTACTTTGCGGTTTGAATGTATTTGTTATAAATAACCATTGTCTTATTCAATAAGGCGGCTCATTTATTTTGAGTTGGCCATGCCACATTAAGAATAGTCTTTCTTTTATGCCGATTGTTTAGGTTTAGAAGAGCAATTAAAATAAAAGAACTATTTAAATACCATATTATCTTGTGCGGTCAAATTGACCGACTGCGGTAGGTAGGACAGGCTAAATAGTATATTTCTTGGAAAAATGTAAAATAAAACGAGAAATAAGTACTGAAAAATAAACTATGCATACTTTAAGAAAAGCCGTAAAGATAAATAGCGATGTGATCATCTTGTATGTACGAAATTGTACGCAGAAGTTTGAAAAGGTCAATTTGACAGGCGGTGGTGGAAGGTTTAGTGTTATACATATTTCTCACAAGGAAAGTGTGGAATTCATGATCGAATTGGAAGGGAAGATTAATCAGGTTTTACGAAAATGTCTGTTATCACTGGACTCCCAACTTGTGGCCTATAGCCCCGACCGCGATCACTTTGACTATTATATGTGGACGGGGGGGGGGGGGGGCTAGTCAAGGCAAAGATAAATGCAAAGCATCACAATACCTAAAGTGTACTGTCAAAAATGAAAATGATGACTAGACCCGCGGATCTTTATGCAAAATAAAAATTGTTTGCATCAACTGCAAGACTCTCTTCAGTGGTTGTATGAAGTACTAAGAGATGCGTTGATATTGTTAAATGTTTTTAATCTTCTCAATGTCTGAAATTACACTCACACTTTTATGCTATAAATGCATAAAATCCTCAGTTTAGTGATGACAAAAACGTATAAGAGGTAACGATAAAAGAGGCTAAACCGAGTAATTCCATTCTTCGCACCATTCACTAGTTTTGTGCAAACTGGCAAAACAATATCTCGACGTTTACCTGGAATTTGAACGGTTTTCCAATGATTTTTCCAGATTTATCTGTACGCAACCTGTTCAACCCCCCTAATGCTTTTCAACCCCGTCCCTCTTTGCCTCCGCAATCACGTACACGGCGAATACACGCGTAGGACAGACACGCATACACGTATCGAGAGGGCCGTGCGCGACAATAGCAGTTCCGAAGTCGTTTTATTGTCACGCACTTATTGTCCATCGCGTATCGCGGCTCGTAAACACTGTCTCAACGTTGAAAGCATGCCTCGTGGGCAGACTTCGTAATCGCTTTGGAGGTTACGTCGAAGGTTAGCCCTTCGCGCGAGAGCTTTTCTCGCGCGTCGACACGAGCGGTCCTAGTCGCGACGCATTGCGGTCCTTCAGGACCGAAGGGATGCTCCCATGTTGAACAGAGGGCAACCTACACCAACATTTACATATACCAATTCCGGAATGCATCTACCTGTATCGTTGACTTTCAACCCTCCCCCAATTACCCAACTTAATTGGTTCCTTGGTCTTTAATCGATACAACGGCAAAACATCAACACGATGGAAAAATAAAAAATTCAATTTGTAAATTGCTTGTTCGGAAGCGAGAAATTCTGGCAAGATGGGTCCAAAAATTAAAATAATACAATAATGAACGATAAATCGATACGCGGAACGTATTACTCTTTCAAAAGCAGTGGAAGTTGTATCGAATTGACACAAGAGACGTTAACCTGTCAACATTTTACAACATGTTTCCAACTCCTTCGATATTAAATTTCTTTAATATTTAATCTGTACATTTCAGTATCTTTTATTTCCATACGCTGTGACATGATTCATTTAGTCGCCCCTAGTGTACCTCAATGTACATGGCGCACAAAAGCGTATAAACGAGAATCAAATTTTTAATTCACGTTCAACTATTACTTTGTTCGGATTTTCATTGGTACACTGTGAACCAACGAGTCCTCTTATCAAGGTCGTTTTAAAATCTGTGTACTCTTATTTACAAACACTTGTTTGAATTAAACTCAACTCGTACGCTCGAGCAAACGCGTATGTCACTGGCTCTAAACTTTTGGTACAATAAATACACTGCAAGTGTATTTTCAGTTTTCGTGAATTTAAACCAACATAAAATTCTCGGCAAATGACAATCTTTAACAAGGTCGCGAAACAACATTTTTTAAGGCGAGTTCAAAGTTGAACACCCGACGATTGACGCAAGGGTTAATTCGGATCCGCTTTCAACCAAACAGCGAACAGAAGCTGCGATTCAAAAGAGAAACACGAGAACTACGAGTACGACTTGCTTTACGATTTTCGGATTGCTTTTTATCGCTGAAGGGACACCGGATTAAAATACCGGCGAGAGTCCTGCGCGAAGCGACCAAACTGTAAATCACTTGAATCGGCCCGCAACAAAGTAGTAATAAGCGAGCGATAAAAGGGTTATCCGACGCCGACACAGACATAACAATCAAATTACTGTCGAAACGGAGTGTGCACTCACCGTCGATGAACCTAACGAAGTCAACACCGCACCATAGTACCTCGCGTATATCAGGGGAGTAAACGAACACGACGATTAGGTAAAGTCCAAGCACGAGTCACGATTTCCAATCCCTCTGACGGGGCACCAAAATGTCACCACTTGTAAATTCGAGCGAAGAACACAGGACACGGCCGAGACTTTCGTTTACGATACGATAAATCGCGTCGATTCGATTTTCGACCACGAGAAAGCCCTGTCTCGACGAATCGAAAGGAAAACACCGGGAATTTCGGGGAGTGGAATGAAACGTGAGCTTCGATCGATGTCCGTGCGCAGACTGCCCGCACCTCGCTACTGCCGGGCGGTCCGTCATGTTGCGGTCTTGTTCCGTCTCGCTCCCACTCTCGCTCCATTCCTCTTCCCCCACTAACCAACGATTGCGCTGCGCTGTGTATCGCTCTTCCCCTTCAAAATAAGACACGCCGCGTTTCGACGTTTCGTATCGTTCCCGTATTCGTCCCCTGTCGTTCCCTGTCGTTTCCTGTCGTTCCGTTCCGTTCGCTACCACGTGAAAATTGAGCGTTTCTTCGCTTTTCAGAAGTTCGCCGGCAACTAATTGTGACTCGCGGTCGCTCCCGCCGTTTACTTACTCGTGCACACGCAATTGAATCGATGGGCCCCGCCGGCGCTGACAAAATCGCGCAGCACAGCCATGCACGCGCAGCGGCCCCTGCCTAACTCGAGATTTTATGATAAGGGGAAGACGAACTTGGGGAAACGTGTATTCAAAGTCTTTTTCGAGACGTTTTGTTTCAGAGGTCTTCTGTTTATAAATGTTTATGTTACTCTTGAAAAGGCAACAGACCTTACTCAAACGATGCAGTCATTGTAAACTGTTAGAGAAAAGCTTTACAAACTGTACACACCAACACAGTTTTCCACCCATCGAATAGACGTTTATGTATTTAGGAAAATTAAATAACTAAATTGTTAATTTAGTACTATTAGAATACATTTAGCAATAGATATGTAGTTTTAGTGCTTTACCCGAACCGAAAGGGTCATAAAAAATGAAAGCGTTTGAGCCATTTGGCGAAAGTCGGGGGTGTTCGAGAAAGGTAGGTAGTTGCGGATGGACCCATCGGAAAATGCGATGATGCCCAGAGTTGTAGAGTTGACGTCGAAGCGAGCGGAGTGTGTCGTACCGAGTAGAAGTTGTAATTGTTTTACCTCTTTAATTTAACGCGTATAATATTAGTTTGAATAAATTGTTTTAGTTACCAAGTCGCCAACATCCGTTCAACCAATCGTTCTCGTAATTGTTTAATATAAGCGTGGACTATCCAGGGACCATCCCTTTTTCTCCTACGGCACTTCACAAAAGTAAAAATTGAATGGCATGTGTTTAAGCAGTCCACTTTCCTTATGCGATCTCGTTAATTAGCTCGCGGGGCGCTTTCATTGATTAACGATGACTCCTCCGAGCCAGTATTCTTGATCGCCGAGCTCCTTCGACCCACTCGACCCTCATTCGTTGGCAATCGAGGGATAAAAGGGTCGTTGAAAAAGAAATTGGCACGCTTGTCCCCGCGACCATTATTGCGGTTAAATGGTGAACCTCTTTACTTTGGGAGAAGGGACTAGTGGGGGGAGGGGAGTGAAATCAGGTCTCATTCGTAATTCAGCGAAAGTTATTGTCGCTTTACCTGTATTGCGACAACGTGTCACTGGGTACCATGAAGCCAGCAAATCAGACATCGACAAGGAACGGAACCGTTGTGAAAGGAATATCGTCAAGCAGGAAGAACAGGCTGATAGGATACTTCCTAATGGCAATCGATGCGACCCGATTCTACTATCATATTTCGTGGATTTTGAATGTACTGACAACCTCAGCCATGCATTTCACGATGTCATACACCTTTGAAAGAGCTTTCCAAACAATTCCAACCACTGACCCAGTTCGAAAGCTCCGATTTTGTAGCAGATGTATAATACAAACAAAGGTTAAACTTCATCTTGGCAACAAAGAAATTTTTTACTTTTTTTTTTTATACAATCCTATTGATTTTGACAAGGAAATGCCAAAAATCCAAGTTCCAATGTTAGGAATTGACTGGTTTATTAAACCAAATAAATTTATTGTTACGTTTAATAATTTGGGTTTATTCTTTGCTTATCGAATTACTACGTAACAATGTTCATATAGTGGGTGGATACAAGTCCCGTTCATTTTTCTCTACCATTCGTGACCACCACGCAAATACTTAGAGAATGCCTCGAACCGAAATAAGTTTCGCGTGAAAAATTACGACTTAATCGGTGAAAGACCGTTGCAACAAAAGCGAAAGCGAAATGTTTTAAACAATGCGAGGTACAGTTTCGCTTTCGTTCGAGCCGTGTAAAATTGCTGCGTCCGTTTTTCATGGAAAGCGAAGTTCTATAATAAGTAATGGGTGACTTGTATGCACAGACGCGTGTCGCTATGAAACGTTTCGCTCTACGTTTATAGTAATTACGTTATGCTACCAACTTACAATTACTTTAATCCAACATAACTTCTATTCTACTTCATTCTTTTCCACGTTGAAAAAGGTCGATATTGGAAAATAATAAGGTAGAAACAAGTTAAAAACTTGAGGTAAATAATTGAAGAAACAATATTACAAAAGTATAACTCAAAATGTATTAGGTAAATCATATTATTCTTCACTTTTTTAGATCTCGGGCAACTTTTAATGAAAAACTGAAAATATACGACTTACCCCGGCCTCCTCTACTATGTAAAGAAATAAAGAAGGAATATGTTAAACAAGTGAAAATATTTAACAAATATACTTACTATCCTTTTCCCATGTTATTCGCACATACATACAGGATGGCCCTGTAAATATTACCACTTGAATATCACTGTTATTTTTGAAAGTATGACAAAACTTTGTTAACCAAAGTTTTTCAATATAAAGAAAACTACAATATGGCTATAACAGTTTTTTTTTGTAGATAAAAGAATTTCGAAGATCTGTCACCTTCATTTTTTAAAAATATAAAAAAGTAGTAACTTATGTATATCAAAAAATTATTAATTTAAGGGATATTTCAACTTCAATTCGTTGAATTCTGTAGAAGACAAGGTCGCGTTGAGATAAGCACGAAACGATAAATTGAATTCAATAAAATTGAAGTTGAAATATCACTTAAATTAATAATTTTTCGACATAAATAGGTTATTACTGTCTTATATAGAATGGCGAACTGCATCGAACAGTGTATAAAAAAATATACTTTTGTATGAAAAAAATGAAGATGACCATGAAATCTTCGAAACTCTGATCTTCAAGAAAAAAAAAACTGTTATAGCCATATTATAGTTCTCTTTGCACTGAAAAGCTCTGGTTAATAAAGTTCCTTCATATTTTCAAAAATAACAGAGATATTCGAGTGCTAATTTTTACAGGACCACCCGGTACGTCTCTGACATTTTACATCTTTTGTGTTAAATTTATAAGATACAGGTCTGAAGTAACTCTGCACGAACTAACTCAGAGTTGAGGCAGACGAGTTGAACGTGTAATTTGAAACAGTGGCTTTATGATAATCTTAATCGACCACATCATCTCATCGGTTACCTCAACCATGGAGTTCTCCTACAAGATTTCACGATAATATCGTTATTTGAAGAATCTGAGGTCCGTAAAATGGAAAAACAGAACCGTGATTGAAGTCACTCTGCGTCATGTTCAATTTCGAAGTGATCTTTGTCTTCGAGCGTGTGCACAGCCCCTTAAATCATAAATGTCGTACTGGCGACTGTAAACCGGTGCGATTGCGGTTGTAATTCTTTTCTGGTCGTTCGCGATCACGTGGGGCTCCCCAACCAACACCTTTTTTCAGTTGTCACTACACACAGAAGGTTATTGAACGTGTCGCGGCGAAGCAAGGCAAACCGAGTGGAACGAAAGACAACGACATGTCCATTGTTATTATAGAAGAAAGACGTTCCACGGTCTTTGAACGCGGCTTTCCGCGCGTCTACGACTTCACAGTGCTCCAATGATTCTCGCCGTTCGGGTCATATACCTTTTAACTATACGCGGCACGAATTAGTCGAGTTCTGCGCGAACCGTCGTATTTCGAGATGCATAATGCTGTTCGCGATTCAGCTGATTGTGAGCGAAGGGACAAGCAAGTATTCTTACGAGAAGCAATCTTGACCATGTCGAACTTATTAAAAGTGTGAATGATTAGAAAATTAGCAGAGAGGTTAGCAGATCTTATAGTAAAATTGAACGCGAGTCGTAATAAGAATCAACATTAGATACATTTTCGTACCAGAATCTTGAGAGTAAAATACGAAAGAAAAACTGTTGGACCATTTACACATGCGAATAAAAATAATAATAAATTACCATAAACTATAGTAAATGTTACATGAATAGAATTAATGGTACATATGTATTTTAAGTCACAACAACCTTTCATTCATTAAATTTCTGTGAATACTGTCATTAACAATCATTGTATCGACTAACCCATTTATTTATGTACTATATGAAAAATTATGATTTAACGAAACTTCCTTTTTCAGCGAGATTCCTATTCACTCGTCTATGAGATTTCAAACAATAAATGTTGCGATAATTTTAGCGCAAGAACTTACACTTGAAAATGCCTCGAATCTAGGTTTATTAGACTAAACTAATTTATCGTCGACTGCTAGAGCACTGTGAAGCGTCTATGTTACAGTACCTCTCTCGAAAAGCCAAAGCAGCAGTTGTAACTACACTACAAACGTCAACGTTTATCTTATTCCTTCCTTTGCCCTTTTCGAGCCTCTTCCAACGCATATTAAACCGATCCACGAGTGGGTACAGCTGTTTTCGAGAGCGACAACCGACCGGCACGGCTCTCATTCTTCGATTGTAAACGGAGAACAGAGTTCGGCTCGTCCGCGATGACCCATATGTGTCTTTTCTTCTTCTTCCCGCTTCGGAGACAAATGCGCATCGCTTTGGGGATTGGTGCACAGAATCTTAATGACATCTCGTCGCGTATTCTACGGTGGCCATGGATGACACCGTGTATTTACTCTTCCTACGGGACAACAAAGGATGTGGCACGTTTTATGACGTTTTATTTACCAACGATGAGTTTATTAACTATTTTCTGTTCGACGTACATATCTTGCTAATGGCTCTTCTGTACTCTTATTCAGAAAATTAAGGAGTTAACAAAAAATTCTTCAAACATGTCAGCAAACATCTGTACAAATGCTTCAAAAATTTCGTAACTCAATTAAAGTTCGAGTAAATCGCTGAAGGACGTACTTTTCGAATATAGAATTTAGAAAAGTGAGTACTAATTGTAGGTAAGACCTGGACAGTACTAATTCCTGTACTCATTACTGAAATCAAAATATCTTCTAAACTAATGATTTTTTGCCATAAGCGATTTAATACTATTTCTTAGGGAATAACGAGTAGCATCGATTAGTGCTTTAAAAAGCATACGATTCCATCTAAATAAACAAAGTTGACCTTCACATGACCTCTACGTGTCCACATAGAAGAAAGATATTCACATCGGAAAGCGTGCTCCCAGATACCGTTTAACTTTTGTTTGGAACATTTTTTTGTATTATCAACAGTTTCGGAGATATTCGACTGGATGGGACACCATGTAACGTACAATATCTGCTGTCACAGTCGTGACATTGAGAATCATAAAATCTGTTTAACATTAATTACTGTCGCCGTTCTTTGACAGATCGTAAATGAAAGAGCAGAACCAATAAAAAAAGAAACTTAAATTCGTCAGGAAATACGAAAATTTGCTATATACCAGAAATTTAGTTGACCGAAGAGTTGATGATAAACGTCAGAAATGAAATATTTAATGGCGAGCAAAATATACGGAGAATTTTGTTTCGTAAATTAGTGGCATTTAAAATCGAATCTAAACGAAACGAAGTCGTTTCAATGGTCGATCGAAAGTCTATATTCGGTCGTTCGAGTCGATAATTACGATCTCGCCATAATAGAATATTAAATAATGTCATTAAGAGATGGCTCGCTAATTAGAAATCCAAAGCTAAATACTAGTCGAGGAGGAACGTTTTACCGGAACTCCGCGTCTTCGAAGAGGCGTTGATTTATTACATCGTCGAAGAACGACCGATAAAAGCATCCTTTATACGCGTGTAAAAATTACAGGATGCAACGGAACACGTATTACGGGCACATGACCCACGCATTCCCTTCGAGATGTCCATCGGTACTCGAATGCATGTTCATAAAATTTTTACGTATAATTTATAGCTTAATATAACAACAAAAATGCCGGATAGTTTACCTCACCGCTTTCTCTGGCTGTCGTCTACTTTCCAGCTTTTCTCAGCGCGCCGCGCCGCGCCGTCAGCATGTACGTTAAGGCACGCTTCGATTATTAACAATTAACGTTACGATATTATTTATACGCGTCGTATAGATATTAACAAGAAGTCCCTTATCCGTCGGCAATTAGAATTCATTTTACGCTACAGTTTATTAAGATTGTATGTTCGTTACTTTACACAACCCGTAGGTAATACATAGTCGCCTTTCAATAAGATATTCACGCACTGTCATATTAACTTTTATTTAGTTCCCTGCCAGTTATTTTCCAAAGGCGCCGAACGATTAAAGAAAAAAAAAAAAAATACGAAAGAACATCGTAGCGATTAATTCACAGCGCGGCTCGTTACGCAACCGCGTGCCTTTTACATTTCAGACTTTTTACTCGGATCGAACAGAGCCGAAACACTTTGTTAATTGCTCCTCGGTACCTTCGTGAAATATGCTCGCAACTATTTCTTTCGTTGTACAATAATCCGCGTTCCTACGCGGAGAAATCGTGCAGTTTTGCTGTCTTCGAAGAATGTACAATTACGATAAGACTTGTAAACAATGTAACGTACCCAGTTTATTATTATCTTCAGGTCTGCAGTGGAAAATAGACAATACATTTTGCTCTGTTCAAATTTTCCTTTTTGTTAGTCGTATGCGTTGCAAGAGTAAATATACAGGGTGGTCCACACAATTGTTTCAGGCGCACCATTTATCTTTCTCCTTTGACATTTTCATGCAACTGCACACTGCCAACAAAATTACAACCTGAAACAATTGCGTGGACCACGAATTTTTTTATTAAATTAGTGCCAAGTCATTTGTCAAAATTGGAAAATGTGCAGACCATCATCGTACCTCAATATTTCGCCGACAACGTCAAACAAATTAAAACAAAAAACTTTCTTTAGATCCCCAATCGCGGTGGACGAATCTCAATTAATTAATTCTAGCTCGTACGTTGATGGTGTTCAATCATCGAACCGTTGCATATGTAACTTGTAACGATACAGTACGTTCTGCCATGTTAATCTCAGAAATTATACCACCTACGTGGTTATCTTACTTCAGCATCGGAATTTCATCCGCCGATTCCTAATTAATAACAAACGCGAGAATACTCCGCGATGCAGATGTAAAGGCATTGTCAGTTTACGTGGCAACAATACTTTCTTTATCCATAATGCATTTAACGTGGAATCGCTCTTTTAAGTTGCTAACGAGAGAAACATTCGCCGAATCATTAACGGCTGTGAAATCGCAGACTAATTCCTCCTCCGGTGATAAGCCGAGGACTTTGTCGAACGTAGCGAGAACAGGTACCGATAACACTTTGGAGCGGTAAACCGTTTTTAAACGATACCGTAAAATATCAAGACTTAACAGTTATTAAAGATTGGCTCTAACAGGGTCATCACCCAAGTGTAATAGTCTGTTGAAAAATATTTGACACGTATTTTTTTATCTGCAATGATCACTATCTAGGGGGTGAAAATAGCCTTCAAAGTTGGGGGGAGGGGAACCCCCTCTATTTTTGCTAATATCTCGGGATCAGAGGATCTAGCACAATGGTTTTTTTTTAATTGTGTGTTCTCGATCAAGGAATATAGTCATATACAAATATTTATGAAAAAATCATTCGTTTAAACAAAATTTTTTAAATCCATCATTTTTCTGAAATCTTTTTATATGAAATCATTGTCCTGGACCCTCTAGTTCCCGAGATATTAGCAAAAACAGGGTTTTCACCCCCTTTGAAGGTTATTATCATCCCCTAAATATGGATAATTGCAGATAAAAAAAAATACATGTCAAATATTTTTCAACAATCTATCATTAAAATCAGCGTGTTATACTTGGATGGTGTCCCTTGTAAGTGCAGATCTTTTACAACCTACTTATACTACCTACTTATACAACCTACTATATCTTTTATGCATACGAATTTGCGACTATTTAATGCCATATTTTGCAAAAACCCATATTCTTGAAAATTTTGGTAATAAGTGAAACACCGTTATGATGTATATGATCTGCTACAAGCCTTATCATATTGCATTTTTGAATAGAATCATTTAAAAAGGTTTGAATATGACTATTAACTTCCAAATATTAAATAAAACAAGGACTTTAAATATCTTATGGATACGAGAAATGATGATGTTCTTTCCTCTTTTTTAACAGAAAACAAATAATACAGATACGAAGGTATGTTAATTATCATAGTCATAGTAAAACAATTTAATATTATTAATATATTAATAATATCAAACTGTTACGAATCTCTCATTAATATAACAATTTTTCCAATTGTAATAAAACGATGTTACTATAATAATAAATTTTAAAATCAAATGTAATCGACGTCGTTCAAATAAAATACGGTTGAACATTCCTCGCATCTTTCAGTTTCTTCATTCGTTTCATGATTTTAATAAAGTACAAGCATAAGGGATTAAAGATCAGCTTGCAAAATAGAAAGTTGACAACATGACTACATAAACAATAAGAACAGTACACAGACACGTATAATATTTGTTCCTAAAAATGTGTTCCTCAAGAGCATCAATCAAAACTTCTTATACCGAATATGAATCCGCTAGCAGTGAAGACATAAGAGCAGTTCTTATCGCGGATAAATCCTCGATTCTCTCTTTAATGAATCCATTTATCAAAGAGTGAACGCACCTTAACTGCCTTTCTACATCGCCTCTGAACAATGTCTGTATCCAAAGAACCGGACAAACTGGATGAGCTCCAGTAAAATAGGAAACCGGACGTCCGTATAAACATAAACACTGGATGCACAGCACTTCGAGCAGGACAACGAAATCACTGAACCACCCGATTACGGTTAAAAAAGCAAATCGACGCATAACCGACGTACAAACGTTTAACACTTTGACTGGCAAACTAGAAACCTAAAAAATTCCATACAATCAAAGTAAGTTATTTAATGAAGTAAAAATTGAAAAAAAGTAAATGTATGTAGGATTTCCCTATGTTCACGATGTTGCGATCGAATTAAGTAATCGATCTACGCGGGCAGGGATCAATTAATGAGCCGACTCGTAACGAACATATACTATAATTTAATAAAAAATAAAATGTGAACAAAGATATGGGTACAAAGACAGAACCGTACACGGTGACGACCGACGCGAGACTCCCCGAGATCGTCTCTCCTTCGCATGTCCTATCGACGTTGTTCGATTGTCTTTTGTCTCGACGTTATTCGTTTGTTTTTTCTCGGAACACGCGTTCCGCCTGTTTTTCGCGGGAAGCGCGTTTCGCCTGTTTTACGCGGGAATTTAGACATCCCACATGTATGATATCGAGTAGTCCTCCAACTTTCTTGCATTTTACAGATCCTAATCAAAGGTACATTTAAATACGAAAGCACATTATAGGGACAGGCTCGCTAATAGGGAGTAGTAATAAATTCTCGTCTTCTTCTACGAGACATTACGAACGACAAAGAAGCTTTAATCACGGTAACTGTAAAATAAATCATAGTGGCAAGGGATTAATGATTGTCCGAAATATGTATAATAAATGGAACAAGATAGGGAGGATGTTGAAGATGTAGCCGCAGTGCGGTGTGTAAATTGACCAATGACAAGCAGGAAATTAAAAGGCAGCGATGCGTCGGCAAAGTCGGACATTAATAAGGAAGCAATTAGAATAAACTATCAGCGAAGTTATAGTTCGCGGTCATCACGGAACCAAGAACCGGAGGGGCCCGTGATTACGGCATTACGGCGCGTTCGTCGCGCTCCATTTCTGTGTACAAGAGGAAGGATGAAGGACGAAGGACGAAGGACGAAGGACGAAGCTCTCTACACGTTCGTTCGATGCCGGCATAGAAGGCTCTGCGCGAGAGAAGAACGGGAGAGTAGCTCTAGCCGCTCCTAAGGTAACTAACTTTCGCGCAAAAACTGGACGTTCCTTGGCCACTTGGACTTTTTTCCGTTATGGCAGCGCCGTGGTCGCCTGTTTCCCGCATCTTGGCTATTTACAGGAGAATCCTAGCCAGAGAGTTTTCCCCGGAGGGTCACAGTGACACATTGGACCTGTCCGACGATAGACGCGCAAACGTATAATCATGGGGAATCAGGCTTAATCGTGAACCAAGGAGAAGAACCAACCACGATATTCCTCTGGAAATCATTACCGGCTCGTTCTAATGAAATGCTGATACCCGGGGACTCGCTCGATCACGCGTTTTTCGTTTCCCTTTGTTCAGCAGAAAATCGTCCGGAATGCAGAAATAGTTGACGAGACTCGAGACTTCGTTCCGAGCTCCGAGCGACGTTCGCAAGAGACACGCAAAATATTCGAGATGTTTCTTTTGCACGTAGGAAACGGTTTGTTGGCGTTTGCGCGATACGGCGCTCTTATTTTCACGCTCAGATACAAAGAGGATTTTCAGTGATATATGTTTTACTCTCATTTTTATTTCTCAGTGAATCAGCAAAACTCTCTGCAAAATTGCAGTTTCAAATAAAGCGACTTGTATACTAGTTGCGAAATTTTCAGTTCCTCCTAACTGTTGGGTTGTTTGTATCGATTGAGTTTGGTTATGACTGAGTTACTATGAATGAGTTTGAACAGAGTGTACATACAGTGAGTGTGAGTGTGAGTGTGAGAGTTGGCAGCGCTGGGGGTATACACTCCTGGACAAAAAGATAGCACGAGTGTGCTATCATTTAGTTCTCGATGAAAAATCAAGAATTCTCTGAATTCTACAAATGGTACATAAACATCGTCTCACGGTAGTATATTATATAGCGACAAACTGGAACTACTCTGTCCGTACTTGTATTTATCAACAAAAGTCGTGTAGCAGAGGTTGGCGAAATGATAGCACACTTGACTTTCTATTCGAATTTCTCACTGTTTCTATGTTTCGAGTCATATAAACATAACGTTGTGTAGGCACTCGGTCTTGGTAGAATTTCCAATCATCATTGAAGTAAATGGGACGCGGCAAGAAATTAAGGGTAATTATTTAGATTAGGGGCTTCCTCACCGATTTTGACGACCTTGAAATATGTTGTCAAGGTCATCATTCTGAACAACTTTTTCCTATACATGTTACCGCCGCTCAGCTTTAGTTTCCGAGATATTCGCAAAAAAGTTTCAACATCTCAAAAAGTGATCGGAGTAGGTGTGGGTAGGACTGTGTAAAATAGTATCTCAAATAGTTGACAGTAACTTATATTTTTATGATATTTTGTTGCCTGTAATGTTATTACGATATTGTAGTCTGTTTATCAACATGTTACATATTCGTAATTAAACTACAAATAATACTTTGCTAACTATTATAGCTTCTCATGTTAAAAATTATAATTTAGAATATTAACTACTTGAGGAACTTATTTTCATTGTAGGGAAATATTTGATTTTATCTATCTGGTTATCAAAATTAAAATATTTGATTTAAAGTAGTATCTTATTTGAACCACATTAAATTATACTATATACCAAATCATTAATGATCGTTAATGTACGTTACAAAATATGATAGAAAACCTTGTAACCAATGTTCCACATACGAATACTAATCCTACATTATAAAATACTAATGTAAAGTGTACTTACTTCTGAATCTTCTGTACCTCCGTCGGATCCACAGCACACAATTATTCACTCACGAGAATAGGTCCGAATAATTGAACAACAATCACTAAAAAACACACACGGAACACACACGCACAACACATTTTATAAAATCGTGACAACGAACGAGAAGATGTCACTCCAACCACGATCAAAATAATACTGCGATTTTAACAATGATCCCTTCCACAGAGGTGGTACGGTCAGATTATCCTTGGCAGGTTAGACGCTGAGTGTCTACAAACACTAGATACAAAACTAAGGTAAAAAAATTATGGCGGGGCGCCGACCCTATTTCCCGGAATTCCCTGTTTTCGTATCACACGTCCGTGGGAGGGGGACGGTTAAAATCGCAGTATTAATTTATTTGTGGTCGGAGTAACATCTTCTCGTCTGCTGTCACGATTTCGTTAAGTGTGTTGTGTGTGTCGTTTAGTGATTGTTGTTCAATTATTCGGACCTATTCTCGTGAGTCAATAATTGTATGCTGTGGATCCGACGGAGGTACAGAAGATTCAGAAGTAAGTACACTTTACACTAGTATTTTATAATCTAGTTTATAGTACATTAGTATTATATTTTATTATTCGTGTGTAGAATATTGGATGCAAGGTTTTCTTTCATATTTTGCAACTTCAATGTCCCTTTAACACTAGATTTACAAAGCACTGAAACTGACTACTTAACAAAAATAACAAGAACGTGTCTATCCACATTTGTATCAATTTTTTAAATAATATATACCCAAAAAACTAATTTTGTTGAATAATTCCCCATGGATACGTCTTCACAATGTCAATAATTGTAAATTATAGATATTAGATCCCGTCATTTTGACAGGCCCCGTGAACCTAGTGTCAAATTTCGTTTGTCTCGAGGCAGGCACACAATTTGATGTTCGTAAAAGAAATATTTTGCTATTTTACTATTGGCTACGATAAAGTTCAAAGATATCTTGTCAGATTATTACTTTAACGTATAAAGCGATTTGAAATATTTTCACGGTTGGCATATCGGGACGCATGAAGCATTCGCTCGTTTATCAAAGCCTTCATAAGATTCTTGGCAGAATTGAGTTCACCATCTGGCATACAACTGGTCGGCAGTAAGTGCGAAGTATTATCGCCCGCGTGATAATAATCGTCGTAAAACTTCTCTTTCTTTCTTTTTATTCATGGCAATTCCTAGATTTTCCAACTGTCCAGAATTCTTCCGCCGAGAGTCATATTTCCACCCTTGCTTCTATGTAGATCTGAATTTTTTACTATCCCATTATTTTAGACACAATATGGTATATTCTAATAATAAATGATCGTGCAACGAGCAATTAAACTTTAATTATTCATACATTTAATTATACATACAAGCGTGGCAATTATACTAAGTATTAATTTAGAAAAGAAGACATTTTTGTTAATATTGATGTTATCTACTTAAAAACGTTTGGCTCTATGGAAATTTCGCAGTTCGATTTTTGTTAAACTATAATTTTACGTTTTTTTTTTTATAAATAAAGAATATATCTATGACTGCAAACATGTATATGGTTTCATTTATTAATCCAAAAATGCTATGATGCATCAGCTTCTCATTATTATGACATAATTATAAGATTTCACCAAAAACTCGGACGGCTTTATGAAAATTTCGGACAGCGTATGCCCAGGGCAAGAAAATCGCTGCCCGTACACGGTCATATGCCGAACAGTTCTGCGTTAACGGGTCGGTAGCCTAGCGAACGAAAAGCGAAGTAACAACGGGCCAGTTTGTTCAGGGCAAATGCATTTCGTGGTCTTCGGTGACACCTTCGAGCCAGCTTGTATCTCCAGGCGTTAACTTTAAAATAATATTGGTCCGTGACTTCCTGCATAGGGCCCCTCGTTCTCAAAGGGGTTAACAAATAATTCCCACCGGTTCAAGATACGTTGATGCAGCTTGCGGGGGTGTCTCGCGTCACGTCACATTTTTAATCAATCCCGAAAAATACTTTGGTAATAGCGTAGAGATTCGACGAGTCTTACAAGCTACCCATGGCGGAATAAAATCCCATTAAAGAGTCGCGGAGCGACGAGGGAACGGCAATAACACGCGCAACGTTGTACCCATGCGATGGGACTCCGGGCTTACCGATGCGCGATGGTCGTCGACGGTGCAACGGCCGAAAAAAATGAGTCCTCGCCCGCGGAAGATCGAGTTAATATTCAGCCAGGTTTATCCATAAACTTCGGTTAACTGCACGTAACTGCACGTCTGAAACACGCTTTGATATCTTCACGAGCCTACCCACTAAGATCGTACCCGGGCCAGGCATTTTCTACCAGCCGAACCCATTTCAAATGGGAACATTCGAGTTCACGACACGTCGACGTTAATCGCCGTTTCTCGGTATCTTTGATCGTAATGGAAGTTTACGAGGGGACCGTAGTCCGCGGAACCAGGCAGGACTTCTGGAGACACATTTGAATGACGCCCATCAATCTGCCCCGGACCGGCAAGTCTAGGACAACGGACGATACGTTTCACCATGCCGCGCGCCGTCCAAACTGAAAACTCATACGATCGATTAGACTTCTTTTCGACTGCTTGCAGAATTTACCAAAGTTCTACGCGCATCGACAGAAATAGCCTAGCCTCGTACCCCTAGTGCCGGTCGCTTGAGGTTTTTCTTAAATAAATTAGAAAATATAACACTTCATTTTTGATAATCAATAGATTCAATTAACGGTTCAGTTATGCTCCTTACTGTATATCGGCCAGGAGATATTATTCTTTGATCCACGCCGAACGTAGAAAAGGACAGCGAAGCTCCAGAGGTCTCGGTTCATGGCCCCTCGCGGGGTATGTACCTCGCGGCAGTGGGGATAGTTCTGAGGCTTTTAACGGCTAGACATTTGGGACATATTGTATAGAGTAAACACTGTACTCTTCGCTTTTTAATTTCATCGCGGTATGTATTTCACAAGCACTTACTTTCTTCCACGCAATCTATTTCAATTAGTTTTCTGTCATTTTTTAGTGAGTATAAATCACAAAATATTATTATATACTTTTCATAAATGTGTCTCACGTTCAATGCTTGTAATTCAGTAGCATAGGAAATATGTTATGACTGCCACAGCGTAATTCCACATCTTGAGTAACCGAAAAATTGACCTTGACCTTGAAATTTAAAGTTAAAAAGTCAAAATATTTTTTCTTTTAATCTTGTATTTTTTTAAGCATTCTTAAAGCATTTTCGAGTAACAGAAATAGTGTATGATCTTCTCTTCAAAGTGTTATCATCGCAACAATATTTTTTTAATTCTCTTGTCAACCGAGACCTACGATTCCACAAACTATTACAAAATTGAGAGAAATTTTTTATTCAGATAACTTGTACGAGTTGGATCATGCTCGTCTAATAGTTTTCAATTTTTTATTGTTGTTTTCTACTTCGGAAACATATACTTTTAGAATGGGCTTAGAATTAACCTATTGTGCGTAATAGTCTGCCCTCCAGTCATTCATTAGCATTGACCACGTTTCCAAGTTCGTGAAACTCCACGTTTCATTGACCAAGTTCGGTAAAGCGATAAAAAACGAGTTGGAGTTACTGTGAACTGGCCCAAAAATGATATTGACCCTTTTCCGTTATTGCTTTCAGTAATGCTTGCGGTAGCCACGTATTCTCCAGAAACAAAGGGAAATGACTCTCTTCCTGACCATCTGGACTACGGAAACTTTATTTATGCGAAGGATAATGGTTGCGTGATCTCTGCAGGAGTTCTGGAGCCCGGCATTAGGCGCCTTATGTTCTCTCGTGCCAATGATTGCAGAGTATGTCTAACACAAAACTTGCGCCGCAAAACAAATTGGCAGACCACGGCGTTTTATTGCCACAACACTGGCTCGGTCATCTGTTTCACACTCGTCCTCGTCTTTTCGTCTTTATTTTCGACGTCTGCTACCCTTTCTTGCTAGTTTTTTCTTCGTTCAAACTACGCGCTTAAGGCTGGAGTGTAACAATTCACCGAGTGCAACAATTTATAACAATACAATTGCCAAATCAGGTGAATCAGCTTCCTGTATTTACAATGTTGGAGAACTGTTTGTAATTTACGTGTGTTGAAGGTGTTTGCAATTCGCGTGCGTGCTGCGATTGTCGGTTCTACGTTTGTTAGTTGTTCGTATGATCGTTGGTTGTTCAATCGTGTATCGTTCACAACGTTGCGGTGATGCGTGAGACGCGTTCTTCCAGTGTATTTTAATTTATAATTGTATTGCAATAAATCCACATAACTCTAACATACAATATGTTCTTTATGCGAGCAAGTGTTTGCATGTTACACTAGATTCCATTTTTTCCATATTTTATCTTTTAATTGCAAACTTTGCAATAAATGGATCGGTTTCGTCAATAGTGAAATTTGAAATTTTAGAAAAATTTGAAAATGTTGCTTTACGAAGCATAATCCTAACAGTTTGTCGCTTCTTAAACTGATCGAAATTGGTCAAATATGTCACATAAAAATAGCATAAGCAATATGCTAATGCATATGCTATGATATAAACATGAATATGCAAAGCACATGCAGTATGCGAAAAATGCAAAATAAAAAATACAGTTTTAGAACGTAGAAATGACATTATAAAGGGTATAGCCGGGCAAAGATATTTGGATAGCTTATCCAAAGATAATACTTTTTGCCAATTTTCAACCCTGTATGTCTACATGGGGGTAGTAATGGGGTGACAAAGAAAATCAGGGTTTTCCATAATTTCTCGTATCGTATTCAATTGAAAATTCTCAAATAAATCAGGAATATTTTCACTATTAGAATGAACATCTCTGAATTTTTTCAAAATTTTTAAATTCGAAACCGAATCTTAAAAAATGAAAAAATATTTTGAAATGCCGATTTCTGGCAGAAGTTATGAAGTACTAAGTTTATATTTTTACAGTTTTAGCATCTCGTTATGGTTGTTAACATACAATCTTTTTCAGATTTTTCAAACTGGAGGCATATCAGAAAAATCATGACTTTTTAAGATATAAGTTTGGACGATTTAAGTCACAGTAATTTTATAAGTATATCATATTGAAATGCTGAATTGATATGATAAACTATTATCCACTGACACAATAAAGTGGCACTTTACTTGGAAGTTGAAGAAGGAAATTGAATGTGGTCGTTATGTTTGTAACGACGGCGCATTTTAACGCCATATGCTATGTGCGGTGGGGACCTACTTCAATCTGAAAGGATATACATACGTATACAAAATTGGAGACAAAAAAATTTACGGCACTCTATGTTCTTCAAAGAAGTCAACGTATATTCTTCAAGAAACTATACAACTACTATCTAATAAATTGTTCAGTATTAAAAAACAGTTACAGTTTCAAAAATAGTCTGAAACTACTGATCCAATTTTTGTAGTAGATTGTTATAATTTTCTTATAATATTCTCTAACAAGTATTCGGTAAAGCGTGGATTTTTATACATATCTAAATACTTATATAAATTCATAAAATAATTTATAAAAATTAGAGTTAAATAGTTATTTATTTTTCTCGTTGTCAGACTTCATTATGAAGCTCCACTAGACTGCAGATCTTCGGGCAAAATAAAAATTGTCTAAGTTAATTGTCAGAAACAGTAGTTGTATAAAAATGTATTTCTCCTTTTATCAAGTTTAATAACTTATTAAACATAAGACTTATCAATAATAAGTTAAAGAGAATGCAACGAGAGAGAGATATTCTTGAAACCACATAATTTTATCTTTCAAAACCGTTGCTGCAAAAAATAAAATTCTTCTTAAATTCAGTTTCTGGAAGGTCCATAAAAATAAGAAATTATATGAACAAAAGTAATTTCGAAAATAGGAATAATTTGAAAATATTTACGTATTAAAATTTGTTATTTCACTCGACTCATCGTTTATTAGCCTTCAAGTTTTTCGATGATGCATAACAAAAATGGAAATGTTTTGAAAATAACGTAACCGGTGTTAGCGCAAATCTAATTATCACGCACCAATTTGCAACGTCAGTAGACGAGAGAAAGAAGGAACTGAAATGGAAGATAAAAAAGACAAGAAAACTTATAATTACCAAGCTCTCATACGCGATTAATCATACAAATAACAGGTTTGAGAATAAAAATCGCATTAACCCACCTGTCCGCCGATAAGTTTGCACAAGAAGATTAACGAGCCCCATCGTCGGTGTTCAGCGAAAGTGCACGTGCATTCCAATTTGTCGCAGCGTTTCAGATCAATATACTGTTACATTAGCAAAGTTTTCCGCCCTCGTCCTTACAAAGAAAAGAAAAAAGAAACCAAAGAAGCAAAAATTGAACTGAGATTTCTGACGGAGAGTAGGCTCTGTTGCGATATACATATTATCTACCGTTTAACCGAAGAAAGGTACAATTTTCGTCAAGTATGCACCTACAACGATGGCCGTAGAAATCGCTTTAGAAAGTAACAGTCTGTGTTTTTACAATACTGCTGCATCAGATTATGTAAAACTATCAAAAGATCACGTTACGCGATTCAGTCCGGCTAACACATTTCAGATGCAACTAAATATTCAAGAACATGTATCGCCATTTTATTTTCATTTCATTTGTCAAGCACACTATGTATCATAAATATAAAACCATGCCAAATCTTTTATGTTCTTCACGAAAGTTCGATTCGTCATACCATTGTGGTGATAGTATAGGTAAAGTATTTCGAAAATAATATATTCATATTGTTTATAATTCAAATAGTGTATTAATTTACTTGGATTGGATACTACTTTTTTAGTGTAATCCATTCCGTTTGTGTTCATATAGCTATGGAGTTTAAATGGTTTCAAGAATCGAACGTATTGACATTATCAGTTTTTTGGAATGTGGACGCATCAAGGACTTATGAAGGTCAACTTTGATAAATGAAACCATATATTTTCTTATACACCAATCGATGCAGCTCTCTTTTCTCTCTAAAAGGTATCAATCTATGTATGTCGAAAAATTATTAGTTTAGGAATTATTTTGACTTAAATAATATTATAATATTATTGTATAATATTATCTAAGAAAGTAAATTTAAAGATAACTGAATTGATAGGAAGATAACAAGATAATTAAAACCAAAAGAAAAACAGTAGCAATAACCACGTGACCAACCACTTTTGATGATTATTTTATGAGTACATGTATTGTGTAAATAAGAGCATAATAAGAGTAGAAGACAAAGTATAATATTAACAATACTTACCTTACAATACTAGATTCGACTTTTTCTTATACACTTAATTTGTTATACCAATATTTACATTCAACTGTGTCAAAGTTGAAATATACTGTGTAACACTTATTAAATATTAGCGATCAATGAACTTCGTCAATATTGCCATAAATATGACCAATAAGTATGGCCATTATCGATCATTAAATATGATGTTAAACGAAATATGTGTGTTTACAAGCATCTAATTATGTCGACATTACAACAAATTAGATATGCAAGCGTTATTTACGGTTTACTGTGAAATTATGGACGTTACGATGCGACCGTAACGAAATGACATCTCCCTTCGTGATTGCCACATAACGAGGTCTCTTCGTGTACGACGCAATGAGTGGCGAGAAAAAAAATCACCCTTCTCGAGAAGTGTAATCACAGTGGGTCTAATAGCACTCCTGTGCAATCGGGACTCTAACAATTTAATATCCTGCAAGCGGTAAGTTTGTTTGGTGAAACATTGTGAAATGCGTGCGGTTTCGTGATAAACACGCGACACGAAAGCAACGATGGAAAGTGCACGTATAAAAGGCGTTGTCACTTTGTTTTACCAGTAGACGCCAGTTGATTATGCGGCCATTAGAATGGGTACGTAGATTTTGAAGAAGTTCGACGAATTCGTTGTTCACAAAGAAGTTTTATTATTTGTTCACCATATGCAGTTGGGGATATTATTGCTGTTCAACTACGTCGCTGGACAAGCGCGACAATCAGTCCGGCAAGCGGGATACGTTTACGACATACCAAATATACCATTTTCAATACCAAGTCCTAATTATAATCCACCAGCCTATCAAACAAACCCTACACCACCCCCCACACAAGCGCCTTCATATTTACCACCCCCGGTACCACCTTCACCCACACCTCCACCTCCGCAACCAACATATAGTTATCCTACACCAACAACACCTCTTCCAACTCCACCACCACAACCAAAGTATGTCCCACCACCTCGTCCTCCTCCTCCTCCTCCTCCGCCGCCGCCGCCACCACCACCACCACCACCACCACCACCACCACCACCACCACCACCACCACCTCCTCCTCCTCCTCCTCCTCCACCACCTCCACCGCCACCGCCGCCGCCTTCAACACCAGCACCAACATATTTACCACCATTTGGTCAAGTGGGACCTCAACAAGGTTTTCAACGACCTGTCGACTTTGCAACGAGTACAGCATCAGCAACATCATCTACTGGTGTAGTAAAAATAAGTGGTCCATTTACTGCAGGAAACGGAAATTATCCTACTGCTACGACTGCTGCACCAACGTTACCACCGTCGTACAATTCGAGGATCCCTACCACATCGCCGAATTATAATTATCCATCTGTAACAACTCCGAGCTACCCGTCAACTGCTACTGCTTATAGTTATTCATCCACAACACCCACTCCGAATTACAATAATGCACCTACTAAAATAAGTTTGCCCACACCTACGTATTCTCCACAAACTCCTAGACCGAGTTATCCAGTTCAACAGCAACCAAGTTACCCTCCACAGCAACCTAGTTATTCGCCTTCACAGCCTAGATATCCTCCCCAGCAACCAAGTTACCCTCCACAGCAACCTAGTTATCCTCCTCCACAGCCTAAGTATCCTCCTCAGCAACCAAGTTACCCCCCACAGCAACCTAGTTATCCGCCTCCACAGCCTAAGTATCCTCCTCAGCAACCAAGTTACCCTCCACAGCAACCTAGTTATCCTCCTCCACAGCCTAAGTATCCTCCTCAGCAACCAAGTTACCCCCCACAGCAACCTAGTTATCCGCCTCCACAGCCTAAGTATCCTCCTCAGCAACCTAGTTATCCTCCTCAGCAACCAAGTTACCCCCCACAGCAACCTAGTTATCCACCTCCACAGCCTAAATATCCTCCCCAGCAACCTAGTTATCCGCCTCCACAGCCCAAGTATCCCCCTCAGCAGCCAAGTTATCCTGCACCACAACCTACTTATCCTCCTCCACAGCAACCAAGTTATCCTGCACCACAACCCAGTTATCCTCCTCCACAGCCTAAATATCCTCCTCAGCAACCAAGTTATCCTCCTCCACAGCCTAAATATCCTCCCCAGCAACCAAGTTACCCTCCACAGCAACCTAGTTATCCGCCTTCACAGCCTAAATATCCTCCCCAGCAACCTAGTTATCCTCCTCCACAGCCTAAGTATCCCCCTCAGCAGCCAAGTTATCCTGCACCTCAACCCAGTTATCCAGCACAACCACAGCAAACTAGTTATCCTGCTCCAACTCCTAAACCAAGTTACCCATCTCCATCTGCCCAACCGAATTATCCTCCGCAAACTCCCACACCAACTTATGGTGTTCCCGTTTCTCAACCTAGTTATCCTGCTCCAGCTCCAACACCAAGTTTCCCTTCCTTACCTTATCAACCTTCATATCCTTCTCCAAAACCTAAACCAATCTATCCTGCCCCCTCTCCTCAGCCTAATTATCCCATGCCTCAGCCAACATATCCTGCTCCTAAAATGAATTACGCTGCACCACAACCTCAAGTTAGTTACTCTATGCCAAATTATCTTTCTCCGGTGCAGAAGGTAGCGAATATGTATTATCCCTCACAAAATGAGGCTTCTGGTGGGGGTCAGCAAAATATGATATATCTTCCACCTTAGACTGTCTCACAGCAACAATATTTGCGATGAATAACACGAACAAAATATACTAAAATATGAAACTATAACTTGTAAATGATCATTAAAAATGAACAGTAACCACCAATCGTATTGTTAAAAAATAATGTAATTTTATCGTGTTGACTTCAAATGTAAATATATCTTTTATATGTAATAAATATTTAGTGTTCAAAGAACGGTTAAAACGGTTCCTTGTGACATTTCAAAAAGATGGTGAAAATTATCTCTTAAAAATATATTTTACAATTTAGTCTAAAAAAGCTTATACTAGGAACGTATTCGATTTGAAGCTCGAAGTAATTGTCAAGTCGAAAAGTATGCGAATATTTCTATGCGGTCAAAAAATGCATAATTGCATTTTCAATAAAAATTGTACTCCAAACAGTTGTAAAATACTTGTATAGCTTAAATTTCTTTCCGCACTTTGCGATTTCCCAATGACCATGTCAACGAAATCGCACATAAACATACTAACTTAACATAGAAATCAAATGAACCGTGTACATACATTTATTAACAAAACCAGGTTTATTTTAAATACAGTTTGTACGATACCAGCTAATGCGACTACAATGAATATCACAGCATTTCTCAGGTAGACATTCTAAATGTCAGTCTCAGTAGCTTAAACGAGAAGTAATATCTCAACTAACTAAATACTATACTTATATTTAATTGAGTAGTGAGTAAAGGATGAGTACTCAACCCAGTTAATTATTTTCACGTTTAGCTTTGTATAGCACGTATTAAACAGAAAAAATATGTTTCGAGACAAAACATACGTTAAATCCGCGCTACACTAAATTAATTAGCCATCATCCAACGTGTTAGCGTTCTACATCTAACGGGATATGACTATATACAATTTTGTTACACTTATTGTTACATTTACGATCAATAACAATTTGCTTACACTACAATACGAAAACGCATCGAACCAAGTGAGTTTATCTAGATGAAAACTAGAAAAGATCCATATAACTTATGACTCTTACACAATATGTAATATTTATTTACTCTTAATTTGACCTATATTGCAATTAACTGAATTATCATGAAAAAAATTCGATTTGTTAAGTAGAGCATAAATTAAGAATTAATTATTACAGACCTCATTTCTTAGATAAAAACTAACAAGTCGATGGTAAATTAATTAATTTCATTAGTTTGAAGCAGAAATTACAAGAATACTCATTTTCCCTTTAGCGAAAAATATGGTCAAACGATATCACAATACTGTCTCAAAGAAAACAGTTACTATAAAAGAAGCTCGAATGTACAATTTGTATGCACGATATATTGATTAACGAAACCTTATACATAAAAGACGTTTGCGACAAAGAAAAAGTAAGTCGTTCGAAATTATTATTGCAATGTAATTAGTAAATATTTATGACGCATGACCGTGAATCGTAATAATGGACTGTGATTTATGTCCTGAAAATAACATTCTTCTCTTCGCAAAAGTAGGAAGATAATATCTTTTATGAAAAACAGATTTCATTCCTATGTTAAAAATAATACAGATAGTGTAGATTGTAGCTTTTTTCAATGACTGGTAGATTTGATTATCTTATTCAACTCGGTCTTTATTCGTCTCCGGTTTCCGTTAATTTGTCCAGGCAATCGTAAGATTTTGACTGAATGATGTATCTGCAACAGTAATGATTTTGACGTTAGAATATTTCAGCTTAAAATAGAATGTTTGAAACAATAATTGTGATTAGTTCAAGTAACGTGACAAACTGTTAGGTTCCCTTCATCATTTTGGAATATTTCGTATGACTTCAAATTTATGTGACAGCTCTAATTATTCACTATTATTAACAAATATACGTAATATTAATTCTTTACAATTACACGACTTGTAATCAATACGAAACATTTTATAGAACTATTATATTATCAATAAATAATTTTGAAATAATTTAATATTCCAAATTTTCAATGATTTCCAGAACCTAAAAAACCTTGATTACCCCAAAGCAAAGCTCCATTAAAGGTGTTATGCCGCGCTAATCGAGATTTTTAATCGACAAGTGATGTATATGAAACAACTTATTCATATGTTATTGAGAAAGTCACAAATATTGAACTCCTCTATTCAAAATTACTAGTGTATATTGTTCTTTATAGATACACAATTATATTTTTCGATTACGCATTACATGAATGAACACCCAATTTGGTAATTATTTACACAAAGGTACACCCTATCGATTTCAACGACCTTGAATTGTCAAGCTCAACGTTCTGAACAACTTTCCTCTATGCATGTTCTCATGGTTCGGCCTTGGTTTCCAAAATTAGAAAAAATGTTAAAAATCCTATTCCTGCAACATATTTCAAGCTCACCGAAATTGGTTCACCTTTTTGAAAATACAACCTCTGCTACTGTAATTCTATTATACAAATCCAGATTAAATTTGACTTTTTATAGGATTATATAAACTGCCTCGCATCGCGTGTCGACTAAAAATAACTCTCTATTAAAATGTTTCCTAATAAAGCCAAGCACCAAAACTAACCCGATATTAGAACCACCCAACACTATCGCCTGTAACACAACCGTTTGTGCGTTGGGTCCCGTCGACCCACGTGAAGGATCATTTTCCCAGCCTTCGCAGCTTTGAATGTTTGCAAAGCTTTTGCGTGCGTCAGCCCGTCCATGGATATTCCATTGATGGCCAGAATCTCATCTCCTACTTTCAGAGTGCCTTCTTCGGCCGCTTGTCCACCGGCCATGATGTCCTTCACGAAAATGCCCATGGATCCTTTATTGCTATCTGATCCGCCAACGATCGAGAACCCTAACTTTTTCGCAGCGCCTTTCTCCAGCGTGATAGTCAACAAGTCCATTGAGAGACTTGTCGCCCTTCTCGGGCAGGAAACCGGATTCGTGCTACGTTTCCGCACCACCTGGAACTTTCTCATACCAGTCATTTTTTGGTCCGATTCCTTTCTCAGCTCACAGTCGCCTTCGATTCGCTCCATCGCATTAGTGGATAAACTGTTCCCGTTCTTTGTCAGTGCCCCGATGATCGTACACTTGGACGAATCTTCCGGCTGCGCGACAGTATCGACAGACGCGGGAGCTCCCCCGATTTTCTCTCCCTTCAATGTCCACACGTCGGAGTCGCTGCGAGTGCGGACCAGCATATCGCCCCACGTGTCACCCAGTTCGTCCCCGAATGTGAAAGCCGGTTCCCTTGCGATTTGCAACTCCACAGTTCCCACGCAGGCTCGCAACGCGTTCCTAGCTTCCAAGATCGACATTCCGCGCAATCTTCGCCCGCAAACGCGTACGATCTCGTCCCCGATTCTGAACTGCATCGACTTCGCCGCTTCGCCGTTCGTATCCAACTTCGAGATCACGTAGAATGGTCTTACGGCTTCTCGCCTTTCAACGGAGATACCGAGGCTTCCCGATTTCTCAATGCAGAGCTTCATCGTCTTCAGTTCACGACGGATGAGAGTCTTCGCTGGCGTGGCAGGCGGAGGCACAGTTTGCTCGTTCTTCGCTAGGTGCGCGGGTCTCTTCGCTTTATTCCTAACAGCGGTTACGTCATCCGGTTCCATGCTTGACCGCGACCTCTTTGGACTGTAATATTGTAGCGGGCTGGTCACAACTATCGCACAGACCTTCGATGCTGGTGGACTATCCTTGCACGGGGAAGCGGCGTTGTCCAACAAAGTAAGTTTGCTAGAATTCTTGTGTTTTCCATATTTCACTGGTATCTGAGACTTGACTTCTTTCTGTAGATTTTGTGTCTTTACTGCCTGCGAACATGGAATCGACTGCTCCGATTTCGGAAACGGCCTCTTCTCTGGCACCCTAGATAGTTCAGTGTTCTCAGATGTCGACGTTCTAAGCTCTTTAGGATTGTTACTCGTCGAATGCGGATCAGCCGTGGATGTTTTTGACAGACCAGTATTGCATTTTACCAGGGTATTCTCAAACTTTGAATACGGGGTAGCACAAGTTATCTGAAATTCCTCAAATCCTTCGAAGGTATCATCGTCGCAACTATCTGTCTCCTCCCCGTCGGAAACCAGTGCAGTCGTGTCAGTTCTTACGGATTCGTTTAGGAGGCTCTTTTCAAGAACGACGGTTTCGTCGAGACAGGGGAGCCCTGACCCGACTTGGTCGGTTCCCGTCGGCGTTTCCACGTTGTTCGATGTATTGATCGGTAAGGACAAATCGATTCCATGATAGTCGTCGGACGTTATCGAGAAGCTACGGGGTTTCAACATTGGCGGTACAGACTTTCCGCTGTCTGGCGAATCCGCTCCGGCTCGAGTACTGTCGGAATCATAGCCGCTTTCGTCACAACCTAGTCGCAAGTTGTTCATCAGATCTTCCAAGCCTGTCGGGTGACAGGGTTTTGACGCGTCGGTTCTGCAAATGTGAACGAATAATTGTACACAATCGTAACACGCAAATCCCATGGAGGTGTAATATAAACTAAATTTTGATTCTGCGAAATAGATAAGATTAAAAACATATAAATTCCTCACCTGTCGCATTCGCTCGTTGTTCGCACATTAAACAGGTTCCTCTTAAGATTATTCAGTTGAGTGTTAAGGAACTCTTTCGTCTGCGTCGACACGCTGTTCTTATTGCCATCCGACGTTGACTGACTAGTTCTTTTCGGACTGGCACTTTGCCTGGTTTTGTCTAAAGTTTCTTTCGCAAATGTCGATCCTTCCTGTGTTTTCAACATATTCTGGTTCTTCAAAATATAATCCAAAACGCGTTGTTGCTCCTGAAGATCCTGTATACTGCGACTTAGTTGTTTCTTCTTCTCGTGAAGAAGAGTGCCGCGGTCCAGTTGACTATCATCCGAACTGAATCGAAACGGTGTATTCTTCAACGCGCCCTCGCTCAGAGCTTTTTCCATCGGGTAATGGCTGATGCAAGTGATGTCCTCCTCTTGAATCGTCACACTTCTTGTCGATACATCACTGCCTAGGAAGTTATTATTCCGCTCGCTACTCCTGAACAAGTTTCGCAGGGATTCCACTCTCGAAATTCTCTTTGGCTTCGGTAGTTCCGGCACCGACCCACTCGTACCCTGAAACATAAACTTTGTTGTAGAGAAAAATAGGGCAATTGATAACAGCCGTATCATAATTTTAAATTAAATTATATCCTCTTGTGTAAAAATCAATTTCGCTAATTCAATTTTGATCCTAAAGTTTGTTCTTCGGTGAAATGTCTTCTTTCTTTTACATATTTAGACTTTTGCGTCTGATTTGGTATAAAGATATTTCACTACGATAACATACAGCGTGTTCGATTACAAGTGGAAGAAAATTTAAGTGGTGGTTCTTCATGACAATGTATAAGACGAAAACGAAGAATTAAAAAATTACGATTTCAGCTTCATTTTTTAGTTATTAACAATTGAAAATTCACCTAAAATACGGTAACCCGACCAACAGAGGTGTACGTTGCTTACGTCATAAAGACGCGCGACAGTCAAATACATATCAAGTGACGGATACACCGCGTACCTCACAGGAAGTCACCTGGCAAAAATTTGGCAGGAATGCGGCTGTAAACATCATTCTGCGTGACGTTGAAGACCTAACCATTGGGCGCGAGCGAGGACCGGCTTTGGTACGCGACTATTTCGCGCCTTTATGACGTAAGCAACGTACACCTCTGTTGGTCGGGTTGCCGCATTTTAGGCGGATTTTTAATTGATAATAGCTAAAAAATGAAGCCTAAATCGCAATTTTTTTATTCTTCATTTTCGTCTTATATTGTCCTGTAGAACCACCGCTTAAATTTTCTCCCACCTGTAGTCGAAGACCCTGTATAACACAGAATATATATATATATAATTGTGCACTTCATTATACATACAATTATTAGTAAAATCAATTAGTAAATTATTGGTAAAATTTTGTTCTTTTGAAATTGTTTGCTCTCATCAAATTTCAGAATTAAATGTAGGGAAAATTATTTTTGGACAAGGGTTAGGGTTTAACTTGGAATTATGATATAACTACATGTTGGCCTAGTTGTTATAATCAGAAACTATATAGATCAGTGGTTTTCAACCTAGGACTCGGGCAAACATGTTGGTCCAGCAGAAACTTTTCTGTTGGTCCACGGAGAAGTTATATAGTCGCTTATTTAACATATCTGAAAGACTTAAACTTGCCCTACTGTCTCAGAATAGGATTTTTGATGAGGAGTCTGAGAAACTTTAAAATAAAATGTTTACATTTTCTTTCTCGTCCGTTACGTTGCCACAGCTTTTCCGATTCGGACTCCATCGTCTTCTTCGACCCGAAACTGAAAGTAACTCTGAACTATCCGATCTCTTCAGCTGATCCCATCTCCGACCTACTTTCCTTCCCCATGTTGAAATTCCTGCGAAACGGAATAGGTGCGTTAATTTTTTGCTTCTCAATGAAGCGGATATATTAGAGTTTCACAAAAAATTCTTGTATGGAATAGCTCAACAATTTTTTTTTTTTAGCGAAATGATACATATACTATTAGGCTGGTAAGTATTCATTTCTGAATGGAAGAGAAACATCATCAAAGAAGAGTATCACTGAAAAAATGATTTTAAAAGAAGGTTTTTATTTAATTTTAATTTAATTACATTTAATTTTTTTTTTAGATTGGACTTGGACGATCTGTATATATTTAACAATGCTGTCCTTATATGTAGACGATAATTCATAAAAATTACCTTTACGATTGGAAATGCATGTCTGCGACGAAGATGGTTGCCGAGGATCACTAGCTACTTCTTTGGTGGAAGTTCGTTCCGATCCATCGGTTTCGTCTCGAGATTTCCTTCTTGCTCGGTCAGGATTGTCATCGACGATTGTCAAATGCGCAGTCCCATCTTGTGATAACGGCGTTGCCGAAACTAGCTGCGGGCTGGTATCAGAAGACTGACGTTTGAACAGACGCATCGCGATAATCTGGAAGACGAATAGTGACACAGCGATTAGAAAAGGAATATCTTAACAAAAAAAAAAGAAAAAAAAACGAATACGAATGAATGACTCTTCTTTTCATCCATTTATCGGCTTACAAAACCGAAAATGGCCCTCACGAAGACTATTCAAGAATATGAACAAAGCGCACGGAATAAAGTGCCGTAATACTTTGTTAGTGCAAAGCATAATTTTACAATATATTTTTGATACATTTACTCGTTGGTATAAATTAAAGACCAATTTGGAAGATAATATTTAATAATTTCTCTTTTACAATAAGTTGGATCGACATAGTTAATATTTTTGCAAATACTTCGGAGTAGCGTTTGTCAGTATAAAACTTTAAACGCGTTTTTCCTCGAAACGTATTTTTGTCACCTGGCATATATGAAAGCTCTGAAATTTTAAGAAGCTGTTCCACATACTACAGTGAATCCGGGATATACGTCGCCGGGAATTGTGAATTAGCCGTCGTAGAATTATCCCCGCTACCGCGGGGTATACCCCGTGAGGGGCAAAGAAGCTCGAGAGACGACACGGGTGAGACCAGAAGACCACTATTAATCATTCTCATTTTAATCAGAAAAATTGCACAAATATATTGGCGAAAGTCTCGTAAAAAAATAATTAAATAATAAAAAAATTGAAGTTTCTCGAATGCATCGACTGTTCGCGTCACTTTCTTTCCCATACGCTGCCCTTCTTTGCGTCCGAAACTTTAATCGTTCATTACACAAGTAAAAAGCATCGAAATTATATCATATTTGGTTTCATTTTAATCAGAAAAATGCCGCGACTATGTTGGTGAAAGTCCCATAATAATAAAAATAATGAAAAATAAAGAAGTTCTCGAGCTTCACTGTCCCTTTCTACGTTCGGCACTGCATCAAAGTTCAATTGCAAGTTGATTAAGAATCATCTTGATCTTTTTATGTTGATCCATCCTGAGATTTCGGATCTTCTGCAGCAGCAAGATTTTTAAACGTGTATTTATTGTGTGAGCCGGATAGAACAAAGAATATAAAAATTATATTTTACAAATGAAAAATTATAACGTAAAACGTACCATATCGGATTGAAAAAAATTAAAAATTCATGAAAATTGTTCAGTTTTGCAACGTTTACGCGAGACTGCCCCCTTGCATCGTCCGAGTCTTCCGCGGAAAGGATACAAAGTGACAAGAGAAAACGAGTGTAAGAGAGAAGGCGATCCTCGCAAGCGATCAAACCGCAAAGACGACATGCGAATCGACGATCATCAGGGAGAGGCTCGATCTTCAGTAAAAGCCCAGATCATCGTACGATCACTTTCCCAGCATTCCAGGGACGTTTAGCAACGTTTCCTGCTGCAATCCGGCTGCGAGCGAAAGAGGAGAAGTCTCTCCTACTCGCGCCAGCATTACGTCTCGACCACGCGCACACGCCTTTGCGGTCGATCATGCGTACACTGGTACCCAGAGGTTCGTGTTACATCCACCTAAGGTCGAACGCGGTCACGAAAAAGGTCGATCATTTTGTTCATAGGGACACTAACGCTTGGACGTTATATTGTTGTAACAAGTACGTGCATCGTTTACTCCACGCCGTCGTACCACGAGTCATTAAACAGTAACTGTGGTGTCCTGCGTGATCTTGAACCGTGTTTTCCTTTTCCCATCGCTTTTCCTACCACACCGTTTTCTACCGTTTAATTCGAGTTACCGCCTTTTATTTTTACTCGAGACCTACATTGCCGGCTATATTAGTGTCCGAACACCACGTGAATTTCTACATAAACGATACCGATTAAAGTTAGTACCATTACTCGAGTGTGCGAGATACCCGGGTAAATATCTGAGTAGCCATGGGACACCCCGGTACTCGGGTACTTGTGAGACACTCGGGTACCCGAGTATCCATGAGACAGTCGAGTACCCGAGTGTTTCATGAGGTCTCACAACTGGCTACTAAAGCACAAAACACGAATGGAACAATCGAGTAAAATGTATTGGGATAATGTATATTTATCCAGTACTTGGTTACTCGAGTAATATTCATATTAAGAATCTCGAGGCAGAACCGACTACATACTCGGCTATTAAATGAGATACTGCGGAGTATGCACTTATGGCTTCTGAAAATTAAAAAAGAAATTCTAAAATATAACATTTGTAAGAAATGGCCGGGATAAAAGCAAACAGTTTATTATTTAATTACACGTCCTCCTCTGGTGTCGGACCTGACGAGACTGCTCGTCCTTGTTTCATTCTGTTTGTTTCTTTTTTCAACACATTCGTTTGTCCGATGAATCGTTTGTCTTATCAATAACATGAACATATTTGTTAACAACATGAACAATATATACAGTGGCGGATATGTTACAGCTTATCTTACACATTTCACAGAATTTAGTAGAATTTTTACTTATTTCAAATCTACAAAGGATACTACCACTGAAAATAACATTTTATTTGACTCCACTCTCTTAAAATAACTCTGCATAATTGAAAATTGCATAAACATCCGCAGTCTACTCATGAGATAGGCGGGTACTCGGGTAATATTCGTTCACCCGAGTATCTCATGGCTTGCCACAGTATGTATGTACCCGGGGTGGGTTTCTTATAAGTCGCAGAGTTCTAATACTGATGAACAACGTGAATCTATGAAAAAAAAATGTATCAATCTTTATTAATTTATCATTGGGTCCACAGTGCATGCACGTATGTATCATTTAAATTTTCTTTTACTATTCTTCTCTTACTTTTTATCGTATTTTGTGAAATAGAGATGAAAGTTTCTTTAATCAAAAGGCCTAGCAAATTACGTAGGAACACCTTTTTTAACTCCTTTTTTTCTAACTCCTTTGGAGTTAGCCCAGAAAAAAATTGTTTTAATCCGATCGACAACTTACAAATGAATTCATCTAAAATTAAGAACTTCTCCAGTGATACACATACAAAATTGATTAATCTATAATTCATTTATTTATATACAAGCATTAGGTGCGATGCTGATGTAATCATTGGAAAACTGTTTCTTTAATTTATTTATTGTTACGAACTGGAGGACTGCGAGCAACGCGGCAGGCCGGCGAAGGGTTATTACACCAGGAATATGGTTTCAACTTGTTAGTTAGGTACGCGGACGAACCCAATGCGAAATTGGGGATCCGCTGGGGGGTTGGATGACTCACAGACGAACCTGATGCGAAATCAGGGAGCTGTAGGATGCGGAAGAACCCAATACATAATTGGGGAGCCGCTAGGATGGTATATAGTTTTCGTAGACGAACACAATGCGAAACTGGGGAGCCACTAGGTTGGAGAAATCTTTATTGAATTAAGGTTTGTCACGGACGCACCTGATGCGAAATCAGGAAGCCGATAGGATAGTTCGTAGGCCTCGTAACTTATATAATTTAATTGATACAATCCGAGCGGTAAGATTGTATCGGGTGGGAACGTTCAATTATTAGGATATTCGGCAATAATTAAGGGGTTATAGATTGCGCGATTTACCAAACAAGACAAATTGACTCGCGACTGAATTGAAAGTAAATGTACAATAAAAGAACTCTGGCCTAAGATGCACGGTTTTTATGTGCTTTTTTACCGATCTAACGGAATCTATTATATAAGGTTAACTTGATTCGAAGGGGACTTTAACCCGATTTCGCTAGAATTGACTCTTACGAATGCGACACGATGTGACTCTACATGTGACTGCACGATTACTGACCGAAGAGGATGAAAACGGGCGGGTTTACATTCCCTAAAAATTAATGGTGTGCTCTGTTTATGATTTGATGCCACGTAGGGTTACACTCTCGTTTTTTTGTCGCTTCTAGTTAAAACGAGCCTCGGTTAGATTTTTGTTTAAAGGGTGTTGATAAGAGGTTATCTAGGCTATTTCCTATCAGAAACTTAATTGACGGATTCCAGAAGGGAGTGTTCTAGAGATTTTCACATAAAGAAATCATACGGTATCTTTCCATAAATAAAAGGGGCCTGTTGGGACGCTTTTCGTTCTCGGGAAAAGAGATTAGAACATTCTAATCAAAATGAACGTCGAGAAAACTTCTCCATACATAACATTATAGGAAGCAGCACCCAATGTTATCGATCGTAAAAACATGAAAATAAAGATTAAAAATTTGTTGTACAAATTTTATAGTCTACAATAACCTATGACAAGATATCATTCACAAAAGAAGTCATAGAAGAAGAATGTCAGTCATAAAGGTCACTACTATGAAATTGCTTCCATTGTAAAAGCAATGGTCTGTTTTGCGTATTCTATCTAATCAAAGATATATATACATATAATTCATTGTAGTTATAATAATCAACTGAAAAATTATTACTTAGACTCGTGTTATTATTGAACTTCTGCATTCCTTATGTAAAGTTCTCTAGTTTCTTTTACTATTGCAGGAACGGCTTGTTTATTTTATTAAATTACACCGAGTGAAAGTGCAATAAGATGCATGATTATATTGCTTACTCGAGCTTGAAAAATTAAAAAATAAATGGGCTTGTGTACCAGTATGTAAATGCTAACATTAACTCTGAATACAATATACATACAAATCAGTAGAATTTTCAGGAAACGAAAACTATGCAATTAGTTTCGTCGGTGCTCGAGGTATCGTGTGAAAATCCATATGAATAGAATATATACTGAGAACAAGAATAGTTTAATAATCTATTCATTTCATGTTTAAATTGATAATCCTTATATGTCTTTGTCTTAAATAGGGTGTCCCAAAAATGTCGGAAAAACTTGAAAGGGTGGTTCATATTTGAAGTAACTTTTTCCTCTACGGAAATGATCTCCGCGGCTTTGGTTTCGAGTTATTAATGAAAAAAAGGACCAATCAAAGCACAGCTATAGCGAACGGACTCCGACTCGGCGACAGGACCTGCTGACCTGTTTTTCGTAAATAATTCCTCAACAAAACCGCGAAGAACATTTTCGTACAGGAAAACAATTGCTGCAAATGACCTGAGGAAGCACCCTTTTCAAGGTTTTCCGACATTTTGGGACACCCTGTATTGCTGGGCCAGACCAGTGGTGTTTCAAAATGAGTCTAAGAAAAATATGAATATTATGCATTTATTTCAAATGGAAATATACATTTTGGACATGTTAGCGATTTATGGAGGGTAAGGTAAAACTGTGTTCGTAAATAAAAGGTATTCTTGGATTATGACTTTTATACATCTCATGGATTTGAATTTATGTATAGTGATGGTTTACACTGCAAACTATCGAGGTTGTTCCTGTGGCATACTGGTTACGTTAACTGTATTTGTATCTGTTCTAGATAGCAAACACAGTGGTACCGGGTTTTCTAGACGGTATTTATCTGCAAGTTCCAGCTGCTCTGGATAGCGGGTAACCGGTGTTCTGGGTGCTCTAAAAACCAATTTTGTAAACGCCACATTTGCCCAACTTGTTACATTTTCCGAGAACTGGAGCTGGCCTTCATTAAAACTGGCGACTTAAAGCATTTAAATGCCTATACTAAAATATACCAATAAATATTATCAATTTATAAACTTATTAATACACCAATTACCGTGTCCTCTCTAGCCAGATTTCACATAGATATCATTTAAAACTATCAAGAGCAAAAACTACAAAATTTGTAGAAGTTACTAAAACTCATTAAAAGTTTAATGAATAACGGTAAACATCTTGTGACGTTTCATGAAGCAGTAAGCACGTAAAGTATGTCATAAAAAATGTAGAACTGAATTATTCATTATAGTACTATAGTGCTGCAATATATCAATCGAAAGTGATAAGTAGACAGCGGATTTTTATGCATTTTCCAAGAAATTGGCTGGATGAAATATGAAACGGCAAAAGATTCGAAAAATCTAAGAATATTGTTACGTTATATTAAATATGAAAAAACTATTAAAGGACGAAATGAATTTTTATTCGATGCCCGCTTTCCAAAATCGATGCATAATATTTTTATTTCGCATAGACGTTCGCAGTCTAGTGATAAGTATACATACTGCGAATTTTGATAGAAAATAAAATTTGTGAGATACAGCCCAGATAGCACAGAGACGTCTTAAAGACGTCTTTAAGACGTCTGTCAAAGACGTTCAGACGTCTATTAGACGTCTGAATGTCCTACGAACGGCTTCCGAACGGCTTCTGAACGTCTCTGGAACGTCTTTGTGAAAAAACTGTACGTCTTAAAGACGTCTTTAAGACGTCCGTTCGACGTCTTTAAGACGTCCGTTCGACGTCTTTAAGACGTCTCGAACAGACGTATTCAAGACGTCCCGAAACAGACCCCTAGTACCACAAAAATATTAGATAGATATGTTTGTCAAATATTGGAACAATATTTTTTAAGCCACATTTTTTCTTGTGAGAAAAATATTGAATTTGAATATTGTATACATGTACAAGAAATATAAATTGAATGTTTGATATAACAAAAAAATTAAATAAATAAAAAAAAATAAAATAAAAGAATGTTTTTCAGCATATCCGCGCACATTAACATTTTATGCTTTATTTATTTATTTATTTATTTATAAATAAAAAAAATAAATTAAAAGAATGTTTTTCAGCATATCCGCGAAAATTAACATTTTATGCTTTATTTATTTATTTAATTAATTTATTTATTTATTTATTTATTTATAAATTAAAAAATAAATTAAAAGAATGTTTTTCAGCATATCCGCGAACATTAACATTTTATGCTTTATTTATTTATTTAACTTATTTATTTATTTATCTATTTATTTTGATATATTATTTTGGATTTTGGATTTGTGATATATAATGTATAGTTTTATTATTAAACAATATTTATTGCTAAATTCTATTGCGAATATATATGTAATATATTATAATAGTACTAAATTAACAATTTAGTTATTTAACTTTCCTAAATAAATAAACGTCTATTCGAAGAATGGAAAACTGCGTTATATTGTGTTGCGTGTGTGCAGTTTGTAAAGCTTTTCTCTAGCAGTTTAGAATGACTGAAACGTCAAGAAATGAAACGTCTTAAAGACGGCTCGTAAAAGACGTCTTAAAGACGTCTGAAATGAGACGTAAAAACGACGTCTTTTACGAGACGTCTTTAAGACGTCTTAAAGACGTCTTTTCAGGACGTAAGACGTTCAGACCAAAAATGGACGTAAAACAGACGTCTTTAAGCCGTCCAGTGCTATCTGGGAGTATTATAGTAATTAATACGAGTTTCCTTATAAATTTTATTTAGTTCAAAACAATATGGCAGTATTTTTAAATTCTTTAAATATTTTCACTGTTGTGTATCTACCCATTTTTGGTCATAAATGCATAAAATAAAAGAAAATTAAATGATTCTCTAAGGAATCGAATTAATATTGTACAATAAGAATCGAATGGTCAATTCTGCTCGTAATGTAAAAATCAAATGTTGGATGTTCATCGAAAATCAGAAAATCGTAGATATTTGAAAATGTTGTGCGTACAGGTTATAGAGAGATCTAACAAGTGCCACCCGTTACATGAACAGCATCGGCCGACCGTTCTGGGACCGGAGAAGAGAGAACAGGGTGTGGAGACAGGGAAAAAAGTGGCTGTGGTGTGTGGTGTGCCCACGTGTGGCTTGAGCCGGCCGTATAAGTGCATATCACATACACCGCATGCCGTGGTGAAGTGCCGCGCATTTTTCCGGGACGAAGCGTGCACAGGAGCTCGCGTGAAAACGGCCGCGTTCGTCTCGTGCAAGGAGGCTCACACGTGAACGTTCAACACGGCATATCCGGTCGCGATTACGACGTCGCACATTGCGCCTCGCCTCGCCTCGCCGATCCGCGCCGTTCGAAAAGTCACGGACCTTCGAGCCTAGTCGAGCCGAACTACCTGTTGATGCGCGATGCAAATCCAACGGAGATTTAATTGAAGCCTTCTACATTTAAGTACTGCGACGACAGCAAATATTGTACGCCAATAGGGTTAGGGACCCTATAGGATATATATATATGGATGTTTACGTGACAATGTTTATAAACACGACAACGTCTTGTTTATAAACGTCCCGCTATCCTGCGGAAATCTGTGATAAGGTTGAATTTCTAACTTGATATTAAATAAAGTGTAATTACTCTTTAATTATTAGGTTTATTGCTAATGAAGGTCAATACTCTTTTACTCAAAATTCGACATTCTTCCATATTTTGGTATAAAAAATATAATATTTCATTTAAAAAAACAAAGTCGACCTTCAAATCTCCGAGACACTTCCACTTGTGAAAAAAATAAATTGTCTATATTCGCTTCGATTAACATCGCCAAGAAAACTGCTTCGCAATTTTATCGTGTCAGGTTCCCCGACAAAAATACTGTCCGTACGTCTCAATACGGCTCGGTTAAACGATCTAAGGTAAAATCATGTCTGAAAAGCAAAGGAACTTAATACGAGCAAGCGAAAGTCGAGAGAAATTTTATTAATGATATAATGGTACTGTCTGTCAACCGATTAAAAGACTTGTGAACCTCGTGCGAGCCTTCGCTCCGTGTCCAAGGTTACAGTGAAAGTAAGCCTTAATTTTAAATTCTGTCAAACGATGTAGAAAGTTAAAAATGCGCTACGGTCGAAAATATAAATCTCGGTGCATAGAGATACATGCATAACAGGCAAGTGGGCGTGACGATAGATAGGAATATTTTTCTCGTGTAATCGCAAGAAATTGGGTCGCAAAGTAGATCGATCAAGAAAAGAAGGAGATCGATAGGGTGAAAGCATTCGGACTTTTATGTTATGGGAAAAAATAACATCATTCCTGTCTTTAGAAATCGGCCATTCTGAGCAGTTGATTAGTGAAACGTAGAATTTCTTTGCATCTTTAAGTAGAAAATCTGTATGGTAATAATCTTGTACAGCCAGATGTGCTTCAAAATGTTAAACGTTTATTATCAGATTGCGAATCTTTATGCAAAATAAAAATTTTCTGTATTAACAAACAAGAGCCACTTACTTTTTTTTTTAAATTATATTAACAGATCGAAAGTAAATATTATATAAACAATCTTCGATTCTTTTAATCTTTCACTTGTTTCAAACTGCAGCTAATTCATTTTTGTTACGAATGCATAAAGTCCACCATCTATTTATTATTTAGAATATGTTATGGTATAGCCTGTTTAATTAGCTCTCAATTTCTTACAATCTCGTCTATCTATCGTTACAAAATTGATTTAAGGGGGTAGTCTACACTCATTTTAATTTTGTAGGACACTCCCCTACATATAAGTTATGTACATAATAATAAGAATAACCGTAATTTCCGTAAATTTTGATCGTTCATAACTCATAAATCATTCAATCGATATCGATGAAATTTTCAGCATACGCAGAGTTCATATCGATCTACGAATCACATTGTTTAAATTTTCATATTACAAGCCGAAATAAAAATGTTGTAAAAGGAAACATTTTCAATTTATTTTTCTTATTCAAACTAAACGCACTTTTTCCAAAAATTTTCATTAGAGATCGTCTCTCGAGTAAACGAATCCATCTATTATTATTATTCATTTATTGCTTTATATAGACCCAACCCTTGCAGGGTTAAACTTCTTATGAAAACTTCCGGAATCGCAAACGTACCTTCATCTCTGAATCGTCCGCAATCCAAAGTAAGCAACTGACGTCAGAAGGCACTTCCGGCACAAAACCGCCACTTTCAGCGACACGAATTTGCGGCTCGGTGGTCGAAAATAAGAACCGTTGTTTCTTCCGAGCAACATACCACGCGGACAACAGCGTTCATGCAACGGAACGTCACGAAACGTCACGATCGTCCCGGTCGTATATACATAACAAGACTGGGTTTATCGTCCCGATTCCATGAAAACGCGGCGCGCAGCAACATGTAACGCGATTCGAGCGAGCCAACGATTAAACAGCATCAAATTACAAAGAGTGGAAGGGCAGCAGCACCCACGTCTCCTTTGAGAAAACGCAACGAGCCAGAACGAAGCCAAACGGTGCACCGCCTAACAAACAGGCTTCCTTCTTAACTTTTCATTCATACGCGCTGCTTCATAATACCAAAAAACTCTTTCCTCCCCACCAGGGATGTACTCTGCCGCCACCGTCGTTTCCTCCAGAAATAGATGCATCAGGATGTCGTCGTCTCGCGCGCCGGAAACGCTTGCTTCCCGTCGTGCCAGCTTCCGGTCGCGCTTTCATCTGTTCCTCTTCGGAGGTTTTTTCTTCCCCGCTCCCTTTTTTTCTCGCTCCCGGTTTCCCATTAGGAAAATCTGTCGGCCTGTGTGCAGTAGAATTTCGTTTAGAGGCTCGTTAACTACTGCCGCCTATTGTTTGTTCCGATAGCAGAGGTCCGACGTTCGGCTAACAGAAGCTTGTTCTTTTTCTATGTGAAGATCGTGTGCACGACCGATTTCGCAATAATCCACGTTTTCTGCTTTGTTGCAATCGGCGTACAGTAGAAAAACAGTGTTCGGATAATAGAACGGTTACTAAACCAGTCCTGTTCATGTATCGCCCGTACGACGGTCTAGCCTGTAACAGTATTCTTATTATACCCGTTTCGATGGTTTAACTTATAACAGTATTCTTCCTGCTGACGTCACATTGCCCTCAGCTATGCCCGCGGGAACCGGCGGGCGCGCCCTTGCTCGCCGCAATGCTCAACGGGACTGGACTAGACTAGATCCTTGGTACGAGCTTTACAATAAATCCTGTTGTATATGGATTGTTTTATACCGAACTGTTTGCACGTAGAACGAAGACAATGAAGAATTCAGATATTGAAGGTTCGGATAATCGAGGTTCTACTGTAGTAGAGTACGTGTTCACGTAGCGTAACTAACACAGTGTTTACTCGACACATGTCCAAAACACGGGACATATATCGACCAGGAGATACTATTCTTTGAAGCTTTAGAGGCCTCGGTTCATGGCCCCTCACGGGGTATACCCCGCGGCAACGGAGATAGTTCAGAGACTTTTATCGGCTAGGCATTTGGGACATACATAGAGTAAACACTGTAGCACGCTGGGCTGTAGTTCGTACGATAGAGGTTAAGAATGCGTATACCCGAAGCTCGGCATTAATTGGTTCGGATAAACGAGGTTCTACTGTATTTGCTCTGCTAGCCTGTTAGCGCACGCCTCACTAACCATCTACACAACTGACGGCTCACCTATTTCTAGGTAACGGTGCGAGATCATAGGTGACGCGAGATGCATTACAGTTATGTATGTATACCTGGACACATGCTGGACTTTATTCTACCGAACGTTCTAAAGGCGGCCTCTCCGCATACCCCATACTAGGTACAACGGGGATGAAAAATTCAGTGGAGTACACACGACATGCGCGCGCGTTCATCGAGGTACCGTAAAATCTGAAATACATACAGCGCCCGAGAGCTGGCTGCACACACTCCTGGCAACCCGACAAAAGAGATACAGTTCTTGCTTCTTGATAAAGCTTGTTACCATCCTCGTGAAACGTAATTAGTCATCGTGAGGGCGTAACGCTTCTATTGAAATTAGCTATGCCTGCCATTATAAACAGATTTCAATTTGATAACTACAGTCAGTCTCATATAAGAGAAATTTGCTGACATCATGTGACACATGGAAGATTCTGCAGTAAGTTTTTTGTTACTCATAAACAGATGCATAAACTATACATATGTATACAAAATTTTAACAAAATTGAATTATTGATAACAAAATTATATTTATTTTAATCTAAATGATACATAATAACAGACCACAAAAGAATTCGCACCATGCTTGACAGAGTTGAGTTTATTTTGCTTATAGACATTGTTTCGCTTTGAAGATGATTCCCAGAGGTCATAGTCGAATAATTGAGCTTCAGTTACTTAGTCTTAGTCAAAACTTTGTCGAAATAACATTGATAATCGAAAATGAGTCGAAAGAAGGCCGAGACTACTGTAGAAGAGCGTAAAATAATTTTTAAATTGCACCAAAAGGGCAACAGTTACGTTGAGATAGCAAAACTTATTGGCAGAAGTATATCTACTGTCCAATAAATAATTAAACGTGTAAGAACTAATAATATTTTGTTAAACAAAAAACGTGTTGGAAGGCCAAAGATTTTAACTGCTCGGGAAGGAAAGACTTTAATACGTCAAGTGCAAAAAAATCCAAGAATTAGCGCCCCTAAGTTAGTCACAATGTGCAACAACATGTTTAATAAAACAGTTTCTGCTGAAACTTGTCGGAGAATATTAAGATCTGAAAATTCTCATGGTCGAGCAGCTAGGAAAAAGCACTTCATTAATAAGATTAACAGAGCAAAGAGCACACTGCTAAAAGTGTAAAAAAATTGGCTCTGTACTACAAAATTTTCTATTCTGGATTGGCCTGCACAGAGCCCCGACCTCGACCCCATAGAGAATCTATGGGGTTTACTAAAAAGACGACTTCGGGATTCATATTATGACTCCCAAGCAACATCAATCACAGATTTGTATGATAGAATTCAAGAACAATGGGAACAAATATCTGCGGATTATTGCAAAAAATTAGTAGGAAGTATGCCAAAGCGAATTAGTGCAGTTTTACAAGCACAAGGATTGTGGACGAAATATTAAAAATAAATGATATATTAAATTATCTTGCCAAGTATTAGAAATGGTACAAAACAATGGTGAAAAAAAAATTCTCAAGTTACTTCTAACCATGATAAAAATAACTATAATGTTGATTTTTTGTTATTCTTCTATATCCCTAGTAATAAATAATGATTTATATACAAAACTTGTAGTTGTTGGTTCAGTTTTGCTCCTTACTGTATTGTTTGCGTAATGTTTGTCATGAAATAGTCAATTAAATTCGTGGAGACTACGTTAAAGTCAAATGTTCGTGCGGCAAAATAACATTTTCCTTTCAACCAGTACCTTCGACTCTCCGATCCCTTAGGTATGACTCACTAACGGGTTCACAGTGCTGGAACTGGCGACACTTGTCAAGGTCCGCCTCCTCAGAGTTGCATAAAGAGCTCAATGATATCTCTTTAGGCTGTGCGAGCAATAATTCCACCGTCTCGTGCGGAATCGTGCTTCGTCCATATTAGTCGGAAAGGTGAAGCCGCGTGGTTGTGAGAAGCGTAGAAATTGAGTTTGTCGCCTTTTTTGATTTCAAGGAACCGGTTCCACTTTATTGCTCGATATGCAGTCGAATGTTAACAAACAGTGTCCATAGCTCGTTTCGCGTAACACGTAAGACGTCGTGAACTCGGACCTCGTCAGCCAGTTGGCCCGACGAGTCTTGGTCAGTGATGGGCATAGTCGACAGATGAGGGGAAGGAACACGAATCGAGGGGAAAATCTCTCCCTCTCTCTCTCTCTGCCGGTACCGGCTTAATCACGTGACATGTGACACAGGCACGACGAAGGGTGGGGGAATGGGGGACACGAGTCTTAATCTGGCGGCTATGGTGATGGGCAAAAAGTGATGGGCATCTCAAAAAAATATTCCAATGACAACTACATTATCAACTTGTAATTTCTTTTCTTTTCTAATGCGAAATGTATTTGCTTGCACATACTTGCAGACACATTGTGTAATTGGAGGTACACAAATATGGGCGAGCACATTAACTGGGAGCATCGCTAATGCGTTCAAAGCATTTTTGAAGACACGCTGATTGGGACAAAAACAGTTCCTTTTATTTTAATCATGTTATTGTGAAATATTAAAAAAAAAAATATTCCGATAAAGAAAAAGAGTTTGAGAATCAATAGAAATTTCGAACAGATGAAATTGAAATTAAATAATTCACCGAGTCATTCGTGAATTAACAATTGGGACAAGTACCCTATTTGGTAATCTTCACACATTTCAGTTACAAAAGCATTCGGCGCTACACGCATCACTGCTGTCGTGAACCAATGCGATGGAAATCGGTGCCAGGATATTTCGGTCGATGGTTCTATTTCGTCGTTTTAATTTTTATCTCGTTCGCGCTTTTTTAGTCTGTTCTTCTCGACCGTCACCCCGTAGAAAGTAAAACTATAAGTCTCGAGTCACGAGTCACGAGTCTCGATTCTCGAGCGTCCTCGAACGGGCTTGTCGTCTGACACACATTCGCGGTTTCGAGTTCGAGTTCGAGCGTTCTCGTCCTCTGCGGATCTCTTTTCGAAAGAATGCCCCATGGCCCTCGGCGAATTCGACAGGAGGACACGTATGTAGAAAGCAGATTTGTTCGAGATCGTGGCAACTCCAGCCGGATTACGTCCTTCGCATGCGAGACTCGTTGTTTCTTTTTATCCCTGTGACTTATAAGATATCGAGTCAGGCTCGAGGTAAACATTTCCAACCGAACTAAACAAAATGTGAACGTCAATTTAACATTTACCAACAAATGTGCGCTCACGGTTAAGGGGGTATCTTTTTGCAATCTTCTTAAAGTTTCATTTGTGTAAAATGTGGTAGTGAGACCCTTACGGTCCGACTGTGACCAAGAAATTACTAGTATACTGAACATTCTTTCGGGTTTTTCTAGAAATTATATTTTCTCACTTGACCGACACAAAGTTTCTGGAATCCTATAAACGATTTAGTTCAAATTTTAAACGAATAACAGAGTACTCTAAAATGTAGCGTAGAATTCTTTTGATATCTCAAACATTTTTCTTCATTATAAATGATTAAATTTGATTTTTTAACGTAAAACTTCAAATGGTTCAAATGTTTAAAAACCGTAGGTTTAATTGTAATTGTCTCTCCAATAGCTTGAGAATACAAAATTTTTTTAATTTTTATTTCGGACGTTTCAATTTTTGTCAGCAATGACGACCATCCTTCGACGTAGCAACAATAGACTGTTTCAAAAATCGCCAGGAACTCTGCTATTTTTTAATATTTTGTTGCGTTAATATCACTCTAAAAAAAAACCCGGATTTTTCAACTTATTAATTATTCTTTAAAACAATCTCGAAACATAGCACATTGTTAGACACTCGGGGTTAAGAATAAGAAGACTACTAAAATTTAATAATTTTAATGGTCGATATGTCTCCCGAACCAAATGCGTACTTAAGAAATGATACGGGAAGAACCGTCAGCCACTGAAACAGTTAAAAAATCGTATCCGCTGCTCTAAACAATGTATAGATAAAGAAGGAGTATCAGAACCTAGAGGCTTATCACGGCGAGAAATGAAACATCCTATGGACAAGAGATCCCTTAGAAAACTGGTCTCGTTATTGAAGAATGAAGTACACGTACGTGTTCCTCTGATACCGGTTACTCTGTAGCTATGCGAAGTTCCAGAGAAATCGAACCGCTTCACGGAGGCAAGCTTGTTAGTAGCAAATCGCAGCCCGCGGCATCTGAATGCTTTTGCAATCGTCAGATCCAGTCCAGAATAATTAGTACTTTTTGCACAGAGTTCACGCGAACTATGAAACGTTGAATGGATGCCGGTGAAGCACAACGTTGCTTATTCCAGGAATGCGCAACGCTTTTTTCGGAAAGGGGAGCGAAAATGTAACAAACCAATGGCCAGGATCGGGAACATTCTCGTCGACTGCTGAGAATTTTCATCGGGAGCCCTGAATACCGTCTTAAACGAACCAAATCTAATGCGATCATTCGCCCAATGAGAATCCTGCCACGGCTATAAAGCACAAGTATCCTTGCGCTCATCGTAATTAGCTTGTCCTATCGCGAGTGTCCATGCAGAGAACGCTGATGAGAAAAGAGTGATGTCGGAACGGTGATGTTACTTGGACTTGTCTATGTATTTATACGTGTAGGATACTTGTCCCAATTACTGTGCCACTAAGCTAACTTGTTAATTCATGAATTATTTTATTTATATTTTATCTGTTCGGTATTGACATTCTCTTGCTTTTTATTAGAATATATTTTTCAAGTTAAAATTTGTACACCTTTTTTAAAAAAAAAAAAGAGTTTTTGCTCAATTAGTATGATTTTAACCTCTTGCACTACTATTTATTTTGTGATTCTAATGATTAGAAATTCTTCATCGTTCACAACTTCATAGAGAAAAAAAAGATATTTTATATTTATTGTATGCCTATGTTTTCTCCAAGGGATATGTATCAACTGTAACAAAATAGAATTTTATTTCGGTTTAAAGTAAATTAATAACTTACACATATTTATTAGACTTTGCTCAGAATCTTCATCACGAGTCCGGCTCGATATTGTAGGGCAAGGGGTTAAAACTGGTTTGAACACATTATGTAGTATGCCCTAAGTTAATATTCTCGTCCATATTTGTGTGCTTCCAATTAATGTGCCTGTGTAAAACACTGCTCCCTTATGAATTATTATTCTCTTTAAAAAAAAAATTAATGTTTTTACGTATTTCTACGAGTTTTTTCGTTGTAAAAGTAGAAATACGTGCGAATGTAAAATATACTGTAAAATATAAATGTACTGCTTGGTATTACCTGCTTAACAAAAAATGTAATATTTTTCATACTTTTCCTTTAATTGCCAAAAAATTGCGTAACTGCTAGAGGATAATTACAAACGTATAAGGATAAAGGACAACGCTCTATTTCTTTTCTTCTGATAAGACAGGAGATAGATATTGTATCAAGTATACATGATACAATGAATCCGGGTTGTACGTCGCAAAGCTTCTGAAGTAGCCGACGTCCTAAACTATCGCTACTAATCCAATAACAAAACTTTTTTATTTTTCATTATTTTTTATGGGACTTTCACGAACATATTAGTGGCATTTTTCTAATGAAAATGACACCTAATATGATATAATTACAATATTTACTTGTGTAATGCACAATTAAAGTTTAAGACACAAAGAAGGACAGCGTATGTGCAAGAAAGATGGAAGTTAAATCAAAACTTGAACTTTTTTATGATGAATTATTTTTTTACGAGACATTCAACAATATATTTGTTGAATTTTTCTGATTAATATGATACCAAACACGATACAATTTGAATCATATTTACGCTAATTTTCCTTTAATATAATTGTAATGGGAAAGTAACTTTCATTGTTCATTACACAAATAAATATCATCGGACTTATATCATATTTGGTATCATTTTAATCAGAAAATTTCCACAAATATATTGATGAAAGTCCCATAAAAAAATAACGAAAAATAAAGAAGTTCTCGAGCTTCGCTGTCCTTTTCCAGGTTCACAACTTCAACAAAGAATAGTGCCCGGAGCTCGACAAGACCCGAGCTGTTGACATATAAAGCGGATTCACCGTATGTTCAAAAAGCTCCCCGATTGATATTTTTACAGACATATAGTAGTCAAAGTTGGGCATTATTGGAATAAGTTTTTTTGTTATTTGACAACAGTTCCTCTCAATCGCTACATATTTGTCATTTGTTATTCCTTCGTTCGTTACAATGTAGCCAGTCGCGTAGTGACATCGATTGAAACCAAGCGGCCAACCAAAGTCGTCAAGCAACTGTTTCTCGAGCATGTTCGCATGTTCGCCTTTGATCTGGCTGGCGATCGATTATTCAGATACTTTGTTGTCCTGCCAATACATACAGTGCTACCTCGAACGCAGTCTCCAGCCAACATATGGTTTCGATTATACGTGAATTTCTTACTTGACAAATTTCAATTTTTTTTTTTTTATCCAATCACTTTAGCATACGTTTACAATTTTCTATATCATGGAAAATAAGAGAGACGAGGAAGAACAAAAGCGAATTCTTTTGTGCGAACTAATTCTCTCTCTCTCTCTCTCTCTCTCTCTCTCTCTCTCTCTCTCTCTCTTAAAATTTCTTAATTAACAGAATTCAATTTTTTATCACACCAGTTTTGGAACTTCTTAATCATACCATAGGTTAAACTTCACCTTGGCAATCGAAAAATTTTCAACTTTTTTTAAATATAATCTTGTAGATCTCGACGAGAAAATGCCAAAAAACGAAGTTTCAATGCGAGGAATTCACTGGTTCAAAAGTTATGCGTGTTTAAAGTTGAGCGATCATAAGCGCGTTTTTGAGAGGTGGGGCTACAACCAAAAATTTATTTCCACGTCTCAGAGATGATGGCCTATGAAAGGTTGAAAGAGAAAGGAAGCTGTAACTTCGGTACAGCCGGTCGTTGAAACAAATCATGCGAGATACGAACGTATTTACAACGATGAAAATTCTGTTGGTTAACCCTCCCATTCGTATATATAGTCCCGTGTTAGGCCGTAGAGACGTCTTTATATCGATATAACTGCTCGATGTACCTGTGCGTACTGTGCAGCAGTGTGTCTAAGACGTCGAGGGGCTCGTCGTTCAAGCCTTTTCAGGATACACGAAACCGGTGGATTTATGCAAACTCACGGACCAGGATACGCTTGTTTCGCATTCAACGCCGAGCCCTCGACAAACCAACAATGCCTCTCTCCTTGAACGTGGGAGAATCACGGAAATTCTAGATGAGACATACTCCAAGGTGCAGGAATTAACGCGCCTCGCGGGAACTCTTATCTATTTGTGTGAAGTAACAGTAAAGCCTCCTGTAACCGAACCGAACCGAACCGACGCGACAGGAAGCCCTATAGATCTGGATCATTTCGAATAATTACGGATCACGAAAGAAAATAGAACAATCGTGCCTATTACTGTTCCTTGTGTTTCGCAGCTGGGCTACGATACGTGTGTTGTCTCGTTTGATATTTATTTCAATAAATTTTGTTTCGTTTCGAGAGACACTTTAGGTACCTCCTAATGGAAGGAACGTTTGCCATGGGAAGAAATTATCCTATTATTTTTGGAAAATATAAAACCGAACTTTTTTTTAAAACATATGTTTCATACGTCTGAAGTGGTTCTAAAGAAAAGCTTATGATACTGTATACAAACTTAACCTTGGATTATACCTTTCAAATCCACTATGTTTTAAGTAGTGTTCTATGACAGTTTGTCTCAAAACAAAGTGTAATCGATTTACAGAGTAAAACCGAACAACTTTAAGCGCCTGTACCTTTGGAACCAATAAATTCCTGGCCTCGAAACTTCAATTTTTGGCTTTTTCTCGTAAAAATCTACAGGATTATATTGAAAAAAGTTAAAAATTTCTGGGTTGCCAAGGTAAAGTTAGGCCATAAAATGCAATTTCGCATAGAATACCGCAAAATATGATATTCACAGGAGGAATACTACATATCGTAAAAACAGTCGACGAGTAAAAATTGAAAATTCATGTCCTATTGAGCATCGAGTGATGTTCAGGCTGACACGTGTTTAGCAACAAATAGACAATTAAGTGTCAGCGAACGGCTCTACGATTTCATGACAAGCATCGATCATTTCGAATGTCAAAGCGTTGAAAGCGATGAATCTAAACGAGCATTATTGGGATGTGCGTTGAATCGAACTGAATGCTAGCACGTTCTATGCGATGATAAAGAAATAGAGAGAGAGAGAGAGAGAGAGAGAGAGAGAGAGAGAGAGAAGGAGAATGGTACAATACGTTCAGCGTGGGAGAATCGTAGGAAACGTGGACGAGGCGTGCGTAACCTGCAGGAACGACAAAAAGGACGGACAATCGACATCTGTTCCATAGCACATTGGAAACCCTAGCCTCAGGCTACCGAAGGGCAGGTTCCCATGACCGAAGGGGGCAGGTATATACGCTTGGTCAGGTGTGCGTGGTTGGCCCTCGCTGGAAGACCCTTTTCAAGAACTTCGGCTTTTCGTAATTAAGTCGATCGCTGGGAAGGACATTTTCCATTGTTCGGTCAGGTACGCGGCAGTGAAACTTTCACGGTTAAGACGTCGATGGATCAGGTTCGCACAATTCTTACCTCCTGTACTTTTTCAAAAGCTGTGCACGCGGAAAAGCAACATTGCACTTTTCAGCTGTAGAAAGACACAGAAAAGCAGGTGCATGTGACCGTAAACGCGCAATAAAAAAAAAAAGATACAGAAACTGCTAAAGACATCATTATTTCGTGGAAAGTTACTTGAAATCATCCGGTCGGTTACTTTTATGGAACAGGTTTATATTTGGGGTTATTAGTGAAACCATCCACGTGTGAAGAATTATATAAAAATATTGTTATTTTTATCCAAAATTCTCGAAACTTGTGAATACATAAGAATCATATGGTTTTTCCCAATTTTCATAAAATCTCGTTTTATCGAATGCAAATATCAATATAATTGACCCTTAAGTGAACTATCGGGACCAATAATAACTGTTTAATGCGTAACAATTTTGACAGAGATGAATATTAGATATAAATATATGGAACCAAAAACAAAATAGTGAGATATTGCTACGTCACTTTCTTTTATTTATAATTGTCAAAAGTTTCTTTAACGGAATCTTTTCCAGTAACTTTACTTCAGTTAAATCGGGTTAGTTACACTAGTTAATCTTTATTTATAATTTTTATACCCAAGAAAGATCAAGCGTGCCATGACTTCGTTATCGCAGTCTAACGTTCCACTAATTATATCCCACTTGGAATCATTAACCTATCTCCCACCACGGTATTGTATTATAGTTTTACAAAACAAGTTTCCAACGCAAATGTATTCATGCTTCAAGTCTAATCACAGGGTAACACATTTACTCGATTAATCAACCGAACGCTATTATGTACTAAAGTAACAATTTACAGTTGTGCAAGAACAATTTGTATCGTTAATGAAAATAATTAAAAAGAAGTCAATTGAGTTCGAAAAGTTTTCACTGGGATACAGCAAATCCTCATCAAAACATCTCCTAAACTAATGGTTTTGTTAGGAGTAATTTAGTACCTTTATGTGGGGAATAACGAGTAGCATTTATTAGTGCATTAAAAAATATACAATCCCATTAAAAAAAAAGAATCAAAGATGACCTTCATATGACCTCTACACGTCCATATAGAAAAAAGATATATACATCGGAAAGTGTGCCCTCTGATGCCGTTTAACTTTTGTCTGGAACATTTTTTAGTATTCGACCGAGTCGATTTAAATGGGACACCCTGTATATTCGAAGACATAATAGAAGTGCACTTGCGCGATTTCGAAGACGATAGGTTCGGAACGGTTCCAACCGTTTAATTTATTCACCGTACCATTCGTTGAGTCGGGAAAAGTGGTTACCCGGGAAATACGCACGTGCGGGAGGACGTAATTTTATTTGCAAAAACGTAATTCGTAACGTGTGACACGTGCTCTGAAACTATTAGTCGCAGTGCAATTGTCTGCCCTCGCAGACCGAAGTTTGCCCTGGGGTTGTTCAGTAATTATGCCGTCTCGCGCTAACGATTACTTTGTGGAAGCGCAATTACGGAGACGCATTAAGTATGCTCACAAGGAGAAACGATAAACGGAGCGGTTCAGGTACGTTACTCCTACCTAAAATGGCACGCATTATACCTAACTAGGCGCTCTATTGTATCTGCGGGATCTTACGGGCTACGGTCCTTGTGCCAGAATTTGCAATCAACAGCGCATTACGCTCTAATAATTTCGGCAAATAAATGTTGATATAAAAAATTTCAGAAACAGGCACAACGATATGTCCACTCTTTGCGCTCAATTTATTTATCGAAATTGCTTGATAAGTTTTCCGCACATTAAAAAGTGCAGATTCTTGTGTTTTACGAACCCAGGACTCGTTACATATTTGTAAGTGGACTGCGGATCTTTAAACAAAGACTACTAGAAAATTTCTTTCTTTCTCTCATTATTTTAATAGGTTAAAAATAGTATGTATGCTGTACGACTCTTTTAATCGTTCTACAGTTACAAATTGCAGCTATTTAACTTTGCCATAAATGCATAAAATACGCAATCTTATCTTACAAGATAATATGGCTCAGTTTTTATGTTAAATCATGTACGAAGAGAAAAAAAAAATACAAAGAAGCACAACTGCTGTACGATTATATTCACACAATGTTTGTTTGTCCCAGTTCACGCATTCTAATAATTAGATTGCGGATTTTGTGCATTCATGACAAAAATGACTAAATGAAATACAAAACTGTGAAAACAGGAATCTAAAACTCCTCTAAATTCCTCTAAACTTCCTCTCTTCTAAGGAATCTAAAACTCTTATTGTTTTACTTCCAGCGCATTAAAATCATTAGAGAAAGAAATAAATGTCTATGTAGTTTCTATGTATTATAATTAATTCAGACAATTTTTATTTTGCATAACAGTCCGCAATCTACTAATAATCGTTTATAAAATTACGATAAAAATATATTTATAATATCAATATAAAAGACATTACTTCTTATCAGTGTTACTTTATCTAACTATAATAAAGAGAAACATATATGCACAATTTACAAACTATATGTTATTTAAGAGTTTATATTGAGTTCTCCACTTCCGGATACTATAATGGATGAATAATTAGTATTATATTAAAAACAATGTAGTCTAAGAAACAAAGTATCAATTGAAAGATACAATACGGTATTTCTCAGAAATTTATGTCAAGGATCTAACAAAGAGCAAGGACAATGGAATACATACGTATTACATAAAAAACGATTTATTTCCATTGAGAAAAATGAATCTGTTTCTATTAATATTTCCAGTATTAATTACAGTAATGATTATTAGGAAGGTAAATTAAATTGTAGAATTCCTTTCTCTCCGAAAGTACTCTTGGCAAAAAGCCCGACGCGTCAGTTATATTACAGTCGCCGACTGAAAAAACGGTATGTACTCCAAAAAGATTTGTGGAACAGCCGCTCGATTTCTCAGAGGGCTTTTTTAATGACCGCATCTCGCCTATTCTTATCTCCGGTCGCTGCCTCGAGTGACACGTGTAGCGGCTAAAAAGGTTTTGAAATTCAAAAACAACATTATGGGAAAGAATACCAGTTCAAACAAAATTCGTTAATTTTATTTTTACTGAAAGCAATTCTAGGACAAATTTTTTCAAAATACGCAGAAATGATTTTAATTTCTGATTAGTTAGATTTTGTACATAGAGCAAATAAGTAGAAAAAACACTCTCGTATGTCGTTATAGAATTTTAAGCTTAGAATTCTTGAGACTAGAGACAGAACTTGAAATTAATTTGTCTGCTATATTTATGATATTTAACGTATCAAATTTATGGAGTAATTATGACTTCTTCGACAAAAATGATTATCATAAATGTTACACGCATTAACGCCTGAAATATCAGGCGTTACGAATACCAATTTCACAAAATAGAATTTTGTACTACTCGTCAATGTTGGGTCGTGTACTATAAAATGTCTGATTTCAAATGGTGTGTAATTTGATCGATCACATTGACCTAATTGAAATGATTACATTCGTCTTTTTTATACTTATCTTGGAAATTAAGTTTCCACATGGAAGCTACGCTAAACCAAAATATGGTAGAAAAAATCAAAATATGATTTTGGTTTTGTGAAGTTGAGAGAACACTTTCTCCTACAACTGTAAAATTCTTTTCAATGCAAAACACTCTTTTTTACTAAAGGAAACATGTATTCCGACCAAATGACATCTACTTGATGAAAAGATTTAAGACTGGCGATATTAATGTTGTTAGAAAGATATAGCACAAAACTGTGCAAAATAGTAACAGGAAAAAGTTAACTGACTTGTACGGAAAAGAAACAGCAACGCGTGAGTCGGAGAAACGTAATTACTAGTATTTACTCGTAAAAACACTATAATTACAATGTTAACATATACCGCAGTATAGTAGAACTGCACAATTAGTATCCTCGTTAATAATACGAGAAGCGCGCGACCGAGATTCAACGGATAAAGAGCATGTATTACAGCATCAGAAGAAAGTTAATAGCGGGTGCACTGTTTTAAATGTTTTCAAAATGTGTCTCGAGCTAGAGCTCGTCGTAATGGTATTGCTTTTCACTGTACTTAATTTAATTGCGCACTATCTCATTACTTGCACTATCACGTATCTCAGAGATAAATTAAATTGTAAATTACCTTTATAACAAAAATTGACTCGTAGTACGAATCTATGATAATTATTGTAAAACACATGTCATTACACTTTCGCTATCGACGACTTTATTTCGCTTAATTTCTCGTGCCGGATACCTAATTATAAGAAAAATTAATGAATTAATACTTGTTAATAAACGTATGACTAACGTGTTATTAAACGTATCCTGAAACAGTGTATAGAAAAAAAAACAAATTTCAGTTGCAATGTAAAAATGAATTAAAATTCTTCAATTACAGTTCTTTCGTCCCGGAGTGTATTTTAACGGATGTAAACCGTCGATCACGATTTCCGGTATACAGTTTTTACTCGATACACAGTAAGTAGCAAAACTGAACCAATAACCACAAGTTTTGTATAAAACATTATTTATCGCTAGGAATACAGAAGAATAACAAAAAATCAACATTATAATTGTTTTTGTCATAGTTAGAAGTAACTTGAGAAATTTTTTTCTCTACAAAATTTTCTGTTCTAGATTGGCCTGCACAGAGCCCCGACCTCGACCCCATAGATAATCTATGGGGTTTACTAAAAAGACGACTTCGGGATTCATATGTATTTGTATGATAGAATTCAAGAACAATGGGAACAAATATCTGCGGATTATTGCAAAAAATTAGTAGGAAGTATGCCAAAGCGAATTAGTGCAGTTTTACAAGCACAAGGGTTGTGGACGAAATATTAAAAATAAATGATAAATTATATTGCCAAGAATTGGACATGGTGCAAAACCGAGTCAGTCTATTTTTGTTGCCATTGCTAAACGAGGAGACATTAATTATTGAAAAAAAATTCTCAAGTTACTTCTATCATAAAAATAATTATAATGTTGATTTTTTGTTAATCGTCTATATTCCCAGTAATAAATAATGATTTATATACAAAACTTATGGTTATTATATTTAGCCGGCAATAGTCCCAAAACTATTCCCACTGTCACCACCCCGTTGGTTGGTCGATCCTTTTTATAAACTCTCTGGCCGCGCACCTGCGATAACTTCTCATTTGCTCTCTCGCTTATCTAGGACCCGAATGACACACACGTCCACGGTTGCGCCAGAGAAGCAAGGTCAGATGGAGATCGCGAGATTAGATGGGACAGAAGAAAAGTCGCGAGGGGAAGAAGGTCGGGCGAAGAAAAGACGGGTCAGAAAAAAGGAGAGAAGGAGAGAAGGAGAAAAGGAGAGAGAACGGAACGGAGCGTACGAGTGTGAGTCGCCGGAATCGAGACGGAGAGGACCGCGAGAACGAGAGAAATAGAGGATGAAAGAGAAAGAGGTATATCAAGCTAGCTGGAAGAGTTCGTTGGCCGATTGCTTGCCTTCGCCGTGTGCCTCTTCTTCTTTCCAGTCCGTTTTAGCTTTTTTTTATTCGCGAGCATCGAACACGCGTATATGGCCGCAGGTAGATGCATACGGGAGTGCCTGTTTCGTCGAGGGTGACGTCATCGATCGACAAATCTACCCAGGTGAGTTCAGGTTGCTTGGTGCAACCTCCGTTCCGTTCCGTTCCGTTCCCCGTTCTCTCTTCCTCCTCCTTTCCGACGCGACGGGCGCGCAAAAGTAACCCTGCGTCAACACCGGCGATCGATTGAAAATATTCGTTTTAATTGAAAAGAGCACCCGCCGCTTAATCGTGTTTACGATTTACATAATGTGCCGCAGCAGTACCCGCGGAACAAAGGGCTGAAACGTTTCTCCGGCTTACTATGAAACGCGCTAATAACGCGCGCACATATATTTCAGGGTTATGAATAAAAGTTAGTGTCACATTAGGTAGCTCTTTCATCGCGCTTTACGACGTTTAAGTTAATAATGGGGGACAGAATCTTGAAGAAAGTGTGACGACTGACTAAACACCTTGGGCGTTATACAATATTATGTGCGAATAACTACACTTCTATGGAGAGCAATCAAATATTATAGCTTGATAATACTGAGTACGAGATTGCGGATATTTATGGCAATATTAAATAGCAATATTTTTTACTATGACGAGTATACTCGTCATGCGTAAAAAGTAGTTACAATTTGCTAGTTATAATTGTAATTTTAACGAAAATGTAGATTCACTTCTCTATAGTTGCCGTGCTTTAGAATAGAAATTTTGCTTAACTTTACAGTGTACTGATTAAAGTATCCTGGTATCTTTAGCAAATTATTCGGTTTCAACCAATAAATAAATAATATTTATGAAACACGCTATCTCTACAGAGATATGGAGGTATAAAGTATTTTTTATCTGGGATTGTCAGCAAATACGAATGCAATTGTAATAGTAAACATAACAAATTCGTATTTCTCAAAGCACAATAACAGCTTCCTTTTTCTGTTTAAAACCTAAATGTTATACGCACAGAACAGACCAATCAGGATAAAAAGGAGAAAATGCTTTGAACAATGCGCATAGCCCACGTAAAGGAACATTAACAGTGCGAATGGATGCATGTACGATTGGATGAACTCAGGGTTGGCTCGTCATTAACGTGTGCCCGATGGGATCGCATGTTATCCGAGTTAGTATTCCAACAATAAGATCAACAGTCGGACAATGCAATTATCGTTACCGTCGTATCCTTTTACGCTCGCGAAGTATGAGACAGAGTGTGTTTCAGACCATCCATTATACGGTTGTTGGCCATTTTTGTACATACAAATTGCTACTCATTGTTCGCCGTATAAGACGCTGATCGGCTAATATTTAAATCGATTCAATCGGGACAATAAGAAAACGGGCAACGATTTGGAAATAGCAAAAAGATTGAAATACTGTAGAGACTCCTTTCCGAAAAAACAAGTAATGTCTGCGTGAAAATTAATGATGGAAGCTATTTGCAAAAATTAATAGGACATGGGAAAGCAGAATTAAGAAAAGTATAGAGAATAGTAAAAATACAGTCTTCACTCGACATATGTCCCAAATATCGAGCCGATAAAAATCACAGAACTATCTGCGCTGCTGCCGAGTATGTGTACCCCGTAGGGGGCCCAAAAACCCAAGTGGCCGCTAAAGAGTGTAAATATAATATAGGTCGGTTATATCGGTGTGAGACCAGGAGACCACTACTAATCTAATAACACAACTTCTTTATTTTTCATTATTTTTTTGAGATTTTAACAAATAAATTTGCGGAATTTTTCTGATTAAAATGATACCAAACACGATACAATTCGGATTATATAATTGTAATGGGATATCATCGGAATTATGTCATATTTGGTGCCATTTTTATTAGAAAAATCACACCAATATGTTGGTGAAAGTCCTATAAAAAGCAATGAAAAATAAAGCAGTTTTGTTAGTGGTCTCACACCCATACACCCCAACCGTATTGGAAGCAATAAGACGTTCAAAGTTGACCCCAACGATGTCGGAAAAGATTTCTGGCACGAAGACCATTCTTCGGCCGGCAAATTTCTAACCCCTGTTCTTGAATGACCCTTATGTTTACACTTCTCGGCGACCGAGGCTACTCGAGCTTCGCTATCCTCTTCTACGTTCGGCAGTGTATTAAAGAATAGTATCTTATAGCTGATATACGTCCCTGGGTAGATCCGTGTTGTGGACACATATCGAGTAAACACTGTATAGAAACAGTATGGAATTATATGTAATAAATAAAAGAACCGTATCATGTATATACTGGTTCCTTTTTCTGTCCAAGGAGAAGCACGTATGTATTGATTTGGGAATCGGTGACCATTTTTGCTTACGCGACGAGACAATTTTTTCCACGTAACGCGTTGTAGGCACGAAATGTTTACCTGATCTCACTCGGCTAGAATGCATCATAATCGCAACGGTTCTTCGGTGCAATGTAAACAAATATTTACCGGAAAACAATTACTGTATACACATTTTGAATAGCACGCGATTGTTATCAGATCGCTGCACCATTTCCGTTAAAAAAAAAAAAAAAGTTTGTGTACACACAATCCACCCAGTATCCTTAAACAATAGGACATTATCAAGTATTATACTACTCTTATAGTTTTTCCTAATCCATATCACATATTTAATCTGTGTTTTTATTTGCCATTCCAATGAGTATACTTCTCAGCAAATTCTAAACGTGCTTCTTTATGTTGCTTTGTTAGCGGTGGTTTAAGCATTAATTCTTGGCGTTTTATGTATTTACACTCTTGTACAATACGTTGTACATTACGTATGTTGGTAGTTACTCCAGCTTCTACTGTAATCTCTCTTGCAGTCGCAAAAATGTTGTATTTCCTTGAAAGGGGTGGTTCCTGAGATCGTTTGAGGCAACTTTTTCCTTTGCGAAAATGTTCTCCGCAGCTTTTTTAAGGAGTTATTAACGAAAATTACTGACCAATCAGAGCGTGACTAAACTGGACACATCCCGGCTTGGCTAATGTCAACGCCACGCTAAGCGGAACCTCTCCTCAGGCCAGAATTCGTCCGCTGTTTGGTCCGATTTTTTGGTCCATGTTTTAATATCTCCTTAACGAAGCTGCAGACAACATTTTTGCAAAGGCAGAAGTTTCTTCCGATCAACACACTTTGGTTTTCTTATAACCACTCAAAGAAACAGTTTGAAGCAACTATATAATATTATTGTTTTATTGACGTGCAGCAATTTTATCATTAGACTGCAAATGTGAACGTAAAATATTTTCACAAGGACACTCGACTACATTTTATTATAGTTTTATATTTTTTGATTTTAAGAATTGTTAAAGGCTGCATAAAGATCACATTCTAGTTATTACAAATAACAATCTTTAATTTCTAAAAGCAGCTAATAAATATTTATAAAAGTGGTGCTATCTCCAATTTCTTTTATTTTTTAATACCCACCCCCGTACGCGTAATCTGAAAAATTCAATATAACCACCGGCCCATTTGTGATTAAACTAAAATTAGATTGAGCTAAACCTGAGGTAGTTTGCTCTGTCTTTATAGATATTTATTTTCGGTAATTTTATTCTCATAAAATATCAGTTGGCAGCATTCACATCTGGATAATTTATAAAAGTAATTCCTTGAATGGGTAATAATTTAAATTTGTTTCCACTGATTGTATCCTTATATTCATTCCAGGGAAGGGAATTCAGCAATGATTTATCACTAGCTACTACGATTACGGATGATGCAAATATGTGAAATGCATCTATGGATACGAGACGTACGCATTTCCATAATTTATACTCGCATATCAAGCGTATTCACGAAATCAATGACTTTTAAATACCTATGCACAGAAACGTTTACAGGTTCTTTTCATCGAAGCTTTACGATTACTGTCAGATTTCCGTAAAATCAAGCGAATTCTCTTCGCTTATCATTACATAAACAAATTTTTGACAAACAATTGCAAATCGAATTTAGTGCTATATATAAATTACGTTCAATTGTAATTGAAAGTTACACACGAAATAATATTGGGCTGTAATATAAATTCGTTGAATTGCAAATATGTTCTAATTTTAACAATTTAGTTATGAATCATCGTAAGTGTACATATTAACGTATTTTACATATAACGTATTTTATTAATAAATAGAAAGAAATGGCCAATACAATCGGACGTATTTATCTTGCCACCCAATAATTTTAGTCAGATAGATTTAATACATGTTTAAATAGTAATATTTAAAATTTCTGGAATTTGTAGTAAACTATTATATGTATACTAAATGGAAAATTTATCATACGTTGCGTTCTACGTGTCTGAAGTTGTCCAACGGAGTCGAAATTTTATTTTGATGCCCCAAGGCTAACTGTCTCGCGACATTCGACATCATGTAAACAATCGACACTCTTCGATCCCGCCAGTTGACGCGCCGTCCGTTCGCAGAAATCGAAATTTAAACGATCAAAGTAGGGTAAGGGACCCAGTTACATACTGTGCCTACATTAATTATTCTTATTTTTAAAGCATAATGAATGTTAAAAAAGAGATACTGAATGTTTTTCGTTAAAATCAGTAAATATGTATCCTGTATATCGCTTTCTAAATATTCACTATGCTTTAAAAATAAATATAATTAATATAGGCACAGTAATTGGGTCCCTTGCCCTGGTCCAGTTCTACGCAACGAGTTGTGTAACAGTCATTTGGTAATATACAAAAGTAAAAGGGAGTATCAATCGTGAGAAAGGGAGAAAACACTAGCGCGTTTCGCAAATATTATCCTAATTGGTCGCAGGTTGACAAAGGAATGACGGTTGCTATTTAAAGCATCTCTCAACAGCAGCAGCAGCGAAAGCTGAGAGCGCGACAAACAGGTTCATAAATCTCAAAATAAAAAGCAGCATTTTCGAATTTACTTCTGAAAGAGTTGGGGGCCCACTTTCATTTACAGCTTTGTAACAGGTTTCAACTTCTCACAATCCGAACGCTTCGACTGTCAAACCAGCAACTTCAAAAATTCCATAAAATCAAAGTAATCTATTTAATAAGATAAAAATTGACAAATTAAAATTTACGATTCTAAGCAGTCCTTCTTGCATTTTCCGGATTTTAAATAAATTTGGTATAATGAATATGTAAGCGTAAAAATTAATATTTAAATATGGACAAATAATTCCGTCACCCGTATATGGATGACAAAGCAGGCAACCTGTTAAAACGGAATCGAGAATTTGAACTATTTAACTGTTTGTCCGAATGACCGAAGTCATGTTGAATTAATATAGGCACAGTAATTGGTACCCCCACAGTAATTAGGTCCCTTAGCCTATATTATCTAATACCAAATTTCTACGTAATGTTATTAAATATTAATCATTTTGACATATTATTCAATGTTATTCCTTTGGACATTAAGACAGTAAAAATATACACGTCGGAGTTTTTATGTTAGAAGAAATGTTTGCATGATAAGCGGATATAATTCATAGTAACTTTTCATGCAAATCGAAGCGAGCCAACCTCCTCGTCTCTCCTTGCGATCTTCAGGTATCATTTCATTGAACTATATATATCAATTGGTAACCGTGACTATTAGCAAAAACAACAGAGTAACCAAGATGTTTCTTTCATGGTTTTGTCACGCTCGCTTGCATTAGATGTAATTTACCGGCATAAATTAAAAAAAATAAACATCAAGCACACACGCGCACACACACACACTCACAATCGAAATTAAACAATCCGACGGATAACTCTCATCGACAAGATTGTATCGATTTGAAAACTATTTTCCTTTCCAAAATTGCACGCCGAATGAACACCGCGCTATTCGTTTCGCAAAAACGCGTCGATAATTGACAAAAACCATCATCGCCACCGGCACGGCGGCACGACACGACCAAGTCCAAGAAGAGAATTGACAAGAGAAAAAAAAAAAAGTTCACTCACCTCTGACTAGAAGGATACTCCACAGAATCAATGCATGCTAAACCTGCATGCTGAACGATTCATTCAGCGAAGAAGAATCGCCACCGATCGCAATTTCACAGAGAACGCGAAATCCTTTGACTGACGAGCTTTCACTGTTAAAAAAATATTTCCACGCGGATCGACGCGTTGCGAATTATATGTAATACCGTGTGATCCGTGACGTGATCTATTGATGGACGAGATAAATATATATATATATCGGATATATCGGACCGCAGATGCGCACACCGGCACGACTGTGTCGAAACTGGCGAGACGAGCGGCGAGCGAGGCAAACGAGTGGCGGCGCGGCGTTGCTGCCTACGCGCGCGGCACGGCACGGTGCGGCACGATTCGAATGCACGTGGGCAAAGGGGAAGGAAACGTCGAGGGTTTGCCTGCCTTGCCTGCCTTGCCTGCCTGCACTCCCGTCTATGTACCTTCTTGTATTTACCTGTAGCTGTAGCTGTTAGGCTGCAGATTGTAGAAGGTAGAATAGGTAAAGGTAGTAGGTATTCGCCGCGAATAGCATTTCGCTCGATGGGAACCAGGGTGGTGTAAATCATTCGCGCCCTTCGCGAAGTTATTCATTTTTCCGTTTCACCTTCTGCTTTCTTCCAAAGATTCCTTCCGAACGAAGACACGGTCAAGATGCACCGACGAACGAATTTATACAGTACTGGACAAAATAAAGTACGCACCTCGAATATTTTTATAACTTAGTAGTTTTTACAGATACAATAATTATGTATCTGCACAAAATTAAGGTTTCTTAGTCTACTTTTAAGTTCTAACAAAAATAATTTCAAAAACATTTAACATTTTTCAATAGACAGGTCCGTCACATTTATAAGGATTTTTTCTTTCGACAAAATAAAGTACGCACTAGAGTGTTTATTTACTTTCAGCAATAATGGCATGTAGGATACCTTTTTTTTTGCGGTGGAGATAAATGAACGTTTACAACTAAACGTATTAATAAAGTTTCAGTTAGCCATCAGTGACCTTAGAAGCAAAATTGTATCGTTCCATTGCGAATGACATGGAAACGAAACAAATTTCCGTACAAATTAGAAAATTAATAGTTAACGAACCGGCAGAAGGAAAATCGGTGAAAAGTACAATGTTAGCGAAGGAAGGGTCAAAAAGATCTAAAAAAAATCTGTAGAGCTTGGCACAGTAACCGATAACATTGGTCGCGGACGGAATAGGAAGACAAATTCAGTCGAGAATCGTAGAATTATGCGGGAAACGAAGAAAAATCCGACTGTTACTAGTCGTGTAATCAGGGAAAATGTGCAACTCAACATTTATGAACGAACCGTGCGCAGGAGATTTCGGGAAGCTGGGCAGCGGAGCAGTTTTGCACAGCGTCGCCCTTTAATTCGAAAAGTTAATAAATTGTAACGTTTCCAATTTGCAAAAGATATGTCGATAAGCCAGTGGACTTCTGGAAAAAGGTTATTTGGAGTAATGAGTTGTTTAACCCAATCAATAGCGCTCAGTATATAAAAACCTGTTCATAAAATATACATATAACATATATACATATTTATATACAGTGTATCCCACGAACTCTATCGTGAAAATGTTTTAAATAAAAGTTATAGGATTTAATAGCAGTTCTTTTTTACAAGTGGTCGCGTAAAACAGATGTGAGAATAAATCTGATGTAAATTTAACGATTTATTCTATTACATTGCTGTATATAAAGTATCATTTATTGAGTAATATTGTATACTTCAAGTTAGTACAACTATTTCATTAGTTTATAAACACTAGACCAATATAAAATTTGTTTAGACCATTTTATAGTTAATAAAACGAAATAGATATTTACATTTCTATCAAAGATGTTTTTTAGTGAAATTCAAATAAGGAACATTCTAAGCATTAATTCATTGTAAATGATTAGGAGCTTATATATCGCAATATAAGTATCGATTAGGCTATAGAATGACATATATTGAAGAATAAGGCGTAAGAGTGATGAAACCACATTACAGAATGAAAAGAATTAAGTTTAAACATAATGGATATGTAACGCAGGAAACGGAAGAGATATTTTACGTCCTGTCTTATTCAAAATGATTGGAATGGAAATGAATGAAACATAAGTTATCAATGCAGTCACATCCGTTATTTAGATATCCTATAAAAAAGATGTAGAACTTTCTATCGCGTTTGACATACACTGTAGTGGTTACAATGAAAAATATTGTTTAACTACCTATATAAACATTATTCTAGACTCCGGATTTTATGCATTTATGCTAATAATGAACAGATGCAATTTGAAACAATTAAAAGATTTAAAAACTTGAAGGGTATTAATATATTGCTGTCACTATGTTAAAATTATTAGTGAAAAACATAAATTTATATTTAACGCCTGTGTCTTTCAATTGATGCACAAACTTTTTATTTTGTATAAAGATCTGGAGTCTAATTATTACAAATGATCTTTATATTTCATAAAACGTAAAATTATATAGAAATAAAAAAATCTACGATATTTTAACCATTGATTATCAACATTTTTTAATACAAACTTTGATATTCACAGGTTACTGAATTCGACTGTTTCTCTACAGAAATAATATTCAAATAAAGAGATATTATTTCCTTGTGAATAGATAGTATCTTATAACAGCAATCATATTGTTTAACAATTTCTATTTATAGGCATTCGCCATTTCTTCCATGAAGGAATGCTACGGCAGATAGATTTTTCAGTTTCAAATCGCGAATTTTGAAAACTTCGTAAAGGTAATGTAACCCAGATAGCACTGGACGGCTTAAAGACGTCTGTTTTACGTCCATTTTTGGTCTGAACGTCTTACGTCCTGAAAAGACGTCTTTAAGACGTCTTAAAGACGCCTCGTAAAAGACGTCGTTTTTACGTCTCATTTCAGACGTCTTTAAGACGTCTTTTACGAGCCGTCTTTAAGACGTTTCATTTCTTGACGTTTCAGTCATTCTAAACTGCTAGAGAAAAGCTTTACAAACTGCACACACGCAACACAATATAACGCAGTTTTCCATCCTTCGAATAGACGTTTATTTATTTAGGAAAGTTAAATAACTAAATTGTTAATTTAGTACTATTATAATATATTACATATATATTCGCAATAGAATTTAGCAATAAATATTGTTTAATAATAAAACTATACATTATATATCACAAATCCAAAATCCAAAATAATATATCAAAATAAATAGATAAATAAATAAATAAGTTAAATAAATAAATAAAGCATAAAATGTTAATGTTCGCGGATATGCTGAAAAACATTCTTTTAATTTATTTTTTAATTTATAAATAAATAAATAAATAAATAAATTAATTAAATAAATAAATAAAGCATAAAATGTTAATGTTCGCGGATATGCTGAAAAACATTCTTTTAATTTATTTTTTTTATTTATAAATAAATAAATAAATAAATAAAGCATAAAATGTTAATGTGCGCGGATATGCTGAAAAACATTCTTTTAATTTATTTTTTTTTATTTATTTAATTTTTTTGTTATATCAAACATTCAATTTATATTTCTTGTACATGTATACAATATTCAAATTCAATATTTTTCTCACAAGAAAAAATGTGGCTTAAAAAATATTGTTCCAATATTTGACAAACATATCTATCTAATATTTTTGTGGTACTAGGGGTCTGTTTCGGGACGTCTTGAATACGTCTGTTCGAGACGTCTTAAAGACGTCGAACGGACGTCTTAAAGACGTCTTTAAGACGTACAGTTTTTTCACAAAGACGTTCCAGAGACGTTCAGAAGCCGTTCGGAAGCCGTTCGTAGGACATTCAGACGTCTAATAGACGTCTGAACGTCTTTGACAGACGTCTTAAAGACGTCTTTAAGACGTCTCTGTGCTATCTGGGAAAATCGTGCAAATATTTGACGTGATGCAAACGCGGTGAACGAACAAACGTGCCGATGATTATGCTAGCGGTCTACATGAAAAATTAAAAATGACAAAAATAAGAGTTACCATTTATGTTGTGGAGAACCGATTAGCATTGCAATAATACGCAAGCGTATTATCTATAAAATAACGTGAATTGGATTTTTAGAGTTGGAGTTTATATTATTAAACCGAAATCAATTTATGTATATTTGTACACATCACTTATCTTTAATGTTCTTACAGTTCTGAAAACTGTTTATACCGTAAGTATGTAGACTGCGGATCTTCATGCGCTTACAGCAATATTGAGTGAATGAAATTCAAAATTGTAGGAAAATTTAAAAAATCGATCATATCAATATATGATTTCTCATCTATTAAAATTACTAAGGGAAGAAATAACAGTTTATTTGGTTTCTATTTCTTGCAATCGATGCAGACAATTTTTATTTTGCATAAAGATCCGCATCATAAGAATGTTGCTCAACGATTCAGAAGGAAAAGTTATCCCGTTGGATGCAATACAAAAAAGTACAGCCATACAAATCGGTTGTGGCGAGTATGTATCACTTTGATACAGTTGCAACCAGCGCAAGGTTAATATTTTAAGACAAAGGATATACGAGTTCGGTCACTCCCATAATCACAAACCGGTACAAATCGTTGCGATTGCAGGGTCGATTCCGTGGTCAATGAAAAAAAGAAAGGGTTACACATCCGACAATGTACACGAAGTAGATTATTTTCAGACTCATTTAACAAACCCTATTCAACTCTGTTCCGGTTCTAAGGCAGCTTTCAACGAGCCCATTGCTCGGCGCCTGACTTCTAAAAGAAGACGGAATAAACGTAAGAAGAAGCAGAGGGGAACAGGTTCTAGATTCATTCACATCTCCGCGAGGCCTTGGCCACTACAAAAAGCATTCTATGCAGTTCCTACAGTTCCTACCATCGACTTTATCCTGTATTCTACCGGTACCCGCGTGGTACCAACTCTTCTCGTAAACGTCCAACGAGACAAACTAATAAATATTTGCAATGTTCGCGGCGTTCGTTTCGCTACCATCCACATCGTCAATGCTATCGAACGATACAATTCGAAATAATTATACACTGCACAACCATAACGTCACTAGTATTCCTTAGATTTTAGAACTTTGGAGAAATAATTCGGGAAAAATGCACGCGCGATAAGTAATGGACTTCGCGTTTAAAAATTATTGAGTCGTCCGTGTATATCAGGGTGGCTCTTATTTACGATATTTGAATTTTTTACGGCACCCTCCAGGATTGTTCCAATTACTTAAAAAAAATATCTATGAACCTGCCCCTTCACACTTAAAGATTGAAATAATCAATTAAAAGCTCGTTTTCCTCGAATATCTTCTACATTATTGACTGCATCGATTAATATGTTAAACGAAACCTGTAGATCTGGACAGGATGCGGTTTTTATGTCGTGTTACTTTCTTCGCGAAACAGACGGTTTTTGAAAAAATGAAGGGAAACATCGGGAGAAAGTTATAAAATCATTTCGGAAATTTGAAAACTGAAGTGTCTTTTCACTATCTTGTATCAATAAACGTTAACGAAAAATGTGTATTTCTTTTTAATCTTGCGGAACTTTTTTTAATTAGAAGTCAAGAAAATTTTCAGAATCCACTTCATTAACCCAGATAGCACAGAGACGTCTTAAAGACGTCTTTAAGACGTCTGTCAAAGACGTTCAGACGTCTATTAGACGTCTGAATGTCCTACGAACGGCTTCCGAACGGCTTCTGAACGTCTCTGGAACGTCTTTGTGAAAAAACTGTACGTCTTAAAGACGTCTTTAAGACGTCCGTTCGACGTCTTTAAGACGTCTCGAACAGACGTATTCAAGACGTCCCGAAACAGACCCCTAGTACCACAAAAATATTAGATAGATATGTTTGTCAAATATTGGAACAATATTTTTTAAGCCACATTTTTTCTTGTGAGAAAAATATTGAATTTGAATATTGTATACATGTACAAGAAATATAAATTGAATGTTTGATATAACAAAAAAATTAAATAAATAAAAAAAAATAAATTAAAAGAATGTTTTTCAGCATATCCGCGCACATTAACATTTTATGCTTTATTTATTTATTTATTTATTTATAAATAAAAAAAATAAATTAAAAGAATGTTTTTCAGCATATCCGCGAACATTAACATTTTATGCTTTATTTATTTATTTAATTAATTTATTTATTTATTTATTTATTTATAAATAAAAAAAATAAATTAAAAGAATGTTTTTCAGCATATCCGCGAACATTAACATTTTATGCTTTATTTATTTATTTAACTTATTTATTTATTTATATATTTATTTTGATATATTATTTTGGATTTTGGATTTGTGATATATAATGTATAGTTTTATTATTAAACAATATTTATTGTTAAATTCTATGGTGAATATATATGTAATATATTCTAATAGTACTAAATTAGCAATTTAGTTATTTAACTTTCCTAAATAAATAAACGTCTATTCGAAGGATGGAAAACTGCGTTATATTGTGTTGCGTGTGTACAGTTTGTAAAGCTTTTCTCTAGCAGTTTAGAATGACTGAAACGTCATGGAATGGAACGTCTTAAAGACGACTCGTAAAAGACGTCTTAAAGACGTCTGAAATGAGACGTAAAAACGACGTCTTTTACGAGACGTCTTTAAGACGTCTTAAAGACGTCTTTTCAGGACGTAAGACGTTCAGACCAAAAATGGACGTAAAACAGACGTCTTTAAGCCGTCCAGTGCTATCTGGGAAGGGGAAAGGTCTTATAAGGAGAACTCAAATGAATCGTTATACAGGAGTGTGTGGTGGGCAGACTTTAGGAATATGTAGATTCCCAATGCTTAGAGAAGAAAAAAAGTTATATCAACATAAGTCCGGAAAAGATTAGTTTCGGTAAGATTAATTTACACAATTTATACAACTTGTGTACATCGTGATTGTGAAATTGTGTATACCAAAGAAGTTATCAGATAGTATCTCTTCAAACCGATATGTAACAGGAATGTGAACTTATAATTTTGAAAGTGTCCTACGTTTTGTTTATAATATTTTTATTAAAGCTGTTTGTTACTTTAGATATGAACCGATGTTTGCGAAAGAATGAAACGGGTAGGGCAAAAGAAGCAAATTACAATAAGAACAGCCGTGTGCAGCCCACGAAGAAACAGAAAAGGCATCGATCGACTGGTGTGCTATGAAAAATAACGTTGAACTGATTGAAAAAAAAAATTAATCGTAACAACTTATTCAGGATATGAGTCAGCTTAGCCTTTCCGAAATCAATCTCAGCTTGAATATCACTATCAAGTCGGAATTATCAGGTTTGATATTCAGTATCGTAATCGTTTGTAAATTCATAAGGGCCATGCCACGCGTAGATCCTAGGCTATTGAAACGAATAAAAGGAAGTTCAGATCCCTGCCAATTTCTCGTTCGTAACATACAGTCCGTAGTGCGTACACGTGTTATCTGGGGGCACTAATCTAAAATGTTTCAACGTGGGTTGCGTGGGTATACACGAACATCGTCGGTTAAGAAACACCTCGGGTGCCTACGCCTTTCTCACATGTGGTCAGGTATGATAAATCGAAGGATCTGAGCGATTTTGATACTCTTAACGTGTGTGCTTACGCAACACGCATAAATATATTACACGTCGAAGTCACCTGAATCTGTTCAATATTAGTTAGACACCATTATAAGCGACGTGACTTATCCATGAGTCTATATTAATTATTGAATTCACTGGATTAATTACTTTCAATTGTATAATGTACGATTATGACTAGACTGCGGACTTTTAAAAATTGCCGGTACTGTCTAGTACTGTTAATTTTATGCATTTATGACAAGAATGAGTAGATGCAATTTAAAATAGTAAATAAATTAAAAGAATTTACTATATTTATAGTGAAAGAAAATAAAAAATTTTTTTACTTCACGGTTGCAGCGATTACAGCTTTCTTGTAGTTTATAATTTCCTAGAAGAAGAAGGAAATTTGTATCTATTGTATACCTACACAGTGTTTACTCGATAAATGTACCAAATGCCTAGCCGATAAAAGTCCCAAAACTATCCCTACTGCTGATATACACAGGCTCACGAAAGTATTCGAACGCCCTTTAAATCAGTATAACTTTTTTTTAAAACTTGGATCAAACGACCTGATTTTTTTAGAAGTTAGAAGAATTGCAATTGGTAAGAATTATATGAGAAAATAAAAATGGCACTTTTCACAACTTTTTTATTTGAACCTGTAGTGAAAATTTAAAATATGCGTTTTGTAGATATATGTCAATTATATACATGCTGAAAATTTCATCGAAATCGATTAATATACACACGAGCTACAAGTAGCTAAAAGTGGTGAAAAAAAAGCGTAGATTTTCACGACCTTTGGTCAGTTTCTGCTTAAAATAAAATCCTCAGATTCTAACATATTTCGATGCGTGCCATTTTTATCTGCGTCAGCCGATTTCGATGGAATTTTCAGTACGTGTATAACTAACACAGATCTACAAAACGCATATTTTAAATTTTCATTACATGCTCAAACAAAAAAGTTTTGGAAAATGCCTTTTTTATTTGCTCTTATAATTCCGAGCTAGAACTGAAATTTTTTAAAACTCATTTTGCACATCATTTGGTAAGCCAATTTTTCTAATTGCTCAAAGAAGTCAGGTGGTTTGATCCAATTTAAAAAAGTTATAAACTGTTTTAAAGGGCGTTCGAACACTTTCGCGAGCCAGTGTATACGTATCGAGTAAACACTGACGTTCCCCAATGGGGCTGTACATTATCAACAACAAAATAGTATTTTGATTTCGGATCAGCCGGACTCGATGTTACAGTGCAAGTGGTTCAGCAGTTTACTTCTTAGTATTTACAAATAAATAAACAATAATGAATATATTATTAGCAGAATCTTTGGTTTTGTTTTTTCTCGCGTGCATCTTTGAGATGCACGTCTCGGCCGTCGTTTGAACAGAGACGTAGGCGGGATTTCCGAAAGGTTCGTGACAGGATAATCCAGGATGAGTCCTGCGGATGTTCGCAAAGCGTGTCTCGTATTTCGACTCAGGTATTTGCAGAGCTTTTCACCGACCACGTCTTTCTCCAGAGACATTTACCGTAATATTACCGGGGGCTATTTCCAGCCGAACGGTCGTTGGTCGGAAATGGAAAAGATGACCGTGTCCTTCGAATTTTCGAAAATATTGTCTAACACAAACGACGGAAATCTCTGCAAGAATGACAGAGTAACGAAAACCGTGTGAAACACGATGCACCGACGCGGCGCGGCGTCACGGGTAATGCTGCTACCTGCTCGAATAAATTAGAATAAATTTTATAGTCAGTGACACTGCCCAGAATATTCAGCAGTCGGTGTATGTTAATTTCAGGCTAGCTCAAGTGAAAGGATCATCCACGGTCACGTTCTACATTAGACCTACAACTCGGTAAGATGATCAAACTGATTAGAATTGTTTTTTTTGAGGTCGGTTAAAAGAAGATGGTCGCCGCCATTTATGTTCAGATTACGTTCAACACATGAATGAAGCTTCCGTCAATTGCGAGGGTATCAGATACCATCGACTACAAATAAGTTGTGAAATTATGTATCCCGTAATAAGCTGAACTTGAACAATTCTCAGTTATCGGTCTAGCAACCGGTGAAAGTAATTTCCTGTTTTTCGTCGTTAAAACGTGTTTAAGAATTTTTCAGTCCAAACTGGAACAATTATAGGAAAGCTCGTATATAAACGTATAATTATAGTAAACAAGTTGTACGCTCGTAAACATCTCTTGGAAATTATAAAAATGTTTTTATTTTCGAATAATCGTGACTTTATTTTGATCAATTAAAGATATTTCTATACACAGGGTGGTCCAGTACGTATCAACACATCATTCTCTCTGCTGTTTTTGAAAATATGAGAAATCTTTATTAACCAAAGTTTTTCTTTTTAAAGGTGAAAGAGTTTCGGAGATTTCAAGGACTTCCTTTTTTTTTTAATAGAAACATGTTTTTCTAAGCACTATTCGATGCAGCTCGCCATTCTTTACGAAAATCTATTAACCTATGTATGTCAACGAATTATTAATTTAACCCTTTGCTGACGAGTGTCGGCAAATAGCCGCCCAATTCTCGCGCTGCGGCTGGAGCACGTTTGTTGTCCTAAGCGATAAGATACGCATGTGTATACTAGCGTAAGAAGTCAAGTTACCTCTCAATGAAATTAGAGACCTTTAGCGATGAAGTCTTATCTTCCGTATAATGTAAACTTACGATGCGAGACCATGGTAGGGTCAGAACGAATTTCAGTTTGTCGAGTCAGTCTTTCAGTGTCACTACCAGAGAAACCAGCAGAGTTTTCATATGTTTTATATCTTATAACAATATTATATTATTCGGCGAGATGAGACAGGAAGGACTAGTAGCACAAAATATTGTATACATATTCATATAATATTAAAAAGAGATACAATCCTTTGTTAATATTCAAATATACATAGAATATTTATTTTATATTAAGTTACAAATATTTCTTTTTAAATATTCAGGAAATATCTATTTCATGTTACGAGAAAAATATTTTTTTCTAAATATTAAATGAATCTTTATTTCATATTAGAAGTAGAATATTTTTTCCTAATATACAAATAATATTTATTTAATATCATGAAAATAATATTTTTTTCTCATTATAAAACAAATCTTTATTTAATATTGGAAATAGAATATTTTTTCCAAATACAGACAATACAGAAAATATTCCCTCAACAAACAGTGCGCAGAAAGTAATACATATTCATAGTTTCTAATTTTTGTTATAATATGTTCTTAAATTTGAAAATTTTATGGAATCTTTTTTAAATATTTACTTTATATTTTTTAAACATTCAATTTATATTTCTTGTACATGTATACAATATTTAGATCCAATATTTTTCTCATATGAAAAAATGTGGCTTAAAAAGTATTTTTCCAATATTTGAAAAAAATATCTATCTAATATTTTTGTGCTACTAGGGTATTGTGCTACTTGTTCGGCTAAGCCGGCCTTGCACATAGGTGACTGTCTCGAAAAATACCACACAATGCACGAATATAAAACGTCTCGTATGTAAACACAACTAAATGTGTTTGTTTATGATTTTGTTGGATTTTATGAAAAAGTTATTTGAATAAAGCTTTAGTTTTTATATAATACTTGTTGTCCACAGCGGCGCTCGCCCGTCGGGCGGCTCCGTTCGCAAAGGGTTAAGAGATATTTCAATTTTAACTTCGTTAAAGTTTGTAGATCTTATTTACCAAGTTTTTGTGTTTATCGATCAAAATGAAATAGGATCTACAGAATTGAACAACATTAAAGTTGAAATTTAAATTATTAATTTTTCGACATACATAGGTTAACACATGTTACAAAGAATGGTAATTGGTATAGCCAAGGTCGGTATTACCGATGGTATAATAACTCATAGAATAATCGTATAAACATACAGATATTGATACCGATCACGAATTTTTTATGGGCCAAGTGTTCGTAAGGTCGAGCACGCAGTCCGTTGAAGAGTACTTTCTTCTGCATCGTATAAACAATAATTAACAGGTTAAAAACGAAAAACGTCTAGGTAGGGGAGCAACTGAGGACAGGTGAGGAGTCTCATTAACTGCAACGCGTCCAACTGCCAGTTCTTCTCGCACACATTTAGCCTGTCCTGCTGTATGTGTGAGCTCGCTCTTCAGCTGCGTGAAAAAAGTGAAATTAATTGTGACAATAGGTGGTGTCCTCAACGGAAATAGTTTTGCGGCCCACTGCAAGAACGTGCGACCGAACAGGTTCGCTCAAATAATATACAAGTTACTTTTACCGGTTACAACTGTTGTTTGTTTTACGATAAGGTAGAGCGACTACATTAGCGTCAAAAAATGGTTTTACGTGCCTCAAGTTTTTGTCCTTATATAAAAATATTTTGTCGCCGGTAAAGGGCTCAATCGAAAGAGCAAGGTTCAATCTAGTACACGCTGGTCAGGAGCTGCGAGATTATGCAGATATAAAAATTGACGATGTGCATGCCGTGGAGTCCAAGCATTTTTATGCCATTCGATGAGTTGTCTGGTTGAAATCAAGAGCAGCGCGCACTAGAAAATATTTCCAGCCACAAATTAAGCTATATTTTGTCTTGATTCTCTGCGAAATAAAGCCAAAAACTTGAAGCACCTTTCAGGCGTCAGAATTCATAATAATACAAAGCAAAAAATGTGACGAGTTTAGTCACAGATTTGAGACCCGTCGGATCAAGGCCAAGACGGATCTTAGGTCTGTGTCTGAAGGATCTGAATGGAAATTATTAATTAAAAAGTCACGTGACTATACCGGGCCCTTGCTTTTATTCCTTTTAGTGCTAACAAAGAAAGTATTAGTTTGGAAACATCTCGAACAAAATCTACTCAATATGAATGTTATGCCTTTCTCTTAAAATAAAATAGAATTCTATTCTTTTGCAACCAATACTTAAGCATTAATTTTCTTCCCTGTTCGGTGAAATTATTACAAACAAAAAAATTCCAGTTATTACTATATATGAGCTGTAACAGACAGCAACGGAGGTCCTAAAACGTAATAAAACGAGCAAAATGTTAAACTTATTTCTATCCATCCAGTTTCTGTAGTTCTTCATTGTTTTAAACGCATTATCAATTTTCTATCCCTTTTTCTAGTTTTCTCGCATCCATTATTTTATAAGATGTAGATATTTATTAAAAATTAATTGTCGCTTTAAAATAAAATTTAAACTATCTTTTGTCCGCTATCGATTTTTTGCCTATACCTTACAGTTGAGAAAAACACTATAAAACACTTTACGACATTTAAAATTTAGCAAATTCGTTGTGTCGTACGAAATTGAATAAATATGCTGTTGCAAATTGCATGGAGAAAAATGCAAATAAGCGCAGGTGCAATGGTTTTCAAATTGAGTGGAACGATAAGTGTATAGCACGTGCATGATACTGCAGTTATATTGCAGAAACTTCTGGATTACTCGAGTTTAACGAGAAGTGCAATATTATTATTCATAGTTTACGTACAGTTTACAGTTTCATTAAGTGTCAGAGCGGGATTTGGATCCGAGTGGCTAATTAGATTAGTTTTGGCAACTTTCTTTTGCTTAAATATGATTGTTCTTCGCAATAATAATTAAACGCAAACGTTCATAAATGTAAAAAAAGAGAGAATATGATGAAGTTTACGCAGAAAATAGATTTCGCCAAATACGTGTATTTTAAACCACCACATTATAAATGTAAAGTGGACACTTCAAAGTTTAATATTTGAAGTCAGTTTTTTACAAATATGTCAGCATTGACGATCAATGTTCAGTGTTCACGTTTTTATCACTATTTTTTACATTTTTCATGATAAGCAGTCTGTAGATTTTCTACATCTAATAACTAATTTAAGACTGTCACTTCATTATTTTTGTCGTATCAAAATTATTAAGAGAAGAAACAAATTTTTACGTAGATATCTTCTATTTGTAGTGATTGACACAGAAAATTTGTATTTTGCATACCGATCAGCAGTCTAATAATAAGTATCCAATAAAATTACGTTCCAACGTAATTCGTATACGTAAAACACGTATGCTGAACTTGTTTTTTTTCTGTACTCACATAATATCAAAACAAATATATGGCGTTTTATTTCAAAAACACAAAGTGACCTTGAAATAAGCTTGAAAAAATAAAGATAAAACTTTCTATTGTCGCAGTGACACTGTACATAGAAAATGATGATAAATCACGTAACGTTCGGGTGTTACATCAAACGGCACTTACTGTATATTGTAAAAATAGTATTTTTGCACTGTACGTTTTTCTTGCATCGGGGTTGTTACAACGATATTCAAAGACTTCTGAACAGTTATTACATTTTGTTAGTAACAAATAAAATTCAAGTAAAAATGTTAGACTTCAATTAATTCTCCAACTATACCGTTAATAATGCAGCATGGTCGATGTAACTGTAACCGGTGAAATAAAAGAAGCGCAGAGAGCCTAATCGAAATGGGAAGAAATCAAGCGAGACAACGCGAGGCATCGTGGAAGCAGACTCGGTTGGTTCCTTGTACATACGTACCTGAACCTTCCGCTTGTAACTGTTCACGACGAGTGCCCTGGAGAATGGCCAATTGCAAATCTCAGGTAGCAGACCGAATTTACCCTTTGTTCGTATTGCGAGTGCGGTCTTTTGCCGCGAGTATAAACATAAACTTCTGCTGGCCACGATTGCTTGGCCAACAAGATTCTTTAAATGTTTTTACACAAAGAATCCTCAATACAAATCATTGAAATAGCAAGGAACTGGTAACTTTAGTGTGTCAGTAAAATCAAATCCTGTTGATTTTATTATTACTATTGTGAAATATCTATCGAAATTGGATGCTATTGTCGATTTTTATTTCAGAGCACAGCATTAATACAAACGCTGCTGGAATTTCATGCAAAATATTAATAGAGCAACCCCTCTAGACATATTTCAATAGACTTGCATTCATTCTTAACAATGCTAAATATAATGAATCGTTTTACGGTTGAGTGGATGCTTATACTCTCTATCGGACAACGACGACGACGACGTCTCGACAGACCGACGCGACGCGACGCGACGCCTCGGGCGCCTTTTGGAAGTCATCAATGTTTGTCCTTGTCTAACCGTTCCGTACCTCCATTATATATTTTTGCTTCGAATCCGACTATATCCGTGCAATTTGTCACGATGATTGACTTCAGTTTAATTTTGATCACTTTCTTTTTTTATTATTAAGCATTTGCCATATCAGCCACACATTATAAGTTTACAAATTAATTAGTACATTAACTGACATACTAAATCCTTAAATTACACATTAATGCGGAAAATATTGAATTTTCTTCAGCGTTTCTTCTGGTGTTATTTATTTTTATTTTATTATTTATTTTTCATGTACCTACATGGTTCTACTATACCTATCGCAAATGCAAAACAGTACGTTACAGTTTTAGACTCTAAAAATGGTTAAGGCATGTATGGGTTAGCCTTAATAAGATTCGATACTATAAATTATAAATGTTACTAGAGAGTAAAAAAGAAAGAATTTTTTAAGTGATGATTAGTTCTACAACAAAACATTATGTCTTCTATTAAATAAATACAATAATGTATTAAGTGGAATCATGAAAAAATTTCATGATGTCCTCTTACTAAAAATACAATAGTTTTAATAATATTAATTTTTTAATTATTTAATTATCTTTCCGATCAATCTAGTATTGCACTTATAACAATAGTCCATACGATTTCTACCTTATACTGTGAAGGAACATTATATGGAATTATTTTTGCGTATTGTAGGACCTATATTATGGAAATAGTAGCTTGTCAACCGTTGGGGCAATAAATTTTCATCTTTACGGGAAAATTTAAAAAATCTTTGCTAATAGTTTTATTTACCCTTATATTAATCTTTCCCTTATTTATTTATCTAGAGCAAGTATTTGAAAATAAAACAGACATTATTCGCTATTGCATTACTCATACTTTGACATGTTGAGAATAATGCATACACGATATATCAATACCATGTTTAAGAAAATATTATTAAGATAATAACTATATAAATGGTTATTAAATGATTAATACATCGATAAAATCATACACTTTCCAAAGGTTAAGTAGGTATCAGATTACACCTAGATGCAGTTTACAAATACAGCTTGTTATTTACGCATAAACTGCGGACATTGTTACATATAAACGACTGCGATATTTAGGACTGGGTATTTCATGCTATTGCATTAATGAATCTATTATCATAACACTGTGGAGAAACACTGTGGACAGTGGATAATCTAATAATAATAAAGACGAATTCCTGCGATCTAGTTCAACTCAACTGAAGTTTAAAATTCACGGACCTATTCGCGAATGAATGAAATTTTTGTAATTTCGAACAAGTATTAACCATTTTCGCCGACGAAAATGTAGTCTAACAAATAGTTCTCTTCGGTAATCTCTTGAAATCATTAAAGGATCGTTAAATTCTAATTCGACGTTCTCGAAAGGTCGCGAAACCAATTACCTAGGGCACAAATTGTCTATAATATCGACATTAAGGTTCATGAGATTAGAGATTATCCCTCGTAGTCATATTCGTGATGGCTTCTACCTCGGTTTTACAACCGAAATTTCCTAAATTGACGACTCGACGCGATGGCGCCCGAAGCATCACGTCGCGCCGTATAGGACACGTCAACGGCTGACTTCGACTTCCTGTTCTTAGAAAGATTTCCACATTTATCTCTCAAATCTTATTTATTCATAGTACGCTAATCAAATTCTGCGAAAATGGAAGTCAATAGTTTAATAGGTAATTTAGGTAGACTCTGCAACAATACTATAAAACACTGTACAAAACCATCAAAATCTGTGATATGAAAAATAATTTATCCGCTATTGTTTACTTCACGAGAATTATTTTTCGGTAAACTGTAATTTATAGCTATAACAGTAATAATAATAAAACTAAAAACACTTATTTTCAACTGCGACAAAAAATAAGATCTTTATGTTTTTTGTTACAAATGAGTTTATTTTCACTGTTCATTGACATTATCTACAGTAATATTTATTTTTTGTATTAATTAATAATATTTTGACATAGATTTGTGCTGTTTTATAATCGTTTTCCTATTTAAGCATTTCCACTTTTCTGCAACAGAAATTCTTAATTGTTCTACATTAAGACTTCTTTTCTGTAGAGTGTACCTTTTTAATTAGTATCGCTCGATAGTTTTCTATGACATTTAGGTCGGTGGATTTTACGGGCCGCGATAAAATATCTATTTTTTGTTTGCTTCTTGTAGTCAGAGTTTAGGGATGATTTGGAAAAAGAAATATAACGAATCTATATCGTAAATGTTTATCAAATTGCGTATCAATATCAAAACAAAAGAACCTTTTCAACTCAACAAAACAAAAAGTTATTATAATTCAATCTGAAAAAACATCTTACGACAGCTAAAATCGTACAGTATACATTTTCTTGGTATTCCTCCGGGGTTCTCCGAAAACAAATAAAAAATTTTAAACATAAGAATACCACATTGCTTTAGCTTGTTAGTAAGCCTTGTACGCTATTAAGATTAAACAATAATAGCGACAGAAAAGTAAAAATAAAGCAGACGACAGTAAAAGAGTAACAAATTGTAACGAAAAGTTTTGAAAATGAAAAAAATTATCGAGATTTTTTATTTAAAAAATGCTTTGATCGAAGAGTGGACAAAAATCGAATCTGATTTAACAGAAAGACCGATGAGATCGATGCTAAGATTTACTATATGTACGCTGTGGAAAGTAGTCGAGGATACCCGACATAGTAAATACTAATTTCTTATTTCCATCAAGTTTAAAACAATATTCTAGTTGTGTACGATTTTTGATGTTTTTCAGACTGAATTCTAGTAACTCTTTTTCGTTAAATTAGATTCACAATAAATATAAATACATTTACAGTACACACAAGGTGGTTCGTGATGTTACTTTCCCAATTAAAAGATGAATAACGTTTTCAAATTTTCGTTTAAGAGTTTTAAAATTGTTTCTTTGGAATTTGATAATGGAAAAATTCACAACAGTTCACGAATTCCGGGCAGGCCTTTGCATTGGATCGCGTCAAGCAGCTTGCACTTGCGATTTAACGTATTTTCAAGAAGGCTGGTTAAAAGAAAGTGCAACGCATGGATGTAGTGGTGTAGTAGGTAGGTTACGTGCATGCGTATTAGGACACTCGAGTACTTCGATTAATTGGGACCTCCGTGGACTGTGGACCCGGTTTGCGCGCGTGCCATATGCGGTATCTTCAAGGGCCTCCTTGGGGTTTCCCCCAAGAACATTGAAGTCAGCGTTACGCTAGTCCTCCAGAAGGACTCGCGTTCGACAGCACTGAACCGTGAAAATTTAATGTCCAGTTTCTTCGGTGGGGGCAAAGAGAAGTGTACTGTTACTGCATAGTATGTATGTATGTATGTATGTATGTATAAGCGGAAGTCGGATGTCCAGAGGCCTGTGCAGACGTTCGATGTGTTTTGAGTGCTACGAATGGAGTAACCCAGCTGGACGAGTCCGTGGGTGGTCTATCCATGTGGCCCGTTTGCTTTATAAACCCGAAAAGTTAGATCGTACGCCAGGTGTAGATTAGAACAACGGAGGCCTTTAACTTGAATGATACAACAGATCAGGGTAGAAACGTGCTCGTTAACGATTGACCACAATTGCCGTTCATTATCTCGGTAATTAATGTTCCACATTCTTTCCAAGTTCAGCGATTTATTCACGGATACTGTTCATACACTCCGCGACAAAAAGATAGCACATTATCTAATTTTGTTAATTCTCGCAAATATAATCGAATAACAACAGTTCCATCTGTTCAGGGTACACACTCGTTTTCTGTTTATAGGTCGAACGTTAAGCCGAAAACGCAAACAGTGGTGCTGACTGCTGCGTCAAAATGATAACACAAAGTCAAAATTGTCTATATACTTTCAGTCAGCGTCAAGACGCCAATCTGTTCAAATTGGCAAGTAGTTAAGATTGTTCGTGTTCCAGTGTTAAAATATTGTGAAATTTTCAACAATGACTCCCGGTAAAAGATTGACTGGTTCTGAAATATTAACAATGCACAATTCACGTAAAGAAAATTGTTCCATCAGTAAAATTGCGAAACTGTTGAATGGTAGTCGCAAGGTTATTTACAATTTATCAAAAAATGTAGACGAATATGGGAAAAGAAAGTAGCACAAGTCGTCCAAAAGTGACAAATGATCTTCAGCGGCGTGCAATTTTAAGAACTGCATTCCATTCTTCATCTTATATTTCAGCTATTTTAAGAAATTTGTGCTATCATTTTGACGCACCGATTTTTCGTTTAACGTTACACATTCTCAAATTTGCCCCGACCCTATTCTAATCTAATTTGAACCATTCGACAGTCTACAAAACAAGAAACCTTTCTGCCAAGTTTCAGCCCGATACATCAACTGTAAGGGTAGTTATAGAGGAAAATCGACAATCCAATTTTTGGCCCATTCTTCCCATTTAATGATAATTTAAAATTCTGAAAAAATCTGATACATTTCAGATACCAAGACACATATTTTGAATCATTTTCAAATTTTTCCTTTGCAAACTCTTGTTGTAAAAAGCGAAAAACACGAAAAAAAATTTTTTAAAATACAGATTTCATATAAATATTGAAGAGACACTAGACAGATTTAATTTAGCAATGAGTATTGTTCTAAGTATTCTATTCAATTTTTTTCAAATTCCAGAGTTTGGTGCGCCATAGTTGAAAAAAATAAAAACTACTTTTTTCGATGTTTTTTTCGTGAAAAACGAAGTTATAATTATCGTAAAAGTATATTTATTTAAAAATTGCACAGTACAAAAAAAAGGAAAATTATATGCAAGGTATATTCGAATATTTTGAAGGTAGTTTCAACGGCGACAGTTGGTGTAACAACTTCGGCCTCCGACTGTGGAACCGCTGAAGAATTTTTTGGCCAGGTTTGAATCCCGCCGAAATAAATTTCTTATTTTACGTTAATCGGATGTTCTTCGATTCCTAATCGTATGATTGTTTTTACACCATTGTAAAAACATTTTTTAACTAGAAATCTAAACTAATATTTGACCTTAAAGTAGCAATGCACTTCTTTTGTGGATAAATGGATGAAGTTAACAATTTTACATAGTATAAGATAGTATTTGATAATGTGCTATAATTTGTACCGACGATGGAGAAAATGGTGTAGGCAAGTTGGAAGAGATTGCTTGCTAATAAATATTATTGACATGCTCGGTCTAGCATTCGATGCAAATTTTTTTCAGCAAACGTTACAATCTACGTGCAACACTATAATCCATAGAATAGGCACTTCCTTCTTGAAATCATTACAATTACTCGCAAGGGTGTTGCAATCGTTCTAAGATCATCGAGAAATATCGATTTGACACAGCCTTTGTAGTGTACTTTTGAGTTACAGACGATGAAAAGTCGTTTGTTCCTGTTCAAACATTTTTTGTTATACATATTTGTTACCTATTTGTGTATCCAAGATTGACAGTAAGAAAAAATTTGGTTACATTAATTGAAATATCTACACCGGTTGGTTTAAAACAATAATAAATAAATAAATAAATTAATTTGTCGGTAGCGAGTTCTACTCGTGAAAACAATAAAAAACTTTTCTTCAACTTGTAGAAAGTATTACTAAATCAATTCTTCACTTCCGGTTGTGTGACACGCTGAGGTGTTTGTAGCGGTGAACGAATTTTGTGAGGGAGAGTGGAGGATACAAGGTGCAAGAGGGGAGAAAGCGGTGGAGAAGGGTGCATGGGGTGCAGGGGTAGACGGTTGATAAACGGTAAAGCGCAAGAAGGTGGGGTAGGGAGTCTAAGGGAGGTGAAAAGTGAGCGGAGGATAGATAGTTAGGTTGGCGCAGAAAGGAAGGGAGAGTGCTCACGCTCCGGTTTTCGTGATCCCGATATAGTGCTGACATCTGTTCAGCCTTAGTATGGCACAGAACCTGGGCCGTCTTTTCTGCATCAGAACCGGGCCGTCTTTTAGCTAGGACAAGAACCTGGGCCGTATTTTAGCAAGGAAAAGAACCTGGGCACCGACGTTTTCGTAGAGATCGCACGCTCCAAACGGCCGCTAGGAGAAGCTTTCCGCGATCTTCACCACAGACGAGGAATAGGAGTAGATCAATCACCATATGAGATTTTCTGTCTCACACAAAAACAACTCGTTTACTTACGCCCTCTACGCTGACAAACAATAAATGTTGGAACTAGATCCACAAGAAGCTTAAACCATATATCTATCATAAATAGAGGTACCTCCGATCGGAGGAATGACAAGTTTAAGCAAAACCTAACACCAGAACACGAGAGCAAAGCTAATAACCCCGAACACGAGTGCGGTCTAACCAACAAGAGTTCAACAAGGGTAGAAGTCAAAACTTTAAACTATAATACTAACTAAAATAGGAACCCATAGAGGTAAAGGCGCTTCGGGGAATTCCGGGTTCGGAGGAATACCAATTTTAAGAAAAGGAACTTTTGAAAAGTTCAGAAGCAAATTTCAATTAGAAATCGAGAAAAACAGTTGATGATGTCAATGAATGACAAGATAATCCGAAACATAAACTATGTGTTTCTTAATTGTAGGGAAAGGATCTTACCAAGAAGCTAAAGGTGGACCTAAGGAAAACAAGGAAAGTAATGAAGGCAAATTCAGACACAATTCAATACACAAGTTTTTATTATTAGTAAGTCTTAAATTTTATTTTACAATGTTATCGCAAATTACAATTGTGCAGCTATTAGCTCGATATTATTGTTTATTTGTAAGATTACTAAAAATTCTTACAAATAGAGAATAATACCGATTGCCCGTATCTCACCACGAGGAGGTTGCTACACAAGAGACACGAGAGGCTTCATAAAAAGGGGCATAAACTGCTTGTCAAATAATGGAAAATTATAAGCATGCGACAGAATAGAAAAATCTGAAGTGGACAACGCAGGTTTCGAAACAGCCTGCTAAACTATAGTGTCGAAGCATAAAATAATTTTTGCTTTGGCTTTCAGTCGCTCGGTCGTATCATCCGTGAGTGAGTCCCCGAGGGACCTCCGTTTGGAGGAATACCAATTTTAAACCAGACATATCAATTTTAGAATCGAAAGTTTTGAAAGTTCCGAAACGAATTTCAATTAGAAAGCCAAAGAAGCCCAATCAAAAATAAATTTAATTGAATACCGATTTTATATCAAAAATACAATATAATATAATATAATTTCGGAATATAAATTTCACGTAAATATTCACGTAAATATAATATAATATAATTTCGGAATACTAATTTATTTATTCCGACGCAAATTCGAATTAAAAATACAGAAATAATAATTGACGGCGTTCGTTAAATGAACACGCATTGCAAAACAGAAAATGTATATTTGTTTGGGTACTTACATAGATCTGCTGAAAGTTGACCAAGGTGAGCGTTGACAGATTCCAGGAATCGCTGACCGACCTCGAGGCAGCTTAAGGTAGACCAAGGTAAGCCAATGATGTCCAGTGATGTCCACTGCAGCTATGGAGAATCCCTGGTCCACTCGAAGGTAGGCAGGAGTAGTCCAGGGTGGTCAGGGTGGGCCAGAGCAGTTCTGGAGAACCAACTGTCACTTCCAAGGTCGTTTGCACTCGCGGTTTCACAACACTTCCGCTCACTTTAAATCGCGCACTTCGACTGACGGACCGAGCATGACTGCCGAGAACAGATGCGCGGTACGCAGGTGCGCAACTTCCCCACCCCAACTAATTTCGCAAAATTATCGATCGCCAAGATAGTAATTTTTGATAAATTTATTATTTCTGGCTGCTTAATGTTTATAACAATTTCTTTTGGTGATGATATTAACAAGCACTCCCTTGACCATCTTGCCATCTAATTTTTTAGCAAAAATAATTAATAGAAACCGAGATACAGAATAACTTCTAAGCCATGAATATTCGCACGCATTAATTTATCGAACACAATTCACTGATAAATTTATTATTTCTGGCTGTTTAATGTTTATAAAAATTCATTTCGCCAATGATGTCGACAAGCACTCCCTTGACCATCTTGCCATATAATTATTTAATAAAAGTAAATTATAGAAACCGAGATACAGAATAACTTTTAAGGCATGAATATTCGCACGCATTAATTTATCGTACGAAATTCACTGTTAAATTTATTATTTCTGGCTGTTTAATGTTTATAACAATTCATTTCCAATGATGACGACCAGCACACCCTTGACCATTATGCCATTTCGTTATTGAGTAAAAATAAATTACAGAATTAATTCACTGAAAAATTTATTAATTCTGGCTGTTTATTGTTGAGCTCGAGGCCGAGGCCGAACACACGAACACAAACGTAAAACTTTTGTTTACGTCCTTGATTCGCTGGTCACTTACGCACGCATTAATTTATCGAACACAATTAACTGGTAAATTAATTATTTCCAGCTAGTTAATATTTATAACAATTTTTTCTGCCAACTGCGTCGACAAGCACTCCCTTGACCATCTTGCCATCTAATTTTTTAGCAAAAATAATTAATGGAAACCGAGATACAGAATAACTTTTAAGCCATGAATATTCGCACGCATAAATTTATCGTACAAAATTCACCGTTAAATTTAAGATAAGATTTAAGTAATTTTAGATAGTGCTGATGACAATAGCTCATTATTAAATTAATATTCAGTATGGTCGCTTTTTTAAACGTCGACATGAAATTTGTATTTTTGTTCGAATTTTTCTGGGTTTATCATTTTTTACAACTAGAGTTTGCAACTACAAAATTGGAAGAAATAAAATACGTATCATTACAATTAATATTATACTTAATTTATATCAATTATAGATTTTGTACACACGATTTACATGTCAGTTACATATTATATTGCAAAAACAACCCAGTGTCCTGTTCGGGTGCGTAGCGGGACAAAGTACAATTATACTATTAAAGTTTACGATGGGGGTTAAAACGGGCAGAATTGTTTTTTTTTTTTTTGTAATATTAATCCTAAGTGGACCGGTGCAATGGAACTACAGTCGGTCCGTACAAGTAGGCTAGAGTATGGTTGTCACAATACGCTATAATAATTTTAAAAAGCCGTATTGTATACGGTTAACTTGTCGAAAAGTTACAATATCACCTCAGTCCCTCTTTATTTTCCGACCGACATCCTTCTATACGTTCGGCATATTTCTGTACTGAGGTTGGCCTAAAAAGCGGGCGGGAGTTGCTGATACGTTTTTACCTCGGACGGTTTTTCTCGGAATTGTTATCTCACCCGTTATACCATTGATAGGGTCTCTACTTTCTTAATAACAACCCCCTTGTATTCACACATCGCTCTCGTAAAAGGGTCAGAAGTCACCGTGAGGAATCTCTGTATATTTCAATCAGTTTATTAAAAATTCACTACAACTACAACACTGCTGCAGAAAAGCTCACGTACATCCAACCTAAACAATGATTTTTTTAGATTTTAGAGAATGATTGTGCCCTGCACCTACACCGACTTCAGAGACTATTCCTTTCGTCTTCGACGGGACATTAGGGAGGATTGAGGAAAGGCTAATTTATGCATATTCTCAAGTGTCTAGGTCGTTTTCCCTTCCTGGGTTCTACGACGACGAAAAGTCAAACCATCATCGGAACATTTCTAAGACTGCGTTCTCTTAGAGACTTACGGCAATTGCTTTCGCGTACAAGAATCAACTTATAGCGAAACGTATTATTTGAGAACACCGAAAACTATCAACATCATACTCTAAATACCATTTCGGTAGTTTACTATACCGAGGTAGAATACTAATTTAGTAACTAATATTTTAATATGATCTCGGTAATTATTTACATTAGTGGCATCCTCACCGATTTTGATGACCTTGAAATATGTTGTCAAGGTCATCGAAATCGGTGAGGAAGCCCCTAATGTAAATATTTACCAAACTTTTTTGCGAATATCTCGGTTTCGGCATCATTCTGAACAACTTTTTCCTATACATGTTACCGCTTCTCAGCTTTAGGTTCCGAGATATTCGCAAAAAAGTTGCAACATCTCAAAAAGTGATCGGAGTAGGTGTGGGTTAGATTTGAAATTTTGGCCGCTGATAAGGCGGCCACGGTCACAACTTAAAACGACCAATCAGTTGAGACCCACTGTCTCGTCTGTTTATGTTTTCGAACTGAAACGTGACATGAATCGTGTCGAACGCGAACTCGGATGACCTCGACAACATATTTCAAGGTCATAGAAATCGGTGAGGAAGCCCCTAATGTAAATAATTACTCTATTTTCCTCCTAGAGGAAGAAGGAGGAGGTGGTAGAGTCGATGAACTTGTTTCCATTGATATAGTTGGTGGTGTCATTGGTGCAGTTGGTACACTTGGTGTAGCTGATACAGGTGGTGTAGCTGGTGTCATTGGTGCAGTTGGTACACTTGGTGTAGCTGATACAGTTGGTGTAGCTGGTGTCATTGGTGCAGTTGGTACACTTGGCGTAGCTGATACAGTTGGTGTACCAGACATGGGTGGTATAGTTGTTGTAGTTGGTATAGTTGGCATAGGTATAGGTGGTATTGGTATAGTTGGCATAGGTATAGCTGGTATTGGTATAGGTGGCGCAACTACAATAAAAGGCCTCAATCCTGGTGTTATGAGATCAAATCCGCCATACTATAGATAGAAAACATACTATAATAGTATTAAGTATTAAGTATTAAACTACAAGCTACTAAAAAATCATGTTTTCATCGTGTGTTTATACCGGGTGTTCGACTACAAGTGGGAGAGAATTTAAGGGGTGATTTCCCAAAACAATTTAAGACGAAAATGAAAAATAAAAAAATTGCGATTTCGGCTTCATTGTTTAGTTATTATCAATTAAAAATCCGCTTAAAACGCGGCAACCCGACCAACAGAGGTGTATGTTGCTTACGTCATAAAGGCGAGCGACAATCACATATCAAAGGGGGTATCATACTTTTAAAACATGGATCGAACTTTAATATAAGTGTCTTATTATAAGTCAAAGGATAAGATTTTTTAAAGAAATAGGTGTCATACTAGGCAGCTTTATTTTGCACACGCCTACGTACCTGGTGCCGAAAATTCGTTACGGATGAGTGTTTGAAATAAATTGTATGTAGCTATGTACTGGCAGTCAAATAGACGTATACATATAGTTATGAAAATCTATGTATAAGACTTTACTATTAGTCATAAATATAGACTCTCGACCTTTATGCAAAATAAAAAATTTGTGCATAAATTTTAAGACACGGAAGCTAAATGGAAATTTATACTTCAATTGATAATTTTATAGTGAAAACGATATATTAACACTCTTAAATTCTTTTACTCTTTTCACTGTTTTAAATTGCACCTAATTATTTTTGTCATAAGTGCATAATATCCGGAGTCTAGTTACTAAAATATGTAGAAAAAGTTAAAATTGGTTGGACAGTCTCATTAAGAAGCACTTGACATGCAGGTAGAATTATTTTGAATATGATAACTTACTGGATTGATAGGCCATTGATATGGATATTGGTATATTGAATGTTGCGGACGACAGGCGCATGGAGTCCAAATAATAAAAAAACACAGACAATCATATGGGTTATCTAATTAACAAAAAGTAGTTATCTCAATAATATTGGACATATTACAATTGATGTACAACATATGCTTGACTTGAAGAACATTAAGGGAAAACGAGATATTACTTACAATTTGTTATCTTAGAACTGGTATTTCGCTTCGAACTGTCATCGTAATGGTTATGAACGTGAATATGATTATTAACGACAACTGGAGTATCATTCTTTTCAGCAACATTAGTGATAGGTCCGGATAAGGCTTCACTGATATTAATCACACGGTTTGTATACACTGTACCTTTAGGTAAAAGAAAAAGTAACTAATTGTCAAATTTTCTAATAATATCACATTAAAATCTAAAAATTGATATAATAACGTTGAATATTCATAGAAACATAATAATATGTGCATTCAAATTTATTCTGCTTTGTGATGATGTTGATACGAAACTCACTATTCAATTAAAAGATACTTCGTACGTGATAAGTAGTTGCAATCAAACAAGATATTTAACAAGAGCCATGTATATTATATCATCAATAAAGTTACAGGTTCAAATAATTCATTATTAATGATAAAGAAAAGCAGGAAATTATAATTTTGACAGCAGTATTGTGGTGGCGTTGGATATTTTTCTTGATGAAAATATAGGAGAAATATTTTATAATTCTTAGAAGAATATTACTAACATATTTTTGAAAAAAAATCGAATTTGAATGATATTCATAAAAAGGTCACTGTAATCGTCTATGAGCAGTCTTTCAGAATATAGATAAACAAACTTTGCAAGTTTTGTCTGATGCATTTTTTTTCAATCATCAATTACAAGCGAAATATACATACAAGTGACTTGTTTTAAATGTGTATTACATGTATACATATAAAATATGTATACATTACATATCTTTACATTATTGTATTATGTTACTAATGTATAAATATATATATACATTCGCTGCAGAAAGTATCTTGTCAAGTTCCAAAAATGAAGTTTCTCGTTTGTGAAACAGGAAATTCAAGTTGCATAGAGTAAACAAATTTTAGATATTGATTAACGATATGTAACATAATATGTATTGTATAATAGAGTATAGAAAATTGCTATTAACTACAAAACAATATGTCATTTGTATTAATCGCTTGCAGAAAGTATTTACACAAAAGAGTAATTTAGGAAAAATATAAAATTTCTTTTTTGGAACGGTAGAAAATAGCCTTGTTGCTAGTATGAAGTTTCATATCCTTGCTCGTTTATAATCTCCTGGAGACTCTTCGGCATAGAAATGTAAGAAGAATTTTACTAATTTATTAATTGAATTTTGCACTGTTTTAGATCGCGCTTTTGATAATGATGTTTGAAACAAAATTTTATTACTTTCACAGTGTTTGCTAATGTTTCCTATTCAGATGGTCTCGTAAATGCTGAATAGGGTTGAGAATAAGGTCGACATTTACGCCGCCATTGCATCAAATTAATGTTATTTGCTTTGAAATATTGCGTTGTAACTTTACTGGAATGTTTAGGTTTGTAGTCCTGTTGTAGAATAAACAAGTCCTTGCTCTTAATTTACTCAACTGATTAGTATAAATATCCACATATCCCTCTCCAAATGACCACATATCAACAAAAAGGAATTTTATAGAGGGTGGTCAGTACCTATTGGTACAATCAGAAAGGGGGTGATTAGCAGGATTAGGGAATTCCCACCTCTTGTTCTCTGAATGTAAAAATTGCGACTTACTCTTTTTCACTAATTGTAAGATTGCTGCTAGGTGGCATTATATCAACTAACAAAGATACTTATTCGGTAAAGATACGATATGAAAATCATTGAAATATTGTAAACTACGGAAAATGTAATTTAAAAATTAAAACTTGAACAAATCGAAGTAAAATGCAGCCGACAAATACTTGTCAAATTACATTTAGCACGGCACTAAATTACGTTTTTACAGTAAATTCATGTGTTCCACATTACCAGCGAACACCTACTGTTTATACCACCTTAGGAAACACTCACAAAATAATTTGGAAATTCTGAGGATACGCGGTTTGTCTACAACAACGGAAAGCATAAAAGAACAAAGTTTGGAGCGCGTCAACATGTTTTTCACAGCGAGTGTATATGTATATTGATAGTTTATTTTTGAGGACATTATGCCAAACCCATATCATGATGTTGCCTTTTCTGTCGTCTTAAGCACTCTGTAAAATTGTGGGAATTCGTGAGTTTGCAGTCCAGGATAAGTTTTGCTATGTCGGATGAAATTCGTTTCGATGCTGCGGTCGGGTTGGTGATAGCGACGTCAATAAAAGTGCCGAAACCGACGAAAATTACAACTAAAAACAACACTCGCGGATCCATCCTGAGACGTTTAACAGAACAATAGACGATTGCAACGCAGAACCTCTTTTATACTCATTTTATCTACAGGCGTATATAAAAATCAAAAACTCCAGAGTGCTTGGTTTTTATTTTACGGTGATAGAGGCAATTGAGGACACAAAGCCATGTCCACTATCACGACAAACTAGCACTTGTCATATGTATCACACGGGTAAGTTAACGGGAAAGTTAATTTACTTAGTTAACACCTTTACCACGTTACTACCTCTGACATAATGATTGCAGTCAATGCTGTCGAGCATTAGAGATGGTATTATCGGATCAATAAGCAAAAAACTTAAAATTTTCTGTTTTTTACTAAGAATCAGAATAAGAACAACTGAATTTTGTCATTACTTGTAGATTGTATTTATTCTTATTTTATTCTATAATCATTACACAATATTTTTTGTTGCATATAATCATTATTTTATATCGCAATAATTTCCAAATGAATTGTAAACAAAGTGTTATATTTTTTTGTAATGTTACTTTCATATTTCCTACACCTATAAACTATCGATTATAAAACAATGATTACAATGGTGAATAACAAGGAAAATAAAAAGGTAATAAGAGAAATTATACAATAAAAAAGAATTATTTTCCAAACAATTGCAGAATGGATTATGTCCAGCATTTTACGTTGATTTATTACCTATATCACTGACATAGGCTGTTTCTTCCGTAGTTCACGAGCACATGTTCTATTTAGGTACATAGCGAGCGTGGCACAAACCTGCGATGTCAACACGCGATGTTGATATTTGAGATCAGTGATAGTTCCACAACCGACAAGAGTACATCGTCAGCGGAGCCACGAAGCGGATTACCGGCCACTCCCAGGACCTACCTGGGACTGGCAGGTCTGTTCAGAGGCCAAAATGCGAATTTCTGGCTCTCGTCGAGTAATTTGCAATATTCGCGAGTCGTTCGAAGCAAAAATGACGTCACGTAATGCGTAGCGAAACGTGCAAGGGTCAAAAATTTTTCAAACTGACGCTTCAATATTGCAACGAGCTGTTTAGAAGTGGTCAATTGTCTTTCTTAAAGGTTCAATCTACGTCTAGTTCAGAGGCCAAAATGCGAATTTGTGTCTCATCATCGAGTAAGCATTCATTGCAATATTGAAGCGTCAGTTTATTAAGATTTTGACCCTTGCATACGTATATAGATTTCATGCCGTGCCGGCCCCCTAACAGTATATCGTCGGTACACAGGAGCTGGCAGATGTGCAGTCACCGACGAGGTATAGGAGTAGACCAATCACCCAATGTATTTTTCTGTCTCACGCTCGGGGGGCTCTAGAGCCCCCTTACCATTCCGTGTCACATCCTACCGTATCAGCCAGAACTAGTATTGTGGAACAAATATTTTACTATCCTAACCCTCGTCTGTGATCTCATCTTATGCTGTTTTGTGTCGCACTCAAGCTTATCGTATTCTGTACCTTGAATTCTCTTACCTACCTTTTCTAAGAAATTAGGTGGTAACATGGTCAAATGAATGCTTGTCGACATCATTGGAAAAAGAAGTTGTAAACATTACACAGCCAGAAATAATTTAATGCGTACGAATATTCATGATTCAAAAGTTATTCTGTATCTTAAGTTCTATTAATTATTTTTGCTAAAAAATTAGATGGCAAGATGGTCAAGGGAGTGCTTGTCGACGTAGTTGGCAGAAATAATAGTTATAAACATTAACCAGCTGGAAATAATTAATTTACCAGTTCATTGTGTTCGATAAATTAAAATTAGTGCGTAAGTCACAAACGAGTCAAGGCCGATGGGCAGCGGATTTAATATTTTGGAATTTGTAAACAGAAGGTTTACGTCTGTGTTCGTTCATCCGGTCCCGGCCTTGAGCTCGACCACCTGAGCTATTGTCAACGTCGGGACAATAGTTTTTACGTCACCTGAGTTACCGATGATTTCGAACAAAATTAAACAGCCAGAAATATGTAATAGATTTAACAGTAAAATGGTTTCTGTAATTTATTTTTACTAAATAATTAGATGGCAAGATGGTCAAGGGAGTGCTTGTCGACATCATTGGCGAAATGAATTTTTATAAACATTAAACAGCCAGAAATAATAAATTTATCAGTGAATTGTGTTCGATAAATTAATGCGTGCGAATATTCATGGCTTAGAAGTTATTCTGTATCTCGGTTTCTATTAATTATTTTTGCTAAAAAATTAGATGGCAAGATGGTCAAGGGAGTGCTTGTTAATATCATCACCAAAAGAAATTGTTATAAACATTAAGCAGCCAGAAATAATAAATTTATCAAAAATTACTATCTTGGCGATCGATAATTTTGCGAAATTAGTTGGGGTGGGGAAGTTGCGCACCTGCGTACCGCGCACCTGTTCTCGGCAGTCACGCTCGGTCCGTCAGTCGAAGTGCGCGATTTAAAGTGAGCGGAAGTGTTGTGAAACCGCGAGTGCAAACGACCTTGGAAGTGACAGTTGGTTCTCCAGAACTGCTCTGGCCCACCCTGACCACCCTGGACTACTCCTGCCTACCGTCGAGTGGACCAGGGATTCTCCATAGCTGCAGTGGACATCACTGGACATCATTGGCTTACCTTGGTCCACCTTAAGCTGCCTCGAGGTCGGTCAGCGATTCCTGGAATCTGTCAACGCTCACCTTGATCAACTTTCAGCAGATCTATGTAAGTACCCAAACAAATATACATTTCGTGTTTTGCAATGCGTGTTCATTTAACGAACGCCGTCAATTATTATTTCTGTATTTTTAATTCGAATTTGCGTCGGAATAAATAAATTAGTATTCCGGAATTATATTATATTATATTTTTGACGTCTAATTTGTATTCCGAAATTATATTATATTGTATTTTTGACATAAAATTTGTATTATGAAATTATATTATATTTTTAATATAAAATTGGTATTCCTCCGATCGGAGGTCCCTCAGGGGTTCACTCACTAATATCTCTAGATTTATTTTTGATTAAAATTGTTTTTCTTTCCGATTAAAAATTACTTCTGAACTTTCAAAAGTTCCTATTCTAAGACACAGTTGGGCTAATTCAGTTACGTTGTGATTCAATTGCATATTTGAAATACGTTGTATTTCAGTTATATTATAATTCAACTGTGTCATAATTGAATTGAATAATTCAAACATTTCAATTAATTCAATTAACGTGTAATTGAAATACAATAAAATTTAAATATTTTAATCATATGTGTAACTGAAATAAAATATAATTGAAATACAGCTGTTATTACCTCTTATTACCTATTACTTTATTATTCTTTAATTTTCAATTTTAATTTAATTACATTGTAATTCACAATTAATGTAATTTAATTACAAAGTACAAAGTACTAGTAAAGTGACCTTCTCCGTCTTTGGAAAAGTGATCTTTTCCATTTAGCGATCTGCGAAATTTAGTTTGTAAGATTTTAAGTCGTCGTTGTAAGAAAGGGAGTCGGAAGGAAGCGTATTGAATTCCTTCTGGCTTCCTTTCGGGTCTCTTGTGTAGTAACCTCCTCGTGGTGAGACCCGGGCAATCGGTATTATTCTCTATTTGTAAGGATTTCTAGTAATCTTACAAATAGACAATAACATCGAGCTAATAGCTGCACAATTGTAATTTGCGATAACATTGTAAAATAAAATTTAAGACTTACTAATAATAAAAACTTGTGTATTGAATTGTGTCTGAATTTGCCTTTAGTACTTTCCTTGTTTTCCCTAGGTCCACCTTTAGCTTCTTGGTAAGATCCTTTCCCTACAATTAAGAAACACATAGTTTCTGTTTCGGATTACCTTCTCATTCATTGACATCATCAACTGTTTTTCTCGATTTCTAATTGAAATTTGCTTCTGAACTTTTCAAAAGTTCCTTTTCTTAAAATTGGTATTCCTCCGAACCCGGAATACCCCGAAGCGCCTTTACCTCTGACTTCTACCCTTGTTGAACTCTTGTTGGTTAGACCGCACTCGTGTTCGGGGTTATTAGCTTTGCTCTCGTGTTCTGGTGTTAGGTTTTGCTTAAACTTGTCATTCCTCCGATCGGAGGTCCCTCCATTTATGATAGGTATATGGTTTAAGCTTCTTGTGGATCTAGTTCCAATATTTATTGTTTGTCAGCGTAGAGGGCGTAAGTAACCGAGTTGTTTTTGTGTGAGACAGAAAATCCCATTAGGTGATTGGTCTACTCCTATTCCTCGTCTGTGGTGCAGTCTCATTTTCTCTCTGATGGTAACTACATATTTTTAGGCGAAAGGGTTTTTCATAACCAATTAATTAAATTGTTATAAATTGCAATGATATATATATATATATATTTTTATGAAATAGTACACTTTTATAATTTAATTATGAGTTTCTTAGAAAAGCAACTAGAAAATTTTGTCATTTTATTAGAAGTTATTTCAATTTTACTCTGCTTAGAATTTGTATCAGAATTAGAATGCTGCTCGTATTAGAATTTTAATTTAATTATATTATGCACGAATTCTGACAGTTGTTCGTTTCAGGTGATTCTGCCTATTCTACTATTCATTTATTTATGAATCACCTTTATAATTGTTTTTCTATGGTATTTTATCGCTTCCAATATCATAATACTATCGCAACCTATTTGTCACTTTTGTAGTGTGATGTCTGGTTTTCTAAGACATCAAGAGCTCATCTAGATCTAGATTAAAATGTTTCTCATCGGAAAAAATTGAACTTTTCATATCACTTAGTGATGGCAGTTGGTTGTCGACGATTTTTAAACACATTTTGAGGCTTTCTCATTTACTTGTGTAATACCTATGATAAGTAGTGTACACATATGACAAGTGGTGCAACTGTGTCGTGACAGTGACGTGACATCGTGCCCTCAAAAGCTTCTATCACCGTGAAATAAAAGTCGAGCACTTGAGTTTTTGATTTTTATATACGCCTGTAGATAAAATGCGTATAAAATAGGTTCTGCGTTGCAATCGTCTATTGTTCTGTTAAACGTCTCAGGATGGATCCGCGAGTGTTGTTTTTAGTTGTAATTTTCGTCGGTTTCGGCACTTTTATTGACGTCGTTATCACCAACCCGACCGCAGCATCGAAACGAATTTCATCCGACATAGCAAAACTTATCCAGGACTGCAAACTCTCGAATGCCAACAATTTTACAGAGTGCTTAAAACGACAGAAAAGGCAACATCATGATATGGGTTTGGCATAATGTCCTCAAAAATAAACTATCAATATACATATACACTCGCTGTGAAAAACATGTTGACGCGTTCCAAACTTTGTTCTTTTATGCTTTCCGTTGTTGTAGACAAACCGCGTATCCTTAGAATTTCCAAATTATTTTGTGAGTGTTTCGTAAGGTGGTATAAACAGTAGGTGTTCGCTGGTAATGTGGAACACATGAATTTACTGTAGAAACGTAATTTAGTGCCGTGCTAAATGTAATTTGACAAGTATTTGTCGGCTGCATTTTACTTCGATTTGTTCAAGTTTTAATTTTTAAATTACATTTTCCGTAGCTTATAATATTTCAATGATTTTCATATCGTATCTTTACCGAATAAGTATCTTTGTTAGTTGATATAATGCCACCTAGCAGCAATCTTACAATTAGTGAAAAAGAGTAAGTCGCAATTTTTACATTCAGAGAACAAGAGGTGGGAATTCCCTAATCCTGCTAATCACCTCCTTTCTGATTGTACCAATAGGTACTGACCACCCTCTATAAAATTCCTTTTTGTTGATATGTGGTCATTTGGAGAGGGATATGTGGATATTTATACTAATCAGTTGAGTAAATTAAGAGCAAGGACTTGTTTATTCTACAACAGGTCTACAAATCTAAACATTCCAGTAAAGTTTCAACGCAATATTTCAAAGCAAATAACATTAATTTGATGCATTGGGCGGCGTAAATGTCGACCTTATTCTCAACCCTATTCAGCATTTACGAGACCGTCTGAATAGGAAACATTAGCAAACTCTGTGAAAGTAATAAAATTTTGTTTCAAACATCATTATCAAAAGCGCGATCTAAAACAGAGCAAAATTCAATTAATAAATTAGTAAAATACTTCTTACATTTTTATGCCGAAGAGACTCCAGGAGATTATAAACGAGCAAGGATATGAAACTTCATACTAGCAACAAGGCTATTTTCTGCCGTTCCAAAAAAAAATTTTATATTTTTCCTAAATTACTCTTTTGTGTAAATACTTTCTGCAAGCGATTAATACAAATGACATATTGTTTTGTAGTTAATAGCAATTTTCTATACTCTATTATACAATACATATTTTGTTACATATCGTTAATGAATATCTAAAATTTTTTTACTCTATGCAACTTGAATTTCCTGTTTCACAAACGAGAAACTTCATTTTTGGAACTTGACAAGATACTTTCTGCAGCGAATGTATACAGTGAGTAACGAAAGTATTCGAACGCCCTTTAAATCAGTATAACTTTTTTTTTAAGTGAATCAAACGACCTGACTTTTTTGAGGAGTTAGAAGAATTGGTTTTCCAAATGATGTGTTAAAAAGATTTTGAAAAAATTACAATTGGTAAGAATTACATGAGAAAATAAAAATGGCACTTTTCACAACTTTTTTATTTGAGCCTGTAATGGAAATTTAAAATATGCGTTTTGTAGATCTCTGCTAGTTATACACGTACTGAAAATTTCATCGAAATCGGTCAACGTTGCAATGAACTACAAACGTTTCAAAATGAGAGTTTAAGGGTGAAAGTCGCAGATTTTTGATCTTGCCAGGGAATTTCGCCCTTATGTAATCATCTTTAAACGTTTGTATCTCATGACAACGTTAACCGATTTCAATGAAATTTTCAGTATGTATATAACTAACATATATCTACAAAACGCATATTTAAAATTTTCACTACAGGTTCAAATCAAAAAGTTGTGAAAAGTGCCATTTTTATTTTCTCATGTAATTCTTACCAATTGCAATTTTTTCAAAATCTTTTTTACACATCATTTGGAAAACCAATTCTTCTAACTCCTCAAAAAAGTCAGGTCGTTTGATTCACTTTAAAAAAAAAGTTATACTGATTTAAAGGGCGTTCGAATACTTTCGTTACTCACTGTATATATATTAATACATTAGTAACATAATACAATAATGTAAAGATATGTAATGTATACATATTTTATATGTATACATGTAATACACATTTAAAACAAGTCACTTGTATGTATATTTCGCTTGTAATTGATGATTGAAAAAAAATGCATCAGACAAAATTTGCAAAGTTTGTTAATCTATATTCTGAAAGACTGTTCATAGACGATTACAGTGACCTTCTTATGAATATCATTCAAATTCGATTTTTTTTCAAAAATATGTTAGTAATATTCTTCTAAGAATTATAAAATATTTCTCCTATATTTTCATCAAGAAAAATATCCAACGCCACCACAATACTGCTGTCAAAATTATAATTTCCTGCTTTTCTTTATCATTAATAATGAATTATTTGAACCTGTAACTTTATTGATGATATAATATACATGGCTCTTGTTAAATATCTTGTTTGATTGCAACTACTTATCACGTACGAAGTATCTTTTAATTGAATAGCGAATTTCGCATCAACGTCATCACAAAGCAGAATAAAGAATGCACATATTATTATGTTTCTATGAATATTCAACGTTATTATATCAATTTTTAGATTTTAATGTGATATTATTAGAAAGTTTGACAATTAGTTACTTTTTCTTTTACCTAAAGGTACAGTAAATATTCATTTTAAGGCAGTCTCGCGGTTCTTTTTACTGCCCTAAATATTGTAGTATATCAGAGGTTCTCGCCGAGCGTCCCATTTGAAATACACAGAGCACGCTAGACACATCGCGTTACGTTTGCGACTCGTCGATTCCTTGCGACATACTTGTAGCATTTTCTCAAGTAACATCTTCACGTATTAAACAGTTTTAATACCAAACGCGATTTAAGCCATTCATTTTCTACCACCATATCCTAAAACTTCAAATATTATGTGTCACGAAACTAAATTAACTATACCTCATTTATTAGTATTAGTATACTTTAATATCACTTCTACTTACCATACTTATATTTATATATTACTTATTCATAATTAATAAAGAATTGTTTACTTAAATTTTCTATGAAAAAACGCGTTAATTATAAACTCAAAAACGCGACTCCCATTATTGAAAATGGGACTTCCGATCCAACCACTAGCGGTGTTGCCACGTTGTTCAGCACGCCTAATACTAGAGTAGGTTTGTAGAGTAGGTTTGTACAGGTTTGACATATACTGAAGAGCTGAAGATCAAAATTGAATGAACGAAAATACGTTGTATTTGATATTAAAATTTTAATGTTACAGAAAAATAAAAAATAATGAATAGACTAACTTTTCACTAAAGTTTCGATGAAATAATATTCCCTACGTCAGGCCTGTCCAACTTCTTCGTCGCGGGTCTCCACCATCAATCTGTCCAGAGTTGGGCATTATTTCGATGAAAAAAAAATGTGTCTTTATTCGACGAGTATGTTAAGGATGGAGAAGTTTTCTTTACGTTCATTTCGATTAGAAGTTCTAATCTCTTTACCCTCTAGTCCCAACAGGCCCCCTTTTATTTATGGACAATTCAGTATGACTTCTTTATACGAAAATCTTTAGAACACTCCCTTCTGGCATCCGTTAATTAAGATTCCGATTAGGAATCATTAATCCCTTTTAACGAAAATCGAACTTAGGCCTGGTTTTCATTAGAAGTGACAAAAAACGTGAGTGTGACCCTACGTGACATTAAATCTTAAACAGAGCACCCCTTTCACCTTCAAAAGGTATATATAAACCCGTTCATTTGGGCTAAATGTGCCTATGGGCCGCGGGTAGGACAGGCCTGTCCTATGTCTTCAGCACTTTGTATACAAAATAGATTCATTTCAATTTGATTAACAATTTTATATAATTTCAAATATTTGCCATATACGGGATGATAAAATTGTGTTCAGGATTTTGAGGATAAATATGATTATTACATTTATTCAGTTAGTAAAGTAGTTATTCTACAGTTAAACTAAACTAAGTACAGAAATAGTAATTAAGTAAAGAAGTTTATGTCACTCATCCAGCAGGAGGATTACATTCATCACAAACTGTATCCGCATTAGTACAAGTACAGGTTGCACAACAATTATTATTGGCTACGCTAACACCAGGCGCCATTCCTATCATTCCGAATCCTACCTGGTTAAATCCTCCAGAAAATCCGCCGCCATACTATAAGTAAAAAATACATTAGCATATTAACAAATATGAAACTACATTTATTATTAATTACAATTACATTATTAAACATAAATCTGAAATTGATTTTTTCCATCATTCTTATCTTTCTATAAAATTTCTGAGAAGATTTTTAAGAAAATGTCAGATATTTTCGGTTGGAATTTTTTTATACAAGAAAAGATTAAATGCTATCCTTTTTTACAGTGTTTTACATTTAAGCATGTATACAGTAGGCAAGACACAGTCCACACATGGATTCTTTAGGACATTTGCCTATCCATGTTATACACAACATTTGTATGCAAATGTTTTCCTTCCTTAAAAATTTATAATTTTATGAAATTAAATCAACACTTCTATACTTGCTCTAATTGCTCTAAGCATGACTTTAGAGAGTTTTGAAGTAAATTTTTTTTTAAGTAATACATTTTTAAAGTGGTAAAAGTAGAATTTGGCAAAGTTAAAATGTATGAGACGGTCTCATCAAGGAGTGCTAAACAGATAAATAACATTATTTTGAGTACTGGAACTTACTGGAGTGCAAGGCCATTGTTGCGGATATTGGCACATTGAATATTGAGGACGACAATAGCATGGAAGCCAAGTCATATAATAACACGGACAAGCTTCCTTCTTGATATCTAAGTAACGAAAAACAGTTATTCGAGAAATATAAAGCACAGAACATTTGGAGTATATCATGCTTAATTTTAAGAACGAATGTCTTTTTACTTACGAATTTCTTTTTGAGGTATGTCAGTATTATTGTAATGGTTATGAATGTGAATATGATTAGTGACATTAACGATAACTGGTTCCGTCTTTTTTCCGTTTTTATCGACTGCAGTACAATTTTTTGTAGTGCAGCCTACTTCGTAATCATATTCGGTTTCAGTGATATTAATTACATGATATTTTGTCTTCTTTTTATGCATACAATGTGCACAAGTTTCGTTACAGGCACGTTTCTCGTTTATACATTCCTTCATACATGGCTCTAGGCAACTATGATCTGAATAAAATATACATTTAATGTTAGCAAGACGTCATGTCCACTTATTTTACATAATATAGAATTTTCAGTTACGATGCAGAAGAGTAATAATTGACTATAAACACCGGAACAGAAATGGAATATGTATACATATACATACATATACAGCGCCTGACAAAAAGATAGCACACTTCATGTGTTTGTAAATGTTTCTATGTAAACAATAACTTTTTGATATAAATAGCTCAGTACTTTCTTGTAGAGAATATCGAGCTGCATCGATTAGAACATTACAAACGACCCCACATCTTATTTAAACTATTTTGTTTTACTAACACGTCTCAGTATTTAAGCAATGTTCATTTCATGATTAAACCAATTGATATGTATATACAATAATTTAATTTTGTTATTGAGAGAAACTTTAACAAAAATTGTAATTTTTGAAACTGAGCCGACGCACTGTTGAAAACTTTTCGAAAAAAATGATATGCTGAATCAAATATCCTATTCATTGATATATGTATACATATTTCATTCATATATAAAGTATCAAAATTGCAAACGATTTATATGTGATTAATACCTACAAAGAGACCATTTTTCCAGATAAAATGCTTAACCTGCTTCACTAAACATATATTCACTGGTATTGTATTAATCACGAAATCGCAACATACAAAACACAACTTAAACGACCTGACGCGTAAAATACGACCATGAAAAGAGACGGTCGACGTATAATTTAAATTTAAAACATAAATACTTCGAATTTTATTGTTCGGTTGACACATTGAAAATGAGTGAAGCTATCTAGCTATCAAATTGTAAATTCTTGAAAAATGCATGAATATTGTAACAAACCCATATCGGAACCAAATCCAGCATGATGTCTCTTTTGTCTTTTCAGGCACTGTATGTAAGTCCGATAATCCGAGTGCTTACAATCTAAAAAGGCTTTCGCTATTTCCGACGAAGATTCTGATGAATCTATGATTGGATTAGTGAGAACAATGTTCACGAAACCGACAAAACCGACCGAAATCACAACTAAAGATAGTGACCGAGGATCCATCTTCGAATCCTTAAGCGAAACAATCGTCCAGGGCAATACGAACGTCCGTTTATATACATTTTATCTTTCGGTAGGTCAACAACAAGTAGAAAAATCGAAAACTTTGAAGTGTTACTAAATGTTGTTTAGTCACGAGATAACAGGGACATCGCACTCTCGAGGCAAATATTTTACCGCGCAATTTTTCTCTGCTATTCTATGGCCAGGACAAATTTGCACTACTTATCGTACACCACTCCTTTAGAACCAAACTCCGAGACACGCAAATGTCTGGAGAGGCAAAGGTCTTTGACTCGTTTCTAACACCGACACAGGTGCTAAAAAATGTCATGCTATACATTTAGAAATGTGTGTACATCATTGTAAGAAAAGATCATGATAATTAATGATATCGGCTGGAAGATACTATTCTTTGATATACTGCCGAACGTAGAAAAGAACAGCGAAGCTCGAGTGGCCCCGGTCGCCATAATACGGGTCGGTTGTGCCGGTGTGAGACCTAACACTAACAAAACTAATAACAAAACTTCTTCATCTTTTTGTGGGACTTTTACCAAAATATTCGTGGCATTTTTCGAATGAAAATTATACCAAATACGATATAATTCCGATGATATTTACTTGTGTAGCAAACGATGAAAGTTACTTCCCATTACAATTGTATTAACGAAAAATTAGTGTTAATACGATCCGATCCAGATAGCACGCGACGTCTTAAAGACGTCTGTTTTACGTTGCTCACCGAGTCTTTGCGTCTGAAACTTTCGTCGTTCATTACACAAAAAAATATCATCGGAATTGTATCATATTTGGTATAATTTTCATTAGAAAAATTCCACAAACATGTCGGTGAAAGTCCCACAAAAAATAATAATGAAAAATAAAGGAGTTTTTATTTTATTTATTTTATTTTATTATATTTTTTTTTTTACTGCTCGACGATTGGGGCCACTCGAGCTGTGCGGTCCATCACGGGGTATGTATACTCTGTGGCAGTGAGGATAGTTCTAGGACTTTTATCGGCTAGATATTTTGGACATATATCGAGCAAAGACTGTATTCCCACCGAATTCTGAAGAAATCCTCGATATGTAAACTGCAATAATTTAATTTAGAAAGTAGTAAAACGATAAACCTCGTCTCATTTTAAAGTTTGAATCTTCTACTTTCACTAGTCATTTTCTTTCATTTTTGTGTAGGACAATTTTACATGACATAACAGGTGAAGACATGTTTTCTCTCGAAAATGAATGAAAAATTTTGGAAACCACTGTATTCTTGTATTTACCATTGTATTTCTGACCTTGTACGACCCTGAAGGTCATAGTATCGGATATGGTTGAACTCGTCTTGATGAGCGCTTTCAAATTATATAAAGAAAATATGTAGCATTCCATTTAAAAAATTTAAGGTCACCTTCGTTTCTTGAAGATTATTGCAAATATAAAAAATTGGTGCATACTATCATGTTGGTTATAAGAAACAATGAAACTTTTCCTCCTTTCGTTTTTTCGAAAGTTTTATCTAGGTGGACCAAATTGTACATTCCAAAATATTTGGTGGGCCAAAGACTAAAAAATGAAAAAGGTAAAAAGTCAGACATAAAAGGGAAAGATTTATTTCAATATTATTTAAGATTTATTTTTACTAATTTTACAACATAATCGTTTTTTATTTTCTGGCAACAGTTACTTTTTATTAAAAACTGTTTATGAACACATATCAAAAATATAATTCATCACACATTGGCTCTCTCTCTCTCTCTTTCTCTATTTTGAATTTTTTACATTCTTTTCCCTTTTGAAATTAATTTTTAGCAACGAATTACCGAAGAAGATTCATACTAAGAGGAATAGGTGTTGTGGCATTTCTTTTAATTTGGGTCATGATCCCGTATTGCAATCGTTGAAAATCATTTTAATCGTTTCTCATACGGTATAATGATGGCGACTAGAATAACAATGACACGCATTTACGCCCTATTTCTCATGAAGCACGTATTTTTTCTCATACACCTTCAACAGATAGGCAGATGTAATTCTAATTGATAATAGGATATGAAATCTTACAAATTCGAAATACAAAGTTAATTTCAACACCAAGATAGGATAGAGGACCCAATTATTGTGGAGGTGCCAATTACTGTACCTATATTAATTGTACTTATTTTTAAAATATAGTGGATATTAAAAAAGAGATATTTCATTTTTTTCATTAAAATCTGTTAATACATATGTTATATATCTCTTTTTTAATATACATTATGCTTTAAAAATAAGTACAACGAATATATAGGCACAATAATTGGCACCCCCACAATTATTGGGTCCCTTACTATATATTTAAAAACAATGGAATTTCTAGTTTTTCTGTATTAAATTGTACCGGTTCCTTTTTTAATAATCGCGTTTCAATCATCGTTAGATCATTCTTATGAATTTTCATTCACTGAACACGAATCGAAAAGTTGCTTTTCTCTGTCACCCTCAGTTTTTGATAAATTTAATTTCCGCCAAATATTTTAGAATTTACAATTTGGCCCATGTAGGTGAAATTTTGGGAATCCCTGCCTTAAGCGAATTTCACTGAAATGAAACAATTAATTCTTGTTCATAAATCAAATTTGATTTGATGTATTATATTGTATTAAATAGATAAATAAAATTTAGTTCAGCACTGCTTGACCTCGTCATTCGGTTGGTTTGAATTACAATAGAGTTTTGGTGTTGAAATTAATTATGAAAGAAGACAGGATCTCGGTTCCTGTGACGTGAGCACGGCGCAAAAGTAACGGGCACCAAGGTAGCGAGAGCAGCACGCTGCGCTCTCAACGCAATGGTTTCTTATCGGACCGGTATTACGCACTGGGTGTCCCAGAAATATAGTCAATTATTTAGCATAGGGTGTTCGATAGCTACTCGGTAACAACAAAACAGAAGAAAATTTATGGAGGAAACGTCCACACAGAATGACCATTACCAGCGTGCTCGAAGAGGCCGAACGTTTTATTCGAGACCCCAACCCTAACCCTAACCTAGGTTACACAAAAGGCCGCAAAGTTCGAGAAGCGTAAACATAATGTTTGAAAAAGTTGCTAAGGAATTTACTGTCTAGCAGAAGTTCTTGTACCTGGTATTGGCGAAAAAGGACGAGATCAGGTATTTAGTACCTGCGACGATGGTCAAGGGGATTATCGATAGGGTGTACTAAATTAATTGCTGTAATCCTCCCGCAATTCTCAGAAAATCAATCCATGTATAAAAATTGAAGTGGGGAGTCCGTATAAACATATGGGATAGTTTATTATTTGTATTTTACAAATAAGGCAAAAAATTTATTTCCATTCGACGTTTAAAACAAATGAATTATTTTCAAAATAATAGTTTACCTGAATAACTTTTTATTTTAAACACATTGTTCAAATAAAATAATAAATAATTTCACATTAACAAGAGAGGTTATTGAAGCAACTAAATTAATTTTTAGATATGTTAATTTTTGCAGTTTAACGATTAAAGTTTAGCTGTATTCGCTTTTAAAATTGTTTGTTAATACACGAAATAAATAGAATTTTAGAGGGTACGAATTATTTGATCAAGTGCAAGATGAAATGAAAAATTATTTGAATTTCATTTCAAATTCCAGTAATCAAATAATTTGGTAAACTATAGTTTGGCATGTAGCCAAATAAGATAATACCTTATCTTAACGATTACTTTTCAAATAATTTATTACCATAATGCCCAACCTTGTTTCGTATGCAGTAATTTTATTGTATATCTCTTGGAAAGAGCCTTAATACATGTTATGCACATCATTCGTAACGCAAAAAGGTCCATCGCTGACAGCAAGACAAAATAAATTTGTTCGGTAAGAAATAAATAATGCACAGAAAGTAGCAAACAATAACTAAAAAGTTATTCTTAAGTTTAGACTTGTTCAAGTAATAAATCATTTATTTTTGCTTGTTATTTAAAGTTTCGACTATAGTGTCGGAGTAGTTGAGATATTAATGAAGAACTGACAAAAAAGATGTTTTTGAGTTGATCCGTTACATATAATTTCTCATTATGTATACGTATAATTTATATATAAATAATTATTAGCTATGACTAATTCGCTCGCTAGATAAAAACTAATCAGACCAATATCAATTTGCGATATACTAACTTTATATTGGTCTGGTTAGTTTTTTTTCATAAATTCCCGCCATTGAAATTTTATATTCAAGAATCCCCCCGCCCCTTCTGGCTCCTTAAAATCTCAGTTCACAATTTTGTGTGATCATACCGCACCATATCCGAACTTCCAAATAACAAGTACAATTGTTTAACTCTTTGCAGTCGAAGTCCGGGCTATGACCGGGAATGCTCACTGTTAGGCAACAATGTGAAATTATCAGAGTATGGACAACGATACTTCGTTTAACCGAAATATATGTAATTAGATAATATTTATAGTCTTTTTAGGTGGATTAATTGGACCTAAAAATAATTCTGACACACGTCTTCAACGAATAGGACCGCAAAGAGTTTGATAAAAATGTATTCAATTCTGCTCAAGACTGAATGGTGCACAGGATTATTAGGCACACCGTGTATAGGTAGAGGAGCTGTCGAGTCTCGAAGTGGGGTGGCGCTGTCTCGTGTGCGCGGCGTGCGTGTGCCTCGGAACGCGCAATGGCCGCCGTGACCTGACGTGCGGCGGTTCAATGTCAATCGTCTTTAATTTTCCCGTTTTAATTCACCGCTCCACGCCCACGAAAATGCGCGCTACCTCGTCGTGCATACAGTCGACGCGGTTCTGCGACACGGTATACATCGATATCGACGTCGTGAACGTCAACGGCAACGAGAACGAGAACGACAGACATCTCGGATCTCTCTATGCCTTCGTAAACGCGGTTTCCTCGTGGATGTTTCCACCGTCTCCGGGATCGGCCGTGGATACTGACACGCGTCCGAGCGTGTCGAAACAGTGCACGTCCGGTTTGTGTTCCCGCAGATAATCAGCCGAAAAAAAGTCGAGCCAGTAAATATGGATTTCCGAGTTGTACCCCCGTCGGGCAGCTTTCGTATCTCGTGAAAGTGGGCCCCCGTTCGCGGATCGACGTTCTCGATTGCCGATTTTTCGTTCGCGAGAACAGTCCGTGCCAAGAGGAAGTGCCAATTGACGGTTTGATGCGCGCGTTAATGCGGCTTTACACGCATTGTGCGCGACCACGAGTGCCGACCCTCTACGTCTCGGTGACCCGTGTTCCGTGTTCCGTGTTCCGTGCCGAAGACAATTTTCCGTACCGAATGCCGCCGAGTGTTGAGTGACAGCGATACGAGGTGAGAGTCACTGACAGAAGCAACAAGTGGTTTCCGTGTGTACCCGAGACGGAGGGTTCAGAAAAGCTTGCGGTCGACTTTTAACCAATCACGGTTCCCGGAGACCTGTGCTGACCGTATTCCGCGCGGCAAAGAAAAAACGCGCTCGACAGCAAAGGTTCAAAGGGCAAGTATAATAATAATAGGATGTTTACCGCGACGCGTTTACTAAACCAACTAAACGGAATTGTGCACCACGTTCGAGAAGAATGAAGGGACTTCGTAATTATACGCTCGACATCCGCACGAGTCTTTTCACTGAGAACTTTTCTGCGGTAAGAACATTCGTTGTCACGGTGCACTTGCATCCAGCAAAATGAGGAAACATATTTCATTGTATGTATCGTTATGGTGTAGTTGCAAAAGGTCTAAACGCGTTAACACTGTTCGTGTCGCTTCTCTGAAAATATTTATTTTATTAAGTTTTTTTGGTGAAACGTCTCTCTACGTATTTCTACGTTTTATATGTAGATAGCTATTCTAAATTTTTACGGTTTTAGAAGGAAATGTTTGATCTGAGCCGATGTTCGTAGCTCGATGACTAACCGGCTACTGTGTCAAGAACTGATTCATTCGAATACTTGCATGTAATAGACACGGATCGTGAATGTAATGCCATCGAGGATGCTAGGCATAAAGTAGTCGTACAGTCACTCTGTGGATCGGAATAGTTCGGAAGCGTGCGTATCAAACTTTCCATCAGTAGATTTGCATACGGTTGAAAAAGAGACGCATGTATATCTGACATTTAATTGTAGTAAAAATATCCAGGAAAACAAATTCCGCACGCGATTAAACGGAGTTACGTTGCGCGGGAAGTATGAAAACTATATTTTAACTAGTCCAAGAACAATGGCCGAATGGCCATAAATGGAAATACGTTCAGTGAAAGAAAACGTATGCTATTAAAAATTACACTTTTTACTTACCTACAGATGCTAACTTATGATCAAATATTAAAAAAAAAAATTTCAGATTCTAAGACGATCCATTCGGATTCATGATATAAATCAAAATAGAATAATTGAAAATTTTCGAAATTGTTATGAACATTTAATATGTCTTGTATGCACCTCCTTGTATGAAGAATTATGTCAATAGAAACTTCCTATCAATCGCTTGTGTTTATTTTTTGTGCCCCAATTCTTCCGTATCGTCTTTTTACATCTTGATCATTTATCTGTTCGTTTACAAATATACATATGTATGTATGCTTGGCTCAATTTGCTACAATATGTGTCTGTTTACTCTCTGATTGTGAGTATCTTTTTCTCTATGTAATACGAAAGGAACAGAAACTTCATTTCTTACTTTAGGGTAGCTAAGTAGGATACTGAAAATTTATTTTTGAAGTTTTCTAGTTTATTTGGTATCTTGTGCGTAGAAAAGTTATTTATAGTTTTTAAGAGGAACTTTTTTTTTTACCAACATCAAAAAATCAAATTTTTATGATTCGGGTGGGGGGGGGGCGTACACGTACATAGGAGATCGAAAAGTGAGCTTGACTTTAAGAATTTTCTTCATTTGTACAAATGGTCATATTAAAAAAAAAAAATTGGCACATAAGTTGTGTCGCACTTTTATCCACAAAGTATTAAATTTTTGTTAAAAAATATCCAATAGAAGTAGGGTGGCAACCATGTTTATGAAACGGTTTTTCAAGGAAGACGTTTGCGTCTGTGTCATTGTATTTCCGTTATTTTTTATCCGAATCGACAAAGGAAAAATTCTCCTTCAAGCAGACACAAAAAACCAGTGTTTGTCATAGCCAATTTCGGTTTTCTTCATTTTTCAGAAAATGGTAGATATTTGAACATAAAAGTCGTTTCTTACGCGAAAAATATGATAGTTTTTTATTTATTTAAAAAAATGTGATGTTTAGGACCACAATCCTATAAAAAAATTAGATAATTGCGTCAAGTTTACCTGTAAAAATTTCAAAGAAATTGGTCTAGTAGTTTTTGAGATATGATGGTTACCGTTAACAAAATCCGTCTCGTAAACATGGTTGCCACCCCACTTTTATTAGATATTTTTGAACGAAAATGTGGTATTTTGTAGATAAAGTGTGACACAACTTTTCTACTAATTCTTTTTTTTTTTAAATAAACAGTTGTTGAAATAAAAAGAAATTCTCTTGAAATAAAAAGAAATTCAGCACACTTAAAATTTTAAGCAGAAATTCGAAGTAGATATGTAGAGTGATTTGTACACCAAGCGTTGTATGAACAAATTTTATTCTTTGTTCCGACTTATCTTTGCACACATACATCTTATGAAACGGTAGTTTCAATTTTGGGGGTAGCATCTACACTTAAATTAAAATCTCTTGTACACTTTACGCGTATATAAAATATTAGGTTGTCCCATAAGTTCGTGCCGTGGATATGTTTATATTACTCACCATTGAAAGGTATTTTAATGAAAAACCGCAAAAATTTTATAGTGACGGTATGATGTCTTTGCTAAATAGTCAGAAGAGGTTGTGGAATGAAAGGATGATTACATTGCCTAAGAATTAGGAATTTTAGAATAATATTAATATAATTTAATATTTATTATTATTTAATTGTATTAAGCACATTTCACATATTGGCAAATGTATTATAATTATCCAATAGTCATTATGCAATACCCCTTGCCAATCAACTGACCTTCACACATTTGAACATGTTGGAACGAATTAAAAATGTGGACAAGCAAACACAGTTTCAAATAAAAATAATTTTAAAAAAGTTTTAATTGAAAAATGGACAAAAATCAAACCTGATTTAACACTGGTGAGATCGATGCAAAGATGATTACATACACATATGTATTGTACACATTGTAGAATGTAAGTAAAGTTCGTGAGAAGTAATCGTTTTTCAAAATCATAGAGCGTTACTTAATGTTCTCCCAGGTGCATCGGACCCGATTACATATATACATCTGTATTTATGTATACTGTGGAAAGTAGTCTGGGATACCTAACAAAGCACTAATTTCTTATTTAAATCAAGTTTAAAACAATATGTTAGGTGTGAAATATTTTTCAAACTGAATTATGTTAATATCTTTTTTGTTAATCTAGAAAGATTCTTTTGTTTTGGCATTTAAATACAATAAATAAATAAATAAATATGTATACATTTACAATAATATATATCCCCAAATTTTTTATCGTAAGGAACATATTTTTATGCGCAGTATACAATTTTGGCTCTGACTCACTGTACAGGGTGTACAGAAATTATATGTCGCGACTGTTATACTGAGATTCTATACCCTCGGTTTAGTGAAAACCCATGTAAGAAAGCTGCCAAAAATCAATCGTTCTGTTAAAAAAGTATAGTGTAAAGTCTTCTAATTATCAAACTGATTTTATTTATATTATATTTTCATGTCTCAGTCAGATGGAATTTATATGTATAGCGTGCTATGTATAGATGAAGCCGTTGGAGATTATTTCTTTGTGCGCGAAATATATCGAAAATATAATACAAATAAAATCAGTTTGATAACGAAAAAACTATATCATAATTGTTTAAGAGAACGTTTAGCTGTGACCCATGGTTTCTTCTGCATTTTTTATCCTTCTGAAGATTAGAATAAGACGCAACGAAAAAAATTGTTGACCTTTTGATTTTGATATTGATTTGGCAGCTTTCCTGCACCAATTTCCACCAAACCGAGGATATAGAATCACACTATTATAGTCGCGATATAAAATTTCTATGCAGCCTGTACCATATAATGTTCGTTGTATTATTCACCGATTTATTATTAATAAAAGCTGACTACAGAGTTATATATATTATTATTATTATTATTATTATTATTATTATTGTGAATATGTTGGAAAAATTCTAATTAAACTTGTTGTCCGTAGGTTGAAGTGTCGAAGATAGCAATTAGATGCTTCAACAGTGGAAGGACCATCGGTGATTCGCCGATCCGTGAACTACTTAATACAGGGAGCCACGCGAAATGTTACTTTCGTATTTCACGGGGAAATCGCGACTGACCAAGCAACGATTGCAGGAACTGCGGGAAAAGTGTTGCAAGGCTACGAACGCACACCAGTGGAACGCTGTCGGCAAAAAGAAATTGTACAAATATACTGGAAGCAATGGCACGTTAATGGACAACGCTTCGAATAATCATGTAGAAACAATGGAAACGATAAGAGGAAGATAGAATCTAATTTTCACAGGATTGTACGTGTCATTCAACAGATACGTATTTGGTTTCGCGAGAAGAAGAAATGCATCAAAGCTGAAGACTGAAACACATTGAAGATCACTTTCACATTTACGAGAGAAAGACACATATTTTCTTAATAACGTATTTTTTAGAGAACTTATTGTGTTGGATCGAATAAGATTCACGCTCGAGAGAACGGTGGCATGTTGTTAGAAAATATTTTTCAAATTACATGAAAAACATCATCGACAACATTATCAAGGGTATAGTGCTGTTGTCAGTGCATGCGAGTATTGAAATTCGCCTTTGTAAAAAGAGAAGCAACAGTAGTAAATCTCAGAATATACCGGAAAAAGATTCTAAATTTTTGCCTTCATCGATGAGAACACGTGGCCAAGATATTTTCTCAATTTTTTGCGAGAAAGGAGTGTGCAAAGTACTGGGATTGCTGAGAACACCTTTGAAACGATCGATCTTTATGATCGTTAACAGTTGCGAATTGTCCTCTAAATATGGCTGCGGAGGAAGAAGAAGCTGTACCAGAGGCACCCTGGTATGCGAAATTCTTTGAGTACTGGCGAAATAGAAATCGAGTAGGTCCGGGCAGGGTAGAGCTTCCCGACTGCGACTTTTTCATCGTTGGACCACGTCGAACCTTGAGAGTCTTGAGGCCGACCTTGAAGAGCGGCTGGTACTACGAGAACACCAACGACAGACCTGAATCCATCGCAGATAATTTCTTCACTCGTTGGTCGAGGAGGCCGCACTCGTCTGGAAACTGTAGGTGTTCTTTTCGACAGTCTCGGCGCTTGAGCACCACCGAGGAGGAAATTCTATCCGCGGAGTTGAATAGAATTAGAACAAGTCTCTGCGAAGCTGACAAGAATGAGCGAGCGATCGAGGAGTTGGAACAGAGAGTGTCGATGAATTTGCAGAGGTTGAATGTACCTGAAAATCAACAGCCAGAAGCAGATGAAAATGACGCGACCGCCGCGAGCATCGAAGAAACAATCGCGAACGATCACGAACAGGTGGATGAACAAACGATCAAAAATAAGATCGTGAAGGATTTAGAGAAGTACATAAACCTGCTGCTCGAAGAGATTCTCGATGACACGGTAAAATACATTGCCGGCGCTGAAGACACGCTGATCAAAGATGCATCGGATTCGAAAAAGAAGACGGATTCCACGCCGCGATCGGACGAAAGTAATAAAGAGGTCTCCGACGAAAGGAAATCGACGAGCGAAAGGTATATCGGTAACGAAGAATCGTTCAACGATATAAGCTTTTCCTTCCACCCGGACAGGATCGGCAAATCGCAGAAGGAATCTGAATGTAAGATCGAAATATTAAGTAACGGGGAGGGGTATGTTAATCGCGGGTTCATCGGTTCTTCGATCGATCCGGATTCCTTGGATTTCTATTTGCGTCGATCAGCCGACAGGGAAGTCAGCTTAGAACAATTGGATTGCATCGATTCGGGTATAAACAGCGTCGAAACGATCGAGTTCCAGCCGGATCAGGAGCCTAGTCTGGAACAATCTCTGCTGAAAATCATCGATGAGAAACTCGGCAGATCGTTGCCTCTGAGGAACAGTTGGGAGGACTTGTGCAGCACAGGTGGCCAGGACAACGATCCTCAGGGCCAGCCGACAAAGAGAACGGATGAGGAGGTGATTCCGAGAAGTGGCAAGCAGCTGAGCAACGATGGAGGCGCAGAGAGATCGGAGGTCACTGGGAAGAATGATGCGGAAAGCGGCGAGCCGCAGGATCCGAGCGTTCAAACCGTTGGGGGAATCGATATCTCGACGGATAATCTTGAGGGTAGAGAGCCAGCGGTGGATCTCAAGGAGCTAGAGGAAATTGTTAACGAGCCCAGTTTCGAGAATCTGCGGTTGGAATTCAAGGACAACGGCAACGAGCCGTCCTTGAGGCAGAAGAAGGGTAACGCGATGTCGAAGCTTTGGGGAAAGTTGTGCGTGAATCCGACCGAGTCCAACCAGTCTGTGGAAAAGAGTAACGCGAATGAAAAAGTGCCGGCACTCCAGCTGAGGAAAGAGGCTTCCATCGAACTCGAAGATTCTAAAATGATGTGGCCGGACATCGAGGAAACGTCCTTGGCCGGCTACGAACAGAGTCCCTGCGATTTGGTCACCTTCAGGAGAAATCGGAAGCCGATGATCGTATTCATTCATGGATTTGGGTCGTCCGCAGAAATCTTCGAACATCAGCTTCGATATTTCTCCGCTCTGGGATATCCTTGCATCGCGCCGGATATGCTGGGACACGGCATGAGTTCGGCGCCTAGTCGGTCCAGAGATTATCACTTCAACAAGCTCCTCAAGGATCTTGACACGGTCTTGTGCCACTACGCTTTCAAGCCCGGGCAGAAATGCGTTCTGGTAGCGCACAATTACGGGTAAATACTCTTTTTCTTTCATTATCTCGTATTTTTATGTATCATCCACACTATTTTTATGATCACTCAACGCTGCAAATTATACTTATTCGAAGAAACTGAGCTTCCTTAACGCTACTTTTACGGGACACTAGAAATTGCCATTTTATTATACATTACTTTATAAAAATGACAATTTAGCCGTTCTTTCTATATGTACAGTTAAAGGATAATCCCTCATTTTCATGCGTTTTTACAATCTCAATAATCGTAAATTAAAAATCTTAGAATGGCCATACTATGGGTCGCATAAACCTAGTGTTAATTAAAAGAAAGGCAGGTAGCCCCGGACAGTTAAATGAAACGCAAAAAAATATATTAATTATTATGAAATCTTTTTTTCAGAATACAAATATCAAAAGCTAACCGACTCATTATAAGTCATTATAGTTTTACCAAAAAAAAACAATATACTTTAGCCGCCGTTTTTACCCACTCGAAAATAAGCATGCAGTCCTGGCATAATTTTCTTTGCTCTTTTATTCAGTTTTTTACTTTAAAAACATGACAGTAATAGTACAAACATGAAGTATTGTTGCCTGAACATTGTTGATCACACAAATTTTCGTATTTTTTTCTCACCTTGACCTGCTTCATGTATAGATATTTTTGTCTCTAAACATCTGTGTTATCGACTATCATTTGTTTTCTATTCTAGTAAAAGAGCAAAGATATTAAAATGTTCGGTGCTATCTGTTTTTCCCCACATATTATTAAAATTGATTTTGATTATTTCAAGAACACATTCTCTGTTCTTGAAACGAATAACCCGTTTCACGTTTACGGCCCTTTGTTGTTAATTTTTACACAACAAATACTTAAATGAAAACGGCATTAAATTGTTGAAAATCATGCATTTTATAAGAATGCCAATGGGAGGTAATCAATCCCCCCATGTCGACATGTAGGGTTGAAAATTGGTACAAAGTATTTTCTTTGGATAAACTATCGAAAATAGACTATTGCAAATTCAACTTTGTTTGGTAGCACTTTTGACCCCCTTCTCCGGCTACACCCTTTCAAACGAACAACTGAACACGGAAATTGGTATTTCAGAAAAATTGTTCACATTTCGTTGATTCTTTTAAGTAAATGTCCGGGGAATTTAAAAATACTACGATCTTACTCTATGACAAGCTCTGCACAAAAGTCTGCGACCCTTTTTATCGTTATAGTATTGTTCAACCCTGACTAGCAAAAACTTGGCATGCAATCGCGAAATTTATCTTTGGCTACTTGAAAGCATCTCGTACAATCGTAATTGCAGGGTACACGCGAGACTATGCCTTATCGAATATCTGAACATTACAAATTCCTCGAGGTTTGAATCGGCGGGTATTCGTGTAATTAGTTGCACGCGTTTGTCTGACAAAATGAACAATTCTTGGGGTTCTTCGAATCGATTAGGACGAGTACTTCGCTTTTACGAGAGTTTATCATTCAAATGTCTTTTTCCTTAATATGAAAAGACGGATTAGAAAATAATTAAAATACCCATAACTTCTGAACCGTTGCAAAATCCACGATTTGCGCTAACTCGCTTCCGAAAGTACTTGGCTGATAGTAATCGATGAATAATTCACTATGCACATACATTTTTGCAATTAGAAGTTACTGGAGTTTAACGAAAGAAAAGAAGCAATGCATAGATTACATCGTCTAACGAATATAGCGTATGATTAACGCATAACACCCTACCTGAAAATCCGCTTGATAAGCTGCACTGTGTATCTTGGTTTAGAGGGGCTGTAAAAATGTTATGATCTACGGTTTTATGAGCGAGAATAAAGGTTTCGAGGGAAGACGTATCGGCGAATGCTTTCTGTTTTCCAGATGTAGCTCTACTTGGTTATTACGTCATTGCATGATGATCAGTGCTTCCGGTTGATTTCTAATTATATTGCACACACTGCGTGCTTCCGTAATTTCTAAAGAATTTATACTACGAAGCGAGATGAACGTCTCGATATGGTTTCCTCACTTTTTCGTCTAATTTATTCGTACGTTTGGTTCGAAATGGGTGAGCAGAGTACACACGTAATTATGTGATAAGTTCTCTTTCAAACTGAACATTTTTTTCTTTTCAATATTCATACTCAGTTTCTATCTGTTGTTAAGAGAAAGATGACGCTAACACTTCGGATCTTGTAATCACACATACTCTCCGGGACAAAAAGGATTGCACATATTAAAATCGTTTAAATTTTTATTTGTTTTCACAAATTGCAACTGTTTATTCCTATACACTGAAAATGTTGATATCTTCTTTTCTACGTAGACGTGTAGAGGTCACGTGAAGGTCAACTTTTTTTTCTTAAATGGAAATGGAATTGTATTTCTTAATGCACTACTCGTTAGTCCCTACATAAAAACACTAAATCACTTATGGCGACATATGGTGTTTTTGAAACGCTGCAAAATTATTTAACGAAGAGTCGTTGGAAAACATACAAGAAATAAACTTGCAAGTGTTGAAATTTTTTAGCGAAAAAAAGTAAATGCTTCAAATTGTGAAATAATATTTAAATTATCAAAAATGTGACAGATGCTCGCATAATCAATTGATACAGATTTTGCGTTGTGTAAGATTTATTTTACAAAATCGCGCCTAAGAACACGATGTGAAATCGTTACGAAAAAAAAACATGATTAAAGCACGCACTTGTACAATAAGGCGTTAATTTTATAGCGAACTCAATTGGAGAACGGAAGTCTGGGGCGCAGTTGAAGTTTCGAAATTAAAGCGATTTCACCTGCGTTTCGAACATCGTATTCTGTTATTTGCGAAATAGTAGCGAATATGTTTTAGATATCAAGTAATAATATTTACTACCTCGGGCAAAAATTATTCGATTAATTAAATGAAGTGTCTATACATTATAATTATTCATATTTTTAATGCGGAAAATATTTCCATTAATGATTAAAATAAATGTAGTGATAAAGCTTGTCATATATGTATAAAGAAAATATTGATATAGTTTTTTTTTTTTTGTTCATACTGTACAGAATGAGCAAATTAGATACCGATTTAAGGATTACTTTAATCGTTCTCAAGCATTCAGAACATTTATGTGGCAATGTCTATTGTCATCTTCATTGTTCAGAATATTAGTCAGTGTTCTATTGCTTTGTTATAATATTTAAATTTCCTTACAATTTTCTCATAGAGGTAGATAATGTATTATTTTGTATTTGCTAAAAGCAAAACAATTCATCAGTTTATTGATATTTCTCTTATATCATATTTGTAAACTATATTTACCGCGCTATTATTCATATTTAATTTACGCACAAATAATTTGTTTAAAATTATGTTTACGATTTTGGTCGAATATTTTCTGCCAGGGGTAGTACATAGTATGTATTACTATCAAAAGCATATCAAAATCTACTGATTGGGTTTAATATAATATATAAATAACAATACAATACAACAAATCCGAATTGTATTGTTTAAATCAGTGATAATTATGATCGTTCATGCGGTAATCACGACCTACACAAAACGATGCCGTAATAACGAAGTGAGTTTCATTAATTCTCGGTGTGACATTGCAACACGATATTACATATGTAGGCAGTTGGTTAAGTTCATAAACCACGTACGGTACAGTAGCTATACCGCGATTGCATTACAAAAATGAACACTTATGTCCTACACAGATTGCGGTATTTACCTAAGAATGTGGTGAACGTGTTGTGACCTCGGTATGAATAGTAGGAATTGGTGTTATCGGCTCACAGCAAAAAAATTGAGCAAAGACTTGGAATTCGATGTATCCGTTGCCTTATAAACATCTTTTAATTTACATCGATCGAGGAAAGATTTTGTTTGGTAACGCGAATATTTCGTCCAACGAAATGCCGCATTATAGTATCAAACGTGTTACGCGAGGCTGAAATCAAATGCTTCTTTTTATGTTGCGCTTTAAATTATTTAAATATCATTGAGATGAGGAACAGAAATAATATATTTTTATCCAATTTAACAATTTACACTCGTTCCTCGAATCACGCAAGCATTTTTTTGAGCTTCTTTTTACGCGGTAATTATTACTCTACATTTACGCGGGCTCAATTAACAAGCATGTTTTTATACGCGGTTTCAATTTACGCGATCTCATTCTACGCGGTTCCGTTTGTCTCTTCTGTTATTGGTGATTACTTGTTATAAATGATACGTTTTCTAAAGTATTTTTTTGCGTACCGGTGGACTCTTTATACATACACGGTTTTTTTTGCGTGAAACGGATAATTCGCGTAAATTAATGGGCGAATGTGATTCATATAATGTACAAACCATGAAATGAATGATACTACTTGCACGTAAGATTATCAAAATTAAAAGGAGAACTATAAACTGCTTTGCGCGTGACACAGAAATCTTTCAAATAAGTGAGGACCGAAATTATGTTGTTTAACGAGGATTACCTTTTTTTTTGTGAGAAAATGCATTACGCTTATCGGATTACGTAGACCACCCACTAAAAAACTTATGCTTGCCTAAGCTAAAGGGGAGGTGCCTGGATCACGCGAGTACTCAACAGGACACCTCCCAGTTATCATACAAAAAGAAAAATGATGAATAATAAAATGTTTATTGCAAAAGTAAATCATGTACAATAAAAATATTCTAGGTGAAAAAATTTCTTGGTTTTGGAGTAAAAACCAGCTTCGAGTGCAAAGGGTTAATCGTACACTCCTGTAAGTCATTATCTCAGTAACTGTCGCAAATGTCTCTACCTTAACCGTGAAAAATTTATCGCTAATAAGAAGCGTCTTACTCGTTTTCAAAACTTGTTGCACACGTCGTACAACAACTGGTAAATTTAATTTTGCCCTGATGCGAAAAGCGTACAATTTATTTTTTCGAGCTTCATAAAAAATGTTTCCTCTATCCCTTTGACTCAATTTCTTTGGACGACCTGTAGATATTTTTGCCCCCCATTTATCACCCGATTGCAAAAAATTATTAACAACATTTAAAAATTTATGAATTCTTCCTATTTGACAGATTCTCACATCCTTGAACCCAATGATTAATCCCTTTTCGTGGTCATTTAATGACTTTCCACGACCCATTACGCTTTAAATAATTATAACTCGTTTAGAGCATTAAATACTTGGAATTAATATTAAAACATACAAACATGAAAGTATTTTGTACTTACTTACTTTGTAGTAAAAAAAGTATTGTGGTCCTAAGATTATTTCGCTTTATTAACAGAATAATTTTCAGCAAATTTCACAATCTATTACGTCCAAACACTTGCGCTGTCGAAACTAAGCTAAATGCATCTCCAATAGTAAGAACACGACGACTCTTCAAAATATAAACAAACACCACAGGAGGTGTCTGCATGACGCAGATAAGAATGACAACAGTAAACACGCTAGCTCGGGCTATGAACCTCTATCATTATTTCGGCCACTGTATATTCATATTATTTAGTATGTGAACCATTTGCAGCTCGAGTTGATCATTCCTGGCCCGCACAATGACCAAGCGATGATTTTTCTACTTTTTGTCACAGATGCAGTTTCGCAGCTGCCTTGGCCTGTAAGTACGATAGTAATATACATCAGCTAGTCTTAATATCCGGAGGTGGACCAACTCCTTTAGCAGCACCGAGCACGGAAAGCGCCGGTCACTGTTGCCTCAGAGCGATCCTCGCTCCTTTCCTAATGTGCGGCCTTCACAGAGACATATTATATTCCGCGAGGGGCCGTCAACACCCTTACTGTGGCCCCGAGCCACCGGAACAATGGGCCTCGCACATGAAATACGTTTTGGACGGCATGGTTTGGCCGGATGGAGACTACGTTTTCCATAGAAGGATATGCACTCCGACGCTGCTTATCCATGGCCTAAGGGACAATAAAGTGTCGCTCGTGCAGGAATGCCAAATGGAGAGGGTACGCTTTTAAATACAATATTTTTTTTTATTCTTATCCGTTCCTCATTTCCATTTTTTTTTCCCCCATTATATTCGTGCAAGGTCGACAATTAATACATGTAGATTTGTCGAAACAAGAAGAAAGTTTCGTGATAGAAATTAAGAAATATACTTTAGAGATGTGCGGGTACTCGAGTCTGGGTCGGGTCCGGTCTGGATCCCGACAATTTATAATGTTCGGGTAGCCAAAAAGTTCAAATACAAAAATTAGATTGGAAGGTTTGGAAAGGCGGCACACTCCTGTTATTATAATACAAATTTTTGGGGCCCTCGATGACATTTCGGGTGTACCCTAATATTCAGTAACAAACCAGTTATTGTGCTCTTTGGCGAATTGCAATGAAGCTTATCGATTGCGTTTAGAAACACGTAATTTCTTATATGATTGCGTGAATGAAAACTATTTTCGTTTAAACGACTGCTAACTGGGAGAATTCAATTTTTATTCCAACAGCAATATGAAATGGATTGCATTTAGAGAGTCTTACAGCTCGGTGATCTACTTTCTGACATGTTTTTCGCGGTCTGTCGGTTCAGCGTGCCGTTTTAACACCTCCATATTCTTGAAATTGTTTTCTAATCTATGTTACTGCGCAACGATTGACCTCCGAAATTTCAATGTTTCTGTCGCCATGAATATTTCAACTACCTTTTGCTTGCGGCTACAATTAAATGTTGTCTGTACGTCATATTTAAAGTATCTTATAATGCGAACCATCCTACAGAATGTCAAAAAAGGAACTTTCTTATTTTTTAATATAAAATCTTTGTTTGATTTTTTCAGTTCCATATAACGTTCATGTATGGAACGTCATATTTTCATGTTATTTTTTAATCCAGCCTATGTACATATACCAGAAGACAAGAAATACAGTCTCTACTCGATGAGTTTCCCAAATATCTAGCCTATAATTGTCCTAGAATTTATGTTTCATACGTTCACTACGTAATACATAACAAAGTGTTTGGCTTGACAATTTAAAATATTCATAGAATTTATCAGCTTAATAAGTTTAAGTTCTTCGAGTCGTGTACGAAGTTCTCCGAATCTTGATCTTGAAGCAATAATATCGTTTCTATGCTCCTTTCTTTCACTTGAGAGTAAAAATTTTAAATGGACTTTCTAAACAATTAAGATCGTCGATACTATTCATCTTGAATGTTAGGGTAGATTAACATTTACTTGAACATTTAGTCTCTTCATATCTACATTTAGTTCTTCAAACACACATCCACTGTAACTGCAATTTAATGCGTACAATTATTAGTGCTTAAAAATATGAACATAAATTTCATACAAGGAATAGCAGTTGAATGGGAACACCTAAATACCTCAGTTATTTACAGTTGTAAGAGAAAATTTACCGCAACGATGTTACACTACTTTAAAAAACGCATCACAGTAGAAAAAAATTTTTTTCCAACGTTATATCAGCTCGCGTCACTAATAACTTCCGCCACAGGCACTAAAAAATTATTGAACGTGTATGAGCTGATGATACCATTGAAAATGGTTAATTAACATTCCAATTAAGTTAGATAGTAATTGAGAATGTGCAAATTGAACGAAAATTAAGTATTGAGGGGCGCAGGGTTTCTTCTGTAACTATAAAAATAAACATGTAATAACAATTTTTATTATGTAAATTGTTGAAAAATATTATAAATAAAAGATAATATTAATATTGTTGGTAGCTATACAAACTTATAACGAATAGAATGAGCTTCGTTCGATATTGATCGATGAAAGTTTTTGTATGGTGAGTCGGTAAAAATTACTATCTAAAATAATTCGGTATTTATTGGATGTATAAAAAATTCAGATTATAAAAACGAGGTTTCGAGAAGAACGTGTTTAAAATTTTTAAGTTTACAATTGCTATTTCGAACCTCCAAAATGTTAGAAGCACATTTGTTAAATTAACAAATAACATTTAACGTTTAACAATTAATATTTACGTTTAACGTATGTCAAGAAAGAAGAATCAATTTTGTTGACGCTTTTACACAAAAATCCCCCTCTTAAATATTTCGAAATTGACATAAGTTTGATACCTGAAAACGAAAATTGTTTTCAGTTCAATCCAAAATCATTGACGTTTTACCAATGGAAGCGTGTATTTTTTAAAGTTGTTTGCGATGCAAAAGTTATAAATGTAAGAAATATCTGCTACTTATACTACTTAAAACTGTGTTTTTATTTAATAGATTTATGAGTTACAAATCGTCTCTTAAAGTTATGGCAAAGGATGAAGACATTTAAGTGCTCCCATTTACGTATTCCACAATGCGATTCCCTATTGGGAATGATCAAATTGTTGTATTATTATTAGAGATTTTTAATTTTATAAGTATATAAATATTTCTCGATAATTATAGATTATTTATTAATATAATTATAGACAATTTTTTGTTAATATTTATGTTAATTGTGGTTTTCTCTTTGTGTTTCTAGACTATGTTAAAAGCTTTCTTGGAAGCGATACCATCAGCCGGCCATACACCTATGACTGACTGCCCGGAGCAAGTGAATCACATGATACACTGCTTTATAGATTTATGGAAAAATAAAAAATGGTAGCGGTAATAGAGTTAGGATTTACAGAAAGGACATTTTGTGAAACATATTATTACATAATAAGATATATTTGAACAAAGTTCATTGTACGGGTGTTCGACTCATTGTCCATTACAAAAAAAATGGTGCCTTATGCTTAATTTGCTTTTGCGAATTTCATGCATCGAGACAAAGATTAGAACCTATTGTATATAATTTAGTTTTATGTTGGTGAAAATTCGTTTGTATAGATACTATTTTATACGATTGTAATGATGTAACCGATCTTTTTATAGCTATTTTTTACGAATCTTTTTCTATAACGATGTGTAACGGAGAAATAACTACAGGTGATTACCGACATTTTCAAACATATTCCATTAGTCTACATGATGACTGTGCCAAAACGTGTACACGGTTGCTACATCCATTGTTCAGCTTTACGCGGCCTTAACGAAAGGTTGGTTTGTAAATGAAGTTGTAAAATACAATCTAGAGGCTATGTGGTAGCGTATAAGTTATACCAAAGATGATTTATACAATGTGATTTTCTCTATTCTACCGGAGTATAACTTATTCGTTTGCAATAAAATTGTGTACAGACATATTTGATTCATTCGTGATTACATTTCTAAGTCTTATTCCACGTATTCCTGTCAACCATGTATTCAGTCGTATTATGTACGTTTGTGTTTCAATTGAGTATTATCAGCGGTTCAACAGCAATTTTTGATTAAGTGGATTTTCTGTGGATTTCATCCATTCCTTCTTAAGTAATTGTTTTAATTGACTTAACCTTAACGTCGGATTTTGATCTTTGATAATAGGCATCATTCTTTCCTCAAAACTGGCATATGCGGCTTTCATGCGTCTCTCTGGATGGCGATCGATTTCCGGTTCCTTCGTACTAAAAAAGATAATGTTATAAAAAAATGAGACAAATCTCTAACTAGAATGATTTCTTTATTTGCTATGCGGGAAACGTACTGTATGTATAAAATTATTGCGTTACTATTTCTTACCTTAAAATAGTCAAGGCTTCATCTATACCATGCGCAGTTTCTCCTTCAATTGTTAATCTATTCAAATTTTCTTCGATCGGTTTTTCTTCCTCTTTCTTTTTCATTGCTACTTGACTTCGTTTCTCCGTTGCAACCATAACTTCAGCTCTGGTAATTTTTGCAGCAGGTTGCTTGCCACCTACTTTTATATTTGCCATTTCTTGTTCGAGCAAAGCCTTTGCCTCTGCCTTCTTTTCTAATTGTTGCTGACGTTTTTTTTCTTGTTCCTCCTGCAAGTGACAAATTGTAAAAATATGTTAAAAAACGTGGTTATTATTAGTTACTGTATAATACCTACCTGTCTTTGTTTCTTCTTTAAGATTTGTTTATCGTCATCTTGCCAAGCCTTTTCCTCAGCTTCCAAAGCTTTTTTTGTAGTTTCAGCTTCTTTCGCAGCTGCCTTCCTTGCCCTGGCAGCTACAGCTTTGCTATTTTCTCCGACAAATTTTTTGGGCATTTTGATCTAGATTTTATCACAATTATTAAAGCAATTTAAATCTTTGATCATACATTTTCTTATTAACCCTTCAGTGCATAGATCGGGTCTGTGAGATCCATGCATTAAATTTGTACTGTTTTAATTCTCTTTATATTATCTTGGAATTGCACAGTAAATTCTTTTTATTAGGTAAGAAAGGCTCTTTCTTGGAAGAAATGTTAATGAATAAATAGATGTGTATTGGAGGATTAATTTCTATATATTTACGAACAATAAAGTAGGCTGATTTGATATATGTTATAAAATATCTGTCTATATTAAACTGTTATAAGAAGAATTTCATAATCCGCGCGTTAAGAGCATTTCCCTATTTCGTTAGGTTGGCATCTCTGCTACACGTGCGCAGATGTATTGGTCAGTTCAAGTAGTTGAGGTTAAAGAATAATCTGAATACATTCGAAGTAAAGCTAGCAAATAATAAATATGGTGCAGGTGACTTCTATATAATAAATGACGTGGTACTATGGAAATACGTGTTTGCATAAAAGAATTTTACAGCATTTAACAAGTATTCGTGAAATGTCGAAGCAGGCCTCGAAGAAAAGTGGCAAATCTCAAAAAGCAACAGTTAACGAGGTCAGTGGATGATAGAAAAAGTAGCTTACCGGTTCTGATTTAGAGAAAGAAAATTTGAAGTGTAATCGAGGTTTGATCACCTATTCAGAAAATAACATGACATTTTCTATGATACAGCTTTGACTTGCACTCGATACAACTAGATGTCGCTTGCGAATAACCAGTGTGGCAACGTTACATTTGCAAGTTACTATAGATGTTATTTTTTAAACGTTCAGCTCTGATCAAGTGTATTTAAGTGTATATTTTTCAATCATCAATCAAGTGTATATCTTTTTTATTAACATGATGCAAAAATGATGATATTTTCAAGAATGTTTTATGAAAAACACTTTTGACTTTATAAACGATTATACATTTGATTCTATATAGTTTCTGAAACATACGCAGATAGTACTAAAATATTTGAATATATTCTAACAATTAATTCATACGTTTCTCAACCCTTTGCACTCGAAACTATATTAATTCCAAAACGAAACATTTTTCCGACCTAGAATATTTTCCTTATATATATATTTTTACATGTTGTACATACGAAAATGGTGCAATTTACTCGTACAATACTGAAACGTTTAGTAATTTATTAAATAAAAACCAATTCAATAATGTGAAAAATATTTTGAATAATGATACAGCAATTTTTAGTGGTGCCTTACAGTCGCCATTCGAGTGCTAGGGTTAATAAAATAATTTTTGGATAGGAACCTAAAGGACCTGTGAGCCTAGATAAAGATGGAAATGTTACTATAAAAATTCAAGCAAAGCCTGGAGCTAAACATAATAATATAACGGGTAATGTTATTTCCTAATTTATCGAATGAAAATAAGAAATTTTAAATTGCCATCTTTGTATCAGAAAATTCGTTCGTTTGTAGACATTTCTGACGATGTTGTGGGTATCGCCATATCTGCACCTCCTGTCGAAGGCGAGGCAAACACAGAACTTGTAAAATACTTAGCGTCCGTATTAGGAATGCGAAAGTCGGACGTGTCCTTGGATAGAGTTAGCTTAATTGAAGTTTTTTTTATCGATCACCTTCTCTTAGATTACGATACCCAAACAAATTGTTTTTTTTTTAGGGATCCCGAAGTCGACAAAAAGTTGTTGTGGTATCTGGTGGTACTACAGTGGAGAAAGTTTTGGAAAAGTTGAAAGGAGAAATGGGAACTTGATAACGGATACCTGTTAACGTATCTTTTTTATTGTCATTATACCTAATTTTTTATACACATATAATATTATTCTCTTCTGTCTGATCATATTTACTGTACATAAATATGGCAATTATGTCGATACAATATATGTTCAATTAATTTATACAACAAAAATATTAAACTTTATACATTCGTTACAGTGCAAGAGTAATTTCGTTAATGATAGCATTAATTTTAGGCACTTATAAACATAATTCATCATCAACTTCAAAGTTTGTTTTAGTGTATATGGAATTTTTTACAAGCACATTTTCGTTAACGCGAACATTGTTTATAATATTCTTCTAACTCATAATGTACAGAGTGTTTGCCATTTTAAATAACTGCACAACCGCAAATGATAGATTATGATGATATAAATAATACATTTTTCGCTTATAATTTTCAAGGTCATTTAAACATCGCGTGTCCATGATTTAATGAAGTACCATATTATTCTTTCCATATGGTGAACACATAAAAAATTAAGTCTGTGTTTGTCCTTAATTTCCACACGGAATATCAAAGACTTTAATGGTTGAAGGGAACAATTTGAAACGTACACTGTGAACAAAACGAGTAGAAGAACAGAAAAGTTTGGGCTTGCTGATTTCAAAAAAATCGATTGTATTAGGACCCTGTATTGACTGAAGGTCATTCAAAAGTACCGTCTTGAATTCGGAACGGAAATATGGTAACTCATTTAAAAACGCAAGAATACCTTTGAACGACCTTGAAAATCATGAACAAAAATTTTTGATTTTCATCATTACAATCTGCATAGAAAATCATAAAAAATGTTGTTAAACTTCTTTTTATATCACCTATGGTTTTGCAATTACAGTGTTTGCTCGATATATGTCCAAAAGATTCACGTGACCTTACACTCCTCGGCAACCGAAGTCTGTATAGTTTTGGGACTTTTATTAGCTAGGCATTTGGTAGTTTTATAGAGTAAACACTGTATTTGCAACGGTAGATATTTGGAGTATAATATTTACTAAACGTTAATGTCGTCGTTCCACAATAAAACCGCTAAATGCATAATTTTTTTGTGTTATACTAGAAAACTGGAGAAAAAGAAGAAATGGGAATGCGTTAGAAATAGCGTCTTTAACTGAAGAGCTCAGGGCAACAAACGGTCAGCTCGTATAGATATGACTATCCACTTGGAGTTTTTAATCTTCGGGGCAACAAACGGTTACAAATGTCTCATCACATGATCGTTTGTTGCACCGGACTATGGAAAGTATTTGTATTTAGATTTTGACTGTAAACATTCAGGGCAACAAACGATCAACTCGATTTGGATATGACTGCCCACTTAGAGTTTTTAATCTTCGGGGCAACAAACGGTTACAAATGTCTCATGATATGACCGTTTGTTGCACCGAACTATCGAAAGCATTTGTTCTTTTACAGTCACATCGAAATCGAGCTGACCGTTTGTTGCCCTGAGCTCTTCAACTATTATTTCTAGATACTTTTAGTCTGTCTTCGTTTTTGTAGAACTATAAATAATCGATTGCATTGCGGTTTATAGAGTATCATTGTAAGCGTATTAATATTTCACTTCATATTTTTCGAACTGTTTAATCTAATTGTAAGCGGGTGTTCATTCGAAATGTTCATATCGAGCTATCGAGGGGACGTCGCGTCGGTGAGAGTTAATTAAATTCGTTCACTCTTGTATTTCGAAAGCTTTGTCGTCCAGCCACGGTCGAAATATTGGCAACGTTGATGGATAATGCGCTCCACGTTTCGACGGTGCGGTTCCAGCTGGAGCACCTTCTTGCCTCAGAGGATAAGTGGCTAGGACTATTGGTATTTGCAACTTGATCTCCTTATCCAAACTCTTTGGACTTATTACAAACTGTAAAAAAAAAAAATAATAATAATATATCTGTGACAATTCTATCACATATACTGTACATTATAGTTATTATAAACAAAAAATACACCGTATCCCACGAATTCTGTCCACTTTAGATATCTTCGTAGTTTTAATCAGCGCGGAAAAATTTTTGAAACAAAAGTTATAGGATTTGAAGCAGTTGATAATACATGTACTAATAGCAATTTCTTTTATGAGTCGACGCGTAAAGACGATATGAAGGTCACTTTCGTTTTTCTATTTAAATTCCGAATAAAAAGTATGTACCACGGTGACATTTGTCGTAAACTTTACCGTTTCTGAGATAATTTGATTTTATTCATCCTGTTACTTTTATTATGAAATTATACTGCCTAAATAATGAAAGTACATAATAGGAAGAATAAAGTCAAATTATCTCAGACACTGTCAATTGTAATAGGTAGTACAAAATAGTCATTTTTGTACTCGGTTATTCTAGCGTTAAATATCATAATGTTGTAAAAAAGTATACCAAAATCGGGTTACGTAAAAAACATTTGTGTCATTGTTATTTTTAATGTCGAAATTTTTATTCTTTTTAAAGTTGAACATTTCAAAAATTGGTAGAGTGATAAAATGTTTGTTCTTTATATGCCGTTGCTATTTCTATTACTAATGTAATAACTCAATTTAAGTGTAACTAGATCGTGATATTATCGCGTATTCTTTCGTATTTTCTCGAATTGAACGGAGATGCTGTATCACACTTTCACGGTTAAAAGAACGTCGAAGAAATCTCGTTTCCTTCAAGTTGTTTCAAGTTTCGCGAAAGAAGCCTGAGCAACCGGAGAGAGTACTGTGCACATTAGTCATGCTCTGCGCAATCATAATTGTTATGCGAATATCTCAACTACTACGGAACGAGTACTTTTACTCACGTAAACGTGATAGAGAACGTTGATGAGGTGACACCCCCGCAGATTGGTAGGCGGCAACGGTGGAACATACATTTGTTCGTTCAGCCATTCTTCGCCCTCACCGGGCCGAATTTTCCCCCTGGAAACGCTTGCCAACTCTCGCGTTTCGCTCGCGAGAACTTTACCTCGGCACAGGTACTGAATTGTTTCGGTCAGGGATGCTTTAGTCGATTTCATAGTCACCTACGGAATCATTTCAATCTAACGTCACTGAGACATGTTCGCTTTAAAAATACAGTGAATTCTTGATAAGTGTCGTGGAATTATCGCCACTACTCGCGGGGTATCAGAGAGGGACACAGACTGTACAGGGTGTAAAAAAAGGTTTGGTTTTGGCAAGCGTAGGCGTATTCTACATCTTCGGATCGATGAAGATCTGTAAAAAAAGTTGCCGCAAAATTGTCCTTGACCTTGAATTTTAAGGTCAAATTTTTTTTTCATTGCATTAAAGTAACTGCTTACTTTATTAGTAATAACTGTAATATTATTTTTTATGAGAACGGTCAAGTTTTGACCCGTGGTTCCTTTGACACTTTTTATCCTCATGATGAGTAGAATACAATGCAATAAAAAAAAAATTTGACCTTGAAATTCAAGGTCAAGGACAATTTTGCGGCAACTTTTTTTTACAGATCTTCATCGATCCGAAGATGTTGAATACGCCTACGCTTGCCAAAACCAAACCTTTTTTTACACCCTGTACAGTATACAAAATATTTTGAAATTGTCGTATGTATTGTGTATGGGGAATATGTGTGGATAACGTGTATAAATTTCATTGAAATCGTACAACACATATTCGAGTTAGAAAAACTTTATTAGAATTAGTAACACATCGTAGGTCACAAAAGTATTCGAACTGTACATTTATTCGAACTGGCCCTCCTTTTTCCATGAAAAATACTTCGATTAAATACGTCGATTAAAATCGACATTTCGTTACTCAATTTCTGGTAACTAAATTAGACGAGTAAAACGTTACACGGGCAACAACAGAAAGACTAAAAGATTTACAAAAATGATCTTGAGAAATATGTTCAAAATAGTTGATGAATAAAGCTAAGCAACATTAATTTTATAGTTGATAAAAAGGTGCGCCGTCTGGGGGTTAGTGCGCTAATATCAATTTTCAATAATAATAACTTTGAACGTGAAACGATTTTTTAGGAAAATGTATTGTGTGATTAAAATTATCGCTGTGCCTGTACTGTTAAGTTATCCCAGGGTTGCGGCCTTTTTCGATTCAAAATCAAAGAACTTTCGATAGGAATGAGGTAGAGCGATGAAATTTTTTTAAAATGAAAACTGAAACTTTGTAGAATATGGGAAAAATAGGCAGATTACGGTACGAACGTTTTTTAATCTTGAGAAAATTCGTTAAAGTTGCACAATTTCAAGAAAGTGCCAGTAGTAATGACAGCGATACGTCAAGTGATGACGAGATGTGAAGTGGCTTCATGTTTCGTAAGCAACTCAAAACGTTAAAATACTTCATTATTATTATTTTTATTGTGTTTTATATATGAGAATACGATATACTTTCAAACTAGTGTGTTATCAAATCATTTTAACGAAAAAATTTCATTAATTTGTGTCACAAAAATCTATTTTTTTCAAAAACCAGAGGTTGTAGACAAATTTTGAAAACAGATTTGAAATCAGCGTGAAAAAATCTATGGGAAACGATATATAGCATGTTAAAAAAAAAATTTCCGCGCGTATTAGCCACAAAAACAAAATTTTCTTGAAATTGTGCAACTTTAACGAATTTTCTCAAGGTTAAAAAACGTTCGTACCGAAATCTCCCTATTTTTGCCATATTATACAAAGTTTCAGCTTTCATTTAAAAAAAATTTCATCGCTCTACCTCATTCCTATCGAAAGTTCTTTGATTTTGAATCGAAAAAGGCCGTTTTTGCCCACTGTGCGCCGCGCCGGTAGAAATGCTCACGTTTTAAAAGATATGCGATGGTATCGTATTATTGCCGGTGCTATTTTCATGTTTGATATTCTTTCGATTAACCATCGAATCGAAATACGATACATACCTTGCTCCGATTGCTGACGGTCGCAGAAATACCGATAGTTTCACCGGGAACATAGCCGCCTCTGTCGAGACTCACTCTGCAGAATACGGGGCCACCCGAGACACAAGAGACACCGACCCGTTGTTCGATTTCTTGCCGTGCTGGTTGCTGTTGAAAAACTTTACAATTACATGTATGTTTGTATCTTGAAGTTTCGCTAACAATATTCTCGTCATATTGTAAATCTTTTTTTATCTATTAGTTTACTGTTCGCGCCCTCTGTTGTTTAATAAAGTCCCCTCTATTTAGTTTGAATTTATTTGCTGCATATCATTTTTCAACTTAATTACTGCGAATATTGCGGTACATTATAATTGTTCTTGTAACATTATAAATTCATTTCTAATACAAGTTTCGAAATAAAACCTTTCTAACAAAACGGATAGACAACTTTGTTATTACTAGCCTGCGGTTTTCATACATCGTGCATTTATATTAGAAATAGGTTGGTGCAATTTCAAACAGGAGAAAAATTAAGACAATTTAAGAATACACTATTTTCAACGTGTTAAAGCTATGTTAAATTAACACAGTGATAAAAAGAAATAAATAAAATAATTTTGTAAATTACCCCCTTCAAAATGTAAAACGAAGTTAAGGTGCAATACCGTTAAATAGGATTATTCGTCTCGTTCAAAACCAAAAAAAAAAAAAACTATGTGCAGAATATACAATCTATTCAGAAGCAGTGAACAATATGTTAAATTGACATGAAGGATGAATGCGGGTTAGGTAGATAAGGTGTGCAAAAATCTATTTGGTTTAGTAAGTTATAATAGTGTTTTACCGAGGACGTGTGAGTTTATAATTTCATTCTTATTTTGTTTTGAATAGATGGAATAAAATATTTCAATCAAACTGACAAAGTTCGTGGTAAAGCATAGAGGATGAGCCTCGTCAATCTAGTAGAAGATCAGACATAAAAGCATGAACCACATAACCGTTACACTGATATTTCTATATAGTAAATTTCTTTCAATTTCATGTATCACTTTTCACCGAACAAGTTATCGATACTATTGACTGTCACTTGTTATGTTGTTATCTAGAAACCTCCCGATTATGCAACGCGAAGCGTGTGCATTGAATGTGACTATACAGTTGAACCAACAATGCGGTCGCGTTCGAAGCTGAATGTCACATGCCTACGTAATAATTATCTTATATTACATGTCATCAGAATATGTAAATATATCTCTACGATCTTATATGGGAACACTGATTTCTCTGCGCTCAGGCTGCTCGAATTAACAAATGTTAATAAAATAAGGAATAATTCCACAACGAAATATTCAGGAACACAAAAGAAAACAATATTACAACGGTGTATCGTGTAACGTTACACCTATTGAGATTTCTAAACGAAATATGCGCTGGGAAATCATCAATTTACACAATCTTATTTAATGTAATCCACTCTGAAATATTTGTATAACCAAAACCTTGATCCAAAATATTTTAGCTTCTACACATGGAAGCTATAATAAATTATTTACTCTATTTTTCATTGGTAGACTTTAAAATTTTATGACCAACCTAAATTGTGTGTGTGTGTTTGATACGTTCTCTGTCCAGTTGATGCCATTTTTAATTTATACTACACACATATGCCATCGCATTTCACAAAAGGGGGAAACTATTGATTGTAAAATTGAAGATTCAGAGTACACATTGAATTATTAACATATATGGGGTGGCATCGATTCCAATAGTACATTCAAGGGTTAATAAGTGTTCTTTCTGATTTTATTCCTTCGTTGTTTGAATCAGAAACAGTATATATGCTACATGAATGAATAGTCGCCTCCCCTTCATCGAGGATGGAGTAATGAGATCAGAATCAAAATTTTGATCGAGGAAGTGAAAAAGCTGCATAATTATAAGGGTCACGGATCGTGATCGCTTTCTACGCAGGTCGGTGACCACTATCCAGAACTCGGTTATGCTGAAATGCCTCGAGAACTCCCTTAATCGCCATGCAAGAAAGAAAGCGTGCGTGAAAGATACGTTCTTCGCAAGATTTTCCAAACTTCTCTAGTATATTTTCTTGTTAAATGGTTCGCGATAATCGTGAAATTATTCAAGACACCACGTGTGAATATCGTTTCAGTCAGAGTGTAACTAATTTATATGTTACTATATCAGGCTCACGAAAGTATTCGAACGCCCTTTAAATCAGTATAACTTTTTTTTTAAATTGAATCAACCGACCTGACTTTCTTAAGAAATTAGAAGAATTGGTTTTCCAAATGATGTGCAAAAAAGATTTTGAAAAAATTGCAATTGGTAAGAATTACATGAGAAAATAAAAATGGCACTTTTCACGACTTTTTTATTTGAACCTGTAGTGAAAATTTAAAATATGCGTTTCGTAGATATATGTTAATTATATACGTGCTGAACATTTCATTGAAATCGATTAATATGGACACGAGCTACAAATAGTTAAATGTGGTGAAAAGCGTAGATTTTCACGACTTTTGGTCAGTTTCTGCTTAAAATCCTCAGTATAAAAAAGTATAACTAACACAAGTCTACAAAACGCATATTTAAAATTTTCATACAGTTTTAATTAACAGTTTTAATTAAATTTCATACAAATTTTATTTGCTCTTATAATTCCGAGCTTGAATTGAAATTTTTTAAAAATCATTTTTGCACGTCATTTGGTAAGCCAATTCTTCTAATTGCTCAAACAAGTCAGGTCGTTTGGTCCAATTTAAAAAAGTTATACTGTTTAAAAGGCGTTCGAACACTTTCGTGAGCCAGTGTATATATATATATATATATATATATATATATATATATATATATATATATATATATATATATATATATATGTTCGTTCGATTGGAACGAACAAAAATGGACTCAATGATGGTAAATGGTGCATTCGTGTGCGTTTTACTCGTCAAAAAGATCGTGACATAATAAATGTGTTCTGAACATGTTTTTTCTTAGCCGGTCAAACTTTGATACATCTTTAGGGTCGACGATGTTTCTCTCGTTAGAGCGCAATTATAAGAAGATTAGAAGTTAATGAATAGTTGCGCTCGATGAGATTACAAATGAAATCGTTACGCTGCGCGGCGTCATGTTTAGTGCAACTGTGACCATGGTAAAATCAACCGACTTCTATTAATTCACTATGCACAACTTCGTTAGTACCAGGGATTCGTCTAATTGCACGCTTGGGCTAGAAAGTGTAAGCTGAGCGACTCATGACTAGTATACGTGTAATCACAGCCATGAAATCATGCGATGCACAAATTATAGCCAAGTTACGTACGAACGCGATGAACATAAATTATAATAGCAAAAATCATAATCGTTAAATGCAGCATGATATGTTCTAAATACAGCAATTCAACGAGTTTTATTGTTTTCTTCTAAATTAGTCTCTTCGGTTTCTCGCATGAACATGGATTATAGAAAATAAAATTGCTTATAATTGTTCTCTTTCCAAGGTCAGTGACATGAAAACCTTATCGTATTATTCCAGTTTTTAGAATTTTATATCAACGTTTCTGTGCGAAGAAATAATTTCTTGTAATTTATGACGATTAATTATGCATTAACCTACCTACTTTAAACATGATTTTATCAAAATCAGGATTGTATGACGATTATCGATTGTGCAAGTGTCTTATGACGTGCCTTCACTTCGAAGTAATTGAAATAATTGAAAAAATTCGGTGCAACCTAACTTTTTTACGATTAAAAACTATTGCAACGATTAAAGTGGTCTCGTATAACAGAAAGAGAAAAGTGGCATTAAAGGGCCATTTTTGTTTGGAGTAATCATTCTTTTTTTTTTAAAGCTCAGTCATTCGATTACAACCATACGTTTCTTTTTCATAGGATGACAGTATTGAAAGGGACAATGTAAATTCGGACAAAGAAATCGGTTGGGTTATACAAAGAAATCGGTTGGTTATATATACAGCCAATCAAGTAATTGATGGCGCACAGAATAACGTTAAAAAAAAAAGAATAACGTTAAAATCAGAATAACGTTTTTATGAAGGGACAGAAGGGTAATTCAGACTAAACGCAAATTTTCCAAAATGTTCATTACATATCATCTGGTATACTAATCCAACTATCTTGCCATAAAAAAACAACCGAAGTCGTTTGATGCATTTGTCGAAAGTTATTGTGATTTAAAATATGTGTCATCAATTATGAGACTGACTGTAGGCAGTTTTTCAAACGATTTCGATCTGTTATTAGTAGACAGCGGATTTTATGCATTTATGAGAGATAAATGAGTAGGCGTAATTTAAAATAGTAAGAAGATTAGAAAAATTTGAAAGTACAGTTATATTATTTTGAACCTTTTAAACGTATTAGGAAAGAAAGTAAACTTCTATTTCGTTCAAGTTTGTTGCAATTCGCATAGAAAATGTTTATTTTGCATAAAGATCCGCCGTCCAGTTATTATACTTGATGAAGGTTGCGTAAAAGTATGAAGCGCGATATCATCTACCTATAATAAAGAAGAACTCACTGCCAGGATCGGCGGCTCTAAATTCAAATCGATGGGATTCATCACGATGAACACTTGTTGATTCTTGTGCGTGAGGCCACCTGGCTCGCGGAGTGCAGCCTTACAATAATATTGGACCCAGCCGTGTTTGCCCAAGAAAGTGGACGGCAAACCCAGGGGCAGACCTAATTTGAATGGAAAGCTGTGAATCCCCGGTGATAAAAGCGACGGTCCTTCCCCTGGAGTGGCGGTGTCGTCGAACGGTGAACGGAAAACAAAGAACAGTTTTGGTATTGTTATGCTGTGCATGAACCACACAGGTGCGGCGGACGATTGTATGAAAAAACAAAAAAAGTATTCCATACGAGGACCGTTTGGCCGCTGAATTTAAATACGCGCGCGTTCGAAGAATGCACCACCAATTCTTTTTCTCTTTCACGATTACCTACAAGAAGCCTAATCTACTGGATAGTTGCACAAATATCATTCTTTGGTTTCATAAAGTTCGACAAAGAATTTATAACATAACCACGGGTCAATGACAATATTAAATTCGATTACCTTTATTAAACAATTCTAATCTGTTCCATTAATTTCTGTGCTGCAACTGTTTTTACAATTTAAGGTAAGGGACCAAATTAATCTGTGTTTATATTAATTATACTTTTTTTGCAGGGTGTCCGAAATATGTTACACTTCCTTGAAATGGGTGATTCCCGAGATCAGTTGAAGTGACTTTTTTCTTTGCGAAAATATTTTCCGCGGCTTCGTTAAGGAGTTATTAAGGAAAATCACGGACCAATCAGGGAGCCGAGCCGGAATCCGTCCACTGTAGCCGCGCCCTGATTGGTCCGTGTTTTTTGTTACTAACTCCCTAACAAAGCTGCGGAGAAAATTTTCTCACAGGAAAAAGTTTCTTCAAGAGACCTCAGGAATTACCCCTTTCAAGGAAATGCAACATTTTTGGGACACCCCGTACAACATATACATATATGACCTGATTTTAATTTAAAAAATGTAATATCTCCTTTTTAATACAGGCACAGTACCCCCACTGTAATTGGGTCGGTTACCCTACTTTGTTTTTCTATTATTGACAACAAGCAGATGCAGCAACTGTCCTAAGTCAATAATTGAATACTAGTAATTGAATTCAATAATGGCTTATCCTATTATCGAAATTGCATTTATTTTGGCTGCACTGTGTTTAACTAGTTACATCAAATGTACCGTAATGTAATCTCTTTTCGTTACCTGGTTCCCCTAGCAATCTCATACGAAAATCTATGTAGTTTTCCTTATCGTAAACCCTTTCGGCGCGTTGACTGCGTACACGGACCACTCCTTCGCCGATGACATGAAAATGCAATCCTGAAACGCTGTTATGCACAAAACATGTCATTAAAATAACATTGCAACCGCATAATAAGTTGGTTTAACATTGTTAAATTCTGTCCCTTGGGAAATTGTCCAGAAGCATATTTTTCATTTTCTAAATTTAATTTCTCGTACATTCAGAAATATTCTGTCATTCTTAATTGTTGCTAAATGAACGCATAATGTTTATGTTCCAATATGACATGGATTTGAATTCTATCAATTATTAGTTAATAATTGCTTTGGTTTCTTTGTCATACCTATTTCATAATTATTTTGTTGAATTTTCCTACTAAACAAGATAAATCTAAGTATGCAGAAGAAGGGACGAACTGTATTTTTAGCTATGAATATTTTAAGTTGAGCTTCGTTAGTATGGTTAACACTTTGTATTAGAAGATCAATTTCGAGAGTAAGAGAATTTGTTTTGCAGGGAATATGGTGGTAATTATGAACGGAGTTATTTAAAAAATGTTATGATTTATAAATCCTGTTTTTTTTTTGTTAAGTTAAATTAATCAATTGAATGCTCTTGTTTCACTGTTTACTACAGGCTTGTGACAGATTGTTACAAATATTGATTATAATTATGTTACTCTTTTATGCATCAATTTCACAGTATTACAAAGCTAGTATTTTATTTTTAATCGTTTCGTTAATTATAATTTGACGCACTAACAGTCTTCAATCATTTCGATGCTATTTTTGACATCTGACAGTTTCAGTATGTATTAATTTCATTAAGTTTGCATTATTTATCACTGGTTTATGTCTAGATTCGTGTCAATTATTGCGTAAGTATATCACAAAGAAGCTTGCACATAAGACCGTACAAACGCTGTTGTTAATATTGCTTAAGAATGTATCGTAACTTGCGATTAATTAATTCCGATAAAGTGAAAACACACTTTTCAGTGATTCCAATTGAGCAATAGCAGAGGCGTAGTTATGGTTACGCATTAGAAGTGTATGACACAACAGGTATTAAAAATACAAATTACCAACGAGTTCTATTCTCCATTTTTTTTTTACTCGTATAATCAAGTCCTATACACGTTACAAATTGTGAAAGTGATCCACCTACGGCCGAACTATACGTAATTGAAGTAATGTTTAAGAAACGTAATTAATTTACCGTAACCTAAACGATTTCACGGGCATCCGAACACACGCATTATTCCATAATGAAAACTAATTTGTTTCAAAACTATTAGCATTAGTGTTCAGTATTCCACCAGAAATGATACAATGATACAATGATACAATGCGTGTATATGTTTGATGTTTATAAAAGAGGATTATAAGAACAGTGGAATATGGTATACCAATCAGACATCCGTATCTACTTAAGGGCGCCAACATCTTCTATTTATCTATACTACTATAGTTCCATCATTTTATTCGACTGTACCACCACCATTACCACCACGTGATAGGTACGCCAAATACGGTGCGATCGACGAAGTATCTAACAAAAAATAATATCTCGTACTTACTATGCCTCATCGTCCAGCTCGATGATTACCCGGCCGGATAGGAAGTGGCCGGGAAAGTACAAGAGGTTCGTGTTGTCGAAAAGTATCAAAAACTTGCTCAACTTTCGCGTCATGGTGTTTTTTTTTTTTTTTTTTGGCGAACAGCGGCGAAAGATGACGGTGATCTAGCGTTCACTACCGAACGGTCGCGCGTTAACTGATTATATGCACCGAGTCACGGGCACACGACTATTTTTCCAACGTTGACTGCACACATGCCAGTGAGAATCACTGGCATCCACCGGATCGCGCGAGCAGCAGCAGCACGCCCATAACCTTGCGCACAGTGCAAGCGTTTCTCTCTTTCGTGCGGTGCTCGCGGAAATCTCATTCGGCTGGCCGGTAGGGTTTTTCGCGAACTTTCGAGTGACTCGAGTCACTCGTTTTTCCACACTCTCATTTTTCCCGATTTTCAACCGGTCAACGGGTAGGGACCGACGACGCTCTTCGACACTAAATTATCCGTCAAAGTTTCAGCCGCAGGCTAAAGGAGTCCGTCTCTTCCTGCCCATTCTTGGAGCTGTGTTCACTTTCGCTCCCCTACCTGGTCGCGCTTCCACTTCCAAGCGACGCGCGTACCTGCTTCGTTTTCCCACTCCTCGGTCCCACTCCTCGGCAGACCGCCGCTTCCAGTTTCTCGCAATGTCGCCAGTTCAAGACTCGTGCCCCCACTCCAACTTCCCCTTCTACCGTGCTCCATTCCCCAGGTTTTCGCCGAGGCCCGAACATGTGACGCGTTTCGTCTCCGTTCTGCATACTCCGCCACTAGCAGAGAGAGGGTATCTTTTTCCCCTTGATTCGTGCTTCCTCCCCTCGTGTGGCTTTCACACTGTGGCTTTCTCCTACGCGTATGTCTCTTATGCATTAGATCCTCCTCGTTAGGACTCTACTCTCTAAAGCGTACGCACGCTGGATGAATAGAGTCGCGATAAGGTTCGTCTCTGTGGCACCGGTACACCTATATGGAACTCGGACCAGATGCGTTCGGCCGATAATTCCGCCGAATGCACGAATTACAAGCTACATAGTGTCCGCGTGTACGATGCGTGGCCATTAAACCGTACATCGGGACATTCATGAGGTATTTATCTACTTGGTGCATCGGCCAAAGATTTTGCCAGATTGCTCGGTGGATACACTGTGTTTTAATGCTCGTAGAACCGTGATGATAACTCGCGCACCGTTTAATTGTTCTCTATTGTAGTCGGACCGCTTTGGAACACCTTCGCGTTCATTCTGTTTCGCAATGTGCTACGCTCTGCCGCACACAAAATTAGGTGTACAGTGTCTCGACGAGGAGGCAACGTTTAAACTGCGCGCCATTTTCGTTTCGTTGTTTTGGCGGAACTGAACATTTCAAAATTGTTATACATATACACAAAGTCCCAAAAATCTTTTAGTTTCTTGAGAGGTGTGAATCCTGAGGTTATTTGAGCTTCGTTAACGAGTTATCAACGAAAAATTCTGATAAATCAAAACTGCTCGGCTCGGCCAATAACGACGCCAATGTCCGTTATAGCCGCACTGTGATTGGTCCGTGTTTTTCGTTGATATATTACTTCAACAGACCTCAATTATCACCTAGTTCAAGGCACTACAACATTTTTGGGACACCCTGTAGACATTGCGGTAATGTTTATCGTATTTTACACGAACAGCGCAATTATATGTCGCTGCTGTAAAATAAAAACATAAGTGATGTCCAGACACTTCTAAAAGAAATCAATACTTTCTCGAATTATTGATTTTTTAACACCTTGAATTTTCAACCAAGAAATTGGAAAATATTTGTTTCGATAGTTGCATATGGTTATGCATATGATTTTTTTTCACATGTTTCACACATAATTAAATAGGAAAAATCGAAACTGTATGTTATTCGGATTTTGAAAAGGCATTAGCTATATTCATTCCCGTCCTTATCATTTATGCAACGGCGATCAAGATTGACCACAGTCATCGTACGATTTGACACTTGTACGACTCTTTTTTTTTTTAATTTTGTAAAATTTCGCGGCATTATTAGCAAACCATTATTTAAGATAAGGTAATTTTATTATTTTTTTAAATAAATATTCACTATTTTTTTAAATAAAACTATGTGATAGAAATGGATATATATGTATGTAGGACCTTACCATCGTACAGGAAAATTGGTAAGTGTTCGATAGGCTTTCATTTTTGCCAAAATCAAAAAATGTGAACAAGTCCTAATGTTGATATCTTTACGTTGATCCTGTACAACTTATTTTAATAAATAATTATCGTCTTGTCTATGCGAAAAAAATCGTTTAATTTGCTTTCTTGATAAAGGCTTTTGGTTCATCAACAACAGTTAGCTATTAGCAACAGTTAACTAGCTGTATGCATCGGGACACGTAATGGTTTACATTAGTTAAAATGTAGGAGATTCTGGAAAATATTATTTTTATTTATTGTCACTATCAAGGAACCAGAAAATAGATAAACAAAGTATATCAATGTGGAAGCTGGAAAGTAACTAATTGTAAGTTGATTTTTTCTATAAAAATGATGTTTCTTTTATTATTTAATAAACTTGGCGAATAACCCTCATACCTGACAAATGTAGTTCGTATAAAGTAATTTTGTCTAATGCGAAACATCCCCTTGTTATATTATGAAGGCTCAGCATTACGTGAATTTATCATTCTTTCGGGTTCTATTTTAAAATTCAAGGTTTTACTTTTTAATTTGAGGTGAAACACGTACAAAACGTTTGTATAGGATATTTTGATCTCGAGATAAAAAAATAAACTGAATTTTCTATGCTTATTTTGCATTATGCTAAGAAATTTTGTTTTTGTGCGTGTACAGAATAACTGATGAAAATATTAATCAAATAAACAGAGGTGAACAGCTATGATTTTCCTACTTAGAAAATAAATTCTAAATTAATGATACCATATTGTTTAAGATGCAAACGTGAGATATAAAAAATAGATGTTTTGGAAACTGAATTGTTACATTTGTTTTTAAAATTCGCGCTCTTATTTAAATATTGATTTCAGCGCCCTCGAATGTAAACAGTAGGAAATATTGCGATGAAACGCTGCTGCGCGTCATTGTTCGTGAAGTAAAATGGAGAAGAAATTTGTAGATCAGAAAGAGTATTTGAAGAAATATTTATCTTCGAAATATGGCGACGACAAAAAGAAGAAGAAAAAGAAGAAGCGTACTGTAGGAGCAACAACGTAAGTATTAATTTCCGAGTATCATACCTTTCCGTGGCAGTTTCAAGAAGAAACCTTTGTGTTTTAGGTTATAATGATTGTTTCACACGTCTTCCTGGAATTTTAGGGTGAAATAGTTCGACATTTTTTTATAATGAATCGTGACAAAAAATATTTGATTACCTGTCTTTTCCTTGATTCTATCATAAAATAATGCCGAAGATTAATTTAACCAGAAGATGGAATGCATAACCCTGCAATGCATAAAATCAATAATCGCCCCTAAACTTAGAGAATAATAAGTTATTTAAGGAGATTATTCATTTCTTTGCACAAATTCTGAGATGTGTTTTGCAGAGTAAAAATCATTGACGATGACTTAGACTTGAAGAATATGAGACCGATCGAAGATAATGAAATTGATATTTTCATTAACGGAGAAGATGCACCTCAAATTGCTGGCATAGTGGATGAACGTGGACCAGTTGATTTCACAGATAAAAGAAGATGGAAAATTATAGCTGACAGTCAGGATGGAGATTTGACTATTACAAGCCAATGCAGGGAAAACAAACGGTCTACGAACACTACAAATGACTCCGATAACGATTTAAGTCCACCCAGAAAGGAATCTAGAAGGCGTACTAATTTACATAATAAAAATTCCCAAAGGAATAAAAGTAGCGATAGCGATTCAGATCCAGACATTCCAAGGAACGCATCGGAAGCACACAAAAAGAGAGATGCCAAACATTTCAACAAGGTAATCACATATTTTCCTGTTTTTATTTGTACGTTATTGTATTTATCATAAAATGGTGGATTTCGATCTTTTCAGCGTAGCAAAGAGGTTACTGGCATTGGTCCGGGTGTAGTTCTGAGAGATTCTAAAACTGGTAGGAAACGTAACTTGGAAGCGGAAGCAGCCGAAGAGCGTGAGAAACAGAAGCGACAGAATGAATTGAACGAAAAGTATGCTAAATGGGGAAAGGGGTAAGTAATTCGAAATTGAATTGTAAAATAGGATTATATCGATACTTGTACGCCTCTGTTTGCATTAACGATCATTCTTTCAGGTTAAAACAAGTTGAAGATCGTGAAGAAAAATTAAAAGACGACCTTTACGAAATGAGTAAACCGCTTGCGAGATATGCAGACGATGTCGATTTAGACAAAAGACTCAGAGATCAAGAGAGGGAAGGTGATCCAATGTTGGATTATATTAAACAAAAACAGATTAAGGAAGGAAAGAGAAAACCAGGTAACATAAGTACATGCTCTCACATAACGGAAAATCATTTGGAAAAGTATAATTATATATTAAATGCGATTGTTATTTCAGACCGACCAACTTACGGGGGATCTTACATGCCAAATCGATTCGGCATTAAGCCTGGTTATCGATGGGACGGTGTTGACAGGAGCAACGGTTACGAGAAACGCTGGTTCGAAGCGCAAAACGCGAAGACTGCCCTTCAAGAAGAGGCATATAAATGGAGCACTTCCGATATGTAAAATGTACCTGTTTTATACAACTTGTATTTCTCGACGATCAACGATGTACACATTGAAACAGTTGATCGACCGTAGGCATTTGCAAATTGTAAAATATAATTTCAACCGTCTACATTGAATAAATATCTGTTAAAAATCGTTGCGAAAGTTTGTACTATTTTGTTCGATGTGAAACATCCTGGGGAAGCATGCGAATATATCAATGTAGCATCGCGAGCACAGCTATTTGTCAGTGGAATTCGCAGCGCGGGTCACGCGACTATAAAACGCGAACGAATGCACGGGGTCGCGTCTATGAGGCATGAATCATCGACGGTACTGAATCGTGGAGGATTATCAAAACCGCGGAATCGATATTCGTTCCAGAAAACGAGAGAGGAACGCCTAAGAGTCGGCGGCGCCTGTCTGGCAGCAGTCTAGCTCGCATCGGAGTATCCGTTTATGAAATCGATCGTAGCTCGCAAAAAGTATTCTTCTTTGGATGGTATACGGGAGTTGGGAGTGGCGACCGATTACAGTGTACGGGTAATGTGGCGGGTCGAATTTATTTGGCCAAATGATGTAGGAAAAAAATTAAAAAGGATAAAAAGGCCGGTTGCAATTGCTTTCGCTTGATTTAAACGAGTGTTTGTGTGTCCGATCCGGGCGTAAATGTACACGCATTGTTATTGGATCGCGCGCGCACACGAACGCGAATGTGTACGCGCACCAAGATCGTAAAGGAATATATATCGACTCGGGTAGTCGCGACTGGTCGCGACGCAAGGGCAGGGTCGTCGACAGTGTCAGTACGTCTCGCGACGTCGACGGAACTTGTGTTCGTGGTACATACGTAGAGTAGAGTTTAGTGTTCGCCGGTAGTTGAGATAGAAAAAATATTATTTTAGTAGACCGATTTTTTGACAGCCGCCCGGAGGGACTGTAGACGTGGACCGATTACACGATACGCTCGGTCCAGCTGAATCAATCGTCGGTTAAATCATCGTATTCTTCGTCGTCCTGACGGCACCTCGGCACAGGAGCCGGTACCACGCCGTGTCGTTCACCCCCGGCTTTCCCCGAAGAGAAACGAATTTTCGAAAACGCTCATCATCCATCCATCCCCTCGCTCTATCAGACTGTGATCCCGGCGTATTTCTTCCTTTCTTCGCGTGGACCGTGCCTATCTATTCTTTTGTTTTCAGTGCGAGTTCAGAGAGAGAGTTTCGTAATTTATTCGACGGTTTTATTCGACGGCTCGATGTTAACGAGGAGAGCACTTAGTCGATCATAATCGCGAATTATACGGTGAGTGTCGCGACCAACCCGTTGGGCGTGTTTGCAATTCGAGGATAGAAGGAATATATAGAGAGAGAGAAACGGTAAAGGAGTACCAGTGAAAATGGGATGCAACACGAGCAAGGAGAGCGTTCAGCCGGTAGGGGATGAAGCGAAGGAGGACATCAAGAACGGCGGTAAGTAATACAGTTTTCCCAATCATTTCTACGCCGATTCGGCTCAAATCTTCAACGGAGGATTAAACTTCGAGACGACAAAATTAAAAATCTCCAAGTACTATGGTTTTTTAACAAAAAGTTTACTCGGCCGGTCCTGCAAGATTGCATCTTGCGGAAAGCTGCTTCTCTCGCGTTCGTCGTTCATCGAAACTTTTTAACATCGATGAAATTTTCTATATTTTTTATGCTTTTTAATCAGACGATCACACAAGAAACTGATTACGTCTTATATGCATATCTTGCTCTGTAACTATAAAACGCTGTTTCATACATTTTTTAATAGCTATACGAAGCGTCGTAAATAATGACAATAAGGACAGAACGAAGTGAGAAAAATTTGTTCCAAGAACAAAAATGTTATTGGTTCTTTTGGAGTAACAAATCCACCACCCCTATCCGTCTTCTGTCGGAAGATTATTATCTATCTCCTCCTTGCGACGATAGTCGCGCTATATTGAAAGTAATAAATAATTCCAATAAATCCGTAGAAACATATCTTTAATATATATCTTTATGAGCGCATTTGATTTAGAGAAGATCTAGAAGAAAATCAAAAGTGAAGGATAAAAATCGTTATGATAATAAATAATAAGATCTTTTTATTGACACAACTAAACATATATCCGTCGGTAATTCGCGAAACAATAATTTGCATAAATTTCAAAAAATCATGAACAGCTTAAAATAACAGACAAAGATGTTTAATGTTTAATAATAAATTATCCATCGCGTCATCATTGCTAAAATCATCTTATAAAGTAATTGAACCGAGAGGAATATTTTCTACTCTCTGCTTAATATTTTACTACAAACCGTATTCATACCAAATGATGTTTCAGTCACCCTGGACAAGGAACATTTGCAATTTGCAAATTGATTTTTGCCTTAGAATTTACATAATTCACTTCTTTTACACAAGATAATTCAAATCATCCTGCAATCGTTAAGTATGAACGTTTTTCGTTGTTATTCAAAGTTATTCATCGCATCCAGTTGTAAAAAATACGAGGTAGCGATACGAAGTGGAAAAATCTTAGGAGTAATATGAATTCATGAACTTGATTTCTAAGCGCAAAACATTTGTACTCGAAACCACGTAAAACCGATTCGGGGGAAGTTGAAGCTTGAGCGACCAAATGTCACAAAGGATTTTACTAACGAAGCTTGCAATTAAGAACTTTTTTAATTCGAGAAGGGAGAGCGAAACACATTTTCACATCTGACTCTTACTTACATTGCGGCAACCATGTTTGTAATGATTGTCGAATATATTTTCTATAATTCCAGAGTTTCGAACAAGATTTTCTTGATTTCTGTCCATTACAAATAGTCGTGTTAGTATTGCTATAATTAATACCATTATTACTGATAATAATTTTTTAATACATAGTTTAGTTTGTGTTCTTATTCTTCATACATAGAGATTTAATGTGTGCATACGGCAAGAGACCCAACTACTGTGGGAGTGCCAATTACTGTGCTTGTATTAATTATACTTATTTTTAAAGCATAAAGAATATAAAAAAAGAGATATTAAATTTTTTTCATTAAAATTGGTTAATGTCGTAAATTAGTTAAGTAGTTAATTTTTTAGAATTCATTATGCTTTGAAAATAAGTATAATTAATATAGACACATAATTGGGTCCCTTACCCTAGCTAATATTACGATATAAAATATGTTTAAATTCGGTATCTCATCTTCAATTTATATTGTGTCAAGAATAATTTGTGTGGCACAGAATTAATTAACAAAGATATATTAATATTGTTAAGGTAGCATTAAAATGTTTTGTGGATATTCTTCAAACCAATGGTAATTTGTTCTTTTTTTTTGTTTAAAAAATACGTTTCTATCACAGTTGTTTTCACTTTAGCACTAAACACTTTATTTATGTATATGTCACTTTACGACTTGATGCGAAGTTTAAGTAGCGGTGCTGATGTTCTACTATTAACTCAGGCTAACTATAAGTGCTTAGTGGAACAACATTCGTTTAACCTTTTAATTGATTAATTATCTCGTCTTTTGCGGCGAATTGTTGGAATGTAAACTTTGTACTTTCATCTGTGCGATGTTTCGTAGCATTGTGAAATGTGTGACGTTGTGTATTATTTTTCATTTACTGATGATAAATAACGTGTAATTAATATATCGGTTTACGCGTGTCTACTTAAAAATATATTAAAATGAACAGCATGTAAATGTTTCTCAAGGAATACAAAAAAGTTTACAGTAATGAAACAATTGATACGACATTAGAGTCACTAATTAACAAATGTTAATAAAATATCGTAGAGTTGCTTTTGTACGTAGAGTGATGCTACGTTAGACGTAATTATAATTTGATACGAGCACCACTACTATCGCGGTCATAAAAGTCTAATTTCCTAAATTTCAGCAGTGTAGAAAAATCATTTTATATTTGATAATTAATTAGTCACTAATCAAATGTCTTATTATAAATATTAGACAACTGTATGAAAAATATCATAAATTTTTAGGCTACCCCTGAAAATTTCCTTTTATGGTTTAGCAGTTCAACTTATTAAAGATACTACGTTTAAGTGGCAATCCTACAAATATTTCGAAATATAAAAACGTTATAAATAAATTTCCTCACTAGTATTTGTTTATCTCTGTTAACCACTGTAGCGCGATCTTATATTATAAAAAGTTTCTTGTAACCTCTCTCTTTCTTTTCCTTCATAATCCTTCTCCTGCTTTATCAGTCTTCTGCTATCTTTTAAGAAGTAAAAAATGATTAAATTTTTACGTACTATTTCAGAGTTTGAGCATGCAGCTGAATGTGCAAAATTTAGTTTACGAGTTCTAATTTTTACTGAAAGATAAAAAGTCAGGACATTTTTCGAAGAAAAGATTTAGGGTACTTCTTCGGTGACCCAATTAATAATTTGTGGACATCGAATCTTTATGCATTTATGGTTTATGGAAATGTTAAAAAAATGCTATAATATAAAATTCGAGAGAATTTAACACGATTTTTATTTGCTTTGGATCTACAAAGGCTGTCCCCATTAAAAATAAAATTTTATTTCATTCCACTTTCTTAAAATGTTTCTATAAAAATTGGAAATTGCATAAACATCCGATGTCTAGTAATTTGTTTCTTTTCATAGTTTTTATACATAATCAGCCACGGTTTTAATTTTCATACATCGAATGCACTTTTAAGATGTTTGATTTCAAAATTAAGATGTAATTTTTTGTTTAATCGTGTCTTGTCGCTCAAATGTTGTTAATGACCAGACTGTGAAGGACGTTGTTATGTTACTTCCGATTTTTTAAAATGATTTTAAGAGAAAAGTCATTTTTACTTAATTTATTTATGATCGGCTCGATAAAATTGGTTTTTCGGTGGTAGTGGCGTCCAGACAATGGAAAAGTACTTTTTTTTAAATCAATTATTGTTTCGGTAATCTCTTAAAAAATATTTTCGATTTATGTCTCAGTGATTAGAAGTTTTATGTCATCCATTATTTGTTAAAGGAAGGAAGTTTATGTTTATTGTTTGTCTACATATTTCCTGATGGCTATTATATTGACAACAATAACATAACATGTTATAAAAATAACATTGTATATTGGAATGTATAAATTCTTGCTGTAAAGGTAATTTTCAAAAATTCGATGATTATGTAAAAAAAAACCACGGGAATTATATCACCAAGAATATTCTTCATTTTTTCAGGCGGACGATGGAATTATTAATTTGTCTCACTAGTAGTTAACACTATTCCTACCGCGACCGGTCAAATGACCGTTTTTAAAATTCCGATTAGAATTTCCTATATACAACGTAATTGAATCGCCTTTAAACTTCACGAATTTTCCGAAAATATGCGTCTAATACATTTTTCAATATTCATTTCTTTTTTTATTGTTTATTTTCTGAGAAAAATTTGTAGTCTATCTTACTTACCACGACCGGTCATTTGACCGGTAGAACGATTTATATCTTTGAAAGAATGCTATTACAAAAAGACTCAATTCCGAAACTATAAAGTCGTTAGAAACGAAAGGTAATGCAGTTGTGGCATGATTTTAGCCGAAAAGTGCCTTCCAGGAAATGCTTTACGGCACTCGAAAGTGTTTACAGTTCTCGCTCGCCTATCGGCCTCGCGGTGTTTTTGCTTATTGGTATCCGAGGCGGTCCAGAACCTCGGATTTTCTTACACCGTCTTATCTACTATGACTGTAAAATAAACAAAATCATAGCCGAAGGGGATGCCTAAATGTCTTCTCACGAATTCAAAAGTCTTGTCACCTGAACAGAGAGCATCAAAACGTGAAAGTTACAACGAGCATATTCGGCAGTCGTTTACTATTTTGTATTTTTATTCTATTATTATTCTACTTTTACTTTATATTGTATTACGTGTTATAAGTGTCATTTTCAAAAAAGTGAACAAACCAACAATACTTGGTAGTAAGTTTCACATTTTATCTTTTGTTCATGTTTTTATCCATCTTGAATTACATTTTTATATTTCAGTTTTTATTTTATCCCTTGAATATTCATTCCCAAAATGTCAAGACGTTCGAAGAGTGTAAATTTATTATTAGAGAAAATAAATAATATTGATGAAGAATGTTCCGAAGATGATCAGGAAATTTTTGATATTGAAAATGACAATGCTTCGAGAATGTTTCGAACGTACGCAGAGGACGAAAGAGAAGGAGATTTTTAGTTAGTTCCGATAGTGAGAATGAGGAAGAGGTAATCGAAACTGCTGTAGACGGAACTGTTTGGCAAGAAGTAAAAGAAGAGTCTAATCCTGGAAGAGCACCTATTCATAATATTTTCAGGGGAACATCAGGCCCAACAGGGTATAGTAAACGAAATATTATGAAAGGTAAAGTAATGACGGCATTTTCTCTGATTATTGATAAGAATTATTTTCATTCTATATTAAAAAATATAAGTTGTGCTAAAGACCGGTCGCGGTAGGAATAGGTATACGTGAAGTGTCGGTAGGAATAGTGTTAAATAATACTTATCAACAATTGCTTTGTTTATATTTGCCTTAGCTACGTCTTATTTATGGAACTGTAATTTTTGGTCTTCTATGTGTCAATTTCTTTGATCATTGTAAGGCTACTTTACAATTGGTTCGCGTTTATCCCGTTCGCTCCGATTATGCAGACAAAGTCGGTTTTGATGGTTAACCCTTTGCACTCGAAGCTATTTTAACTCGAAAACGAAACATTTCTTCCGACCTAGAATATTTCCCTTCTATATATATATTTTTCATGTTATACATACGGAAGTAGAGTGGAATTTACTCGCACAATACTCAAGTGTTTGGTAATTTATTAAATGCAGACAAATATAATAATGTAAAAAATATTTTGTATGATGATATAGCAATTTTTAGTGGCGCCTTTCAGTCGCCATTCGAGTGCTAAGGGTTAAGGGGATCTATTAGAAAAAAAAAAGTTCAATGTTGCGTGTCACGAAGCCAGTAACATGTATGTATACTGAAAGGGATGTTCTCGGGTGAATGGAATGAAAATTCTCGGCACGGCCAGGGTCGTAACGCGCGGGGGTACCATATATTTCGTTTGGGTATTCGAGCACAAAATCTGTTCATACGCTCACAATATTTATGTGCGGCACGATCCCTCGCCTATCTTTTACCTTTGTTGACTAAACAAAATACTTCGATTTCCTTTTCCTATTTTCCACATTCCGATAGATTTATACTGATTCCGTATTCTTGTATCATCGCCATCTTTATTGCAGTAGCAGATTTCCAATGGTAAATTCACGGGAAGCGTGTTGAAGAAAAACAAGCGTACTTGAAGAATACATTTCTCTTACTATGATTTTGTACCTTTTTTATTCGGCAATATTCTCAAAATTACATAAATGTCGTTAATTTCCTCAGGGGCGAATTTTCTAAAGTAGAAAGAAGAGATACATAATCATTTCTTATGATTATCACTTGTCTTATCGGTGCTTCAATACGTTAAATTGGCAATTGTGTAGGAAAATCGCCGATTTTCTCATCATTCTGAACAAATTTTCAATAATAACAATAGCGAAAGCGATAGCAACAACAACAACAACAACAGAAACTGCAACAACAACAATTTTTAAATAATAATAATAATTTTAATGTAAAAAGAACATAAATGTACACATATACGCCAGTACCGCTAAAGAGGTTAATCGCTATTAGCTTTATTTGTATTATTACGATAATAACATAACTTACGAAGGAGTGTAGAAGTTATGGAGCATGCTGATCGGCTATCATGCATTAAATTAATTGTAAAATCTTGTCATTTATGATTTTTTTTTGGTCAATCATGTGATCTCCTGATATGTTTTCAACATTTTAAATGGTACGGTGTATGTAATATTGAAAAAATGTTTCTTATTATAAATAGTGGGTTTTAGATATCGCAGTAAAGATTTGATTATCATATGGACCTCGATTCGAATATTACGGAACGAATCCGATATCGAATTTTCTCTATCGGAAATTTTTAGAACAATTTGTATTTCAATCGAGTTTTTTTTAGAATAATTTTCTGGAAATTTTGTAGTTGTTCTTACGTATCCTGTTGTTATATATCCTGTCCATTAATATAATAATATAATATTATAATATTATAATTATATAAATATATAATATTTCCAATGCGTCCAATTGACTTTTATTTGAAATCTTTTCAAAATTCAGTTGTTTTGTGATAGCTATTTCCGTTACGTTTTTTTTTTTGTTGTAGCATGAAGCTTTTAAAGAAATTACATCTCCTTAGCAGACCTGCAGATTTGGTAATTCGCAAAATAGCAAGAGAGGCTGGGTAGAACTTACGTGGAACTTAGAGGTCTGTTAAAAGATAAGAGTACTTCAGGATGTGTCCCACGAGAGCAAGCAAATAGTACAGTTAGTGACGCGTTACCATAGAATTATGCGTCTGCGAGAACCTTCTTCTCTTTGGAAACGCGAAGCTACAGTGCGTATATATATATATATATATATGAAAATTTTATGCAGCATATTTATGCTGGATGAGCGGTTTCCGTTTTCTGCCAGACGTTCGATAGATACACTCCACATATGAAAGATTATTGGTAATACGATATAATCTATTTGCTTATATTTGTGCTCCATCAGCTCTCGTCGACCAATATCGATGATGCCTGCACGACGGAGAAATATGGCACAGAGCATGGGAATGCTTTGATAGTTTGAAGCTACATCAGATACTTGCTTACAAAAAAAAAAAAAAAATAATGATGCGGTGTACACGTAAAGAATATTACAATATTTCTATACCCTGCTTCCAATACCAGAGCTTGTATAATACAGCGGTTGACAAAAGGAAGTTTAAACAGTAATGTATACGACAACTAGACAATTTTTACAAACTGAAATTTTTTCTTACAGCAGAAATTCATTTTTTATATCTTCATCTTATAAAATAGTGGAAACCAGAATACTACAAAAGGGGATAGAAAATTGATGTATAAATTGATGAATAAAACTATATTTTTTTTTATTACATTAGTTGAATACAAAAGAAGCTCTAATTGTAAGTGTATACGTATGAAACATGCGTCGCTGTATTCTTTACAGTTTAATTTTACGGAGAAACACGGAAACAAATCGGGTAATTGAAAAAATTCGTGTTGCTTCTAATTTTTGTCATTATTAAACTATATATGTACACACTCTATTATTTAAAATTTAGCTTATCATGCTAAAACGAAAACTTATTTAACGGAGAAAATAAAAACTTATTTAACTAATTGAAACACATGTTTTGATATTGGAAGCTGAAACTTGCATAAACCGGAATAGAGAAGTGGTTAGAGGGAAAAAATAAGAAAAAACGAAAGATGACTATATTTCCAAGTAAGGTATTGTTTCATCCGTTTTCTATGTAATTTATCTCTGAATTACTTGATCACTTGATAGTATAGTGAGTTTTAATAAATTAATGTAGGTACTTTTAAAATAGTACAAGATTCGTTAAATTGTTTGCTATATTATTGACGTGGAGAATGTGATTAACAATCAATCGCAATTCATGCGATATAAAAAAATATACAGCTTTCCATTTAAAAAATTGAAGGTCACCTTCATATGTAACAAAATGGTATAAACACAACAAAATTAGATACGCCATTGTGTTGCATATAAAAAACAGTACTACTTTTTCCTCTTTCATTTTTTTTCTAATATCTACTATTTGCAAGAAAAACGCTGGCTAGTAATAGCATGAACACCCTGTATGCACACATTTGATATTTTTTATTTTGATATTTTGATATTTTTACTTTGATATTTTTTTTTCAACCACACATCGGAGGCACGTAAACTATTTGTAACGTACAGAATGTACGTCGTTACATTATCAAATTATTTGTGTCAACTTGTATTAACTAACTAGCTGCGCGACATTAAGTTATCAACGAAAGTTTGATTATCGCGAGTATGGGACAAAGTACATCGAACACCTCGATCATGAGCTACGCCGTAACATTTATAATCTGATGACTTTATTTATTACAAATACAAATATGTTAAAGAAGAAGAAGAAGAAGAAGAAGAAGAATATGTTTCCAAAATTATTTCATTATTTGAATTTCAAATGAAATTTGTATAATTGAAATAATAAATTACTTAAAATAATTAATTGTCTCTGATGATTATTTGTTACTCTATTTCAAGTAAAATGTGCCCAGCCATGGTGTAAAAAAAAAAATGTAAAATTAAACTTACTTTTTTTCACAAAGTTTGTTTACTTGTTTTATTCTTTTCAATAAACTACCAATTTTTTGTCCCCTTTTGTAGTTTTCTCGATTTCATTATTTTATAAAATGTAGATATTTATAAAAAATGTATTTCATGCTCTAAGATAAAATTTAAGTATATAGAAATTGTGATAGGCTAAGGGGCCTAATCACTGTGCCTATAGTAATTATACTTATTTTTAAAGAATAATGAATATTAAAAAAGATATTCATTAAAATCAGTTAAATGTTATATATCTCTTTTTTAATATTCATTATGCTTTAAAAATAAGTATAGGGACAGTAATGGGCACCCTCGCAGTAATTGGGTCCCTTAGCCCAGCAGTCGTATAACATTATTGTTTAAACTTTCTTTTGCCCGCCATTGTATGTGCTATAAAAATTTCGTGACGGGTGTGATGGGAGTCAATCGTTCGAGGATCGAAACATGTTTGTATCTCATTTCCGAAATTCCTTCAAGTCTTGGAAGACATTTATATACGAAGTTTCATCGATAGTATAACAGACGGTACGATTAGTTTCGCCATAACGTGGAAAAATGCTCGTTCGTTCGGCTCATTAGATCAGACATTGCGATAATGTGCACGCTCTGGCAATATCAAGGCAATCGACAAGAGCTCGTGGACAGATGACCAGGTCGTTTTCTGCAGCGTGTGCAATGTGCATGCACTGCTCCTTTCTTCTTTTCCACCCCTTCGCATCCACTTTTCAAGGAAAATTTATGTACCGCATTACGCACCAAACATTTTTGTGAATATAAAACTTGTACACAGAGTTATCAAAGCAATAATTTAAGTGAAACGATTTATGTATTACACGATTGAATCAGTTATACACTGTTCGACTTTTTGGATTTCTAACTTCGTGCAAATCTTAATAGATTTCCGTAAGCTGAATACGAATGTCAACAAATTTTACAATTTTGAAATTTGGAAAGTGATTTGGCAGTGTTAGTAATACAGTTCTAACTCGTCTGATAATATTCTGTAGACTAGAACAATATCTGAACAATGGTGGAAGTGAAAAAGATATCTAAAAAGGGGCAATTTTTCTGCATATTTTTCAATTTATTATAATTCAAATATTGTGTTGAAAAATATCGTTTATTGCAGCATCTAATAATGTCTCATCAATATGCTGCAATGAACTGTAACCTCTTAATAGAACTCCTCGGAGAAAATACTAAAAAAGTATGCACTTCAAGTATTTTAACCATTTTTAATACATACAACAATGTACTACTGCCAGCATCAACGCGGAATTTATCATAACATACAACACATTATCTGCAACTATAATTTGTAGTTTATTTATATGTGTCCTCATTTGCGTGCAACCAGGACATAAAAAGTGACACAAAGAAAATCGTTTGATTAGATTGTGTTGCGAGAGAAAGATATTAAACCGTACTTTCTCTTATTCTTGTTTTTATTATTCATCCTGCTTATTCGGTATACCTTAACACTTCGAATGCCACGCCGGTTATATGTATGTGACCCACATATTGTTTTTATCAAAGTCGAAAATAAAATTTTACTGCAATCTGTTAAATAAACCAAATTTTATTGGGACCTAGGGTGAGGGACCCAATTACTGTGGGGGTGCCAATTGCTCTGTCCATATTTATTAAACTTTTTTTTAAGGTATCATGAATAATAAAAGAGAGATATTAAATTCCTTTCATTGAAATCAGTTAGTATGTATGTTATATATCTCTTTTGTAATATTCGTTATGTTTTAAAAAGAAATATAAAATTAATATAGGTACAGTAATTGGGTGCCTTACCCTACGAGGTGTGAGAATGTTACAAAATTCAATTCTAGTATTCAGTACTTATACAATATATTATTAAGCAAGTTGTTTTTGTGTCGTGCGATTTTTATACATCGGTGTGCCACTTAACGTGTTAAATTAGTATTTATATCGATGTTATCCTTAACCATTTTTTGATACTTTTTAATCCTGATTACTTTGATAGACGCTACTCAAACTCAAGGTGTTGTTATGAAAACTAATCTCAAAAAGTCACTTAATTGTTACTGCTTGTGATGACTGGTTTAATACTTTGAAAAGAAACATAAACCTAATCGAGAAGTTTTATATGCTTTTGGATTTATCTGGAGAAAAAAAGATGCGAAGCTAATGGATTTCGCCCTCGTATCTCCAATGGAAGAGAGGATAAAGGTTTCGAACTTCCGAAAGTAGGGGGCCGAGTTCGATTGTGCATGCTTATTCTTTCATCCGAGAAAATCGAATTCTATGGAGAAAATCTAATACGAAGGAAATAATAATTTCAGAGCAGATAAAACTGAAAGACTCATAGGTTCTGTATTTGTTTAACATCAAATGTAAAATGACTATCGTACTAACTTTTTCTGTATAATGGAAAGAGAGGATGATTAGATTCCAGATCTTTATGCAAAATAAAACAATTGTGCATCGATTGCAAGACGCGGGAGTTAGATATAAGTTTATATTTTCCACCAATAATTTTAATGTAGTAGAAATAATACATTATTACTCTTAAAATCTTTTAATCTATTCACTGTTGTAAATTGCAACTACTCAGTTTTTTCTCATAAATGCATAAGATGCGGAGTTTCACGTGTACGTAATGAATGCGTAATCGTCAACATGTTCGATTAATTGAATATCAAAGTATGTGCGTTTTACATATCAGTCTTTTAAGCATTTTCATAATAGCTAAAATATGCCTGACTTTTTCAGAATGTTTAATTGAAGACGATAACAGAAATTACAGAAAAACCCAAGTTTCTTTGTCACCCCAGTACTACTCTACGTGTCGACATTTAGGGATGAAAATTGGTACAAAGTATTTTCTATCGAATTATTTATTGCAAATTCAATTTGAACTGGGGGCACTTTTGACAATAATAATAAATATTTACCAATCACATTTACGATATCTTATTCTGGCCGATTATTAAACGTGTGTAGAAGATAAATAATTTTCAAATTTAAATCATTCTTTCTGATTGTAATAAAACAATTCTGCATAATTTGGGACGTAAATGATATAGGGTTCATTGACTTCTAGTGCTCTTCTTTCAAGATTATTTCAGTGATGGCGGAGGCTTAGAAACTGGCTACTTTACTTTAAAAGTCCTCTGGATCGAAATATAATTGTGGCGATGTAATCTCTGCTAAATAGTAAAACAGCTTACAAGGAGTGCGAATGCTTTATCTTGGATCAAGTTAAATTTAAATATGTAGGTCGACACACCGTCTACACGAAACGCAACAAAAAAGTTTATGCATATCGCTACATGACTGTACCAGGTAACTATAGTTACCATGTAACTAAACTCTTGTTTTAAACTTTGTATCAAACATATGTTGAAATATTGAGGTACAGCTACACTTCATTAAACGTTATCTTGATAATCTCATCTTTCCGAGTTTATAAATTTTTGTTCGTGTACCCATTACCGCACAGAAGCTTGGAAACAGATGAATAATATTTGAGAAAGTCAATTTAGAAATTCTTTATTTAGACAAATCTATTCGTTGTCTACTCGAAAATACTCGAGTTGTCTTCGCATAAAAATGATTCAGAGGAACATTAAAATAAATTCTGAAATATTTTGCACATTAATTTCAGAAAACATTCTTTTCTTCAATTTTATCCTGTTGTAAGGAATTTTTGTTTATCAAAATATAGAAGTATAATTACGTGTACAGAGTGATATTGTAATGTTTTTCTTGTAATTCGTTAGTAGAGATTATGTGGGTAATAGACTATTAGAAATATATAATTTTCCATAGAAAGAATGTAAACGTATGTAATGTGGTAAACATATAACATAGGTGTTTATTCAACCCAGCACATGGGAAAAATCGATAATTTGTGAAAAATGTTAGAAAACAATGTTTTCCTGGCAAGTGGACAAAGTGTGCAACACATTTTGTCGCAGGTGATCGCTTTAACATATTCATACAGTTAATTTGTTTATCAAAATGTACTTTCATTTACTTTCAAACTTTTGGACGATGTGTACGTTCAGCTGGTTGGCCATGCTCACGGAAAATTATCATTTTGTGCTATACCGTTTACAAAAGAGCCTAAGTAAAGAGTTCGGGGAAACGTAAATAAGGAGAAACTGGTTATTTATTTTCTTGTCTGCGATCGATCTCAGTCGAGCGCTCAATGAAAGCTTTCCGAGAGAAACAAGTTGAAATGTCGAGGGTTTTAAAGTAGATACCGTACAATCCTGATATTGCTACAAATCAGCGTTCAATATCGTTCAAGATATAGAACCTTCATATTTTAGTTTTTTGCCAATTTCTGAAATGAAATGTTAAAAAAATGCTATAATATAAAATTCGAGAGAATTTAACACGATTTTTATTTGCTTTGGATCTACAAAGGCTGTCCCCATTAAAAATAAAATTTTATTTCATTCCACTTTCTTAAAATGTTTCTATAAAAATTGGAAATTGCATAAACATCCGATGTCTACCAATGACACTGTCCAACGCATAATTGATCTTTCACTAGCCGTTAGATGATTTTTGTAGATTTTGATGTATTGAATACGAATCTGTACATTTTTCTTTATTATCTTCAGTTTTGGAGAAGTTTGATTTTAAGAAAGAAGTCAAATTTTCAATTTCAAAAACTTTTAAACCTGCTCGAATAAAATGATACATGTTGTGACAATGTTGCAGACATTTAAATATATTGAAATAATATTTAAGCTCTCTTCAGGAACGAATTTTTTATTTGATTTTTTTTGCAATTAAAATATTATCTTTATAATATAATTAATATTATCTCTAGTGAAAATTTTCCCAACAGATTTTAATTACTTTTACTTGGAATCATTTTAATTCGAAAATCTTTTCTCGATATACATACACAGGCTCACGAAAGTATTCGAACGAATTTTTTTAAATTTTACCAAAAGACCTGACATTTTTTGAGCAATTAGAAAAATTGGTTTACCGAATGACGTGGAAAAAAGAATTTGAAAAAATTGCAATTGCTAGGAATTAGAAGAGCAAATAAAAAAGGCACTTTGCAAAACTTTTTTATTTGAGCTTGTAATGAAAATTTCAAATATGCGTGTTGTAGAACTATGTCAGTTATAAACATACTGAAAATTTCATCGAAATCGGTTGATGCAGATAAACACGACACGCATCTAAAGATGTTAGAATTTATAGATTTTCAGCAGAAACTGACCAAAAGTCGTGAAAAACTACAATTTTCACCACTCGTGTGTACATTAGTCGATTTCGATGAAATTTTCAGCATGTGTACAATTAACATAGATCTATAAAACGCGTATTTTAAATTTTCATTATAGGCTCAAATAAAAAAAGTTGCAAAAAGTGTCATTTTTATTTTCTCATGTAATTCTTACCAATTGCAATTTTTTCAAAATCTTCTTTGGACATCATTTGGAAAGCCAATTCTTCTAATTGCTAAAAAATGTCAGGTTGTTTGATCCGATTTAAAAAAAGTTATAGTAGTTTAAAGAGCATTCGAATATTTTCGTGAGTCCAAATATGTAGCCGATAAAAGTCCCAGAACTACTTATATTTATATATTTTTGATGGATGTTTGCTGCGTTTTTCAAGTTTGGTCAGAAAGCAATTCGAGACCTTTGAAGCCACGAAATGTGGAAGAGGTGTATCCAGCAATGTCCAATGAAAGAAGGCAATAGAATATTGTAAACTGAATCTCGATGGAATAAGGATTGGGGAAATGGAAAAAAAAAAAAATAAACGTCGCCCAATCAATTATTCGCATCTCTGCTGGCGCCAGATTGTGTTTCTTTACGCCCTCATTGCCAAAACTAACAGGTCGGCGCGACTGAGATGTAGCTATTCTACTGAGAGAGGTATCGACGCTCAAGTGGAAGTACGCCAAATTGTTTCAGCCGGCCACAAAATTCGTTGTACGCACGCTTGCGGCTCGATTATTCCTTTCGCAAACAAACTTTTTGCCACGAGCAATAGTACCTAATTTCGCGCGCTATACGAGGTGCATACAGGGTGTCCTTTACGCAGAGGAACCATTATTTTTTGTAAAACTTTTATAGCGATTAGTAGACATCGGATGTTTATGCAATTTCCAATTTTTATAGAAACATTTTAAGAAAGTGGAATGAAATAAAATCCTATTTTTAATGGAGACAGCCTTTGTAGATCCAAAGCAAATAAAAATTGTGTTAAATTCTCTCGAATTTTATATTATAGCATTTTTTTAACATTTCCATAAGCCATGAATGCATAAAGATCCGCTGTCTAGCGATTAGTCTACTTATACTATTTATACATTTCTTTGTGGTAGGCCCAGATATAAAAGTTGTAAAAATCAACTTTTACTATTTTTTTTTTTACCATTCCGAGCAATTGCAATTTTTCCAAAAATTTTTTTACACCTCATCTAATAAACTACTTAATCCTTCTAACTTCTCAAGAACACTCAATTCATTTGGTCTAATTTTAAAAAACTGTTTCAAATGGCGTTGATACATTTTTATTATTCATTGCACCTACAAATAAATCTATTTTTCGAATAGTTGGCAAATAAAGTACGCTGGAGTTTTGTTTATTTGTTTTGACTCGTTTGAACGGACCGCGTATTTGCATGCGACCCCGTCAATACAAAGTTTGACTCTTTCATACCTCACGAAAGCAAACAACTTTTGAACTCGTAAACTGTCGCATCACCAGTTCTTTCCCATACATTAAATTTTAATATGGCAGAATGGTGCAATGAATTTTAGTCTCACTCATAAAATTATTTCAATTTTGATTAAACTATATATTCATTTAAGTATTTATGATCTTTAGTAACATACAATTTTAGTGAGGAACTTTCAATAAAGTGAATATTCAAAATATTACAAATCATTGTTATTAAAATTATTATAATATTTCGTATACACTTTGCATATATTTTTGCATAAAGATCCGCTGTCTAGTCATAATATTTGAGGTCATTTTTTTATATTAATTAAGAAGGTATCTGTTCCTGTTACAGAAAGCTTTCATTTTTAAATTTTATTAATACAGACGAAAAATTCTCTCATTGGAATTTATATGAGAGCTTTTTTAAAAAAGTACCACATGTGATAAACTCCAGTGTAGCCGATGAAAAAGTTAAGTAATTTTTCGAATCCTGATCAACAGCAATTCACACGCAGCGTAAAGGCAATATTACAATGTACTGCGTGGCTCACGCGAGATATCAAAGTGATGGAGTCAGTAAGCGTTACAGAATTTGAGACTACGCTTTGAATTGGTGGTTCGTCCTTTTCTTATTATCTCTATCAAAACGAATGATTTTTAACACGGGTCTTAGCTGGGGATTGTGCAACGTAGGATTATGGACTAGAATTCAGGACGAATCGGAACATCTTTGAACTTTGAACCATACGGATCTATTATACTTTGAACTTTAGGCAGAATGATCGCTAACTTTGACCACCGGACAGAACAATCGCGTTAGTTAGACCATCCGGATGAACAGTTTTAGATAGTCAAATCAGGAGTCCTATACATAATCCAGACTTTCGTCTGGCAGAGATTTTTCGTACATTTAACACTGCGCACAATACAGTCGCGGATAAAAGAAAGTTCAAATAGTAATGTACAGTCGGGGGCAAAATTAAATGGGCATCCTTTAAAAACTTACAACTTCTTTTTAAAAATTGAACCTAACGACTTCAGTCTCTTTTTCGTTTTGTTAAAATGTTAGAAAGTAATGTATAATAGAAGTAATTAAACATTACAATCTTAATAATTATAAATTGAACATTTTGTCAAACTCGTTTTTGTTAATTATTGCTCTTTCATCTGATTGCTACAATAAGTTGTTGAGAACAGACGTCGTCAACTGACATCTGGCACTCGGCAATCGCGTTGACTAGAAATTACATAAAAGGAGCCGTGAATAATTAAGCTAGCAATAAAGGTTTGATCGATCGTAGACTGTGGCGAACCCCTACAGGTGTCCGTGATATTGTTGTTTAAGTTCAGGAAGAAAGGTGGAACATAGGCGGGTACAGTATTATTTCCGTAACTGTCACAAAATTATCTATTACGTTGATTATCTGTTACGTTGTAGTTCAATTGCATATTTGAATTACATTGTATTTCAGTTATATTGTAATTCAACTACATCGTAATTGAATTGAATAATTCAAACCTTTCAATTAATTCAATTAATAATTATATTAATCGGATGTGTAATTGAAATATTTTAACCGGATGTGTAATTGAAATACAATATAATTTAAATATTTGAATCGAATGTGTAATAGAAATACAATATAAATGAAATATTTTAAGCATATGTGTAATTGAAATACAATATAATTGAAATACAGCTCTGTAAATTATGTATAGCCCTTTCTGCTTTCTATATTTATGTTTGAAATTTTTTTAATTTGTAACGCAGAAGTTATTTTTGTTCAGATATTGTCAATTTATAAATAATAAATTCCTTCTGTTTGAAACCTTTATATGGATTTTTCTCTTACTACCCATGACTTTATTATTCTTTAATTTTCAATTTCAATTTAATGACGTCGTAATTTCCAATTAATGTAATTTAATTATAAAGTAAAAAGTATTTTGTAATTGCACGCCATTGCAATTACGAATTACATTGTAATTTAATTGAATGAAGATCTGAATTATAAATTACAATATGATTGAACTACAATGTAATTCAATTACTTTGTAATTATAATTCCTGGAGTAATATGTATAATTTACAATTATTGACATTGTGAAGACGTATCCATGGGGAATTATTCAACAAAATTATTTTTTGGGGTATATATTATTGAAAAAGTTGATACAAATGTGGATAGACACGTTCTTGTTATTTTTGTAAAATAATGTTAAGTAGCCAGTTTTAGTGCTTTGTAAATCTAGTGTTAAAGGGACATTGAAGTTGCAAAATATGAAAGAAAACCTTGCATCCAATATTCTACATACGAATAATAAAATATAATACTAATGTACTACAAATTACATTATAAAATACTAACGTAAAGTGTACTTACTTCTGAATCTTCTGTATCTCCGTCGGATCCACAGCACACAATTATTGATGCACTCACGAGAATAGGTCCGAATAATTGAACAACAATCACTAAACAACACACACAACGCACTTAACGAAATCGTGACAGTAGACGAGAAGATATTATTCCGACCACGAATAAAATAATACTGCGATTTTAACCGTTCCCTTCCCACGGACGTGTGATACGAAAACAGGGAATTCCGGAGAATAGGGTCGGCGCCCCGCCATAATTTGTTTACCTTGGTTTTGTATCTAGTGTTTATAGACCCTCAACGTCTAACCTGCCAAGGATAATCTGACCCCACCACCTCCGTGGAAGGGATCATTGTTAAAATCGCAGTATTATTTTGTTCGTGGTCGGAGTGACATCTCCTCGTTCGTTGTCACGATTTTATAAAATGTGTTGTGTGTGTTGTTTAGTGATTGTTCAATTATTCGGACCTATTCTCGTGAGTGAATAATTGTGTGCTGTGGATCCGACGGAGGTACAGAAGATTCAGAAGTAAGTACACTTTACGTTAGTATTTTATAATGTAGTTTGTAGTACATTAGTATTATATTTTATTATTCGTATGTGGAACATTGGATACAAGGTTTTCTATCATATTTTGCAACGTATATTAACGATCATTAATGATTTGGTATATAGTATAATTTAATGTGGTTCAAATAAGATACTACTTTAAATCAAATATTTTTATTTTGATAACCAGATAGATAAAATGAACAATTTTTATTTTGTATTTCAAATATTTCCTTACAGTGAAAATAAGTTCCTCAAGTAGTTAATATTCTAAATTATAATTTTTCACATGAGAAGCTATAATAGTTAGCAAAGTATTATTTGTAGTTTAATTACGAATATGTAATATGTTGATAAACAGACTACAATATCGTAATAACATTACAGGCAACAAAATATCATAAAAATATAAGTTACTGTCAACTATTTGAAATACTATTTTACACAGTCGTACACACACCTACTCCGATCACTTTTTGGGATGTTGAAACTTTTTTGCGAATATCTCGGAAACTAAAGCTGAGCGGCGGTAACATGTATAGGAAAAGGTTGTTCAGAATCATGACCTTGACAACATATTTCAAGGTCATCGGTGAGGAAGCCCCTAATGTAAATAATTACCATTAAATTTTCTAATTTTTTCCTTCTCAATATGTTTAGTAAGAGTTGAAAATAATATATAAGAGTATTTCTAAATTCTTCTAATAGTTTCACTGTTTCAAATTACACCTACTCACTTTTGTCATAAATGCATGAAGATCCGCTGTCTAGTAATAATGGATTAAAGTTTCGGCCTAACAGAAAATGTGAAAAAGTTGAAGCGCCGAACGGTTCGGTTCCTCTTTTCTTTTTCGATCGCTGTCTTTCTCTAGGTTCGGCAGAGTATCAAGAATGTACATATGTATCATATCTCTACTGGAACTGCCGACCCGACGACAGACCCGACGACAGGACAGAGAGACGGAGATAACGCTGCATTGCCACCGCGTTCGAAATCAATCAATCAATCGCGTACGATACTCCTACGACTCGAGTTAACTCAAGGCCGCATTGATTTAAGCGCGAGCGTGCAAGCATCGATTATCAGGCTCCTGTTCGATCGACGTCTCCGGCAGAGTTCTCGCGGCCACGCAGATTCGACCTTTCCGGATAATTGGCTCAATCGACGTAACGACAAGCAACAGCATTCGATTTTCGTATCACGTTCGGCGAAACCGGAGAGGAGAGGAGAGGAGAGGCCACTGGCAGAGGTTGCTTTCGTGCTCGGCTAATCTCGATTAGATGTATCCTCGATGGAAGGAGCAGAACAATCTGTTGAACGATTTTTCCGTTGTTAGCAAACGGTGTAGCCGGATAACGAGGTTAAAACTGCCCCCAGTTCAAATTGAATTTCCAATAAGCCATTCGATATCTTATCCAAAGAAAATACTTTGTGCTAATTTTCAACCGAATATGTCGACATGGGAAGTAGTAATCGGGTGACAAAGAATATCAGATTTCTCCGTAATGTCTGTTTTCTCCTCTTCGATTGATAATTCGGTAAAAATCAGGCTTATTTTTTAAAATTCGGTTTCGAAGCTAAAAATTTTGAAAAATTCACACATGTGCATTCTAATAGTCAAAACAGGCCTGATTTTTCAGAATTTTCAATTGAATACGATACGAGAAATTATGGAAAACCCTGATTTTCTTTGTCACCCCATTACTGCCCCCATGTCGACATACAGAGTTGAAAATTGGCACAAAAAGTATTATCTTTACATAAGTTGTCGAATGGTCAATTGCAAATTCAATTTGGTTTGGAGACACTTTTGTGATCTGCTTATCCGGCTATACTAATTTTTTCTGGTTTACTTCAGATGGCCCTGATAATCTGAATTATTATTTTCACGATTTAAGAAAAGAGGAATTGACACTGCAAAGGCGACAAATGGGTGGAGGAGGAATAATGATTTGGACAGCTATAGGATATCATGGAAGAACTGAAATTGAATTTATTTCCACAAAAATAATCAGCAGGAAATACATAGATGTTACTGATAAGCAACTATCAAAACATACTCGGTTCATAGCCAACCAAAAATACATTTCCCAACAAGACAATGCAGCTGTGCATTCGGCAAAGGTAGTACAGGCCTATTTTAAAAATAAGGAAATAAACGTTTTACCATGGCCAGCGCGATCTCCTAACTTGAATATCATTGACAACTTTTGGGGAACACTAGTCAGGAAGGTTTATTCTAAAGGAAACCAGTTTAGTACTGTAGAACAATTGAAAAACTGCTTGAAATTAACGATTTTAAATTTTTCGCGAGGTCAGTGGCCAGCGAGATCAACTGACTTGAATATCATTGAAAACCTTTGGGGAACATTAGGACTAGGAAGGTTTATTCTAAAGGAAACCAGTTTAGTAGTATGAAAGAAAAATAAGCAAAAAACGATTAAAAACTTGTATAAATCTATTCCAAAAAGAATGTTACATGTTAGAAAAAATAAAGGTGGCAACGAAAAATATTAATAACCGACAAAAATGAGCTGTACGTGTTAATTTTTTACAAAAACATTGCCTGTCTTATAATTTTGTCGCAGTTAATAAAAGGTAAGTTTGTGTTACTAACGAAAACACTGCGTTAAACGACGTCTCGAGAAGTAGCTAATAACTAGACATCGGATCTTTATGCATTTATGGCTTATGGAAATGTTAAAAAAATGCTATAATATAAAATTCGAGAGAATTTAACACGATTTTTATTTGCTTTGGATCTACAAAGGCTGTCCCCATTAAAAATAAAATTTTATTTCATTCCACTTTCTTAAAATGTTTCTATAAAAATTGGAAATTGCATAAACATCCGATGTCTACTAATAACACTCTGTGTAAAAGACGATGAAGTTCTTTCAATTTCTTTCGGTACCGTTCGCATCCGACGTTGGAGGAACCACACGTTCGTTTCCCTCACAATCGGTTCTTTACGAAGTAACTATTTCTTCCGGCAAGCGTATCCGTAGCCGTTTCGTCGCTCACACGGGGGCCCACGTATCTCGCGTGGTTCGCGTGCATTATCTGACCTCCTTTACGACATCGGTGAGATACGTTGGTATGTTTATGAATCCGGTAATAACGCCGCGTTATAGGGTTCACGAGAGCGAGCATAATAACACTGGCGGAAATTAGAGAAAGGCTCTAACTATTCCTTAAACTGGAGCTTTTTCAACCGGCAATTTCGCGCGTTGTCACTATTCTGACGAAATTCTCTGTAGCCTGTGCGGTGTCGTGGTTTGATGTCATTTCGTGTTTTATAGTCCGATGTACCAACGTCAACGACGACTGAAGTTTACACGTCTGTCGGTGACATTGGAGTGTTGACTAAAAATACAGAAGCGTGTGCGCGTGAATCGCCAGATTAAAATAAAAATTAATCAAAGTGGCCTTTACTGGCGGGGAAAACGCGTAAACTAAAATCCATTGCTGAAAATGGACCTTTATCGTACACCGTATTCAATTCTACGTGAACCCGTGGAATTCAATTGTGAAGAACAACTGCTAAGTCGCGTATCTGCGAACTACAAATGCTACGCATGCCATTCTAAGAATCATACGCAAATCTTTGCGGCAGGTACGTACGAAATGAACAATTAAAAACGAATCTAATTTTAGCTTTGGGGCTCATCAAGGTCAATGATTTTTTACTCGGAATTCGACATTCTTCCATGTTTCGGTATAATACATATGGTATTCCATTGAAAAAAACAAAAAACTAAATACTTTTAGAAAGAAAAGAATACTTTTTCGTACAACGCATACTTTCGAAGCTATATGTGCCCATAATTATGAAAGTGGTCTAAGTAAAAATTAAAAAAAAAATGAATTTATCACTTGTTTCACACGACATGATTTGGGTGGACAGTTGGGTTGACAGAACAAGTTGGGTGGACCGCCCTGTATATCTAACGACCTTATGGCAAACTGTTTTATATTTTGAAGTGTATGCGATTGCAGCAATTGCAGTATCCGATGAACTCTCGTCAACGAAGAATTACCAGTATAATTGCAGTTACGTGCATAAAAGTGGCTTCCAGCTAAGACGGAAAAAAAACATGACTTTGGGAATTCTTTTAAAGCTAACTATAAATGTAATCATTTAAACTTAATTTCAATGTAAATCTATACATCCGTGTTTCGCTAATATGCGGCATTTTTATAGCGATGCGAATGATATTTATAAAATATACAACATATAGAAGCTACAAACGAAGTATTACAATGTTGTGAAGTTCAAGTTATTTGTCGAACCAGTAGCTAAACGAAAATCCTACAAAATGAGCATTATTTATTTAATTGAATAAATACTAGACCGCGGATGTTAGGCATTTATGGTAAAAAGGAATGAGTGGAAAACAAAGTTGTAAACACATTAGATGAATCGAAGAATGTTGTTACATTATGTTCGACTTGTTAAGATTATTGAAAGATGAAATTTATTATTGTCAAGCTTCCATTTCTTACAATCGACTTAGAAAAATTTTATTTTACATCGAAATCCGCAGTCTCCTAGTGATTACTATGCTGCGAATTTAATGTCTTCACAACAAAAATGTGTAGGTGAAATACAAAACTGTATAGACATTAAAGGCATTCAAGAATATTATTACGTTACTTTGGATTTATTAAAATAATTAAAAGGAAAAATTTGTTTTTATTTCATTTCTGTCTCGTTTAGAAAATGTTTATTTTGTCTATTTTACAGACACTAACCAAATACGATTCTCAATATAATTAGTGGGGAGCAGGTTTTATACATTTATGACAAAAATGAGCAGGTGTCATTTAAAACAGTAAACACATTGGAAGAATTTATAAATATTATTATATTATTTTCAATATATTGAACAAGTAGAAAAATTTTATTTTGCATGAAGATCCCCTGTCTAATGGATAGTGCTAACATTAATTTTCAAAGTGTATATCTGATCAACAACTTTCTAATGTACTTACGCACCAACGTCTTCATTGTCAGATCTTCATTTCATTTTCACACAATTATTTTCACTTCCACCTTTCCCTACGCCTACTTCCTTCTTTCTTCCGTGAGATTCATACAATATTTATGAAGAAACGCAAATCAATCAATCATACACTCGCTACGCCTTAACTTATCCTGCTCCCTCGCACATATAATTGCAAAACACATCGAATCCACGAAACACTCCATTGATAAACTAATAATGGTAGGAATATAATTTTTGAAAAACCAGTTTTCCATTTAATCATTACCACTACGGTAATGACAGATTTCTTCAAGAAGTTGGAACATTTTGCAAAAACTTTTCTATTACGTTACGACTTAATTACAGTTGATAAATATCTATAAATTGTTTAGGAGAATAAATTTTCAGTTTTTAAAACGAGGCCTATCTAACTCGTTATAGTGTAAATGGAAATGAAACACGAAATATGCTGGAACTTGCTCTGCTCTAGAGCCTAGACTCTAGACAAAGTTTACAATTATCTTGAGAAATACTGAACATGCGTGTTCCATCGGAAATAGGTCAGGTCATGCTATTTGGAAGTAAAGAAGTAGGCGAGAAAATAAAAGATCACATTTCATTTCTTTTTCGTTTTCTACATATCTACATGATCTTTCGAACTGAAAGATTACACAAACTTTCAGAATGTAGGTGTTCTAACACAGTGACAGACAAAAGACATATTAAATAGTAATGTATACGATAACTATCAAAATTTTTGCAAACTAACATTTTATTTGAAAGCAGCAATCTTTTATCAATACTGTGTCTACTCGATGATTGTCCAAAACATGGGCCTGGTCAGGGACCGTTATCGGTTAGAAGATACTATTCTTTAAAGGACGGTGTAAACATAATACGGATCGGGTGTATTGGTGTAAAACAACTACTAATACAATAACAAAACCTCTTTATTTTTCATCATTTTTTTGTACCAATATGTTTGTAGAATTTTTCTGATTAAAATGATACCAAACACGGTATAATTCGGGTTATATTTACACTAGTTTTCATTTGTTTTAATTGTAATGGGAAGTAACTTTCATTGTTTATTACACAAGTAAGTATCATCGGAATTGTATCATAATTGGTAATATTTTCATTAGAAAAATGCCACAAATATGTTGGTGAAAGTCCCATAAAAAATTATGCAAAATGAAGAAGTTTTGTTATTGGATTAGTAGTGGTTTTCTGGTCTCACGGGGTATACCCTGCGGTAGTGGGGATAGTTCTGCGAAAATTATAGTAGAATACAGACTGTATCTACACCATATACAGTACGGGAGATGAGAAAACTACAATAGGGAATAAAAAATTGATAGTTTATTTAAAAGAATGAAACAAGTCTTTACTTGAAACTAGGCGGGCGAAAGTGAGTTTAATTATACATTTTTGATTATAGCCCATTAACTTCTTGTCTTTCCTCATTGTTAAAATAAAATAAAAAATTCTTTGTCTTTAATACATTCACAGAAGAGAGAAGAAAATTGATATTTACTATAAGTCTTCATTTTAAAAGAATAGTATATATAAAAATTCCAATTTTAAACTTTCTTTTGTCCGCCACTGTACGAATTAAATATGAATTATTACATACAAAAATTGTTAATACGGATACAAATTTCTATACTGATTCAATTGTAGCATAAATTTGTATAATACATGACACAAAGATTGTGACCAATGCACACCGTTACATAAATATTTGAAATCACTTTATAAATAAAATTAGACAAGTATTGTGGTTACATTGACGAAGTGGTAACTGTAAGAAGCTGGTGATAAAAAGAAATAAGCAGTACAATTAATTTTGTACTGGAAAATTTGTTGCTGACTTATAAAGTTAAATATTAGATAATTGTTGTTGCGCGAAACGGATGGACTTTTTTAATATGGTAACACAGATGGTAGATTAAACAAAGTGCTCCTGGAATCAATGACACGAATCAAAAGGTCAGCAGAGATACACTGATCGATTTGCGGTCACAGACCCCGACTGTCCATTTGCTAACGCCAAATGTGCTCCACTCGCAACCGTGAAGAACAAAAGATCGATTTTTCTTCTGTTTCGCATAAACTGAAATCAACATCAAATTTCGCCAAACGACGATATTTTGATGTATTTATGAAATAATACAAATATTCTGTTAGAAAATACAAATATTTGGGTGCCATAATTATTATGTACGCGATATAAACGGAAAGGTACAAAGTGACGAACATTTATCGTTAAATAAACAGTATTTGTAATTCTATTACGTATAAAAAGATCAAATACAGCGCGTCACAAAAAATGTATACACAGTTTGAATATTGGTACAGTTATTATTTCCAATTAATTACACCCTGAGAAGAAAGAAAAATCACAGAGTTATGACACATTATACGGTGCATATATTTTTTGGGGACACCCTGTACGCTAATATGCTTCAAACTCGTATTATTACAAATTGTGTGAAATTACAAAAATTACAAACTGTTTCAAATTGTATGAAATTAAGCGAGGAAGAAGTCTGTGTTCGGTATACCAAAATATACCTAAATACAATAGAATATACCAGAATATACCAAAATATACTTAAATAGTCTAGAATATACCAGAAAATACTAGAATACACCAGAATATACCGGAATAGACTAAAATATACCAGAATATACTTAAATATACTAGAATATACTAGAGTACACTAGAATATCCTAGAATATACTTAATTACACAAGAATATACAACAATATACCAGAATATACTTAAATACACTAGAAAATAGCTGAATATAAAAAATACACGAAAGTAGCAACAAAATGTTACATGTATTTGCTGTACTGCGGCCTACTCTCACACCTCTGAGATACTGGCCCGTAGGTTTACCCGTAGCTGTTCCCAAGGGCATCGGCGGGCGCCCTTGCCCGCTAATAGACATGCGAGCAGCTTTGACTTTAAAGGGTCAACGAAAGTTCATCAATTTTAGTCACTCGAATACAATTCTCAGGTAAGAAGTTCTCTGGTACGTAAACTAAGTAAGAAAAATGGTGACCGTATAAAGTAACATGGACAAATTCGGACCTTGTGAAACTGTAAAGTGGAAAAGTTTGCAAAAAACAAGATCGGTAAAACTTGACACACAGAGTTTCCGGCTTTTTCGTTTGTTACACTATGAATGGCAACTCCATTAATTTCGCTGGGATCCATTGTAACCCTCGGTATAGCCGGCTACAATCAACTGACAACACCTCATTCTTTTAAGTCTCTGGTACCACCGTTTGCTCGATCCTCTATTTCTCTCGGTTCCCTGTTGTTAGGCAGCATAAAGGCAGAAATTACTGAACTTCCCTGAACTGAAAATTACGTTGTATCGTTGAAAACGTCAGCGGTTTCGCGTAGGCGTTGTTCGAGCTAATAGGTGTCCCGTTTTACGATGGACTTCGAACGAACAGCATGTTACGCTTAAGCTCGTTGGCTGCTGTAAAAAATTTTATTTCCACAAAAGTAACAATAAACTGTGTAATATTGTCGTTGGACCTAGCACTGTTGCCGCACGTTAACATTTTTATAGTTCGATTATCCAGAGTTTCTTAACGGGAACGTATAACTGATATTTTTCCTTGCACTTTGAGTTCGAAAACAATTTTATTCTACACACTTTTTGCTGAATTTAAAATAATGAACGAAATATTGGAGAGATGCGTTAAATATTATACAGGGTGTATCAGCCCTTTCAAGAAAGTATGGTTTTGAGACACCCTGTATAAAACGGTATAGCCGGATAACTAAACCAAAATGATTTTGCTTTTCAAATTGCTACCCCTACCACAAGGGTAGTTCCATGGTGATCACGGTTCAATGAATCGCACTCTATTTCTTCTGTGATGCTTAACAAAAAATTAAAAAAAAAATTAATGAACATTCTACCCGATAGACAAAACGACAAACGACTGTAAATTTTTTCCGAATTTTTTACTGCAAAATCGATTTTTAAAACGTTCCAGAAACGTAAAATTGTTGATTTTATATATTGAAGTTGCTAGATGTGCACATTTATATTACCGTGTGGTAGTTGTGTCTTATTATGGTTCTTAACGTGTATTTTCTTTTCATTTTCCATTTTTAGGATACCAGTTTTATATAGATGCAGCGGTGAGCTATGGAATTTTTGGGAACCCTGTCGAATGGTTTAAAGATCAGTTTCGAGGCATATACAAGGTGTTAAAAAAAATCACATCAATATTTATATGATATATAGGATACACTGTACTGAGTAAAAAAGCTTTCATAAACATAGGTCGAAAGGTCAACCGTTTCTGAGATATAAACATGTTTGTTTGCCAGTATCATGATTGATTGACTTTACTACTGATTCTCAATGAAATCTACTGTCTGCACTTGAGTAGGAACATTCAGAACGCGGTTTATAAACACTAAAGTAAACATCGCATGTGACACGTGGAAAATTTTCTGTAAACATCGAAAATTCAGTAGTAAGTCAATCATGATACTAGCAAACAAAAATGTTTATATCTCAGAAACGGTTGACATTTCGACCTACCTTTGCTAAAGCTTTTTTACTCAGTACAGTGTATCCTATATACAGTGGCGGACGTATACTTATGAACATAATCATTTTCAACCTTTTATTTATTTTATAATACAACTTATTGTCCATGGATACGTACAATATATTTTATTGGAAATTAATAGGAAATACAACAAAATAAAATGACAACATTTCGTGTGCTAAATTTCAGCGACACGTACTTATGAACATCATTTTCTAACTATATTTTCTTGCCTTTTTTTGCGTTTTGGAACTTAATTTAATATTTTTTAGCATATCCCTTATTTTGTATCACTTCAGCACAACGTCCTGACATAGAATTCATTAAACGTATACATCTATCAACTGGAATGGATTTCCAAGCTTTTTCAATCGTCTCAAATAAATCTTGGATATTTTTTGGTTTTTGACGTTTTATTTCATGATCGACATCAATCCACAGCATCTCTATAGGATTAAGATCCGGAGACTGTGCAGGACATTTCGTGATATTTGATTTTTCTTTCTCTAAAAATTCTTTCACCACACATAATAATAATCATTATAAAATAAATCCAATCATTTGGCATTTTGTCTTTAACAAATGGAAGAAGAACATTTTTCACAATGTCTAGATATACTATGTTGGTTGGGACCCATCGAAAGATGGGTGACCGCCCATAGGTGTGTGTGAACCTATAGAGGATTGTGTAACCCTGAGGGGAATAATAATAAAGAATTGAAAATTGAATTGACACTTTGATCCTCGTGTCGGTTGGATAGTTTTTGAGACTCTGGATATTTGGCTGGCATAACAAGCGACTCCGATCGATCTGTTTGGACGAACGAACCTTGACACGCATCATGTGATATATCAGCATTTAGAGCAAAACAATTCGCGATGCTTTCGACGAATTTCGTTCTAGTTTCGCTTCCCCGAAGGAATCGAGCATTGTTGGTAACATTGCGAAGGGAGCATTCTCGAGCATCGCGTGACTGGTTGGCGAACCGAAAATTTCGATCATACGACAGTGCAAGTGAAGCTACTTGGATTACTTTGTTACACGGTACCTGGAAGAGCGTTTGTTCGCATGGGAAAAGGGAGCTCTGCTCTACTAACTATGTATAGCTGCTATAAGGGGCCTCCTCCTCGCGGCTCGGTCGTCGCTTAAAAATGTGTTCGTGCGCGAACCAAATGAATTATTTATGCGATCGTTACCGACCGCGATAACTTCCCTTAATGGACACGCCACATTTCCATCGACTATCGGAACGCGTGATAATAACAAAAAGATCATTGTCTGCGATGTTGTTATTTCGCGAAACGTAATTAAACGCGAGAAAACCCGAGGATTGGATTTGCGATTCTCGAATACTAATTCCGTGAAATATTGGCTTGGCAAGAAAGCAATTTCGGTTTTTACAAATTGATGGCGTTATGTGTCGTTTCAATAAGTTCTGTTAAGGTTACGATTTTTCCTTTTCGCATTTGATAACTGATAACTTTTCAGTCTACTTTCGAATTTGTTTACAATTGTGGATTCAGTGTCAATTTAAAATGGACTGCAGAAACGCACCTTAACGATACATTTTGCTTTTTTATTCTCATACAGAGAAAAAAGCTGTGAGGCTCAGAGAGAGAGATATGCGAAGTTTATGGTGTTGATTGCTTAACGGAACGCGCGTGTCAGAATCTTTTTTAAAATTCTGTTGCGGAGATTTTTTACTCAAAAATATTGGGCATTCCATTTAAGAAATTGAAGGTGGCCCTCATATTTCGATTAAAAAAAAAACAAAGTAACAAAGAACAGGTTTCAGCACTGTATGTTCCTCCAGAAACCATGCAAAATTTGTTCGTATAACAAATAACGTAGGAGTTATTCGAAGTTGCCGTGTTGCGAGACTCACTCTGTTTACGTTGTTCTTTATTTTTTATTATAATTTGGATGATACAAAATTAGTGGAAATTAAAATACTACATATAGGAATTGTGTATTTTTAATATAACGTATAAACTGTTTCTTTCGAAAACTACAACATAATTTTATTGCCCAAGAACTATTCTATGAAAAATAGGAATCATTTTATTGTACATAAATGTATCCTCGATGAGCTTAATCAATTTGTCACACACAGACTCTATGCTATATAGAATATACAAACGATCAATTTTTTGAGATCGCTTGTCAAAAATTATGCACAGAACTAGATATTTTGCAGTCCTAATGTTTCTAATGTATGTGCATCCTATTTCTCACAGTTTATACTTATTTAAAAATCAAAATTAAATACGTTCCATGTAGAAAGTAATTTTGTGTCATGGCTTTTACATCTTTATTTCTACTGCCTCTGATAAAAAAAAAAAAAAATGGACTTTTAGGATCCTTTCGCACACGAAATCAAAAGTCTGGATCCCATACTCTGAATCAGTTTCGTACCTTTAATATTTCTCCTCACCCTGTTTTGGTAACTGTTGTGCTGCAGTTTTCGTGCTTGGTTTTTGAAATTTTAGGTCCGGGTATCCTCATTTTCACAGTGTTTGTTAATTTTCAAAACTGGAAAGTTGGCCTCTGTAGAGTGGATGAGACCAGCACCTCCAATGTTTACGTTGCAAGCTTTACCCCAGCAGGACCTTGTCCCTGAGACTTTATCAGCGTTGCCTGCCCTTATTCTAGACCTTGGCAACCTTCCAGTCTCAATGTCCGCTAGTTTTCATTACAGGATGCCTGGGTTACATAGTCTAGACAAGCTCAAGTGATATGGTTACATTACATTAGACACAGTTTTCAAACAAACCACTTTGTTTCTTAAATGGAAAATTTTATTTTTCATTTTCAACGTTTATTCAACCTAAACGTTGATTAGCTTAACTTATTCCATTGTGAGTGCATCGATTGAAAAACTGTTTTAATAATATGATATTAGATCTTGCATTACATACTTTTTTTTAGTTTTTTTCAGCACATCAATGATAAGAAAATTCAATTTCTACCATTACACAATAAGAAAAAAATGATGTAATTCATTGAGAGTATACGTTGATTACAATGGTGCTTAGTTTAATCAATTTGTTTAGTTAGGAAAAAAGTTGCGGTTGTTTAAGGTTACTATTAAACATTCCATTTGACATGCAGTATGTAACAATAAACAAATTAAACAATATAATATATATGCAATGATACGACTCAAGAAAACAAGGTCATATTAGGCATGTGTTTCTATGAAGTTTTCTTCTTACTTTAGTGTGCTGAATCAGCGTACTTTCCACGTGTTCTGACTCAGCCTGTATATCCTGCATGTGTTCAACATACATATGCTTTGTGCGAAGACTACTATTGTACATTTATATTGAATGTATGTTCTATTTTGGTCGACTACAATGAATTTACTTATTTACTTACTCTTGAACATTTCTCGTAACTATAGGTCATAGTACTGCAGGTAAATGTGATGTGGTTAGAACAAGTAAAATATAGGGTAAGGAACCAAATAAAAGAAGAAAACAAGTTAATATATTAACTGATTTTAATGAAAACATTTTATATCTCTTTTTTAATATTCATTATAGTTTAAAAATAAGTATAATTAATATAGGCACAGTAATTGGGTCTCTTACCCTATGGAATTAAATGCTTACAATAATTGCTCTTCTTAACTGTTTCGTTAAAATTGACGAAACGAATATGTTGTCATTGCTGGTAAACGACATTGAAAATTTGATAATAGAGCGTTTAAGAAAGAGTACAGTGAACATATTTTTAAGAGTGTTTTAAATCTTGTTTTTGGAGAAAACAAATTTAAAATTGTTTAATTAACAACGGAATAATGTATGGTAATCGTGTTAGCAATCTTCGTAAAATTCTGGACAGTTTTTCATCTGAAATGGGAATGTGTTATCTGAACGACGTAGACGATCATAACGATTACTTTTTCTTCTGAATGTTACTGAACTTTCTTCGCGGCGGCAATAAACAGGCGATGATTTGTTTGCGTGAAACTGAACTCCCTCGGAGTTAATATTGCGTGGTAAAATTGATATCAGATTTTCTCGTGAAATTTGCGTGCGCTATCTCGATCAAGATTGGATGTAAGAATTCCACGTCATATCGAAAGATGGAAATGTATTTAGAATTTTAAAAGTAATACAAACAATATTCAGGAAAAGTGGATGTATTTCATGTTTCCCTTTATACCTTTAGAGATAAACGATACTAAGCTAACAATTTATTAGTTTATTCAAATAGTAACGTATGTAAAAGTTAATTAAACTTTTCTAGGCGTATTAATCAATACGATTTAATAATTAGATTGCGGATCGTTAAGTAAATCTCCATTTTATAATATGCAGAATGAGAAAAAAAAATATTTTTGGAAAATTCCTTCCGTTATAGAAACAGTAAAAGTACTATTACTGTATCTTGGTATGGATACGTATTTCTTTGGATTTTATAGACTTGTTCATGCCATTAACGCTGTTTTTTAAAATTCGTAATAGGAAAAAAATTCCAAATTGTTTCTTGCGATTGTTATCATATAAAAATGGTTTGAAAGATTGCAGAACAGCAGAAAATGATTGAATAATTAAGTTTGTTTATTTCAATATAAAATATATCATTATTAACGTTGGGCTTACTACACTATATTTCACAACGTTGCAAAATTGAACAATTATTGTAGTGAACTTTCTGCTATGAGAACTACTGGGGTAAGGGACCCAATTACTGTGGGGGTACCGATTACTGTGTCCACATTACTCACTCTTATTTTCAAAGCATAACAAATATTAAAACAGAGATATATACCATATATATTAACTGATTTTAATGAAAAAATGTAATGTCTCTTTTTTAATATACATTATGGCAGTAGGCACAGTAATTGGGTCCCCTACCAAACGACTGTTCAAGCAGAAGGTTTTCAAATATTTTTTTCCGTTAATACTATTTCTGTCGTGTAATGTAATTGCGCAGTACGGTAAACGAGTTAACTATTTATGATTTGCGGAAACGTACGTAAAAAGGATTCTTTAATTACCACTAACTGGTGTAACAAAAATAGTTCGCGGCGGCGGCGGCAGCGTTTTAGCTTCTACACTTTACGATTTTCCATGCGCATAAATTTTCGAACGTTCTCCAGGTTTCGCTTAAGTTTCACTTGATAAATCATCGCTTGCGTGTCGGCGCTATTTTGTTTCGCGAAGCAATAAAGATTATTTGTTATTACTGTCTTGGCCGAGATATGCGTGTCGCGCTCCTGTCCGGCATGCTTGTTGCTCTGGCACATCGATTTCGTTTTCCCCTGTACTTGTCCGGAATTAATAATTGATTTCCGTCGCCGCTATATCTTCTTTGTCCCACCGTTATTCTCTCGTTGAGTGTTTAATCAATTTTATGAAACGTTACATATTAATATCACGCGAAATGCTACGTATCTAGTAAATTATCTTCGTCCTTACATCACGAGCAACAAGTGCAAATTTCAACTGTATGTGAATAAAACCGGATAATTACCATTCAGTACATTAAACCAGTAATAGTAGACTCTTGTACGTGTCCTTCTTTGCGTATAATGATTCTAAAATTTTATATTGTGCAGAGTGACATTTCAGACTTAAGGGAAAAAGTTATATTCTTTCTCTCTCTCTCACTCTGCTAGTACCGAATTAGTCACGTGTCATTGTGATAGATGGATAGGTTTTTTTAATAAATATCCACAAGTCTGATTTAAGACTGTGTGAGTTATAATAAGCACTTCTGTAATACCTTTAACAATAAAGATAATATTTTCATAATTAAACTGACTTTTCGTTAGTATACTTGGTTATTTGAAATTTGTAACAACCATCTCAAGCTCGTAGTACATTGTCACAAAATCATTCCTAAAGACAATTTAAATTAACTTTCAGTAATATTATATAAAGGCAGACGCATAAGTAGTTTGCATTAGACTTGTCAAAATGACCATCTCGGGAGCTATAACTTGTAGAAAAATCAAAGTAAAAAATTTATGATAACCTAATCGTTCCCCCTGTATGAAAAATAGATTTAAGTATTTTTGCTGGAATGAAAGTAGAGAAAAGTGTTTGAAGCAGAAAGTTGTACCGATTGATAAAGAAAATATGGATTATTTGTTTCGACAAATTGTCAATTTGCTTAACAATATTTTCAATATTGCCGGTGTTTTTAAACGACACCATGCATTGCGAATTTCAAAATGTTGTAGTTGCTGTTGAGACAAGTTCATTAATTTCGGTAGTATCTAGGATTCAGAAATGTAGGTTTAATTAGTGAAAATATTAGCGAGTTTAATTTATCTTCTCAAGACATTAAGTATTATTAATAGCACTAATGTGCGACGTTGATAAAAGATGGCTTTCATCGAACAATTATATGTTCAATCATGTATGCTTGATATTAGTACGTGCACAAAAAGTAAAATAGTGGCGTTGATTTGCATTTATAGCGGAAGTACTCGGATCCCAAGGACGTTTGAAGCTCATAGCAAACTAGGCCATTGAAGTTGTCTTGACATTAACTACAATACTGTGAAGTTCATGGTGGCTTTTAAAAGAATGTCGACGAGTTTCGGTTAACCTTGAAAAGCCTGTTATATGAAAAATTGATTTCTATTTTTCAGCAGTATTTGTTTTCAACATTTGCTTCTATTTTCAATCTTAATAAAGATATTTACGTGGTCCGGTTTTTCGTAACTCACTCTGTATATGCATGTAAGTCAGATATAAGAATATTAGTTTATCTAAATTAAAAAAAAATATTTTATTTACTTGATTTAGTCTAATTTGGATTGTTCACTGTTCAGTACAATACTTTTAGCAGTACAGTGTACGTGTATGTACTTACTTATTCATCTTACAAACTTTACTTAACAGCCTGTAATAAAACAGGTGTTTTACTACCTATTGTGGCGTATACGTTAATGTTGATGAAAATGTTACTTATATCGTGCTAACATTAACAAAAAGTTTGACAGCCTTGAAATTCTCGGTATTTTTATTAAATCGTGCCGTAAAGAACATCAGAATTCCAAGAACTTTTATAGACTATTTGTTCGTAGCAGACAATGTTCGAAAATATAGTTCCATGCGACATTATTATCAAATACGAAAATCGTCTACTTCATTTATCCAGAAAGAATACGTCTCAAATTTACTAATATACTAAATATTTTCTAAAATTATAAATTCTGTTAGCCTTTGTCTTGTAAAAGATATTAAAATTAGTAATATTAAAATTAAACACTTATTTCTCATAGAAATACCGTGTTAAATGAAAGATCCATAAAATGTTACAATAAAAATTTAATCACTTCTCATTCTCTATGAAAATATGCATCGATAGATGGTTTATTTAACTTTCTTATCCTATATACTAGCGTTGATTTTCGAATAAAAATTGCTTGGAAAATAAAAACTACTGTTTTATAATGTCATATGTATTTCTAATCACTTCTTTGTTAAAATTTAAACAATTTAGCTACAAATGCAAAGCGAAAAATTGTTAAAGTAAATATTTCTCTTTTATAAATAATAAAATTTAATAATATCTTGAGAAGTAATCGAGTAATAAGTTTAACTTTTAGCACTCGAATGGTGACTTTAGGGCACCACTAAAAAATGCTGTATCATTACACAAAATATTTTTTACATTATTAAATTTGTTTGTATTTAATAAATTAGTAAACATTTCAGTATTGTGCGAGTAAATTACACCATTTTTGTATGTATAACATGAAGATGTACGTATGACATGAGTGCAAAGGGTTAATAATAAAGTTTAGGAATTAATACCGTATTTCTCTGAACTTTGAAAATGACGTAGGCCAGTTTTGGAAAGATATTATATTTAATACTGCTACCACTATACATGAAAATAGAAAGACAAGGGATATTCTTCTGAAGGACTGAAGCTAAGCAGGAAAGGTGTTTGATACTTTATTGAGGATTTCTATACATTAGCAAAATTAAAAGAAATTAAAGTTTCTTAATTGCCGAAGCTCCCTTCTTACTTTGATTATTGTTGCAAATATGTCATTATTGAATATTGCAATTAAATGCTGTAATAAGAAGGCAGCTCGACTGTTTGGTAATTTTCTTAAGTATTCTTTAGTATATTCTTGAGTATTGTCTAAAACTTCCTAGAAATTAATTGTCACCCGACATGTTCATTAATAATTATTATACTGAACCTGAAGCTTATACCTCTCGTACTGTTCCAATAAATACAATTTATATATTGGGGTTTATGCTGTTTTTATTATTTTTGCATAAAAAAATCTGTGTACTCTAAGTATCCATAAGTTCGTGTGCAAAATTTCAATACAAAAATTGTAACAGGTCATTTTAAAAAAAATTTCTGAACATTTGTTGGTAAAACGGTGCGCCCCCTTAAGAAACCGGAATACAAATAGACTAGTAAATGGAATTTATGAGAACGTTCTACAGTGGCAAACATAAGAAAATTTAAAATTGGAATTTCTGTATATGTGTATTAATAAGTTTAGCTCTATGTAAATGATTTTTCAAAATCTCTGGACAATTTTATCCTCAAGTGCAAAGGAGGATCTTTATCCTCTCACTAACAAAAAAAGTATTATTTTAGGAAACACTTGAAACAAAATCTACTATGAATGTAATGCCTTTCTTTTAGAATGAAATCTAATTCTATTCTTTTGTAACCACTATTTAAGCGTAAAAAAAATGTAGATATACAACAAACATAAATTTTCTTGCCCCTTCAGTGAAATTATTGCAGACAAAGTGTTTCTAATTATTGTAACCACGATAATAATCGTACGGCAAGTATACCAAACGGGCTAGCTGTAATAGACAGTAACAGGGGTCCTGCAACGTGATAAAACTAATAAAATGTTTCAACATCAAAACTGTAATCATGTAAACTTACTTTTGTCCATAGTTTCTTTACTTTCTACATTGCCTTAAATAAATTATCAATTTTCTATCCCCTTTCGTAGTTTTCTCGCTTCCAGTATTTGGTACGATATAGAAGATAGGGCAAGGGATCCAATTGCTGTGGGAGTGCCAATTACTGTGCCTGTATTAAATTTTATTTTTAAATATAGGTTATTAATATAGAATATAGGATTGCTATTTGAAAATTTAATATACATAGAATTGCTATTTAAATTTTAATTTGTTCAGCATGGTCTTCGGCAACGAAATCCAATACAACTAGTAGACAGATTAGACGGCTGAATATTCACTGGTTTCGAGTGGCACGTGGTATGTAGTAGCACCGCGTATCTCGAACCATTACACATGTACCGAAAACGACGGTAGTGTAATTTCCCTGTCAGGGTTTGATCGATGAACTGTTCAGCAAGGATCGTCGTGAAACGAGTCACCCGAAGATCGTTAGCGCGGCACAATCGGTAATAAAAGTCGCGGTGAATCGTGCGCATACGAACGCGATGGGGACCCTCGGTTCCATTCTTCTGGCAACTCGGCCAACATCGATTTCATTCTGGAGCAATTACTGCCGCCAGTCGCTAGAAAATATGGGACGCCAACCTTGGGAGGTTTGTTCATGGGTGCCGGACAGTCTCGCGCGAACTTCCACGATGGCCACACCCGTCTTCAACTACCGGAACAACCTCACTACTCCTGCCAAATGGAAACTAATCGTTTACCAAAATCTAATAATCGAAAGCGTCGCAAAATCTAATAATCGTTGTCGCCGCGTTTCACCACAACTAAACGAACAAACGGTTCTTGCTTATAAAGGAGTACTAGGGTTTTTTAAGGGATATTCTTCTATATTCCTAGCAATAAATAATGATTTATACTAAACTTGTGGTTATTGGTTCGGTTTTGCTCCTTACTGTACCTGAGTCGTGTCCCAGATAGCACAGAGACGTCTTAAAGACGTCTTTAAGTATTCAAGTATTCAAGACGTCCCGAAACAGACCCCTAGTAGCACAAAAATATTAGATAGATATGTTTGTCAAATACTGAAAAATATTTTTTAAGCCACATTTTTTCTTATGAGAAAAATATTGAATTTGAATATTGTATACATGTACAAGAAATATAAATTGAATGTTTGTTATAACAAAAAAACTAAATGAATAAAAAAAAATTAATGAAAAGAATGTTTTTCAGCATATCCGCGAACATTAACATTTTATGCTTTATTTATTTATTTATTTAATTAATTTATTTATTTATTTATAAATAAAAAAAAATAAATTAAAAGAATGTTTTTCAGCATATCCGCGAACATTAACATTTTATGCTTTATTTATTTATTTATTTAATTTATTTATTTATAAATAAAAAAAATAAATTAAAAGAATGTTTTTCAGCATATCCGCGAACATTAACATTTTATGCTTTATTTATTTATTTATTTAATTTATTTATTTATAAATAAAAAAAAGAAATTAAAAGAATGTTTTTCAGCATATCCGCGAACATTAACATTTTATGCTTTATTTATTTATTTAACTTATTTATTTATTTATCTATTTATTTTGATGTATTACTTTTCTGTGCACTTCTTTGTTGATGGAATATTCAGTTTGATAATCAATTACAGTTTGTAAAGCTTTTCTCTAGCAGTTTAGAATGACTGAAACGTCATGAAATGAGACGTCTTAAAGACGTCTTTGACGAGACGTAAAAACGACGTCTTTTATGAGACGTCTTTTCAGGACGTAAGACGTTCAGACCAAAAATGGACGTAAAACAGACGTCTTTAAGACGTCGAGTGCTATCTGGGGTTATGTTTACACTTTTCGGTGTCCGAGGCCTCTCGAGCTTCGAGGCCCCTCGCGGGATATACCCCGCGACGTTTGTCATCCAGGCCTCGGCGACATATATAGAGAAGTGACTGTACTACCATTAAGGTTTAATTCCAATGCATTGGAATTACCTAGTTGTAAGTTAAAAATACTGCAATCGCACAAAATCTTTGCAGGATCGCAAGAAATTTGAAAATGTCGTTAGACGACAAAATTATACTATAATATGGTAAATTTCTGTGTGAATCGCTTTCGATGTCAGGTATGAATAATGGAATAGAAAACGCCTCTAACAACGAGGCGCCGGCTATAAGTGAACCTCCACACCACTTTAGTGGTTAAATATCCCGTCAGCTAGTGTATTGATTCGCCAATTTTAGCACTCACGAATGATATCTTTTCCTTTTTTTTCTTTCTACACGTGTCGGGGTGAACGTTCCCGAAACTTTAACTTCTCACCTTCAGTTTGACAAAGAAGTCGTTAGCCTGTCAACACTTGGCACGACGTCAAGACTCGTCAACCTCGAACGCCGAACACTTTGCTTTAATGTTTTATCAAATCATTCTATGACTTCAAAGGAAACTAACAGTAGGCACTTCTTCTCGAATGTTATCAACTATAACGATTTTGTCTCTCCTGTACTATTTTTCGAATCATAGTGGTCACGTTCTGTTATTGTCTTTTGACAATACATCACACATGCATTTTTAAAGGAAATAAACTTAGATTTTCGTTTTTATCAAAATAACTTTATTTTGATCACGTTGATTATTACAAATAAAATGAAAATTACAAATGTTATTTCATAAGATAATCAATAAATATGCATTTAAAAGTTACTTCCATTTTTCCTATGCAACAAGTTGTCCGTTTTTTTTTTTTTTTAATAATTGACCATCTTAATGTTTATGTGATTATTAATAATGCGATATGAGACATTGTAAATGCTTTTAATGATTTGTGTCATTTTCGACACAAATTTTGCTGAATAAACTATCAAATAATTGAAAATGTTAATAATTAGTAATCACCAACAATGCACAAGAAAATAATATCAATCATCAGTTATTTTACACTGATGCAAAATAAGAGTTGAAAGTACGTTTCTATCTAATTGATTTGCTAATATCGGATTGTAACAAGTCAATTTTCATTCATTATGGAATTTAATAAGCTTTCTGATATAACAATGATGTCAATTGTGCCGGTAATTATGAAAATAAAAATTCAAAAAAATCTTGACTGTTTACTTATATTGTATTACATTAATTGATTGCGTGAATTATAATTATATTATGGAATATTTTTTAATTATTCAAAAATTGTGTTGTACCTAATTGAAGTTAATCATCTGTTGGTAGACTAATTCTAAATCGTTAATTTGACATGTCTCGCTCGTGAAGAAGTGCATAATTATTTTTCAGTGGTTCAGGTAAGTAAATATACAATTACAAGAAAAGAATAAGACCGTTAACGTCATCAGACGAATCCGATAAAGATTTTTTCGCGGGCATAGCATTAAATAGTTATGAGGTTAAAAGAACCAGCACCAGGCCAATCACGAAGGAGAAGTACAAAAATATGATGGATTTACCGCCATATATGTCATCGATTTATCTAAATCATTTATTTCAACGCATTCAAAATAAACGAAATTGAGAAGAATGTCAAACTAAAGTTGAGCTTTTCATTATCGTACAAGAGCAAGATTAATATTTTGAAATTAATTACAAGTGCACAGCTTTCTATTGCATAAAACGATATTCAAATTGTTGTTCTAGATTTGCTAATAAAACATTGAAGTAAGTAAGAAAACATTGATGCGTTATTTAAAGCCTTTTATGACACTGTTTGTATGTTTCTAGTGTCATGAATTATATAACAGTTTCTTTAAAAGAGTCTGTAGAATCGTTTTCTACACGAAGCTATATGTAAAAAATTTATGTAACTTTTACGACTATAACACAAAAGTATGATGAAATTGAAAGTTTGCAAGAGTCGTATATTGAATGCTAGACGATATCAAAATAGTTGAAATCTCTTGGAACCTTCATAACTTGGTTCATAACTTCTTAGACATTATGAACAATACTCGTTCCTTGGATTTACTATTTTAATGGAGCATCCCATTCAGAATTTTAGCCAAACCTTCGCTTGCTGGTATGGAATGCTCTCTTTTATTACGTTCCATTCCCCATGCTATGCACCAGAGGGAAAATTACAAACCATCCCGAAAATTTTAGGATTTCACGTTTACATTAATCAATAACGGATGTCAATCGGAGCCATTTCATTGTAACCATCGTGTCTATAAATTGAACGAATAATACTAAATCAATTTTCTCAACAATAATACAGTTTTACTTGAATATAATTATAAGACATTCTCGCTGAAAATAATAATAGGTAATTTCTAATTTTTCTTCCAGCTCGTTTTATACAAGGTGGACCAATAACTATAACCACCTTGAATATTTCCGTTATTAGTAATAATATGAAAAAATGATGTATACAAAACTTGCATTGTGTGGGGAAGGGAAGATATTGTGATGAAAACAGTTTTTCAAATGACCACCGGAAAAAGATTAAAGATTAAAGTTGCCTCTTTACAACGATATCTTTAACATTGATGGTGCGATATTGGTTAGTAGTTGTTGCTGGAGATGAGTTCAATAATTGTGAAACACACGTCTGTTTATAACTAGTTTAATAACAATAATGTAAACAATAATATAAATACAATACTCGATACGCTTTATATTCACTCACAGACACAATATCTCTCATACGCCGGCGATCCTAACCTATACCCCAGTGCTGCCAACTCTCACATTTGACATTCACTCTACGCTCTGTTCAAAAGAGTCGTTGTGTGGCGCTACGGTAGTATTCAAATTCAACCGATATTGACAATCCAACAGTTGTATCGAGTTTTTAATGAGAGATGTGCCGCCAATTTTGCAGTAGTATAAGTTACACAATGAGAGTATTACACATACTAAACTTGTCCCTCATTCTTGTTCCATAACACGGTGGAAAAAATCGTACAGCAATTTTTAAGGGTCCGTTGTAAAGAGGAGGTTTCAATCTTCAAATATTTTATGAAAAATCCAGTGTCTCACCTGCTACATTGTGTAAAAATATCTTAGATGAAAATAAACGCTGCTTTGCAAAAATAGAAGCTTCAAGTTTTAAAATCAGCCCAGACTTATGGTCATATTATTTGTTTTTACAAAATTAACCGGAAATATGGAGTTTGAATACTTTTTGTATCCAATGTATCGTAATTTCTTTTCGATAATGTTGTCAATTCTGGAGTATATGTTCACAACACCTATATGACGCATGATCGCCAGATCAAGACTTGTCCCCCCACTCCAATTTCCCTTTCTACCGCGCTATTTCCCTACGCTTCCGCCACGGCCCAATCACGTGACGCGTTTGGTCTCTGTCGTGCATGCTCCAGCACTGGTAGAGAGGGGGTAACTTATTAAAGAGGGGGTAAATCGAACGTTTTAGAACGAAATGTGTCAGTAGCGTCTTTTCTGTAACGTTAATATTATTAAAGAATGCAAGTTCTGATATTTGTGATAATGTACAAGTGGCTTGTTTCATTTTGATCAACAGATATACATATGTTTAGAAATGCTTGATTTGGTTGTTGTAGTTAAGCTCAATCGAGATTTTTCCAGAACTTTTTTCTATATTGCAAATAGTTCTTTAATAGAATATGTTGGTCATTATTGCTACCGTAGTCTGATTTGACCTACATCGGAAGTGTTGAGAAACGGGAAACGCCAGGAGAAGACCTTCGCGTACATGTTATCGATGTTGATTCGCATTTATCAAGTTGCGGTATTAATAACGGAAGGATGCACGTACGTTTCCTGCAAGCCTAATGTATCAACGACGATGAAATCGCTATTGGAATTTACAAACAAAAAGGATGAACAAAAGAATCTTTGTTGCATTGCAACGCTTTGGTCCGGTGTTCGGCTGTCGGGGCAATCTATTTATTCGCTCGTTGGCACCACGTCGTAATTAGATTTACTGAATTAGGTCCTGTTTGAAACTGGCCCGTTAGACAATAGAACTATAAATTAGGGGATTGAAGTGTCTGTAAATTCGCAGGGTATCAGACACTGAAACATTGACGTTTATTGAGCTACAGTAGATCCAAACAGTATTTGAACACAAAACTTTGGATTCTCGAGAAATTTAGAAAAACAATCCTACAGTAATAAACTTTGACTCATTTCTAAGATATTTTTGCAGGATGCAACAGCTGAGAAACTGAAGATCGATTTCTTCTCAAAATTGCTATAAAATAAAATCTCTGAAAAAATATATATCTGTAATAATTATATATGTTACACATATATATTATATAAATTTAAACTTATATTTTAGCCCTTTAAAATGTCTGTACCAAGTATGGCATTATTCGTACGTGTCGGCTGTTTCATTTGAATCTTGAAACTCGTGCTGTCGAGGCTTCTAGAAAGAATGAACAAAAACAGTTGTCTGTGTCGATTCGACAAAGAATTGCTTTTGCAAGCTAACGCTTATCAGAAAAAACTTATATCTTTGAGTAATCACTAGACATCGGATGTTTATGCAATTTCCAATTTTTATAGAAACGTTTTAAGAAAGTGGAATGAAATAAAATTTTATTCTTAATGGGGACAGCCTTTGTAGATCCAAAGCAAATAAAAATAATGTTAAATTCTCTCGAATTTTATATTATAGCATTTTTTTAACATTTCCATAAGCCATAAATGCATAAAGATCCGATGTCTAGTAATCACAATAAATAAATGTTCAGGGGAGGTGTCGTAATTTTTCGAGGGTAAAAATGATGATAAATCCTCTATATTATAATGTTGATTTTTTGTTATTCTTTTATATCCCTAGCAATAAATAATGATTTATACAAAACTTGTGGTTATTGGTTCAGTTTTGCTCCTTACTGTATATTTCTGAGTCAATCGATATTGAAAGTCTGCTGCACATATTATAGTCGCTTTGGCAGCATCCAGCGTCACTAAATAATGAGCAAACTCTTTGTTCGTCAAATTTCATTCTGTTTTCCACCTGTTTTATCATGCGGAGCAACTGTTACTTTGCTACTATATACAATAACTAACTACTACAGCTCTTAATACGAAGATAATTACCACGTCAATATAAAATTACGCAAGCAGCAACCGGAAACAGTTTTACATTTTAGTATATGAATGTTATTTCTCGTGGTACATGCGTAGCTTATTAAACGAAGTGTATTCGCCTCTCGGTTTGCGTGGAATATTCATTTCAGTTGACATTTTTTTTTTTTTTTGCACGGTTGAGAATTGCGTGAACGTAATCTGTCGATAAAAAACTATGTTCACAGTAGAAAAATCTCGTGTACGCTACAGAGATATTTATTTCATAAACCAATATTTGCATAAAAACGTCGACAGTGAAATTTCGAATCAAATTAAATTATGTTCGTTGCTGTCGCTAACAGTCTGAATTAAACCAATCCATTTTTCCTTTTTTAATCAATTCAAAGTTAGTAATTTAATTTTAATAATATAATTTAAACACGCGATTGTGAAATATAGGCAGGGTAAGGGACCCAATTACTGTGGCAGTGCCAATTATTGTGCCTACATGAATTACACTTATTTTTAAATCATAATGAATATTAAAAAAGAGACATTAAATTTTTTTCACTAAAATCGCATATACTTACATACATACATTTTTTCTTATTTTCATATTTATATATTTATTATTTTATATACAGATTATATTCAATATCATTACAGTCAAAATTAATTTGTTGCTACGTTGCCTACTTACTTTGTTGCCTAACAATAAATAACCGCTAACTTCGTTTCGTGTAATAATACGTTATCTTCAGAAAGAACTGCAATGTCGTTTGCATGAGTAATGAGCAACAAAAGAGAACATACATCTATTTTTAATTTTATCGAAGCATCGAATTTATACAAGGAGACCAATGCCACGGAAAGAAAATGTACCTGCTTTCAACCGCCTACATATTCATAAACAAGGAATATTCAAATCCACAGTAATATTTATAACTGCTAGTAATTTTTCTATTTGGAGCGTGCATTACATTAATTTCGGTTACTTCCGCTTTTAAGCGACGTGCTTACAAATGTCTCGGGTAAAGTGCAATCATTATTTTTAATAAACCGAGTCCAATGTAAACTCCAATGAAGACGCAGTCTCCAAGGTTTATGTGCATTCGTCAAATTTTAAATATTTAAACAGGAAAACATGAGTTTTGCATATCTTCTGGACATTAAACCGTTTCTTGTAATTAAATTGCAAAATTTGAAAGATACTTTTCTTTACACGTCATTGCCAGAACTATATTGATTTCTTTTCCGGATTATGTAATAATTATAACAGTTATTGCAAAATAGTACAAATTGTCCGTAGATATTTTCTACTTGTTTATATTATGTTGCTAACTTTGGAAAATCTGTTTTCGATTTTCGCAATACATATATAAATAAAATGTAACATCAATACAATGTGAATGAAATATACAAAACCTTTATTTTTTGCAAAGATATGAGATTTGTCAGGTATATGCATCTATATAGGCTTTCATGACTGACTACAAGCTACAGAAAAGCATATACATTGGGAGTGAAAGCATTACAGCGATTGTTTAATGTATCAAATCAGACAGTATTTGTTGAACGCTATATTCTCCATTTAATTAATTTTACGGTTTAATGCTTTCGCGTTGCATCGTGTGATGCAATTGTCGATATCCACGAATGAGTAAGTCGTGTATGCATAATAACTGCAGATATAGTATCGTAAAATGAAACTGTGTCGTATAATTAATGACTTTATAAGGCTTTTAATTCCATGACATTATCATCCGATTAAAATAATTGTTGGACTGACACATACATGTATATCTTCGAAACAAGCAAAAAATTATTCTACATTTATATTTCATGAAACAATTTGTTACAATAGAAAATTACTATGGTTACCTAAGTGGCGTTAAAAAAGTGTAAGAAGATTGTTTATTAAACGAATACACGTATAATGACCTAAATAATTTGTTGTTTGTTAACAATGTATTACACGGTACAAGTGTGAGAAATGTTTAAAATTCATTTACTGAACGATTCATCACAGAATTTATTCTTTCGTTACAAAAGCATTGGCAGATAATAACAAATAGTATAAATTTCACATAGTCGTAACTATACAATGTTCGGCGAAATAAGAAGATTTCATAATTTTTGCATTGCATAAAATAAAACAAAAAAACAACCCTTTTAATATATATAAAAGACAAATATATGTAAATGAAAAATAAAGTTTAGTTGAAAATAATTAGTAATAAATAATTTATTCCTGGTAATTTTATTTATATAAACCCATTCGTTCGTATTTATAAATGAAATTTTATTTTTATTTATTTATCCTTCGACGGCGGTGGCTGGGTCTGTTTCGACCCAGTGTATAAAAATCGTCATTTAATTGCTTAGTTTCCGGCAATTAAATGAAATTAACAACTTTTACATTATAAACAAAAGAGAAACTAACGTATCTACAAAAAGTAGCTCCAAAAATATGTTTAAACAATAACCAAAGCAGTAAATAATCTTAAACATCATCAATTATATAGTTATAAGAGTGGTCCGCTGTTCGAGGGTTAATCAAATAAAATTTTGCCCAATACTGATCGTACTTCATGAGAAAAATGTTATGCGATTAAATAGTTAATTATTACTTAAATGGAACGTCTTCTCGACTACAGAAAAATAATGAGTAGTTTTGTAAACAAAGTTAGTAAGGGACATAAAGTTAAGAACATTATTTCACTGCTAATTATTAAGAGTTTTCATTGTACAATACATATATAACTATACAATAATTATACAGTATACAATTATAATTGTGTGTAATTATACAATATATAAGTATTATTCATTTATCATTATTAATTCAGTACTTTTATAACTACTATTTAAAGGTACAAGAAATAATTGAATAATAATAAGTGCAATCAAGATTAAAACGTTTAGCGACTAACAAATTTTACAATTATTAATTGCTATGAAATTTGAAAATTTGGAAAATTTTCTTTCATATCAACTGTACGCTGGAATAGTGAAGTTATAAAGTCTAATTCAATTTCAGCATTATTTAAAAACCTTCCAAGTTCCCATTATCTTCCATATCCCGACTTAACATCTTAAAAACTAAAAGAGATCAGACAAAGTTTTCATGGACCTGACTGCAGACTTGATACATTTATGACTAAAATGTGAAGATGTAATTTAAAATAGCAGGAAGAATTAAAAGAATTAAAAAATGTCGATATACTTTTTGATATTTGGTTGAATGATCGGTAGGATATAATAATAATAATGATAATAGTTTTTCAGAATTTTAGATTATAATTTTCCTTTTGTCGTCAACAGAAAACAACATTACTCTATCGATTAGATTGTATTTTTTTCCAAACAATATGTATTTTAAAATGTATAGTATTCTAAAATTGACTTTTGCTACAACTTCAAATGTAAACTTTCCAAAGTCACTGTCAAGTACAAGTGATTTTGCGAAATTTAGAATAATTATTTCTATATTTACATGCTAATTACAACAGGAATTCTGCTTATTTCTTGGTGCCTCCTGTTGTACTGAACATTTTATATTGTCGGTCGGATGAAATCAATGGATTAGGAAGTAAAAGTGGTTTTGTTTGCAGACACAAACTGAGAATTTACATTTTCATGCATAAATTAATATAACTTGTATTATGTATCGCTAGGCCAACATTACAGATAATGTTGAGAAAGTATTAAGTTATTTCAAAAGTTCGTTTCGTTTTCGATGAATGCACACGATGGAATTTCAACCTCGCTCACTAAAAATTCCTATTGTACTAATTTCGACACCGTGTTGATAAGGTTGGGGAGCGTCTGAGCGTCTCGAAAAATTGTGCTGCGAAAATACGCTGAGAGTCAATTCTTTCGTACACTTTGTCTGTGGCGTCGCTTGTTGGTAACGTCGTGCAAGCTCTTGAACCGAAAGCGCAGGCGAGGTCTGTGCCGAAAGCTTTCCTTATCTCTACCTTATCGGCCGCGGTAACGTGCTGGTAATTGTATCCAGTGGTTGAATAGGTGGCAGCAAGTACCCGATGCCGTCACAGGTTGCAGAGCTTTCGATGTTACTGGACAGTGGGTAAAAATCCGGCTTGAAATAATTATACGTTTTATCGACGCGATTTCCTCGCTTCTCGGGCACGTATTCACTGGAATTCTATCATTAATTGGACCTTCAGGGCTCGCTCATCCCTCAGGGCTTTTAATATCCAAGTTGTGTGAGACTTCATTTGCATTAATTTATTCAGCAACACGACTCAGTTTTCGATGTTCTCTAACAAGCAGACGTTAGATTACCGAAATACGTTGCGCGGTCGTCTGTCGCCCAACTGCTGTCAATCTGCCGTAAACATAGTCAGATGGCGGCAGTTTGTTTGCTGGTTACGTTTTTATAACCTCTGATTTCGACAAAAAATCTGTTTCTTCTTCAATGAAATATTTTTCAATATATAGTAAACATTGGAATACAGCAAATCAAGATTAATAATTAAACTGCGGTTTTTTATACATTTAGGATGAAAATGGGTAGGTTAAATACAAAACTGAAACGATCTCGGAAAAATTGAAGGATATTGTTATATTATTTTAAACTTTTCAAGATTAAACAAAAAAAGAAATACGATTTCTATACAGCTTTCAGAGAAGACCGTTTGTAACACTTTATTTGGCCTTTTCGTGAAATGAGAACTTCAGGTTGCAACGATAATATTTTTATTTTATTTCCAACTGTGGAAAAGGAAATTACATTCTTTGTGGGGTTAATTGTTTTTTCCTTTATACTGAACCTTAGAAAATTGCATAGTCGGTACATAATTTCGCAAGTGTATTTTAATCTTGATCGAGAAATTAAGGAAATATAAGCAATGTCCGCCTCTTGGTATTAAAAGGTTTTTGCGATCTCTTTAGAAAATGTACGTTAATTAACTTCATTTTACGTTCTGCTTTTTCTAAATTAACATCTGAAAATATAATTTTGCGATTCAGACTATCATTTTACCAAGATTTAATTCCACGAAGGTAGAGCAATTTTAATGTTGAGCTAGAAATTAGATTTATTTAGTTAATTAATTTTGTGTTGAATACATATTGCCACTCGTTAGTAATCTCCATAGCACTGGACGCATCAAAGCGGGTATTGATTTGTGAAATTTTTCTTCCCACGTGCCTGTAGCTGCGATGTCATTAGTGGCACAAATGTATGAATATTCATATCGCGGTCTGCGTCCAACCTATACAGAAGTCTATTTTAAAGTTGAGAAGTGTTTGAAAATTTGTCCATGTTCTTCGTCGGTCCTTTGATAATTAACAATTTCGAAAGAAACGAAATTAATTGTTTGTTGGTCAACGACAATTCCTGAACATTTCGAATTTTCGCTTCCCTTGTCGATAGTTCACTCGGATAATAATCGTTCTTGTACAAGTCTTTGCAAACTTGTTGAAACATTTCATATACGAGTAAGTAAGCCACCATTACAACATCTCTGGAGGTTATGAACGCGCAATAATTAATCAATTTCTCGCGTTGTTAACAACTCGACAGCCGCGAATTCTATGCATGGAGGGCAAATGGCAAATAGCAAGTAAACGTGACCACATCGTCACCAGCAATATTTCGACCAACAGTTTCAGGGCACACAACTTGTAAACCAGATGGTATTTCTAAGGTTTTGTGGACCATGAACTCTCGAGTTTCTGCTCTATCGTCGAATAACTTAACCGGGGTTGTATTGTGCCTCTCCATTCGCGATGGTTAAACTTGCACATGCCCCTAAACGAATAGCTCGAAAACTCATTTGAATATATAGTGGACTCGTATGATTGATCATGCGCCCATTAAATCGGAACTAAATTTTCATAAATGCACCAAACGACTTCAATTTTTCGATGAAAAATGGAAAGGCTAGTTTAGTTGACGTGCTACGAGAATTTAAAAAAATAATAAAAATAGTAAAGGTTTCTTGTACTATTTTTTTATCCGGGAATCTAATGGAAATTTAAAAAATGTGTTCTTTAGTCTCGTAGAAGTTATATGTATATGTACATTCTGAGAATGTACTAAATAGTAACTAAATATCTATTCTAAATAACTATTCTTACAACAACAACTTATTTTCTCTTTAATGAAGAATTCTGAATTTCAGGTTGTCCGTGTGAAAGTTATTCCTCAATCATTATTATTCAAGGATATTTAACGTAAAGATGGTTTTGGTGACGTTAATCCAGTTGAATTTTTCAATTAACTATTGTTAAAAAGAAAACTAACAGAACATGATTGAAAGTTTTGCGCAGAAAAATGTATATTAATGCTCCAACATGTGGTTCTATTATTTCAAAACTAATTTCATATAATTAGAAATGGTTCGATTTCTCAGTGTTCTTTTTAATTGACTATCGCTACTGTTTCTATTACAGTAAATTCACAATATACGTTTAATATTAATATTATATTCATTATATATCTATCTTCATTACTATTCATTTTAGTTTTCATTTATTCATTGATAAATTAAACTTATAATTAAAAATTTCTTGAAATTTGCAATTTAATATTTTAAATAAACTATATAAACAAGATTTTAAGTTGATTAAACTTAAAACCTTCAAAGTTAGTACATCTCAAATAATGTGAAGAAAATTAATTCTATAAATAAATTTACAATTTATTCCTGTTTATCAGGCATAACATTTATAATATATATATATATATTTGTTTACACTCCTCGAGGCCTCTCGAGCTTCTAGACTCGTTCTAGATTCGTTTTCAACTGGTTCGCAAAAGAATTATACGGATTGTACCTTGGCGAATCTTATTATTATTTATTTAATGACTCAAACCATATAAGATTTATACAAAATATGGGTATGTTACAATATGAGTTAGAGTGATCGGTTGGGAACAATTTCACCAAGTTATATGTTGCCATTGCCCATGTGCAGGTCTTGAGAACATCGCAATCTGAGAAATTACGATATTGAACAATCTTTAAGATTGAAGTTGTTTTCCTGAAAGATTCCATAGACAGCGAATTATCTAAACCAGCTATCGTTAAGCGAAATCGTAAATGTAGGTCACATAATGTATATGAAACCTAGATTTTCTCAACTTGCCATTATATAAAATAGTAACACGCGCGTCGCGAACTTGTTACGGGATATTGTTTGCAAGCGATATAAAGGGTGTCCCGTAGCATCGGGGAACCCTTTCGGCAACGGGCTTTACACACGAGAACAATAAAAAAAAAAGTTTACTGAAATCTATACCTAATTCAACCTTGTTTTCGAAACATAGCGAGTTTTATGTTGGAATAAGTCTGTCGACAGGTGCACATAATAGAACTAATTTCACCCAGCTATTTGCAAACAGACATCAATGTCAAACGGTGAACCTTATGCTCTAATTCTATAGATAATGATAAATCTTATAACTCGTGATGTGTTAGCTAAAACCCAGTGATGTGTAAAAAGCATTTAAGCAAATATTCGAATGCGAAATTTATTTAGATATTGTGTTCGATTGTTATGTCATCACAATTCTATTGAATACATAAAACAATTGGTAAATACTTCAGTATATTTAATTATGTTATGGAATGTGAAATACCTCCGGCAAGGATAGGGTAAGAGACCCAATTACTGTGCCTTCATTAATTATACTTCGTTTTAAAGCATAAAGAATATTACATTTTTTCATTAAAATCAGTTAATATATATGCTGTATATCTCTCTTTTTTAATATTTATTATGCTTTACAAATAAGAAAAATTAATGCAGGAACAGGGATTGGCAGCCCTACAGTAATTGGGTCCCTTACCCTACATCGTTCTAAATTTAAGGAAGTAATTTAATTTTTATTCGGCTGTGATTATGTAAATATTTATATCTTTATCGAATCAAAAATATGCAATATTGTGTTCTGTGTTCGATGAGCTGCCGAATGCAAATTACAAAAGTATTTCATATTCCCTTAACACAATTAAATAGAAAATGCCAAGGTATTCGTCGACTGATTGATGTATTCGATAGAAACGTAAAACGGTCAATGATAAAACTGTGCTTATGTTCAGATGCAATTAGGTAATTTTGAACACCTCTTGTGTAGGTAAACAGATACGAAATGCAGGATATCGCGAGAACTCGAATGTAAGATCAAATAGAGCAAATATTATAATAAATGTATTGCAATACGAGCTGGTCCTTATTGACTTTATATGTAGAATATTCCACTATAGCGGTTATAGAACGTTGCGGGACACACTGTATATATCTCGTAGTCTACTGCAATTGAGACAACGCAGTGTTTGTAGTAATTTCATTTTGTTACTTATCTCATTTTATTTATATCAGTTAGCAATTTTACCGTAAATACTTCTGAAAAATAAAATTTAGTATGACATACGAAGTGAAAATGTCGAAAACAATTTAACATGGAGACTTTCTTACAAGAAGGCGAACAATATGGATTGTTATAATTCTTTAAAAAATTCCTACTTTATAGTGTGGTAAGAAGTGAGTCTTTTACCATTCTGTACAAGATATTTGTGCCCATAATTATGAAAGTGGTCCAAGTCAAAATTAAAAAAAAAAATGAATTTATCACTTATTTCACACGACATGATTTTAAACTAAATTTATTCAATGTAATTTTTTTTTTATGACAGACCACTTTCATAATTATGGGCACATTTAAAGAATCTCTTGGTCATTATTTCTTCCGAAATAAGTAAAACTTCAAACCTAAGCCTGGTTATCTAATTTCTAAGATATTTTCCCAAATAATGTGAATTTAATTACAAAGCAACTATTTCAGCGATTGTGCTTCAAAAGAAAACTCCTCTCCTTCTCTGATTGTCATTAGTAATTAAACTTGTAATTATTTATTAAAAATTAAAACTCGAACCTAAGCCTGGTTATTTAATTTCTAAGATATTTTCCCAAATAATGTGAATTTAATTACAAAGCAACTATTTCAGCGATTGTGCATTAAAATAAAACTCTTCTCTATACCCTAAATAAATACACTAAATAAATAATATTACACAACTAATTATAAGATAAAATAATAATAAAACAGAAACACTCTAGAAAACATTTATATCCACTGCACTGCACTGGATGTTTCGCTTTGGTCACTTCGGAAAAGACTGATCTAATAAAGCGAAAGACGTAGCGAGAAAACCTCTTCGAATCTGTCTACGACAATGTTCCAAAGTGTCTGCGATACATAATAGTAACAAAAGATAAGGTTCCCTTTAAGAAAACATCACAGTTATGGTCCACAGACGCCGAAACAGATAAGGCGGGTTCAGGTCCCGAACGCAACGTCAAAATACCTCGGACGCCTTTATTAAAATTAATACAGAGTTAAAAGTCGCAAGTGGGCGCAGCTAAACTTTGCATATTCTTTTTAACAAATGTTTAAACTTTCGTAAAAAATAAGTCCAAAGTCTAGCACTTGCTAGCATTTTTTTTAAAACCCTTCTTAAAGCTTAAATTGTTACAAACTTGGAATATTTGTTTATGGATTAAAAAATGTTTATGATGGCGTTTAGAACTTAAAGTACATCTACTAACATATAAAAAATCATAATTATAACTTGTTTTCTGATATCCTATAAGTGGTATTTAAAACGTTTAATAGAATGCTCAATTTTATGATTTTGTTTTTAGAACGCCGTATCTTATTATACAATTACCTAAAATCAATAATATTTTCGATTTAGGAGCTTTGAAGAGTTATCAGTTTATAGGAAAAAAAATTTTTTAATCTATTAACCTTGAAAAATTGAATTTTGGCCACAAAAACCGGGCTTCTGGATCACTGTGCGCCGATAGAATGCGTGTGTAAAATATTTGAACGAAAGTGATATTTTTTTCCGTTGCTCGAGTATTTTCGTTTGTTATACACGTCGCGGAGCAAAGGTGCCCGCGTTGATACGCTCCTGTGGTTTACGGAGACTGCGTGGCGTTGCGCGCAGGGCCGTCGATTTTCCTGATTATAAAAGGAATCGCCGGCGCTCGGAATACGTCAGTTGCACTTCGACACAGGTAGCGTTCGCGAATGTGAAAATCCATCGATATATTTCTCCAGGTGAGTTGCATACACGGCCTTTTTTATTATAAGTGGAAAAATTCAACAAATCAGGATTACTCGCAGACAACGAGATTCTCTCGCTTCTTAATCGCAACAGCAATAAAAATAAATTATAAATCAACGTATTTAAGAAGTTCTGCTTTATAAAACAAGCATTTATCTCTTCTAATACGTTTCTCAAGAATGACACAAAGGATTGAAATTTCTCATAGAAGAAATTCCTTGGGTATTTCTATGGGCGTCAAAATAAATCCAAAGATTTGTCGTGTAATATACAAGTGATTTAAGATTTTCAAGTTTTATTATATTCCCGTCGTCAACGAGTACTTTATGTCACCTTCCGACTCCCATGGAAGTCGGTGATTTTTCATAGACGATTTAGAGATTTTTTAAAGGAATTCTTATGCGCATAATTTTTAAATTTTCATTTAGTACGGATAGCTTTAAACTTTAAAATTTCCGTTTCCTAAGGACAAGTGAAAAATGAAATAGCATAGAGTTAAAAACGGTAAAAAATTGTTGGCCAAGTGTGATCGTTGGAAATTGTGCAAGTTTTGGGAAAGTCAAGATTTGTTTCTTGTATCGTTCTCACCATTTTGGAGTCTTCGATACTGGAAGAAGGACTGTGTGCGTGATTTGTTTCGAAGAGAAGGGATTTTCTCTCTCGATACTTTTGGATTATAAATGATATTTGAAAGTTTTCTTTCAATGTGGAATATCACCGATTTCCTGAGGCTTCTGTGTGTTAGATTGCAGACGAGATATTGTACACGTTCATAGAATGCAAGTTTTGCATGCGCGGTGTTCGCAGAGTTCGAAACACGAAAGAAGGCCGAAGTCGGGAAAAATATTTATCGCCGGTGGACACGCGAGAGGTGAACTCGCGTTACCCGTGAATTGTTATTTTGAAAGATAACCGAAACAACAATGGAAACTTATGAACTTTCTATAAAAGTTAAGCCAGCATGTGATAAATAATAACGTTTAATTACTTCATTTCTCGCCTGAACGTTGTAAAACCAGTCTTTCCAAAAGCTATTTTTTTCCACACAATTTCAAGGTCAATTTCAATTTCAAGTCATTTGTAAAGAAAATAAAAATGCACTATGCCACATTTTGAACTCGTAAAATGTCTAAAAAATAATTTAGCATCATGCCACAATGTTGAACCCTGGTCGATTATTTAAGCTCGTATTTGTCTTATTACTTTGAAAAATATTTTTCATTCCAGAGGATATAAAACTTCCCACTGTTTGTTTGTTAATTCGCGAATATTAATAGTGCTTAGTCAGCATGAATCTATGTTTCCTGAATGCAAAAAGATTTACCATTTACGTTAACCACGACTGAATAACAGCACGTAAAATAATTTTCAGTAGGTTCCATTTTAAACGACCACAAAACAGGTTAAATTACAAATTTTCTATAAATGGATTTAACAGTGTCTGTATTAACTCTTTTGAGAAATTATGTAAAATTAAATAATTATTGTAATATTAACCGAAATTTTTCTGCTCAACTGACATTTTCGGTTATAAAAATCGTCGCAAGCTTCGTTTAAATATTAGTTACGTTGAATGAATAAAGCAACAAGAATTCCCTTTTCGAGAAATAGGAAAATTATTGTGAGAACATTGATGGAAGAAAAGATAAATAGACTACCGGTCGGAAGTTTGGAATCGCTCTGAGAATTGATGGAAGTAGTCAGATATGGTTGCTAAATCAACAAGCTTAAGTAAGTGCAAATAATTGCGTCAATTTATAAGAAGGTGGAAGCTTACAGTTTCGATAGCCGATTCAGAAAATATTTGTCTGGAGTCAGGAGAAAATTCGACCTGCAATTTCACATTGTTGATCGAACATAAATGAGAAATTCAACGTCGCGTTATTTTCTTCGGTGACGGTAAAAATGTTTAAAACATCTGAATAACGTTAACATTTACTACGTTTCCCGTATGCAAAGTGCCGTGTAATTGATATTACACGAGTGGAAGTGATGCTACGTGCGACGATAAGTGAAAATTCGAAACAAGGTTTATTCAGTGTGCTTCTGAACGTGATCGACGAATAAACTGCTATCCATAAATACTTGGACATTCACGTGCCTCATTCCATAAAATATGACACACATGAATAATCCATGATAACCTTCTCATTGAAAGAAATGCCGATTATTTATTATTTTTATCTTCCACTGACATCGTGCAAAGATAATGGCGTGTAACGTATACTTGGAAAGTGCAGTAATTAAAGCTGCTTAAATGCGTAAAAGGATTTGTTTTATTATATTTTATTATATCTTGTATTACACGCTGTACACCGTGCAGCGAAAAATATTAAAAATATTGCACTTTTCGATATTACGACAAAAATTAATAAAAAGGGAAATTGGGTCAGCAATAATGAAGTCTGGAAGTGCCTAAATATTTATGGATAAATCGATTAACAAAAGTTTTAAATCGGTAGACGGTTTTTAGTATATTTATTTTTACTACACCCAACGATTTGAATTGCTTAACAAATTCGCTGCCAGAGTTACACGTGTGCGTCGACTTTTATATTGCATGTAAAGAAAATCTGTAAAGTTTACAATGATACTCTTTACAGGGAAATGGATTACATTTAATACAATTATTGCACACATATACACATTTAATAAAATATTACTGATACGAAGACTGAAAAAGAAAGTGACGATGATAGTAAGCGCTTTAGACTGAACAAGCATATCTTTGCTTCCATCAATTCACCGATCGATTCGAAACTTTCAAGCGGATGCGTGTGTCCATTTATTGCCGATTATTTTTGTTAGTAAGAAGCACGACACGACAATTGCTTCAAATTAGTGTGAAAAATAAATAATATTCAAGTGCTATACACGTGAACGCAACTGAAAGCATTTAAACACTACACTTTCGAAAAATTGTCGATATCCGAATATATATAATATAATATATGATCATTTAGCCAATTGGTCCAACAACAAAGAAACTTGACTAGCTTCCACTGCACTATAGTACATAGAATAAAATCTATTTCTAATATTTATTTATTTATTTATTGCTTTAAACCAAGTGGTTTATATAGCAGGTACAGTATTATTACATTTGGCTTACATTAAACAGGTTTACATTGTTCTAAATTCTAATGGAACATTGTTTAAGGAAATTATAAATTATTTTCAGACCTTTTATATCAGGTTTACATAAGAAGGAACCAATACAAAGAGGAAAACAGTATCTATTTCTAATAATTAGACATCGGATGTTTATGCAATTTCCAATTTTTATAGAAACATTTTAAGAAAGTGGAATGAAATAAAATTTTATTTTTAATGGGGACAGCCTTTGTAGATCCAAAGCAAATAAAAATCGTGTTAAATTCTCTCGAATTTTATATTATAGCATTTTTTTAACATTTCCATAAGCCATAAATGCATGAAAGATCGCCTTTAGGGATATAAATCTTTTTTTTTTCTAAGGTTATGACAATCAGTTGCCTCGTCGATCGACATAAAATGCAGTATTCATGAGTCGCTACTACTCTCTTAAATGGCAGTTCAATCAAACCTGTCAATTCGGTATTGCTTCGAGTTTGATAATTTGAATTTGTTGCAGAATCATTACCGTTGTTGTCGTTTCTACGTTGGTTTTCTGTTCTATAAACAATTAATCAGACACAGCCTGACAGACACAGTTCCGTCACAGTGAGCCTGATATTTCGTATTATCCCTACATTATAATACTGTAATTTCATTTGTTTTTCAATATTTAACCATGTTCCACCAATCCGGCCAACTTGAAACTTTTTTATATACTAGATAGGTAACAGAACATTGTTCTCGAATTTTTTAGAAGTGGTCACTCGAAGAGTCACTAGAATATTAAATAATTTCTTTCTAGCCTTAATAATTTAATTAGAACTCTGAAAAAAATATATGATATGAAGGAGGTGAGTTCAAATATTTTAGTTTTTATTCCATCTGAATATCTTTATTAACAACCGAGAAAAAAAATGATACGGTTAAGCGACTTAAAATTTTAGGGAATTGTCTTTCAGCCTAAAACGATGGTTTTCCACACACACACACACACAAGACCATTCTTATCCTCGTTTTCGCTGGTAGCAGAGATTGATACGTTCTCGGATACCCGTTAGAGTTTACGTTCCGAGGCGCGTGATTATGTACGCCGCGCAAGGGCCACGAACAAAGAATTGCGCTAATGATCGCGTCGGTATTCGGTGGGCAAATCGGCTATTATCGCGGTCGATCCCCCTATAATTAACGCGAGCGATCTAAAGCGATCTAAAGCGATTTCGCGCGGAAGCCTGCTTCCGCGATTTTGTTTGCCGGCGAAGGAAAAGTTGAACGAGACGGAGATAGATGAAGAAGCAGGACAATGGAATTGAATGGGATCGGATGAAACCGTTCGCGAGGAAAAACACAGACGCAACTCGGCCCTTTTGCGGCCCTGTGACAAACGGTACAAGACAATGGAAACGTTCGTGTTGCGTCGAGTGAATTGTGATTGGTGTGTACAGTCCTTAATGAGAATTCGCCTGATTTTCATACGCGCGAATCAGCGTCTAGCATGCTTCTCAAAAATTCACAGACAAAAATCCATCCAGCATGTCATGACATTCTACAGAGATTCAATGTTTTTCCGCTTCGTGTGTTCCTTGCGAGTGGTTTTATTAACCCCTTGCACTTACGGTTTCAGTGATCAGAAGTTTTTTGTGATTTATAATTCCCTAAAAAAAGAAGAAAATTTATATTTTTTGTATGCCTATGTTTCCTCCAAAGGATATATATCAGCTACAACAAAATAGAATTTTATTTCGGTTTAAAGGAAATTGATAACGTTCACATTTATTAGACTTTAAGTCTGGCTCGTTATTGTAGGGCAAGGGGTTAAACAAGTTTTTTGTTAATCAACTGTACAAAAGTTTTTACATACCTAGTACAGGGTTTAGCCAGGATCATACATATATCGACTTTTTTTTTATTTAATCTACATATATAGACATATATAGAGTAAACACTGTATTTACTATTTACATTTACTTGTGTACAGCTAGGTCACAATAATCGAAGAAGGTACACAGATACTAACAGACTTCAATATTTGAATTTACAAGTAACATTGCAAAGTTAAAAGATACTTGCGGTATTATTTATACTTACTTTACTGTATTATTGTAGAAACTACTCTGCCACGAGATGGGGTTTTCAAGTCTTGATTATCATGTGCCTGTAGAGGCACATATTTCGGGTTATTAATTATCAAGTGTATTTCTATGTGTTGTAATAAAAATTCTTTGGACGAAATAATTCACGTGAATTCTTGCAGTTATCTCAGCGAGATGAAGATGCGTCTGGTTTTGACTATCTTAAATCTGTTTGTGGACTCGACGAAACGTTTCCGGAAGCTTGCAGACATTCTGACGTCAGTTCGCTTTCATTTCCGTTTACGAATCTCGGTTGTTCGTACTTGCGTTTTAGACATATTTTGAACAGCGAAGGGTTGGGATGAAATCAATTCATAGTCGAATTGTTTATTAACGCTAGCCCGGGCGTTGAAATTGTTTGTGGCTTCCAGATGAAGGTAGTCGGCCAATAAAAAATCTGTGGTTAGAGACTGGTGATCCGATTCGCGAGCATTCATACTTTAAATAGACGAAATCGCAGCTTAGCGTCAGCGTGTCTTCAACAGGACAGTATTTCAATCGACAGATAATTTTAGTTGCAGAAACATGGGCCGCGAAAGCGTTGCAGTTTCCTAAATTTTGAATAACTTCGATCATTATGAATCGTTTCAACAACATGAGGAACAGCTTTCCTAGGATGTTGATGATTTGCTACTTTTTCTTTCTTGTATTCATGTTATTGACGTTATTATGATCAATAATTAAGTTATTTTTAACAATTCGTGACAAATAGCTGAGCATTTGTGTTATTTCTATAAAGCATTTGAATAAAAATTCTATTTGCGTTTACAATAAAACTGACAAAGTGTACACTATTTATGCAAAACGTAAGATATTAGTAGTAGTAGCGTTCAATTTATTCGACTGAATTATAAATAATTTCTATCGCACATGGCGACAATTCGGCGAATAACAATGAAAGAGTATAATTGTTAAATTAAATATTAATGCAGAGTATACGGTATTAATAAAATACACTAAAATTTGCAATCGAAATAAACGAATAAAAGAGGAACGAAAGCAACATGTCTCATGACGTATGTATGTATGTATAGTTTTATTTAACAATTTTTGTAGACAAATTTTCAGAAAGAAGAATCACACGAAATCTTATTTTCAGTGGGAACAGTCTTTGTAGATGCAAAATACATAAAAATCGTAGTAAGTAGTAGTGAATTGTATCAAATCTGATGATTTCGCGATTTTTGAAAATTTTCATAAGCTATAAATGCATAAAGATCTAATGATTACGATGAAAGATTGACGCTAGTGAAATAATGTTAACTGTAACTATCAGATTCCGGGTCTTTGTGCAAAATAAAAAGTTTGTGCATCAATTGCAAGAGGCAGGAGCTAAATATAAAATTTTTCACTAATAATTTTAATGTAGTGATAATAATATATTAATACTCTTAAAGTCTTTAAATCTTATCACCGTTTTAAATTGCACTTACTCATTTTTATAAAAAATGTATAAAATCCAAAGCTTAGTAATTATTTATACAAGACGATCGTTATCTAGTGGTATAACCTAAAAGGGGGTGATTCAACATAAAAAATAAGTCTAAAATTTACAGTAACATTTTTTCCATACGAGGCTTTGTTTTCGAGAAAATCGAGTTTGAAAATTTAGCGAACACGCGTGCTATTAGATAGAAATCGTCCGGCACGTCTGTTTACAAACAACCTGTTCTACTTCTTATTTACTAATGCTAGGCACGCGAACTTGATGGATTTTCAAAGTGTATTTTTTTATACAAAAAAAAAAGCCTGGTATGAAACAATTTTATTCCACGTTTGTGACTTATTTTTATACACAGGTTGGGTCACCGATTACCCTGCAACAGAGTTGGGCATCATCTAAGTGAATACTCATTTAAATGATTATTTGAATGAAAAATTATTTGTTATGTCGAAGTTTAAATAAGACACTAAAATAATTATTTATTATTTATGTGGATCTAAATAAATGATTTAAAATAATAAAATTTATATTTACTTTTACAACACCCAACGATTTGAATTGCTTAACGAATTCACTACCAGAGTTGTACGTGTACGTCGACTTTTACATTTCATGTAAAGAAAATCAAATTAATTTTCTGCATATCGTTATTTAAAATTGTAATGTTTAGAATGATACTCTTTAGAGGAGAATGGCTTACATTTAACATAATGTTATAATTATTGAAGGCTGATGCCAATATGATATGTGTGTTATCACTTACGTTCTTGTCACATTTCGTAAATAAATGATGTAAAATAATAAAATATATTTCTTATTTACAAATACAATTTCAATTTTTACTTGTTAATTATCATAATTGCTTATTATACTACAACTCGTGCTTTTCCTTACGACAGCAGTTAAAATTATTTATTATTTGTAAAACTAATGTACTAACTAATGTATAAATATCCATTTTGTACAATATAAAACAGACGAGAGAGAAGCAAAAATTATATATTATTCGCCTCTACCTAACATCCAAATAAGAAATAATAAATAAATTATTTGTGGAATTACTTAAATGAGAAAGAAGTAATTCAAATTAAAGTAGTAATGAAAATAGAATTACTATCCGCAAATGAAATATTAAAATAATTTGTAATTTATTATTTGTGACTTGAAATAAAATTCGCCCAACTCTGCCCTGTAGTTTGCAATATGAATTGATGAATGGATGTGAACGTAACAAACGCATTTCTGACAACTTTACACGCGAACAAAATCGTCACACTCACGATCGATTCCCAGGAGGCGGAAGTACTCTCTGCGAAAGAAAAATCGAGAAAATCGAAAGAGTGGACACACGTTCCGGACACGAAGTCGTATAATGTTCTTCCGGTTACGGTTGGAAGTATTATTTTCCTCTGGATCACGAACTACATGGAATTACACTGGAGATTACGTATTTCACTTTGTTATTCCTCCCTTTGCTACACGCGAAGATTTAGAACGTAGAGTTTCTTCCATTCCGCAGATGCGACGGGTCACAAAAGTCCACGTTCCTTTGTACAAACGTTTGCGTCGCTTGCGGTCGGCTACGTGTTGTGTTTCAACTTTAAATATTATAGATAACGAAATGTAGAATGGCTAGTAACGTGAAACAGACAATATTAATTATGTTATTATAGTATACCTCGGCCGGTGGATTTAGTCAGTGGAACTGACGAGTAGGAAAAGAAACATAACCTAACAAAACGTAATTTTGATATAATAATGATAAAAGCAATTATATGTATATTCGTTTATTCGTTCGTATTCGCTTGTTTGCTTGTTTATTCGTTTATGATTTCATATTCCATTTATATGTGTATTTGTTGTTTTGTTTTATTATATGTCTATTCTGTTCCGTTACAGTCTGGCTGATGTAATACACTGGAAACGAAGAATGGAGAAACATTATCCTAGAACAAAACGAAAGATATATTAAGTTGTTGCATACGAAATACCCGATTTTGAACAATAACGTGAAACAAACATAACTTTCGTAAAAAAAAATATCTTATTTAGGAAAGCCAACGACATTGTAGCCAACATATTCTTGTGTTAACTGAGATGTGCTAATTCCGTTAGCTATGGTCTAGAAGTATTTTATCAACCAGTTCTATTCGGGTTCTGTTGCGATAACACTGCTCGAACATTTGTTTTCTTCATTTTCGGCAGCAAGAAAGTGTCGAATGACACTAAGAATGAAGTAGAAACTTTGTTATTTAGAAATGTACCATTCAATAGTGATTTCTAATAGAGATTATATTGCAAATTTAATTGAACAAAATCTGAAATACAATACAACTTCAGTTTTTAACTTCAAGGTCATTTGCAGGTCATGTCACAGTACGTATTTGAATGTTTTTTTTTCCATGAGCTACGCAATGCAACGCGAAAATATATGTGGTTATTTTAACAAAAAGGAAAAACATCGATGACCTTGAAAATTGCGAGAAAAAGTCAACCTCTGGGGGATACTGACCACATGATACCGTTCAAATTGGACATAAAAAATTTGTTAATTTGTCATAATTAAAGAAGACATTCCGGGGGTCGCACTTACGCGAGACACCCTGTATATAAGAAATTGTCAACCTAGTTTCAAATAAATCAGTTTCATTATGGTACGTCCTCACTGAGGCAATTAAGAGTACCTTTATTATTGCTCTGTGTTGTTCGAAAATATCGCTGTTTGTTGTCGAACGTTTGTCCAAATAAAAAATACCAGCAATTGTTACCTGTTTCATTTGAAACGGTAAATATGAAAGAAAAAAGAAAAGAGGAAACTCGCGAGAACTCGTAACACAGGAGAAATAAACTCTCTTCTTTGTCGTCCGATTTATATGCGTTCACGCCGTCAACGTGTATAGTTAAGTAGGTTAATAATCTTATTATCAAGTTCATTGAAGAGTACAAAAGCTATGGATGTCTGCGATTTGTATCAGCTTCTCGTATAATAGGATCGATACGCTAAAGTAGGTATTCTAGGTTTCGCATTTAACAACCATACAAAGTTTTGAATGTGTCAACTATTTGTTAACGATTCGTCATGCTGTAGTGAATTTGCAGTTACGGTGTCTTTGAATTTCTAACAATAGAAACTCGGTCGAATTTCCCTTTCCATTTATTACTGATAGCAACAAATGCCTGCAACTATGACTAGCAGATTTTCTTCACCCGTCGTTAGCAGCTCGAAACAAACCCGAAGTATTTGTATAAGACAGGGATTCCCAAAGTGCGGCCCGCGAATTATATTTTTGAAAGTTTGTAATAAAAAGTAATAATTGTCATAAATAAAGAACGATTGTGTTATAAAATTAGTATAAATCTTTTCCTGGTGTCTAACTTTTTACCTTTTTTTTTATATTTTGGAATTTACAATCTGACCCACCTAGGTAAAACTTTGTGAACCCCTGCTATAAGTTTCCGTTTGCTGGAAACATTAACAATAACGTAGCACCGAGAGGTGACAAAAAGTTTTTCGTTGTTCATTCAATGTCGATATACAGTGTGATTCACAGTATGATTTTTTAAATAAAAATAGAAAAAAAAATGGTACAGGAAAAAATCACACGGCATGATACATCCTAATTTCCTATGGCCTTACATTGCAATTGCATTTTATTCTTTAATGCAACCCAATTTTTTTGTCAAACCAATCGATTCCTTTTATTATCCTGCGTATAAAAGTACGAAGCCAAGGTCACCGAAATGACCATACTTTACGAGATATTTGACATTCTATGATATGTCCGAAAAAAATACCCACGGGGTCACTAATAACCGCAGTTAGGTTCATGTGACATTAAACACGCAAAAAAAAAGAAAAAAGCTTCATACGAAAAAATTTTATTCTACATTTTTGGCTTCTTGTTTATATACAGAATCGCACGTTTTTCGGTTGCACCAACAGTTACCGATCACCCTGTATTTCAAAATGTCAGAAATATACAAGAGATAATCATGCAAATATTTGAGTATTTTTAGAAAAAAGTTTGAATACTCGCGCAGTGAACTACTTAGGTTGTCGAAACTATGGTACAAGGTCACATACTAAAGTAATCTATTATTACTAGGCTGCGGATTTTATGCATTTATGATAAAAATGAGTACACTGAAACACAAAACAAGAAACACCAGAAGAATTTGCTGTTATTGGTATGCTATTTAGAGCCCATTTTAATCCTTAAGATAACAAATGATAATGATCTTTTGTTGTAATTGATGCAGACAATTTTTATTTTTATTTTGTGTAAATACAAACATACTACATACATTTGATTGTAGAAAATATGTTCCACAAAGCTTTGTGGTCTATTGACAAAATACCACATGTCTTAACGGAACCTTTCAGCTTCATCAAAATAACTTGTCCTTCAAAAAGTTTTAATCTTTTTGTTTTTCAGAATTAAAAAAATTTGATTATCAAATACCACGTATCCGACGAATAAATTTTACTTTTTGATTTTACGTGCGACGCGTGGACGTGTTCAATATAAATTGACCTTTACAAGTTTGCTTAACCGCATACATATGTTTTCAAGAATAATGTATGTAAAATTAAACATTGAGGAGTTTCAAATAACTACGCCCCCTCCTTAACTGTATTTTACCGTAGTTATAGCAATCTTTTTGTTACGTTGTCGTCGGTAAATATTGTATAATGGGGTACATACGCAGCTACAAGCGTTAATTAATACGATAATTAGTGTAGAGTTCAATAGCTACACTAATTATTATGTTAATTATATTGTTAGTATTAATACTAATACAGCTACAGCACATAAAATTACGAGCATTATATAATAATTATTTAATCTTTAGATTACAAGAATTAGAACACTCTAGCATTGATCGATTTATTGAGTTCACTTCATGAATAAAATATGAGAGAAAGTTTAAAATTGGAATTTCTGTATATGAGTGTTAATAACCTTAATTCTCGATGGTTTTTCAAACAACATTCATCTAATCTGGGGCATCCTCCCTACACTATACATCAAACTTCTTTTGTTTGTTCTTCTATTTTCATATAATAACAATGCATTTTGTTCGACACATGCAGCAGACACAAGTTTAAAGTCTTTTGGAATGTAATAATATTAACAACTATCGTAGTACACATTTGTCGAAATTTGTCCTTGAAATCTGACTTTGAACCTACCGGTCAAGGACAATTTCTGCGCATAATTTTTTAAACTGATCTCCGCCAATCCAAAGGTACAGGATCCAGCTGTGATTAGTCTTTACACATAATTTTGATACACCCTGTATACCAGAATCATTTTAACGTGTTTGTCAGTGTTTAGAACGTGATGCAGAAGATAAATCGTGTTCTGGCAATTCCTTTGTAATAATTACTGATTTCCTCTTCTTGCTAAAACTTTCTTACAATAGACAAGTATACACGTATGTGTTTATATTTAGAAAAAGAAGAAATGCTACTTATTGGATCACGCGTGACTGTAAATGGAACGATACCAGTATAGGGGCAGAAGGTTTGCCCATAAATAGATTTTTACCTAGTCTCGAAATACATTTCTGTGATTGGAGTGAGGAAGACAATAAAAGAATACTGTATTGCTGCTAGACATGGTGGATACTCTATACCTTTTACTTATCACAAGGAGGATACGGTACTCTTTAACCTACGCTTAGGGTAAGGGACTCAATTACTATGGGAGTGTCAATTACTGTGTATTAATTAAACTTATCTTCAAAGTATAATGAATATTATAAAAGAGATACATGTATATTACTTTTACGTATCTCTTTTATCATATATGTTAACTGATTTTAATGAAAAAAATCCAATATCTCTTTTTTAATATTCATTATGCTATAATAGTAAGTATAATTAGTACAGGCACAGTAATTGGGTCCGTTCACCTACTTACGGTCAAAAATAGACAAATGATATTCATTATCTTTCTGGTTGGTCAAAGAATCAGTAATCATATACCGTGTGCTAATATCATCGAAGAATTAAAATTAATATGCACTTTAGAAATTGATTATATTCCTTCAATTTCAAGCCTTAAAATGTTAACTAATAGTAATAAATTCATTTATCTACTCATAATTTGAATCCAACTAAACATATAAATACGTATTATTTTGGTATTTTTGACTAATTTTTCTCTTACATTACACATCTTTAATATTTACGAATGTTTTACTTTCCCATTTATTGCAATACTATTCTTGTTAGCGTGTTGCCTATAATGTATTTCTCCTGTATAATAAATTGATGATGTTAGTAAACATAACAATAATATGCTGCCACTAATTTATTATAATATCGTCAGTTATAATTACACATATGCATATATATTCATTTTGATATTTTTTAGTAAGAAGTTTTAACATCATTTCACAATGACAATCTTGAAACATGAAAATTTTAAATTATTGTCAACTCGTGCTTGATAAATTAGTGTTATTATTATTGTAAAAATATATTTTGTATAAAATTATATATCTTGATAAACATACAGGAATAACATTTAAACACGTTACAAATGTCAATTTGAATATAAGAATATATTGTAGCAATTTTTTTAGTTTGTTTCAGCGCATCCAAATTAAGACAAAAATGTATCGGATTTCGAAAGGATTTTGAAAATTATTATACACTATAAATACTTGCAGACTTAAAGTCTAATCGTGAATGTGTGTTTAGTCCTTCTCTTTGCGTAATATTATTATCGTTAAATTGACATAAATATTACAACCGCAGCTTTTTATTTAAAGCATTACGATCGAGAATCTTTATTTATCAGCTATTTACCTTTTCACACTTGAGGTCTGATTCGTTGTATACGACGTGCATAAACACGCTTACGTTAGATATAGACATGTAATTCTTCCGGTGAAGGTGTAACGAGCTATTTTGTCCGAGATTTCTAAAAATAACGACACCAGATTATTTCCGTTTATTGCCGTTCGTTAAACTTTTTTATACCACTGACAGATTGTCACACTGTCCTATTTTTGTGATCGAAAGGGGGGCTTCCACTGTTTTTTTTTTTTTAAATATACAGTGATACATTTGTATTTCACAATAGTTTTTTAGTCCTTGTGCACTATTCGGACTAATTTAACCCAAATTCAGAGATTTCTGATTTTAATAGTGATATTTTTTGTAGAAATATACAGATTAATTTAATATCATCAATGTGTATACATTACACACGAGTTAGAAACTGGACTTTTTCTAGAAGTGAATCTTTATTGTGATTTAATTTACTCCTCGAATTATAAATGTCTTAATCTTCTTGAACACTGTACACAAGTTAATATGGAAATTAGTTATCTAAATCAGTTTTGAACTTGGATAGAATATTTTATAATGTAAAAAATAGTGACGATACTTTTCGTGACACTGATGTCTGAGACCTCCACCTGTTCGATATAATCGATTGACACTTCACTTATACTTCAGAATGCTTCAGTTACTGTAAAAATGTTGTGTAAGAGGTATTGTATTTAAAGCGATTCTGCCCCGCTAAAAAATGCATTGTAAATGAAATCCGAAATTAGAAACTTTCTCAAGGCAATATTATTTACTTCGATTTTAAAAAGATACTCCAATACTTCTTTTGTTTATAAAGGTATTTATACTGCACTATTATTATAGTGCATTATTAAAAATAATGCGGCGTCATTGTCCAAATCTAATTTAACATAAATGCTTTCCACAGAGTTGCGTTCAATGGTATTTCAAATAGTAAATTGAAAACAATCCCAATTACTTAAAAGTATGTGTACAACTTTAAAAATAAAATATTTTATTTGATGCAATAAGGTTTTAAAATAGCATATCGAACTAGTATTTTATTTGAAGAATAATAAAAATATTTTAATTTCATTTCAAAATAATTTCTTTATTTCAGATATCTTTACTGATATATAATTTACTGAGATACCGAAAGGAAACTAGTTACTTCTAACTATGATAAAAATAATTATAATGTTAATTTTTTGTTATTCTGTTATATTCCTAGTAATAAATAATGATCTATACAAAACTTGTGGTTATTGGTTCAGTTTTGCTCCTTACTGTATAATAAACTCGTACATGTTATATTGCACCCAAGTTGCATTTATACAAGTGTCTAGCCTGTTATTTAAACCTCTCTGCCATACTGGTTTCTAACAAATTTTCTGCCCCGAAAAATATTCTAATCTACATATTCGGTATTCCCAGGAATAAAAAATGCTGGTTTCACTTACGAGCGGCAGAGGAACGTTCCTAGTAAGCAAATAAAAATTCTCGCGACTCGAGGACGATAGCGAGGAATAATATTGTCATTCTCTCCGTCGTTTCGCGCTGTTTCTCCGAAACAACTTGCAAGGCTAGACGCCGGACGAAGTCACACCGATTTCGATGAAATCTATGTCGCAGGTGTTTCTTGGAAAATTATTTGACATATTTTTTTTATTGGCCATCGTTTATGTTGAAGGGGTGAAAACAGGGCTCAAAGGTGAGGGTGAGTATACATACTTCTTCCGAATATCTCGGGAATGAAGCAAAGTAGGAAAAAACTTTCTTCTCAAAATTCTATGGTTTAGGATAAAAAAAATGTTTAAAAGATTGTTGGAGACATTATTTGTTGGAAAAATATATTTCTTTTACAAATTTTGTTGTTAAAAATTGATCCATTTTCATGGACACTCGCACAACTGTGTCCAAACTTTTGTTTTTTACCATATAATACAAATTAATAAATGAAATAAATTAAATAATTATTAATTATGAATTAATAATACATATATATACATATATACATACATGTACACATACATACATATACATATATATATATTATTTATATTAATTATTATATTTATTTATTATTATTATTATTTATTATTATTATTATTATTATTCTTTTTTATTTTATTATTAATTATTAATTAATTAATTAATTAATTAATTTTCTTCATTTCTTGCGAAGAAAAGTATTCGAGCTTGTGTTGTAGAAAATAATTTTGACTTCCACAATGTAATGGACAATAGTGTACATTAGTGAAATATATGTTGAAAATTGCTTTCTTGCCACACCATACCATAGGGGATACATAGTATTCGTGATAATGAATTAATATTTAACAACAAATTGTTCAAACAAAATATAAAATTTCCGAAACATTTTTTAAATGATCTATTCCTTAAACCACTTGGTTTAAAGCAATAATAAATAAATACATAAATAATTTCCTGACAAATTTTATCGACGAAGCGGATTTGTGATGAAAACCACACATTTGAAGAAGACAGTATCAGTTCTAGACATTTTGTATATTATATCCAAGAAAATGTACTTTTTATTGTCAACTACAATGGCTGTTTTTGTCCCTTAACGATGGTCAACAAAAAATACGTGTCAAATGCTTTCCGAGAACCACCTCTCACATAAATGTCATCGAAATTGATGTGTCTAAGTTTAGTATATTCCGTTGTTGGTTCTTTTTCTACGTCGAGCTGAATATGGTCATTTGGCAATTGTAATGTAGAGCTAGATATACTCGTTCGTTCCGCACTTGAGTAGCTAATGTACATGAAATTGTAGAATGGGTTGGAAATCGTGGCACAATTGAAACGGAAATGATTCTACATGATAGCAAATTTGAAATGCACCTTTCTCGTCTTCCAGAAAATCGATTTTACAAATACGTCGAGCATACGTACCGAACACAGAAATCAAAATATATAGGGTGTCCTAGCATCGGCGGTACAACGGAGAAGGAGATGATTCTACATAAAAGAATAAGTAGCCAACCAATTCTACTTCCTGCATATACTATGGCAAGAGAACGCTTTGTTCTAAAAAACAAAGCCTCAAGCGAAAAAAGTGTATTCCGTATTTTCGGCTTATTTTCTCGTGTAAAATCACCCCCTCTATGGTTGTACCATCAATACTGGGACACCCTGTATAAAACGCAATTCAGCGTAGCACTATAGTTCAGAAATTAACCCTTTGCACTCCGCTGTCCCCTCTCAGGGGACATTAAAGTTTATTAGCGATTACGGGGAATTAATTTATTCCAGCCCAACTTTAAATAAAATATTGATTTTTTTGCAAATATATATTCCTCCATGTCAACCAATTCATACAAGTCCAATATCATTATAATACGTTACTTGGTTCCAAAATTATACTAAATAATACGAGGATTTGTAAATTGCAAAGGGTTAAATACTCGAAGCTATAATCGTACATTATGCAACCGATAATTATACAGATTATGAGCGGATCTAATGTCTAGACTAGAAAATACAACGTTTAAGAAGATAATTTAACCCTTTGCACTCGAAGCTATTTTAACTCCAAAGCGAAACATCTTTTCCGACCTAGAATATTTCACTTCTATATATATATTTTTTTCGTGTAATACATACGAAAATGGTGCAATTTACTCGTACAATACTGAAGTGTTTAGTAATTTATTAAATACAAACAAGTTTAATAATGTAAAAAATATTTTGAATAATACTACAGCAATACACTTAGTGGCGCCTTACAGTCGCCATTCGAGTGCTAAGGGTTAAGTTGTATTTTATTAGCTTTGTATTTTTTTTTCTTTTTCTCCAGTTCACGATCATGAAACATCACATTTTAACTCGTTACTCTTCTCCACGGCGACGAACGCGAGTCTACATTCCAACGCACTGTTCTTTATCCCGACTTTGCATATTCTTTCCGGTTGATTTCCATAATAGAAATTTCTTAATTCAATTTTTCTTTCCCGCAGTTTCCGGCTTTTGCGTTCTCTGCTCCGTTCGAGGCAACGTCTCATCGAGTTCCATTCCCTCGAAAATTCCCAATGCGATTAAACGGGGGCTGACACCGTTAAGCCCGCGTGAGTTGCGAGGATACTTGATCCTAGGCTCCGTTAAGACGTTTAATATGCCACGTTTCATTAAGGCCGGACAGTTCCGATCGATTTTCGATTCTCACTCTTGCGCCCGTGTGTATGCGTGTACAGGCCGATCGGTAACTGATGGTACAATCGGAAAGAGGCCGATTTTATATTAAAAAAAAAAACAAGCAAAGAATATAGAATCACATTTGTTCATATGACGCTCTCTGTTTTCGAGAAAATCACTTTTAATATCGCTCGGTGTACCTGCACTTGGTTACTGACAGAAAATATTCGATGGAAATTGTGAGTGAGATTATTGAAGGAATTATTTTAGAATATATTAAATATCAAAGCATATAGTGTAAACATACACATATTATACACATTAGTCCAATAGAATGTAAGAGGTAACCGATACTTTAGAGAATTATTAATGAAATGATGCAATCAATGAACCTTTATGGAAAAATTATGACTAGACATCGGATGTTTATGCAATTTCCAATTTTTATAGAAACATTTTAAGAAAGTGGAATGAAATCAAATTTTATTTTTAATGGGGACAGCCTTTGTAGATCCAAAGCAAATAAAAATCGTGTTAAATTCTCTCGAATTTTATATTATAGCATTTTTTTAACATTTCCATAAGCCATAAATGCATAAAGATCCGATGTCTAATTATGACATTTCAATAGAATAACAAAGTAATAGTGTAAAACTTTTGAATATTTCTAACGGTGATGATGACAATAGGCATTGCCATAAAAATGTTTTGAATGCTTGAGGATAATTGGATCCTCCCTCAAATCAGTGTCTAAATTGTTCATTTTGTACATTGTGAAAAACAAACATGTTCATTGATGTAATAATATTTTGTTTATCTATGACATGTTTTGTGATTGCACTTACTATTATCGGTAATGGAAATATTTTCCACATTGAAAGACACATGATTTGTTTGATCGTGTCCACTGCACTTGGTTACTGACAGAAAATATTCGATGAAAATTGTGAGTGAGATTATTGAAGGAATTATTTTAGAATATATTAAATATCAAAGCATATAATGTAAACATACACATATTATACACATTAGTCCAATAGGATGTAAGAGGTAACCGATACTTTAGAGAATTATTAATGAAATGATGCAAACAATGAACCTTTATGGGAAAATTATGACATTTCAATAGAATAACAAAGTAATAGTGTAAAACTTTTGAATATTTCTAACGGTGATGATGACAATAGGCATTGCCATAAAAATGTTTTGAATGCTTGAGGATAATTGGATCCTCCCTCAAATCAGTGTCTAAATTGTTCATTTTGTACATTGTGAAAAACAAACATGTTCATTGATGTAATAATATTTTGTTTATCTATGACATGTTTTGTCGTTGCACTTACTATTATCGGTAATGGAAATATTTTCCACATTGAAAGACACATGATTTGTTTGATCGTGTCCACTGCACGTGTCGAACAAAATGGATTGTTAATGCATTATACGAATTGAAACGAAAGATGTTTGATGTCGTACAAATTAGACGATTTTAATCTTTCTTTTGTCCGCCACTGTACATATGCTCGGCATTAAAAATCGATTAGCTCTAAAACGTATGCAAAAATGTTGTTCCAGATTTTTCACTTGTTTTTTAAATGTCGGATCGCTCCGTTTCCGGCTGTACGACCAGTTACCGATCACCCTGTACAGCCAGTGTCTTTAATCCATAGCAGCGTCGATAAAAGACCCGGGGAACCCACTGATCAATACACGAGGCTTTGTGTAACATCCCGGAAATGACGAAGACGTTTTTGCCGAAGACATATAGCCCACAACAGTTTTGTCCTTTTTAGAAAATTACCCACGGGAATATCGGCGAACTCTCGCGCGGAATTTTGTACCGCGTCTACTATGCCGAAGCTCGGTCTCGTGTACAAGAAAAAGAAAAAGAAAAAAAAAATGAAAGCACCGAGATTAAGTATTCATGAAACGCCACCGAGAGATTCTGCAGATAAAGGATGAGGACAGAGGTTCTCCAATCATTAAATTCCGTTGGATAATTCAATTCTGTTCCGTGCAAGCGTTATTCCCTAAAAAATAATACAAGCCGTAACTCCTAATTGAATTGGTAATCGGTGAAACGAGATAAGCAGTCGTCAGGTATTTCAAGAAATCAGTCATTTATTTCTTGAATCGAAATCTAATTCAAAATTGTTTCTTCAATTTTTCTCTCCTGTGTTTACAATTTGAAAAATGTCTTACTTGCGATTAATGAATGGAAAAATTAATTTGAGTATAATACTTTGATGGATTTGAATATTTCACACCTGTGAAATTCAGTTTTTACATTTTACGCTCCCGGAAAAAGGATAGTACATTTTAAAATTTTTGTAATCTTTTTAAAACATATTCCGAAAAATAATATTTCATGTGTAACTACAAGTTGTAACCTGGGTTCCGTGAACTGATACTAATAATTTTGAGGTGTGAATAAAGTTTCATGTTGTTAAATTCAATTTAAATATAAATATCTTACTTCTCATAGCTACAATGCATTTACATATAAGCCACTGAAACAAATGGATTTGAAATTTATAAAAGAAATTTTCAAAAGAAAATGATTTCGTAGTGAAAATAACTATAATTATAAGTATAAGCAGGAAAGTAATGATTCATTTTTAAAAAATTTTAAAAATTATGGGTGAGCAAAGTAAGCAATTTTATGAAAAATGTCGAATTCAGGCATGACAGCATTGATAATTGCTGAAGACTTTGAAATGAAAACAAAAATTAAAAATTTGTATGAATGTTTTAGAAAAATGTTTTTGAAACTGTTTTACAAAAATTTATATAAATGATTACAGTCCAGGGAAACGAAGCGTGTGTTTCCTTCAACAAACGAACATAAGAAGCAGTAGTTGGAATTTGTAGAATAGTGTTTCAAATGGGTAAAAAGCTGAAGAAGTAGAATTTTCATAGACAAAAAATAGATTAATTTGGATGGACTTGATAGGTGGAAATAATATTATGATAATCTACAGATAGGAGGAACCTAACTATTAAAAAGTATGCCGAACTGAACAATGAAGATGTGAAGAAATTCATACTCCACAGGCAGTAAAGGAATATATTTTCCCCAATATTTAATTGGAGATTTTTAAGGTGATCTCGTTAGAGCGACTAACTAACGTGCCGGACAGTAAAAGATAAATCAGACTTTATAAAATAGTGACATTGTTGTTCGTAACTTTAAGTAAATTCTTTTTATTTTTAGGCATTTTTCCTAAATTCTTGTAAACATTTTTGCAGATAAAAGAATTTATTTACATTCTAAAACTACTTACCATATACATGTAAAACCAATTTCTAAGCGCATTTAGTGAAATATATATTTTATAGAGTGAGCTTCGAGCTTTGTAGAGAAGACGTCCAATAAAGGTCGATAAATCTACAGTGTACGTAGAACGTAGTTTCTCGGTCTACATGCATAATGTCTAGCACATCTGGCGTAGCTGGTTATGCAACACTCCATATGGAGGCATTCGCATAGTGATAATGGTGGCTATTTTCTAGTGCCGACGATATTGATGATTCACTGCGCGCGAAATTCCTTTAAATCGTTCTATTACTTCGACTCGAAATTAAGAGCTGCCGAGAAGCTGAAATTCCCAAGTTCTGCAAGAATGTCCGTGAAGTTTAATTGAACCAACAATTTCAGACTAGTTTCGCGAACCAATCATTACCTTACGAAAATAGCTGCATGCTACTTCGTGTTTCATTGGATCCCGATTACTCTGTCGAATACATTTCGTTAATTCTATTTCATTAACTCTTCGACATACACGAATTCGATGTGACCGTATTTCTACTATTTATTTTTTCACTTATCACTCGTGCAAGTTTAACAATAAATTTTCATATGAATTCAAAACTGTTGCTAATGCACAGAGTCCGTTTCTTAACCTACGACAGGACCTAACTCAGCAATTTTAATGACATTGAAATGTATTATTAAGGTCATCTTTCTGAACAACTTTTTCCTTTGCCGCCAGACGACCTTGAGTTGCGAGATATTTGCAGAAAACTGTTGGGATGACTATAGCGAATTCTACAATTCGTTCAAAATGACTATACAAAATATAGTTGAACCTTGGATTAAGGATTTCAATTTTTGTTTATTTTTTAAATGAAGGTCGTCCGGCGGTAACATGTTTCAACCATTTTTTTATACACCAAACGGTTTATATGCAATTCAGGTGGCACTTAACTAAATTGCTTTGTATTAAACAATATAATACTTGAACGTATAGGTCATACGAAAAATATGAAGTATCCCAGATGTATCTCTATGCCAAGAATTTAATATTTTAGGAATACTTGAATAGCTTATTCTTGAGACAATGTTCGCTGCTCAAATCCCATTTTGATGGAATCATTTCAATAGTCGACTATTTCAGATGCAGAGTTCCCATTGCTTTAAAGCAGGCAATAACGCGTTCATTTAATAACGTGAATGCCCCTATTCACGGCTACGTTCCCATTACCGCTGTTCCTAAACCCTGCAAATACACATCGAAGGTCAGAATATACTTTAGTTTTTAATTAACTTACCACTGACTAGTCGTTATATTCAGAAATACCTGTGATTAATAAAGAAGTTTTACACCGGGATTTTCAATCTCTTTTACGGCATCGCAGACCAAAACTAATTAATAATAATTATACAGTATATCGCTTAAATATGTATACCGATGGTTTCATGAAAAACTCAACTGCAACTTTCGCATTGTATTTATTTTGAAGGATTTTGGGTCTTCGTCTGTAGTACGTTTTCGTGAAATTTTTTTATGCTTCGCAATTTAACATTTGGTTTGTTTGCAACACCTCAGTTAATGATCACTGTTTTAGGTTATGTTGCTTAACAAAAGATCAGATTAGAATGAAGGATAAAAATATTTTTGAAGTAATTTATTCTTTAACAAGAGTTTGTGGAGATATAAACTCAAAAAAGTAAAGTAATTAACAAGAAAGATTTGAGTGAAGATAAAATTGAAGAAAGATCGTGCTTTCGATTGCCAAGTTAAAAATTGTACAACTAAAATTTACGAGAACATGTTCCGAAGCAGTCATAAACGAAAATTTCAATATAGAAGTGTCAGAAGACATTTACACGTACATACGGACGCAAAATAATAGTAGTATATACCAATAGTATACACTTTAATATGTACAAATTTTAATTAACAAATTAGCTAATAATATCTCCAAAATATGAAAAAGCCTTATTTTCTCTTAAATCTCTCAACCTAGACAAATCCATGTAGAATTTTATGATTGTCTGCACCTATATAGAAATTGTATGATATTATAATTACTGTATGAAACGAGATTTTCAATTAAATTAAAATCATTTGATAGTGTTGCAATAGAAGAAGGATCAAGCATTTGAACGGATTAATTAGTGTAAATTTGAACTAAGCCAACTGTCAATTAGAAGCGAAACGGTTATTGGGAGAAGATGCATTTTTAAAGAGATGACAATTGCGCACGTTGTCTGGCTTGTATTCATGGTCGCAGCTGAACCTTGCTTTCCGATTGGTTACATCCGAATGGTTTACATAAACGTACACTATTCGCCAAAAGTTTGGAAGCACTTGTCGGTTTTCAATAATCTATCGTATCACTGATTTTTTTTATCCAAAGCTAACATTTCTAGGAAGACCATATTTTTATCGTTTCTTCTTTTGTCTATTTCATGTCACGTCTATTAAAGTATTCCTAACCATAGTTTATAGGTACAAAGTGGTTATAAATACATTCCTGCACGTGTATAACATACATTTTTACCATTTAATTCCTTTAGACTAATGAAAATATAATTATTTAGCTAATAGTGGTATATATCGATTTTCATATTCGTCAAATACATAATTTTTTTCTTGTGAATCTGTGATGCGGTATTTAAAAATCGAAGACACAAGTATTTTTAATTGTAATAAAGTAGACCATCAGTTAAAAATTACTTTCATCCAGACGTTTTGCATAAGAAGCATTAGCAGAGTTGCAGTTCATCGAATAGTGGTCAAAGGATGTATTTATACCGTTAAAGATAGTGCCCTATATTCGCAGACGTGCACTATATAACTGCCAATGTGTCACTATTATCGATAGCTCTTCATCAAACTTTCTACGATAAAAGTTCCTTCAGTTTTAACCAATTTTTAAACCGCATGTTCCCAAGCCTGACTACACACAAAAGTCTGTAGAGGGTTCGATTGTAATAGGGAACTGTGCAACGTGATTCCTGTAAACTTTTTATTTGAAAGGATTCCCGATTCAGCAATTTAAACGATTTTTATGTTACTATAGCTCTTACATTAACACGATAAAAGATGAATTATTAAATAATACTAACTCACATGATATACATATTTATATACGATATACATATTTTCCTTTAAATACTCTATTAATTCTAATAAGTGAACAATTTATTTAATATTTTTATTTTCGGCAGAAAGTAGCTTCGCCTTAAAATTATTGGTACATTTAACATTTTTGAAAGTATTTAAAAATGAAATAAGCAATATGTATTCTTCTTGCTATGAATTAACAATGAAGTACTCGTCATCATTCAGCAATTTAAACGATTCTAATGTTACTATCGCTCTTACATTAACACGATAAAAGATGAATTATTAAATAATACTAACTCACATGATATACATATTTATATACGATATACATATTTTTCTTTAAATACTCTATTAATTCTAATAAGTGAATAATTTATTTAATATTTTTATTTTCGGCAGAAAGTAGCTTCGCCTTAAAATTATTGGTACATTCAACATTTTTGAAAGTATTTAAAAATGAAATAAGCAATATGTATTCTTCTTGCTTTGAATTAACAATGAAGTCATGTAACGGGTGTAGCCGGATAAGAGGATCACAAATGTGCCTGCGAACCAGATTGATCTTTCTTGAAAACCCTCCGAGGCAAGTTTCATGTCGACACCCCTGACCACAAGGGTAGTTATAGGGTGAGCACACAGTTTAATGAACTATGCTCTAATTTTCTGTTGTGCTTAACAAAAATTTATGAAAAAAGTCATGAACATTCCACTCGATAGCACACACGACGGTACATTTTTTCCGAATTTTTTAGTGCAAAATTGATTTTTAAAAAATTTCGGAAACTTAAAAAATTGCTGATTCTATATTGGAATTATCAGATGGCCACGTTTATATCATTATGGTAGTTGTATCTTATTAACTTGTATTATTTTTCGGATTTTTTGAATTAGGCAAACATGTTTAACAAAATTATAATATATTACATATTATACATTAATTATATATTAATTATACATTAACGAATTTTCTCAAGGTTAAAAAACGTTCGTACCGTAATCTCCCTATTTTTCCCATATTCTACAAAGTTTCAGCTTTCATTTAAAAAAAAATTCATCGCTCTACCTCATTCCTATCGAAAGTTCTTTGATTTTGAATCGAAAAAGGCCGTTTTTGCCCACTGTGCGGCGCGGCGGCACTTGTTCCACGGGCATAAAATTAACGATCCTCTATTTTTACCCATTTCTCCGGCGGTTCTAGAAATTTCCTGCCTGCTCTCGTGTCGTGGTAGTTTCATTATTCGGTGACATTTACGTTGGATAAAAATGCGAGGGTGAAAACGGGGGAGCAGGAGAATTAGAAAGCAAAAGAGGGAGAGAGAGAAAAAGACCTCAAATTTAATAATAAACATATGGAAATATGTTTAGAGGTGTGACTGATTGCTAAAGAAGCATTAGAAACGCCACGCCGTATATTTTCCATATCTACGCGGTCGTATATTTTTCCATTCACACGCTAAATTCCAGATCATCGACGCTGAAAATCCCGACGAAGCGAGAACGTTTCCGTTAAGCAGCTTTGTTGGAACTAAAGTGCTATGTGGCCAGTACTTATAGCACCGCGTGCACCTGCGAGCTCAGCTAGGTTAACGAGCACAGAATAAATTATAAAGAGTACAGCGATGACGTCTTTCCTTTATTCCTATTTCGTTCCCTTCTGTTGCCTGTATTCGTGCCGTTCTCGAGGAAAATGGCGTTCCCGGTAACTAGGATCATTTCGAGCGTGGCATACTATCAGGCTGTGAATGTCTTCTGCGGCCAGCACTTCACCCACGATGATCGTTGTTCAGTGATTCCTTTATTACACCACGCTGTACATTATGCACAAATATCAACCGAGTACACACAGGCTGGACCAATAACTTCCACCACCTTGAATATTCCGTCATTTTTAATGGTTTAAAACAAATTATGTATACGAAACTTGCATGGTGTAGAGGGGAAAATATTGTGATGTAAACATTTTTCATATGGGTGAAGACGTTTCGGATTTATCTTAACGGAATTGCCTCTTTTACATTATGCAGAAATATCAACCAAGTACACAGGCTGGACCAATAACTTCCACCACCTTGAATATTTCCGTCATTTTTAATGGTTTAAAAAAATTATGTATACGAAACTTGCATGGTGTATAGGGGAAAATATTGTGATGTAAACATTTTTCATATGGGTGAAGACGTTTCGGATTTATCTTAATGGAATTGCCTCTTTTACATTATGCAGAAATATCAACTAAGTACACAGGGTGGACCAATAACTTCCACCACCTTGAATATTTCCGTCATTTTTAATGGTTTAAAACAAATTATGTATACGAAACTTGCATGGTGTATAGGGGAAAATATTGTGATGTAAACATTTTTCATATGGGTGAAGACGTTTCGGATTTATCTTAATGGAATTGCCTCTTTTACATTATGCAGAAATATCAACTAAGTACACAGGGTGGACCAATAACTTCCACCACCTTGAATATTTCCGTCATTTTTAATGGTTTAAAACAAATTATGTATACGAAACTTGCATGGTGTAGAGGGGAAAATATTGCGATGTAAACATTTTTTATATGGGTGAAGACGTTTCGGATTTATTTTAATGGAATTGCCTCTTTTACATTATGCAGAAATATCAACTAAGTACACAGGCTGGACCAATAACTTCCACCACCTTGAATATTTCCGTCATTTTTAATGGTATAAAACAAATTATGTATACAAAACTTTCATGGTGTAGAGGGGAAAATATTGTGATGTAAACATTTTTTATATGGGTCAAGACGTTTCGGAGATTGCTTGGTCGCCTTGATTTATTTTAATGGAATTGCCTGTTTTTTGTTTCGCAAATCGATAGAGTGTCAAATTCTGCGTAAAAATATATTGTTCTTCGTATGCCCTCAACCTAACAGTTAACGAGATATTATCGAAAGACTGTGCGGTGCAGCGGTGCGTACGAAAGTTATTATTAAATGGAATCGTAAGATTTTCATTCCGCGGTAATAACACGTTTCCTGTTCGAAAATGTTCGCTATTACCTGGATTAAATTAAGCTCTGCGGCAACGAGAGAGAGAGAGAGGCTCGAGCTTTAATCGCGATTTAAATGGAATAATATCGAACCGCAACACAATGTCCGTGATTGTTCTTGTTTTAATAACTCATCGTAATCACCTTCCCAGAAGGAAGGGTGTGATAGAATGAACGACAATAGCTTCCTCTTCCTTCGTAATCTCCTCTCTGGATCCTCTTTCAGAGTGAATCTGTTGAATATAAAAGCCCCGCAAATCTTCAATTACATCTCCGAGAGCGGTCTCTGTGTTTTAATCCCTTTGTACTTTGACATTTCTCTGGTGGCAATCGAGAAACAAACACTCGAAATGCATATGCCAGCAAACTCAAGATGTCCGATGCGCTGTGCATTTATAGACCACGGAGTTTTTAACACAAAGTATTGAAGCGTTGTTTTGCTGTTCATTCAATGGTGTCGAAGGTACACTCCCGGACAAAAAGATAGCACAACAATAAATGTTATGAATGTTTCTATTTAAGCTCAAAGTTCTATATACATATTTAATAATATATGTATACATTTCGCTTAAATAGCATAATACGAAAGTGACAAATGAAAATAATGACTAGACATCGGATGTTTATGCAATTTCCAATTTTTATAGAAACATTTTAAGAAAGTGGAATGAAATAAAATTTTATTTTTAATGGGGACAGCCTTTGTAGATCCAAAGCAAATAAAAATCGTGTTAAATTCTCTCGAATTTTATATTATAGCATTTTTTGAACATTTCCAAAAGCCATAAATGCATAAAGATCCGCTGTCTAATAATGACACTTGAACTAATTCTTAAAACAAATGAAATTCTTACAAACAAAATGACATTGTTTATCAATTTAATAATGTGTCAAACTTCCTTTGTTTCGTATTAATTCCACCATTCGTCTCGGCAAAGATTTGTATAAATTTTTTTTTCTTTTTTGGAAGTCTGTCGCATTCTCTTCTAATGCACTCCTTTAAATCTTGAATCGTATCGAATTGTCGATTAGTATACGAACGCATTTACAAATCGCATCATTTTTTAAAAATTGGTGCAAATGTTTTGAGATTTCCTGACATGTTAGAAGACCTATGTAGTTTACTGTGTATTGTTCACACAATAAATCTTTTTAATCCATATTGGCATACACATGCTTGTTTAATTTCAATTTACTGTTAACTTTAAACTATTACATGTAACATAAGAGGACACCAGCGTTCCTAATGTGTTCATAATTATTTGTGCTCTTCTTTATACGACATACATATACCTTCCTATTTAAGCTGCATAAGGTGTAAGTAAAAATTGGTCCGTGGAAAGGTTAAGCTAAAATTATTCAAGGCAATCGAATCACATGTACAGTCCCGCTCATAAGTCTTAGGACACGTCTGGTTTTGAGTAAAAATCTGGTATTTCGTATAGATTATGAACCTTTCACTGTATTAACTACATAATATAAATATCCTCGTATGTTCAGCAATAATTACAAATTCAATGTAATAATTCATTAAAAATTATGAAATAGCCACACCAATCACCGGATTTGAACCCCATAGAAAAATTAAGGGATAAACTGGACAGAAGGGTACGGAACTTTTGCCCTGTTTCGAAAACACATTTATGGAATATTTTGCAACGAGAATGGAATAATATAACAACAGAAAGAATGAAAAGAATAGTGGACATTGTAATACAAAAACGTGGCGGATTCTTCGATGAAAAGAAAATATATCTTTTTACTTATTAGTCAGATTTTGTTATAAGAAAGCAGCATCCTTTCTTCGACGTGTAAACCTTTAAATAAGAAAAAATTTGTTCGCATCCTTCAACGATTATTTCATTTTCACAAAGTTGAATACAAATATGATCACTGTCCTAAGACTTATGAGCGGGAGTGTACACAAATGAAGTAGTAGTTAGCTGGAGATAATTAAGGGGCAATATTTAACCCTCAGAAGACGGACCATTCTTATGACTGTATGACTCATGCTGTTTCTGATCATTCAATACTTAATTAATTTTTCAAAACATATTTTTAAAGGTACTTCTCGTAGACACGTTTATCTTCCTATCGTTTCCAATTCAACAATTGCTCGCTTAATTAACTTGCCAGAAACTGAATAATTGAATTTTGATATTGTACCCTAGTAGCACAAAATATTGTATACACATTCATATAATATTAAAAAGAGATTCAATCTTTTTTTAATATTCGAATACACATACAATATTTATTTTATATTAACCCCTTGCACTACGCCGAAATTCTGAAAAAGCCGTGCCAAACTTGTCCGCTGGAATGGGCAGACAATTAATAAGTCACGAGTCAGACTCGTGATATTCAATTATGGGACAAAATTTTCATCACGAGTCAGACTCGTCAAAGTAGTGCAAGGGGTTAAGTAAAAAATATTTCTTTTTAAATATTCAGGAAATATGTATTTCATGTTACGAGAAAAATATTTTTTTTCTAAATATTAAATAAATCTTTATTTCATATTAGAAGTAGAATATTTTTTCGTAATATACAAATAATATTTATTTAATATCATGAAAAAAATATTTTTTCTCATTATAAAGTGAATCTTTATGTAATATTAGAAATAGAATATTTTTTTTAAGTATGCAGGAAATATTTTATGTTTATCATGGAAAAATAATTAAATATCTATTTTATATTCTCTGAATATTTAGCTTATATGTTCTAAACATTCAATTTATATTTCTGGAACATGTATACAATATTAGATCTAATATTTATCTAATATTAAAAAGTGTGGCTCAAAAAATATTTTTCCAATATTCGAAAAAAATATCTATCTAATATTTTTGTGCTACTAGGGGTACCTTGAGTAAACGTTCGGTGTAGAAGCAATTATTTGAACGTGATAGTTTTTGTTTATTAGAGAAAGACGAGCAGTTTCTCAGAAACTTTCTGAGAGTATTATCCTCTTTATTGTATCTTAATAGGTTCTGTTTGACCTTGCCGACCAGAAAACGGCGAATTCATAACCAAGGAAAATATTGCACCAGTTTATGTTCGTCGGAATCCTAGTAAACACGACCGCGTTTGTCTTCATTAAAAGTTGCTGGATCCTCGGTTACTGGGCTATTCGACGGTTTCGGAAACAACCGCGATAGGAAGAGTTATGTGGGACACTTGCGAACAGCAAAATGTGGAAATAAAGGAAACCATCTGCGATCGAGATATCGGAAACCACGTAATACTCCGCGATCGTTGCTTTTTCATGCACACTCTTCCGGTAGAATTACGCTGGAATATGTCGTTGAAGACGACGGTCCTATTCAGTGTATTTTGTTCATTGTATCTCTTTCTCTTTGAATCTTTTAAGTACACGTGCAAGACGAAACACAAGTGTCCTACCAGAAAGGTGATATTGATAGTTGTATTAAAATATTCGAAACCAAATGAGTGTTCCTTCTATTGGATCTACTAATTAACGCTCCGAAGCACCGACAGTGATTGTGCAAAATTGTTTGTTTACTTACACAATAGTCATACAATTGTGCACATACCTTGAAATCACTGATATAATACTCGTACAACTATTAAAAATTTTAGAGCCTTCTTCAAACGTTGATGCATAATGAATTATAATAATTATAATTATAATCTTCCGCTTTTTGTGCAATTATTTATTTGCTATCAATATTTATTGATTCTTCATTACAGAAATATATTTGGATACTAAATGTTTAGTTTCTCTTGTGTTATTTAAGCGATCGCCAATAGCAGTTGTTTACGTGTTTATTTAAATCACAGTTACATAAAATTTTATACACACTTTAGAATACTTCAGTATTCAACATTTAGCGTATTAAATTACACTGTAACGTTAGGTTTTGCTTAAATATACAACAAACGATTTATTGAAGAAAATTTCAAAAACAAAGATGGCGAAAAGAAATACAATGGCAAATGAAAATAATGAATATTTTCCTGAATATCTGGTTTATAAACCGACGAATCAAAAACCAAAAGTCAGGATAAATAATAGGATAAATTATTATACACGTAACAAAAATTTTGGAAAAATTAAATTTAGTCGGAATTATGAACGTATATAAAGAAATAGTAAAAGTATAAAAAAATAAAAATGTATGTTGGTAGTTTCATACGAGTTATATGCATGCTGAAAATTGATCAATTGGTTTATGAATTTTTAAAAAAATTATGTTTATTTGTAGTCGAATCAACATTTAAATCATTAACAATTTACAGTCTCTAAAAACTTAATATAGTAAGATTATATTTCAGTAAAGTATAATATTTCTAATTAGGTATGTAATAATAATTATTATAAAACACAAAACACAAAAATTTTATAGTATTATCTGACTTATTTGGATTATCAATAACTTGCTTTAGTATCACGCCTATCTTGAATATTTTCGTTTTGATGAATTATTAAAAACACTAAAAATCATCGAAAAGTAAAATAGAAATACATGAATGGACTGAAAATCGAGAAAACTGTAATTTTCTCATATCTTTCATATACAACATTTTTAGTTGTGAAAAGCAACTTTTACTATTTTTGGTGTAATTCTGCCTACACGCAGTATTTCCAAAATGTTCATTTTGTATCGCCTGGTAAACTAATCCTTCTAGCTAGGCAGAAAAACTGAAGTCGTTTCGTGGATTTATGAAAAATTTATTCCGTTTTAAAATATGCGCCATCGCATATGTGAGTGACTGTAGCTGTATATTAATTAGCTTCTAATAAACTGATTGTTTCGAACTGACTATAATATCAAGCCCTTTAGACTGTTACTCAAAATACAATTTCGACACTTTTAAACAAGTTTAAGAATGTGTTATTTATAATGCGGATAAGCATTCATTAGAGCACGTGAACAATTTACTCTACAATGCACAACACGTTAAATCCCACCTTCCACTCTAACGGTTGTTAGATTACGCTCGTTAATCTTTGAAGGGCAGAGGTGAAGTTTCCCCTAAAACGGTCGGTTCGATTATCGCGATTCACCTCTGTAAAAACCATGAGTTACCCTCGCAAGGTGAAGGTGAGACCTGTGAAACTACACTCCGCGACAACAAGATAGCACATTATTTAATTTTGTTAATTCCTGCAAATATAATCGAATACAACAGTTCCCGTATTACAGTAGAGATTCTACTGAAGTCAGTCTTTTGGTTCTTTTTTACTGTTTTGTGTAGGGAACGTCGGAGGTAAATACTCGCCGGCGTCGCGTTTTAAATACAATGTTGTACGGAGGTGCTGACAGCGAAACTCGAGAACCGTCGCGGCCACAACATTGTCGGCTATATCGGTGTGAGACTATAGAAGACCACTACTAATCCAATTACAAAACTTCTTTATTTTTCGTTATATTTCGATGAAACTTTTACCAACATATTCGTGGCATTTTTCTGATTAAAATGATACCAAATATGACATAATTCCGATGTTATTTAATTGTGTAACAAGCGATAAAAGTTTCGAACGCAGAGGAGGACAGCGTATGGGAAAGAAAGAGACGCAGAGAGTCGAAGCGTTCGGAAAAGATCAAAGACTGGCGTGAGCGCAGGCTTTTAAATGAAAAATTTAACTTCTTTATTATTAATTATTTTTTTATGAGAATTTCACCAATATATTTGTGGCATTATTCTGGTTAAAATGATACCAAACGCGATATAATTTCGATCACATTTACACTAATTTTCCGTCAATGTAATTGTTATGGGAAGTAACTTTCATCGTTCATTATACAAGTAAATAACATCGGAATTATATAATATTTGGTATCATTTTAATCAGAAAAATGCCACGAATATGTTGGTAAAAGTTTCATAAAAAAATAATGAAAAATAAAGAAGTTTTGTAATTGGATTAGTAGTGGTCTTCTGGTCTCACACCGATATAGCCGACAATGTTGTGGCCGCGACACGACGGTTCTCGAGTGGTGTGAGGTGTTCCACTGTCATAAGTAGGGAACGTCGGGTAAATACTGACTTCAGTAGAATCTTTACTGTATATATCACTGTTCAGTTAGCAATAGATTGCATCTGTTCAAGGTAAACACTCGTTTTCTGTTTATAGGTTAAGCCGAAAACGTAAACAGTGGTGCTGACTGCTGCGTCAAAATGATAGCACAGAGTCAAAATTGTGTACTTTGCAAGTAGTTAAGATTGTTCGTGTTTCAGTGTTAAAATATTGTCAAATTATCAACAATGGCTCTCGGTAAAAGATTGACTGGTCCTGATATATTAACAATACACAATTTACGTAAAGCAAATTGTTCTATCAGTAAATTTGCGAAACTGTTGAATCGTAGTCGCAAGGTTACTTACAATTTATTAAAAAATATACAAAATATATTCATTGGAAGAAAAAATGGCAAAAAATTATCTTTACTGATGAGAAGAGATTTACGTTAGATGGCTACCGATGCTATTTCCACGATTTGCGTAAAGAACAACAAATTTGATGTTGTAGTTGACAGTACGGTGGTGGGCGGGAAGTTTATAAGTAGTAAAATGAATAGTGCAAAATTTATTGATTTAGTCGACGAACAATTCAAGAGGCATACTCTAAAAATTGCGGGCACAAACTTTATTTATATTAGCAAGATAATGCAAGTTTTCGTACAGCCAAGATTGTAAAAGAATATTTTACACGGGAAAATATGAAAATTTTGAAATGGCCAGCCAGTTCTCCAGATTTAAATATTATAGAAAATTGAGGGGCCCATTTTTAAATTAAAATTAAAAACCTGCATTGAACGGAACTGGGCATTGTTAAGCAGGGTTAAAAAACTATAGAAATCCATACCAAAACGTTTAGTGGCAGTTATGCAAACAAAAGACGGAGTTACGAAATATTAAAACACTTTTTTTTATACATATTCTTATATTGTAGCTATTTTAAGAAATTTGTGCTATTATTTTGACGCACCGATTTTTCGTTTCATTCTCCAATAAAATTGTTTCTTCACGTAATAGATGCGTTAAAAAATATTGAAGTAATTGGTTGTTCTTATTACGCAGTATGCAGGTCACAAACAATGTAATGTACTACTTGAAAAGCTAAATACCATAATTATTTGTATAATGTGCTATCATTTTGTCGCGGAGTGTACTTAAACTACGCTGTCGGCTACTTAATCCCCCGATGTTACTCTTCGCTTATACAAGATCAGATCTTGCCCAGATTCAGCTTTGTTTTAATTAAACGCGATCGTCTCTCCTGGGATAAAGGAAGAGTACTCGACGCGACGAGACAGGACAAGGTGAACAGTATTAAACGGACCACGCTATGCTAGAACAATTTCGAGGAACATCTGGTAATTTACGACAAGGTGTGAATGAACCAAGATTTTCGCCCAGGAACGTGTCGCGTGTAGACGTATAGGGCGTCAAGAGATTATGTGTAAATATCGTTACAACGTGATTCCACACCTTAGGGTCGGCGAAGATCTGTTTAAAAAAGTTTGTTGGAAAATTGACCTTGACCGACTTTTTCAAGGTCAACAATTGTTATGATTGCTTTTTGTGGGCTATAGTTAAGTGCCGTTTCATAAGGAGAATTATATACAGCAGTCAAAAGTTATGATCTACCGAATAGCTGCAAATACACAATATTGGTTTTTAAATTACATTACTATACTTTATATGTACGACTCTATGTTGAATACTAATCTCGTTTTGAAAAACAATTTGGAAGATTTAATATGTTTTGCTTCTTGAGGCTTCTTCTTATTTGTAGATTGTTGTCCAGGAGAATTTCCTCTTTTACTATTTCACGTTGGTTTCGTTATTACTTTGTGGATTAGTTTTTTGTTGGTCATTGATAATTGGAATTTTCTTCCTAAGAGCCAGTACATTTTCTTCGTCATGAGGTGAAATTGCTTGCGTTGCCGTGCGACCTTATTTATCTTTACACCAGGGTAAAAGACCCATTTGCTGTCACCCTACCCTATTACTGTCATCCTAAACGGTTTTACTTAAAATCACACATAAACGTTTTAAAGTTATGCACAGAACAAATTTTGCTTGGAACTAAAACTGTAATTCGTACAATAGAAAAAGCAGCACTTAATTTCTATTATAATGATGTTATATTATTAATTATATTAACGGAAAATTAATATAAATACGATCCGAATGATATCATGTTTGGTATCATTTTAATCAGAAAAATTCAACAAATATGTGTAAGCTAAGTTACGCGGTTTCGATTTTGTCGTGGTCGAGGTCGTACATGTTTAAATATAAAAATAATTCATAATAAAAAAGTGTAAATTTTGATTAAAGGCCTAAGCAGAATAGAAAAAAGTTGTTCAGAACGATGACCTTGACACCATATTTCAAGGTCATCAAAATCCGTGAGGAAGTCCCTAATGTAAATAATTACCAAATAATGTTAAGCAGTCAGTTTTAGTGCTCTGTAAATCTAGTGTTAAAGGGACATTGAAGTTGCAAAATATAATAACCTTGCATCCAATATTCTACATACGAATAATAAAATACAATACTAATGTACTACAAACTACATTATAAAATACTAATGTAAAGTGTACTTACTTCTGAATCTTCTGTACTTCCGTCGGATCCACAGCACACAATTGTTGACTCACGAGGATAGGTCCGAATAATTGCACAACAATCACTACACAACACACACACACTCACAACACATTTTATAAAATCGTGAGAGTAGACGAGAAGATGTTACTCCGACCACGAATAAAATAATACTGCGATTTTAACAATGATCCCTTCCACGGAGGTGGAAGGGGTCAGGTTATCCTAGGCAGGTTAGACGCTGAGAGTCTATAAACACTGGATACAAAACCGAGGTAAAAAAAATTATGGCGCGGCGCCGACCCTATTTCCCGGAATTCCCTGTTTTCGTATCACTCGTCCGTGGAAGGGGAACGGTTAAAATCGCAGTATTATTTTATTCGTGGTCGGAGTAACATCTTCTCGTTCGTTGTCACGATTTTATAAAATGTGTTGTGAGTGTGTGTGTGTTGTGTAGTGATTGTTGTGCAATTATTCGAACCTATCCTCGTGAGTCAACAATTGTGTGCTGTGGATCCGACGGAAGTACAGAAGATTCAGAAGTAAGTACACTTTACATTAGTATTTTATAATGTAGGATTAGTATTCGTATGTGGAATATTGGATACATTTTTTCTATCATATTTTGCAACGTACATTAACGATCATTAATGATTTGGTATATAGTTTAATGTATATAATTTAATGTGGTTCAAATATGATACTACTTTAAATCAAATATTTTTATTTTGATAACCAGATAGATAAAATGAAATATTTTTATTTTGTATTTCAAATCCCAGATAACACTCGACGTCTTAAAGACGTCTGTTTTACGTCCATTTTTGGTCTGAACGTCTTACGTCCTGAAAAGACGTCGTTTTTACGTCTCATTTCAGACGTCTTTAAGACGTCTTTTACGAGTCGTCTTTAAGACGTTTCATTTCTTGACGTTTCAGTCATTCTAAACTGCTAGACTAAAGCTTTACAAACTGTGATTATCAAACTGAATATTCCATCAACAAAGAAGTGCACAGAAAAGTAATAGATCAAAATAAATAGATAAATAAATAAATAAGTTAAATAAATAAATAAAGCATAAAATGTTAATGTTCGCGGATATGCTGAAAAACATTCTTTTAATTTATTTTTTTTATTTATAAATAAATAAATTAATTAAATAAATAAATAAAGCATAAAATGTTAATGTTCGCGGATATGCTGAAAAACATTCTTTTAATTTATTTTTTTTTATTTATTTCGTTTTTTTGTTATAACAAACATTCAATTTATATTTCTTGTACATGTATACAATATTAAAATTCAATATTTTTCTCATAAGAAAAAATGTGGCTTAAAAAATATTTTTCAATATTTGACAAACATATCTATCTAATATTTTTGTGCTACTAGGGGTCTGTTTCGGGACGTCTTGAATACGTCTGTTTCGTCGAACGGACGTCTTAAAGACGTCTTTAAGACGTACAGTTTTTTCACAAAGACGTTCCAGAGACGTTCAGAAGCCGTTCGGAAGACGTTCGTAGGACATTCAGACGTCTAATAGACGTCTAAACGTCTTCGACAGACGTCTTAAAGACGTCTTTAAGACGTCTCTGTGCTATCTGGGATATTTCCTTACAATGAAAATAAGTTGAGCAAGTAGTTAATATTATAAATTATAATTTTTAACATGAGAAGCTATAATAGTTAGCAAAGTATTATTTGTAGTTTAATTACGAATATGTAACATGTTGATAAACAGACTACAATATCGTAATAGCATTACAGGCAACAAAATATCATAAAAATATAAGTTACTGTCAACTATTTGAAATACTATTTTACACAGTCGTACACACTCCTTCTCCGATCACTTTTTGAGATGTTGAAACTTTTTTGCGAATATCTCGGAAACTAAAGCTGAGCGGCGTATCTACGAATGTTGTAGATGTTTGTATACAACAAAGAAAAACTGTTCCATACTAACAAGGTCGAAATGATAGCACACTCTGTTAATGTATGTTTACAAATTGCTCAGTATTTCATGATCTATCAACGAGTAAAGATTCCAGTACAATATTATTTTGTAATTATGGGACGCGGAAAAAAATTAAACGATTGTATTATGACGAGTTTACTCGTCAAAAACAGCTGACATTTGTACACATTTTTAATTGTACACATTGTAAAAACCTTATTTTGTCTTCCGAAGAAAGAATGAATTAAAAATTAATATAATAACTAGGAAATAAAAATGAAAATGAAACAATTAAATTTAATTTATTTATTAAATAAATAAATGTTTAAATTCTCACCAAATAGAAAATAAACAATCTGAAATGCGTTATTTTGACAAATTCGGCTGTTCTAGTGTTAGAATTGGCGTTGAAGTCCGGAACACATGAAACCTTCCAGACGAGGGTGTTGATTAATGATCGGACTATTGCATTCATCCTATTTTGGACGGTTCGTTTCGGTTGTAAAGCAATCAATTAATTTCTTATTATTAAATCTTCATTCAGCCTGGCAGCCGTCCAGTTTGACAAACAAGTAATTATCGCAGAAACCGGCAGAAAATACGTCGGTCCATATTTCAAAATTGGCCAACGGACGTGCCATGCCCGTCCTCTTTTTCTCTGCGTCAGAAATTCCGTTCCGTTGAAATTGACCCGGATCTTTCCTGATTCACCGCTACGAATTCTCCATTTTAATTTCTGTAGCGTCTGGTTCTTTCTATCGGGCAAGCTTTCTTTTCCTGGGGGGCGAAATAGATTCCTTGAGGCATGCGAACCAGTAGAAACCGAAGTCCCACCTTGAAATAAGCGCCGCTCCGCTTCTCTCCGCTTCTCTCCGAGCAGAGCAGAGCAGAGCCGAGCAGAGCGGCGCGAAATATCAAGGCAGTAATTAGACTGGAGCAGCGCGAGCGTGTATGCGCCCGTGTACACGTGTCACTAGTGGTGCAGTAGCAATGATTCACAGTCTTCTTTGTTATCAACGTCTACCACGCGAGCCTATTCTTTTCTTTTCTTGTACTACTCTTCCTTTTTTTTTTTTGTATATCCGCGATACACGCCGAGCTATGTAGCCCTTTATTTACAAAAAGAGAAACACGAGTTCCGAGTCCGCGAAAATACATGGATTGTGCGTGGCTGAAAAAACGTGTCGTTTTTGTCCGAAAATACAGATCACGCTGCGAATTTCTAAAAGTTATCTTGTTCCAACGCTTCACCTAGAATCCTTAATACAGTGAGTGTAAAAAGTATTCGTACACTCGTACACATTTTGACAAAGGAAACATAATAATAATTTATAGGGTACAGCACAGTGCCACATAATTCAAGAAGAGCTAAATGTAATTTGTTGAGTTGTGTCACTTTTGCGACGAGGTGCGATGTGATAGCTGAATTACGTTTCCATAATCCTTTTTAAAATATGTAACACAACGCGTGCAAAGAATTTTCAATTGAAGAGGATAAAAGAAATTACGGAGAAACCTAATTTTCTTTGTCACTTCATTACTACCCCTCACGTTGACATCTACGGATAAACATTGGCAGAAAAATATTTTCTTTGGATAAGCTATCGAATGGCCTATTAAAAATTCAATTTGGTTTGGGGGCACTTTTGTGACCTCCTTATCCGGCTACATCCTTTATTTTCTTTGTCGATCGTTTTCATACATTGACACTGTCTTCAACACCAACTGCGCTGAACACAAAGTGATATGCGTTGTTTAGTAAAAACGACAAGGTTCAATTTATTTAGATATCTTGCAATTTTAATAGTCATTAAATTATTAAAATTACAACAAATTATTATTATTAGCACTAGATTGCCTAAGCAAGTCATTTTGACTGCTTTAAATTATTTTTTTTCGAACTGAAATACATTTTTTTTATTGCTAATACTTATTAATAACTTGTTATATGACTGTAAGTGATATAAAATATATTAAAAATTACTGTTAAACAAATTTCTTTGCGCATTAGTTATTTATTCACAATGCAGTCATTTTGACTGCTTTCAGGCAATATAGGTATATACTAAGCTCCCGTCTTTCTAGTGTTAGAAATGATTAAAGTATTTAATTTCGAATGGAAGCATCTTGGTAGTTCAATAATTATAAAATAACAAATGTTAAACCCGCGTCTTGTGACAAGTCGCATTACGGTTAGCGTTAATTGTATCCAGATGCCATTTCTACTTAGCATAACAAATTATAATACGTTCATAATTAATTATAATTCGATTATAACGTATCTGAAACTTTTGAGTCGCAGTTATATATATATAATGCCATTTCAATTAGTTTATTAAAATACTACCAAAAGCTGAGAATTACGTCTGTATTCTAATTCCATTTGGAGAAATGCAAGTTTTGGTGAATATCATTGTTTGTGGACGAAGCAAAGAGAATTTTCGCACGTCGGGCATCCTTGACCTGAACGTGTGAACTCTCGAGAGAGCTTCTCACGTTTAAAGTGCGCTCTATAGAGTTCGTATCGAACCCTTCGTGACAATTTGCACAACCCTGCGCCCTGAGGAGAACAAAAAATGTTCCACAATCGCAATTATTGTAAAACGAGAACTAATAAAATGAATTCATTAAACAACACGATAATATTGTAATTCCTCAGCTTAAAGTGTAATACTATATTTCATAAATAATTGTATATTGCTAAATAAAATTTATACATACACATCCATACAAAATTATTTAATTTTCATAATTATTTTTATTCCAAGCTTGTGAACATGAACGTTAGAAATTGTTGAGAATGTTAGATCTCATAGACAAATTTAAGAACAAAGTTAAAAAATTAAAACAATATTAAAAATTCTTGTTGTTCACAAAAATTCACATTATTCCGTAGTATGAAATAAATTCACAGTAGCATAAAATCTGAAGGCAGTATGCAAAACAAAATTGAATACAGATGAATAAAAATGTCAACAATAGATACTGTCATATGTATCTAATATGAGATGTTAATATCTACTCTCCGTTGTAATAAGAGCGTTTGAAAGCGAGAATTTTTCGAAACTCCCGAACGTTAAAATGTCGCGGCTTAATCAAGAGAACCATATGAAATATCAGTTCAAAGGGAATCGTATATACACGGCAAAGTTCCATCAAAGTCTACGATTAAATCTCTCAGTGACCGATGCACTTTTGTCGAATCGACTGTGCACGTTAGTAAATATCACAGAATATTACTCCGAAAACCTTTCCACGAACGCGCGTGTTTCACGGAAATTTAAATAAACGTATTCCTCGGCTTTCAGCATTTAGAATTGGCAACGATAAAACTATACTTTTTGCGTCACGGAAAATACTATCCAATTGTTATGTTATTCCAATTCAAAATACATACGTAATTATCTTAGAATTAAACAATATTTTTTTTTATTTTACATGACTAAGGTAGCAGTCAGTCACAAAATTCACCATATCCCCTTTAAAATGATGCAACATTTTAAAAAATTCATCAAATGACCCGACTATTTTTAAAAACATAAAAGTATTAGTTTACTAAATGATACGTACACAAACTTCTAATAAAATTATAATTGACAGGAATTGCAAGAAAATAGCAAATATTGATTTTACAATTCTTTTTGTTTGAATCTATAAAGAAAATTAGAAAAATACATTTTGCAAATTTATGGTAGTTGTAATGTATGTCGAAATTACGTACCGTTGCCACAAGTTAGAAACGTTTAAAAATGGTGAAAATTGCAGTTTTTCATGGTTTTTCGGACTTCAACTGTAGTAAATCAAATGTAATAAAAATTGATTCTAAATTTTCAGAATGTATACAATTGATACATATTTAGAAAATATATTTTTTAAACTTTCATTTCAGGCTCGCATAGAGATGTTGTAAAATACTTACTACATTTTTCACAATTCCTGTCAATTACAATTTTCATATAAAATTTTTACACATCATTTAGTAAACGAATTCTTCTATGTTTGTTAAAACAGCTGAAGTCATTTGACCATTTTTAAAGAAGAAATATTTTAAAAGGTATACGATGACTTTTGTGACTGTACATTTCGGCATGGATTGTCCGGTTCACAATCTTTAAAGCTAATAAATAGTAAATAAATTTGCATTTTTAAGTCGAATACAAGATTATTTCAGGCACATATTTCTACGAATCTTTCTACTATTTTCGTAAAATGAAAAATATAATTTTAACCCCTAGCCTTATGATTTCTCTCACAATTGTGGTTTCGAAAACTACCTTATAGAATAGAATTTATTATTAGAAACAGAAACTGTATGGTCGTCGTAAACCTTCATTTATAGTACACACATTGGGTGTAATTATATTGACCAAAGCATTTTTAAATTATTCTCAGCGAACGCATCTCTTTGTTTCATTTTTTAAAATATGATATTTTGAAAAATTTAACGATATTACAGATTTTTGATTTGTGTTTATAACATACAGTTATGTGTTTCTGTTTGAAAGCGTGCTCATAAGTAATGCGATATAAATATAACAGGCACGTAAAAGACATATGACCAGCTTCACTTGTTTAAATGAATTTTTTCATGTAACATTTATTGATGTTTTTTCATGTACCATGCGAACATGCGAACATTTGAAGTTGCGCACAACGTCTTATGATGAAACGTCATTCAAGGTCGCCGAAGACCAACTGCGGGGAAAATAATTTACCGTATATAAGCGATTAAACGCTTTTACGATTGCTTTGGCTCTTTAATCTCGTTTTAGAGCATGCGTCGTTGCTCAAGGTCTCCACTTTCAACACTTAAATTGACATTTACGTAAGTTGAATTATTACGTAAATAAATCATCGAAATGTTCCATCGCTTGCATAGAATAAACTATTTTCCCTATCAGTTGATTTTCGGTGACCTTGAACAACCTTTCAATAAGTAGCTGAAATTCGAAACAGCAGCGAAATTAAAAGTATTTAGAAGAATATCGGTATATTATTTACAATATATTAAGATTATTAACGAATTCAATTTTCTATCTAAATCTCTTGCAATTCAGGCATAACATTTTTATTTTGCATAAACCTTTGCAGAGTCTAATCATAGGTCATTGTACACTCAAAATGCTCTTCTACTTGGTACATACAGAATGTATCACTCTATTAAAATAGAAAACTATTAATTTTTGGTTATGTGTCCTCAGTACCTAATTAGTTTATTCGAATATGCATATTTTTCGGTCAACAATAACGGAAATATTCAGGTGACCTGTTTTAGGTGCCTCACACTGTATCTGTGTTATACTTTAAAATATTAATTTTTTAATTATAACAAAAATTAAAACAATCACATAGAACAATGTCATTAGTAGAGTGCGGATTGTATGCATTTATGGCAAAAATGAGTGGATGCAATTTAAAAATATAGAAAAATATAGAATATATTATAATGTTTGGAGTTTGCTAAAATTATTAAAGAGAGAATGTAACGTGTATCTGGCTCCTGTCGTTTGCAAACGACGCAGAACATTTTTATGTTGCATAAAAATCCTTGTTCTAGTTATTAGTTTTGTATCTGTAATATAAATTTAACGAACCACAATAAACTATTTGTTAGAAAACAGCATCTTGTTTTTCATCATTGTTCGATTCGAAAAGATTGAACCGTATTTAGATTTGTAGATTTTGATCAAAATTTCCGTCACGGATGCGACTGAATATTCTAAGACGAGGGGTTCGGTAAACAATAAATAATAATAAATGATAAATAGACTGCGGATCTTTATGCAAAATTAATATGCAAAATATGCAAAATATATGCAAAATAATGAAACCAATTGTACATTGTATACATATTTTCATTTATTGTTTGTTGTAATTTGCATTAAAATAAGTAACTATGATTTTTTCCATATTGTCAACGGTAAGTTGATGTCTTTTCTCGCTAAAGATTAATTTCTATGCTGAAAATGTCCTTTCAACATCACATATACCTTGAGTGACCTTAAATGACCTTCATAATAGGTCATTGTATTCGTCTTGAAACACTCTATCAGAATGTAAGCAAAAAAATATACTGTTCCGTTTAAAAAATCAGAGTTGACCTTTGTATCACCTTGACGCCTCCACCTACAGAAAAATTGGTAATACCAGATTATCAGCCCCCCGATACCAAGTAAGTTTGGTCTAATGCATTTTCTCGTATCTTCAAAGACAAGCGAGTTATTCAGGTGACCTGTTTAAAATGCCCCACCCTGTATATATACACGCACACATATACATATGTCAACATTAAATGCAAAATATGTCAAAAATATGCAAAAAAGTGCAGAAAAAAAGCTATATTTTTAAAATCCTCTATAAACAACGTCTTACTTGCTTTCTATCGAAACATGCATTTGCATAAACATCCGATGTCTAGTAATGATAAATGGATAAGTGTCGGTCACTGATGGCAGTGCTGTTTGATTCGCAGATATTCCGAAAGCGTCGGAGAACAGTTCGGAAAAGGTAGAGTCGAAACAGGAGAAATCGGAGGAAAAGAAGGAAAAGAAGGAGAAGGAGTCAAAGGGGCAGGAGTCGAACGAATTGCAGGAAGAAGCGGAGAACGAAGAGGAGGCCGGGGGTAAGGAGAGAGAAGAGGCCGCCACGAGGATACAAGCGGCATTCCGTGGTCATCACGCAAGAAAGAGTATGAAAGAGACTGAATCCTCTGCGAAGCAGACGGGGACCAAATCCAACTCGGAGCCGACCAAAGAACAACTTCAGGCAGAGTTCCGCGCTGACGACAAGGGTAAGTGTCACGTACGAACCCTCGAAATCGTCCCGGTGGGACGCCTCTAATTTTAGAATTCCCTTTCACCCTTCGATTCCCTCGACACGTCACTTCTCGAAAAATGCTTTCGTTTCACGTAAGACGAAGAAATTGCTCAAGTTCACGAGTAAACGATGTCTGAAACGAATCGTGGCTTGTTTTCTTAATTTTCCTCTGGCCACCAACTACTACATACGAATCTATGTAGATGATCCTTTATTTCATCTAACACTTCTTCGAACGTGTTCGTAGAAACTTACACTAACAAAAATACGCGCATATCTTTGGAAACTGCACTATAATACAATGCTTTTAAACTTATTATACGAAAGGATATGATAATCAATATGAAAATATACAAGAAAGTAAACATTTACTGGTCGATAATAGGAACATCTCTTTTGTAAAAACCTAATGAAAATTATTTCGATTATTTCGATTCAGTTGATAAATGAAAAAAGTAACTTTATTAGAGTTGTATTTAGAACGGTAATTTCATGTGCAAGAACCGAACGTGACAAGTAGACCGCGGATTTTATGAAGTACAAAATTGTTAAAACATTTAAACGGACACAAAATCTTACTATATTGCCTCAAGCTCGTTAAAATTATTGGAAAAAGAAATAAATGTCTACGTAGTTCCTGTGTCTAGCAATTATTGCAGACAATTTTCCATAAAAATTCTGGCGATAAGTAATTTATCAGACAATCATTATGCTGAGGCAAATAGGCAGGAGAAATGTTCCTTGAACATTGAAATTACAGAGACAGCGTGTCGGACAATGCTGCACTTAATTATCGAATAATTTGTTCTTATGGTCGGATTAGAGGTTCGATCGAAAACGCGCGTTCGTTACTATATGTGTGTGCAGCCTCTAACATAAACACATATAGGTTCTCGTCGCATGCAATAAGCTCGTCAGCCAACATTTTTATTAGCCATGCAAGCCACGATTTTGCAATTCCGTGTGCCTCTTATCAGGCCAATTGCGACCAGATTCGAGTGTGTACGTTCGTTCTTGTTCCGCACGGAACGACATACCTAACACTATTTCCTCCATGTTATCGACGTGACATTTATTATTGAAAACCGCTGTTAGTCGGAAGTGTTCAATTCGAAGCTCTGGTTAATGAATATGAAACGTGGCGTCGCTTCGTTGTAAACCGAACCTACAGGCTGGCACAAAAACTATGTAGTGGAATTATGCGAAAAACATGAACAGAATTCACTTAAATTAGAATGAAATTCGTGATTTCAGTAAAATTTAAAGATCTCAACGATATTTACTCCGTAATCATAGACGTCGAAATTTCGTTACATTAGTGCAGACTTGCAATCTCAGACACTGCTGTATTAATGTAACAATTTATTATTGTCAACAAATTTTTTCTGCTCTGATCGCAGTTTTCTCCGTTGTGTGAAAATATCATAACTAAACAGCGGATTTTACACATCGGTGACAAAAATGTGACAAAAAACACATTAGTTTCAACCAATTAAAACTACGAAGAAAAGAAATCTGTTCCTGTAGCTCTCTTGTGTCGTACAATTTTATTTTGTATAACAATGCACCGTCTAAACATGTGCATGTGGAGTACATTAACAGTCAACAACTATGTATGTAATATTTATAATTTCATTCCGTTCAAGCCTAAAGATTTTATTGTATTAAAAACACGACAAACGTTGATAATTGTGAGTTATCCTAACTTTTTTTTTAAACTTATTTTCTGAACGAAAATAAGCGTAACTATTTTATATTTTATACAAAAAAGTAATATTTCAACAGAACAAACTTGTTGGTTTTAAAAATAAAAATATAGACGAGAAAGTTTTACTGTTACCTGTGGCTGAAAATTAAAAACTAATCTTTGAGTAGATTACACTCAATAAATTGGCATTTAAATGTTCCAAACCTTCGATATATGTATAGTAACTTCTCTGTCATAGTGACACTGTTCATATTTCTCTTAAAGATAGGGTAAAGGACCCAATTACTGTGCCTATATATTAATTATACTTATTTTTAAAGCATAATGAATATTAAGAGAGAGATATATAACACATATATTAATTGATTTTAATGAAAAAATTTAATGTAGGCATAGTAATTGGTACCCCCACAGAAATTGGCTCCATTACCCTAGTCGTTGGGGAATACTCTACTTCAATGAAATATTACCACAAGATTGCTTACTTCAATATGTATGCCGTACAATGCAAATAACAAAGCACTTTGTAATTAAACTTGCTTATTTAAACTTTTAATGTAATTTTCATAAATAAGAAGGACAACGTATTGGAAAGTAAAAGACGCGGAGAGTCGAAGCGTTCGGGAAAGATAAAAGACTAGGGTAACCTCAGGCCTTTAAATCAAAGCTTAAACTTTTTTATTATTAATTATTTTGTTATGATACTTTCACCAATATAGTTGTGGAATTTTTCTGATTAAAATGATACCAAACACCCCAGATAGCACGCGACGTCTTAAAGACGTCTGTTTTACGTCCATTTTTCGTCTGAACGTCTTACGTCCTGAAAAGACGTCTTTAAGACGTTTCATTTCTTGACGTTTCAGTCATTCTAAACTGCTAGAGAAAAGCTTTACAAACTGTACACACGCAACACAATATAACGCAGTTTTCCATCCTTCGAATAGACGTTTATTTATTTATTTAGGAAAGTTAAATAACTAAATTGTTAATTTAGTACTATTAGAATATATTACATATATATTCGCAATAGAATTTAGCAATAAATATTGTTTAATAATAAAAATATACATTATATATCACAAATCCAAAATCCAAAATAATATATCAAAATAAATAGATAAATAAATAAATAAGTTAAATAAATAAATAAAGCATAAAATGTTAATGTTCGCGGATATGCTGAAAAACATTCTTTTAATTTATTTTTTTTTATGTATTTAGTTTTTTTGTTATAACAAACATTCAATTTATATTTCTTGTACATGTATACAATATTCAAATTCAATATTTTTCTCGTAAGAAAAAATGTGGCTTAAAAAGTATTTTTCCAATATTTGTTGTAACAATATTTGTTCCAATATTGTTTGTAATGTACTAGGGGTCTGTTTCGAGACGTCTTAAAGACGTCTGTTCCAGAGACGTTCAGAAGCCGTTCGGAAGACGTCTTATAGACGTCTGAACGTCTTCGACAGACGTCTTGAAGACGTCTTTAAGACGTCTCTGTGCTATCTGGGACGATATCATTCGAATCGTATTTACATTAATTTTTCGTTAATATAATTGTAATGGGAAGTAACTTTCAGTGTTCATTACCCAAGTAAATATCATCGGAATTATATCATATTTGGTTTCATTTTAATCAGAAGAATGCCACTACTTTGTTGATGAAATTCTCATTAAAAAATAACGAGAAATAAAAAAGTTTTGTAGAATTGGATTAGCTTCTGGTCTCACACCGATATACCCGACGATGTGTGGCACACTCCTCGGCGACAACGGCTCTCGAGCTTCGCTGTCCTTTTCCACGTGCAACATTGTATCGAAAAAAGACATTTTCTCAGCCTTCTCGTTCTTGGCAGTACATGTCCCATGTCTGGGACATTCATCAAGTAGGGTTATTTACGATTCCGGTGTGCTGTGTGTAATTCATATGCAACGTTCGGCGTGAATCAAACATTTCCGATATATGTCCCTCGCCAGAACCGTGTGAGGACTCATCGAGAATTTACTGTGATATGCAAATAAAAAAAGTAAGTTCCACAAAAATACAAAAAAAGAAAAATACACATTTTTCAATAATGATTATCGACAAAAGATAATGAAAACACTAGTTTTCAAATTTCGGATAAAATGTTTGAGTTTGTGTGCCGATATTGTTCTCAATTTTTACGAAAACAGTGACAGAATTGACTAATAACAAATATATTTTTATGGAACAAACATAAATACGAACAACATTTCATGAAGATACAGGAAGGAACAACAAAAGACAATAACTCTTACATACATTACAATATTCATTGCGCTGCACACATCGATCATTTATCGTACACAGCACACGTCATTGCATACATTGATTACACACTTCAGCCAACAAACAGTAATATAAAAACGATTTTATGGGCACGTTTTCCCGTTATCCGATCGAGCTCAAACTTTGCACAGATTTCTTTTTATTAATTGGAACGATCCTATTGGAGGGTGTGATTAAAAAAAATTCGAAAATAAGAACCATCCTAAGGTGGTAGGTACACTTGATTGAATCACTCTGTACAGCAGAGTGGAGTGCGTGATATATTTTCTCACGAAGAAGTCGTACATTATCAGAAGTTGATCTCGTGCTATTCAACACTTCCGTCCTAGAGAATTTTAATAGAAATTTGCAGCAGCACACGGATCGAGGGCTCCGGTCGAGCGGAGATCGCGGGTCTGTGTAGAACGAAAACGAATATCGTATCGTGTTCCATAGTTGGTAAAGTGGATGGAAAAGGCGGCATTCTCGCGTAGCCCGCAAACGAGACGCGTCATAAACTCGGCCCGGTATTCTCATCTCGTGCGCCAGTTTTCTCGCCAGTGCAGTGGCTCCCCGTGGGCTATGAAAATCCCTCTCGTAGATTGTTACCTTCTCTGAATTTTGACTCGAACTCTTGGAATTTCCGTGGAAATTGCTTACGATTTCCTCAACGGTTCCGACTGACTCCGTGACCCGGATTCTCAACCGTGGCTTGCATTCGCAATGCTTCCTCACTGTTCTGATATCCGATCCGTGTGTGCTGTGCGCTCTTCAGCCAGAAAGCAACCTCAGAGACCATAGTCTTGCTCGCGATAGAGACCTGTGTACGTACGTATGTATACAGCTTAACCTTAAACGCAGTATAAGGCCGGACGTATTCCCAATTTTGCCACGGTACGATAGCAAATCAACAGATTTCGGAAACAATGATTCTGTGAGCGCGAGTGACGTGGATATTGAAAAGGAAATCAGCACGCACACAAATAATGCCAAAAAATATATTGGTTACAAAAAGCGTGTACGAGAACATCGAGTACTACAGCGCGAAGAAGGTTCGCGGCGCGCGCAGGCGTAAAGGACAGTAAAGACATGGCGGACGCAACGCATGCGCAATAACGCAGTATTCCATCCACATACCCCGCGAAGGATTGAACACACACAGTAGGACCAATCACAACAGATTCACCTGTACCAAACCAAAAAATTAACGCAAGTTATTTAATGAAATAAAAATTGAAAATAATTATATGTGTGATGTTGAGTAGTCTTCCAACATTCTTGCATTTTACAGATCCCAATCAAATTTCGTACAATGAATATATTAACGTAAAAATTCATTTTAAAACCGGAACAAATAACTCCGTCACCCACATCTGGGTGACATGACGATCAACGTGTTAAATTGCGAAAATGAGCCAGAAAGATCATACGAATTGAAGGGTATACCGCAATAAAGAGGCAACTCCACTTTCGAATAATAAGAGTGAACCAATAAAAGCAGTGATTTAGGTGCAATGACTTGTTCGTATTTAAATTTAAGTAAACATAGGTATCAATAATTTATTCAGTAATTTCAACTTTTTGACATATAGCAAAATGTAATGAATACATTTTATACAGACTGTTGCAATACATCAATTTCAAGTTAATGTCTAGAAATCTTTTAACAGTGTCACAATCATATTTGTTCACTTTATTGTACAATGGAGCCTTCTATAGTATGTGAAAAATATGTAACCCCCCACTCCAAACATGGAGAAATGAAAATAACTTGAATTTTTTTAGGGGAATGTAGAATAAATTTTAACATATTTAAGCTTACTAAGAGTGCCTACCAGAGTTCTTGATTGTAAAATAGTAACAATATTGTCACTTGAATAATATAACTAGCAACAGGAGAAAAGATATTTTATGTGTAAAAATTTGTAATTAGGAATATTCTACTACTTCTGACAATGTAGCTTCTAAATTATTATAAACAATGTTTTTAGTTTTCACACTGAAAACTGACTCTTTAGGACAAAATTATCGACTTATATTTTTCTTTAATAATTTTGATGTGTCCTTTCATTTCCTGTACGCTTCTTGTAACGTCAAATGCATTTAAGTCAGATTTTAATAAAAATATGAATGGAATGACATGTTTGCTACTGCTCTGAAGTAATTGAATTCATTCGCTATGTAAAAAGTGGATGATTTGCTCGAACTTGTTAGCAAAAGCATAATGCCTCTATTAACGTCTGGAGCTTTCGCCTTTGTTAGCGTTCCGTTTTTACCCCCACCACACCATGGCGCACCCAATAGTTTTTCCTTCCTTTTTGTCTCCGGTTACGGTGCAAGACCTCCCAGTGACGTAAAGTCAACCTGAAATAGTGTTTACTTGTTGATAAAGTTTTGCTGTGTCCCCCCCGAATTATGAGACGCTAACGAGGTGGTACTGTAACGGGAAATTCTATGTTGGCTATTACGAGTTTAACGTGTGTTTCATTAACAAATCAATATTTATTCACTGACGTGAATATTCTGTTACAGAAATTAAATTAAATACGGAATTTAACTAGAATATATTTTTCAATGAAAATAAATGATACTTACCACGCGACTTTTAACTGTGACAATAAACAAACGCAACTTTGTTTGTGCGAGTTGATCGTGAATTTGTCGATGAAATAATTTTGCATTAAGTGTTTGTTCTTACAGTATGAAACTTACCTGTGGTTGTCAATTTTTACGAAAAACCTCAAATTTTTACCACTTCCGAAATGAATGATTTCTCTGAGCAGTGACTTTATTACCAAGAGGAAATTATAAATTTTAAATAATCTTAATTATTTTCAAAGTGTTAGTTTTCTCCATTCAGTTTCATTTGTTCTGAGTGCATTAAAATTTCTCTTTCATGATTGGCCTGTGGCCGGAATATAAAGGAAATAATTCTATGTTTCCATATATTTTTGTATATTTTTAATGTAGAATGTCACAAACAAAATTGCATATTTTATTATTACATTATTCTAAATTATTATCAATTACATTAATATAAATTATGAATTCTTACATAAAATTTATTTCCAGTTACTCTTATTAATATTCGGATAGTCTTAAAAAGACGATAACTTTTTTAATATTCAACCATAAGACTTGGTTTTGTTTAGAAGTTAGAACAATCGGTCTACTACATGACGTGAAACAATTTTTTAAAAATTTCAATTGGTCGAAATTACAGAGAAAATATTAACAGTTCATTTTTACAAATTTTTTAAGTGGCCCCATATTGAAACTTAAACAAAAATACGTTTTGCAGGTATGTATCAATTATACGTACTCTGAAAATGTCATAAAAGTCGGTGAACGTTGCAATGAGCTACAAACGTTTAAAAATGAAAATTTCTGTTTTTCGCGATTTTCGACCTGCATTTGTAATGAACTTGAAGATTCATACATCTTTAAAAAAGTTATCGTCTTTTTTTCTAAACTGTTATCTGATGACTGAACCTTCAGTTACTCGCACTCCACTTTCTACGTAATTGTTTATACGGAACTTTATAAGACCCGAACATACATAAATTTTTGTCCAATAAAATTAATAACTACTTTCATGCAAAATAAATATTTTCTGGTGTATACGGCACCTTTGTTTATGTTTGGAACATTAAATTTAATGTTTTGAAATTGTAAGTACTATATGAGAGTCTAATTAAAAGTTTACACGAAAATAATGATATACCTAAGACTTAGACTTAATAATAAAATCTTTTCCATAATAAAATCAATCGATGTAATAATAAAATAAGTGAAAAGTTGAATTTGTTTTTGCAAATTATGATTTATTGTTAGATATCTTTCATAATTACTGTTTATGTCATTTCGTCTGGAAGTAAAAAAAATCTGCAGTATTCCTAATTACAGCCAATTTCTTTCTAACGACGATTATTTATTGTAACGGATGTCACGAGACGGGAACGTTCCACGAGAGGAAGATTTATTATTCTGCGTACAATTTCGTTTAGGATAAGAATTTTTCAAGTGAACGTTCGGTGTCAACGGTGTTAAGATTGTTGGACGGATAAAGTGAATAATGTTGGAAAAGTTCGTCGCTGGCATTTTCTAAAATCGATAATCCGTCGTTACTTTATCTCGCGACGATTAATTATTGTGCCACAGAGAGAGAGTTTGGCAGTTGTCCTCAGCGTTGCCGAAAATTTACTCTGCCATTCAGTTTGATTGATTGAACTTCTTAGGCGACTACGTTACAATAACGTTTTCTTCGGTTTCGGAAGAAAGGATTTCCCGTTCACTGAAAATGGTATTGGTATAATAGAAACAGTATGGTTGACAAGTAATTTCAATACGTAATACGAAACACTAAAAAAAAACAGCTATTTTTAGTAATTAATAAATAAATAAATTTTTAAAAGATTTTCTATTTCAGTTCTTTGCACGTAATTTGCAGACATTACCTATTAGTTATTTTCATACTACATTGCAGTTTCTTCAAAGTATAGACTGCTCTTATCAGCTTATTTATATACTTGGACTCAAGATTCGAAAATTGATCGAATCTGAGCTCAAATTTTACACATAGCCTCACGTTGCATTAAAAACATGTTTCTCAAAAGGATCTTTGGCGACTGAAAACAATTTTTTTTTATCATATTAGTATCATTTTCTATCTTACCGACGAATTTTGGTTAGGTCTGGGTTAGGTTTGGAATCCTAATACACGTACATATTCCGTCAATTAAAAAGGGTAGAATTCACTGTAGCGAGTGTCCAATAAAAAAATTTTTTCGCGTCGCCAAAAATCATTTTAGGAAATATCTTTTTAATACAAAATGAACCTGTTTACCAAAGGATTTTACCGATTTTCGGAACATTAGTCAATACATGTTATAACATATCCATTGATTTCAATTTAAAAAAGTACTTGATTAAACAAAAAGGGATTATAATCGGAACGTTTACTGTTCAAATAACAGAAAATTTGTATTCCAGAGATCGTGTTGTAAACATTCATATTATTAAAGTATAAAGAACAGTTGGTACAATGGAAAATGTACTAAATTAAGAAACATTTTCAACATAATAATTTGAAAATTTCAGTGGATAAATACAGCCGGAAACAATTCGAGTATTTATTCACAACTTTTACAATTTTCCCAAAATCAGAACAACGGCATTATTGTGAGCAAACGGATGACGGATCGTCATCGAACAATGTATCATTTTATTGTAAGTTTTCGCTTGTTTTCTGTTACTGATTTAGACATCGATTCGCGTAAATTAATCTGCCATTGGTAAAGAAAACTTTTATCGTTAGAACCAATCAACACGTGTCACGTGATTCATATTTAGCAGTGTTCGAAATTACCCCTTGAAACATGAGCACTATGTACTATGAGAATCAAACGAGTCTCCAAGATTACATAAATAAACACAATGTTTATTAATGCCACATACACATGCACGCAAATCAATAATTTTCCAACGATGGTAAATAAAGTAATTTAATTGTTGGATGGTTTTCGAGTCTTTTTTGACTCATCATAACTCATTCTACAACAGCAAAAGTTAATTATATTTATACCCTATAAAACATTTTGCGAAGCTAAAGAGAACATAGGAATGCCAATAATATAATTAGGTAGTATACAGGGTGTCTCAGCTGAGGGTGGCTGCCTAAATATTTCCTTGGTTTTTCATTAAATGTGAAATGTTCATGGTACAATGCGAATAGAAAGAAAAACAACGGCTTATTTTTTCTGTTTTTTTGTTCAGGGTCACTGGTATTTTTATGTGAGGAATATGCATATTTCTTCCACCTTTTACATTCAATCATAACCTTGAAAAGAAATAATGTGCTGAAATTGCTGTGGTTATTAAAATTACTGTTTATGTTATAAATGTTGAAAATGGTGTCCGCCGACAGCGACACACTTTTCTATGTAATGTTTATCAACATGAGGCTTGGTTCCTGTCTCGAATTAAAACCGTGACTGCTTACTAGTTGTTCACACTTCCTCAGAGTCCTCTGATTTCATTATAAAATCTTTATATGCAGGATGTTTCGTCTAAAACAGGACACCTAAATATCTCCTCTACGTCTGAAAATACAAAAAATGTTTCTAACGTAATCTAAATATTGTCTTTCAAAAGACGAATCACATGGGAGAATAGTTTTTTATAAATTGTAATTTTTTAATCGTTTCTTCAAGGTCACTCGTGTTTCTTTACATATATACACACATTTTTTGTTGTTGTATGTTATAGCAAGCATTACTGCACATTCATCTATGTTTAATAGCACGACCTTGAAATGACCGTGATTAATTGAAATGACCAATTAATGCAGAACTTAGTTTCAGCGACATTTCAGATTTCAACGGTAACAGAAATTCGACCATGAACTTGAACTTGTAAATAAACTTGTAAGAAAACATAACGCCAGGTATTAGTGAAAACCGAAATTACTTTCTTGCCAACCTAATATAATATTGAATATAATCGGGTCAGTTGTGACCCGAAGACCAGTAGTGTGTAGTCAAACTGAAGAACGCGCGAGGGTTAATTTGGAAATTAAATTCTCTAGAAAAGTGAGACAACACTAAGAAGGTTCGAATTTTAAACTCCGTACCTGTGAATCGAACGTTTCAGAACATTGAACCGGATCAATACTTATGTGGTGACGATACGTCGTCCCTTTCCGAAGATTGCTTTTACGACTCACCATTTATTCGATTGCCTGTCTATAGCAGGTGGCTATAGTAGTTAAGAAGATTCCTCTTTCAAGGGACTGAATTGCTCGCAAGTAATTGTCCACGATCGAAATATATTTCTGATTTGAGACGAAATGGCTGTGCCGTCTTACCGCTATCCGGAAGAAAAGCAATTCCGGTGAACCCTAAAACGGAAGAAATCGCCCTAGTAGCACAAAAATATTAGATAGATATTTTTTTCAAATATTGGAGAAATATTTTTTAAGCCACATTTTTTCATATGAGAAAAATATTGCACCCGAATATTCTATACATGTACAAGAAATATAAATTGAATGTTTAAAAAATATAAGCTAAATATTCAGAGGATATAAACTAGATATTTAAAAAATATAAAGTAAATATTTAACCCTTTGCACTCGGCGCTATTTTCATTTATTCATACGAAACTGATCCCATGTCCACATATAATATTTAAATGTTTAGTAGTCTATTAAATACAAATTTTCTAATGTAACAAATATTCTGTAATATTTTTTGTAATTTCTTTGAAATAATGCCATAACAATGTCTAGTGGTGCTTCAGAGTCACCACTCGAGTGCTAAGGGTTAAAAAATTTGAATTCAATATAAATTCCATATTTAAGAAACATTCAATAAAATTTTCAAATTTAAGAAAATATTACAACAAAAATTAGAAACTATGAATATGTATTACTTTCTGCGCACTGTTTGTTGAGGGAATATTTTCTGTATTTGGAAAAAATATTCTATTTCTAATATTAAATAAAGATTTGTTTTATAATGACAAAAGAATATTTTTTTCATAATATTAAATAAATATTATTTGTATATTAGGAAAAAATATTCTACTTCTAATATGAAATGAAGATTCATTTAATATTTAGAAAAAAATATTTTTCTCGTAACATGAAATAGATATTTCCTGAATATTTAAAAAGAAATATTTGTTACCTAATATAAAATAAATATTTGAATATTAAAAAAGGATTGTATCTCTTTTTAATATTATATGAATATGTATACAATATTTTGTGCTACTAGGGCGGATTGAAATTCTTCGTTAAGAGTTCTATTTGCACGGTGAAACAAAAGTATTTGTTAACTATACAATGATGAACCTCCATTTTTACGTGGTGTAGAAACCATCAATTTGAATAGTTTTGGCCACTCTCGTTTGATGCCTCGATCAACACTCGTAGCAACAACATGGAATGGGGCCACTGCGAATCGATTTGATAACGTTAGAGAGTTTATCGAGAAATTCCTCGCATTGAATACTGTGTAGCAGGCAACACAATCCACAATTTACCATTACTATGATGTTCGTATTTTGCCGCTGGCTATTGATCAATTAGTTTCCAGAACAATACTAATTTATATTTGAAATATGCGTATCAATAAATAATGAATACTTGGAAGTTGGTGATTTTAAACGTCAACGATTTCTATGAAATATTTTTGATTTCAAACAGTACAAGTGATAGGGGACAACATTTATTTATCAAAATTTGTTGATCTTATCATTTATATCGTTTATACTCGTAAAAGCTTAACATATGTTATTATCACATTTTTTAACCGATCTATAAGAAATATTTTCATTCTGATATCCACTATTTTTAATCGTTTCATTAGTTCAAAAAATTCACATGTTCATGTAGAATGTAATAATTTCTTTTTTTAGTTTGTAGTTAGTTTCACAAATTTGGATTAAGTGTTTCACAATTACTTCACAATAAATATAAAAAGTGAAAGTATAGTAAATATAAAAGTAATATAAATTTTTGCATTAAAATCTGTTAATAATGTATCTCTCTTTTGATATTCATTATGCTTTAAAAATAAGTAAAATTAATATAATAATCATAGTAATTGGCACTCCCACAGTAAGTAAGTGGGACCCTATAGAAAGTTATCCAAATTTCGAATTTAAAAGTCGGTTCGAGACTTATGTATGTTTAAAGTAGATTTTCTATTTTGGACGGGTCCTACAAATGTTTAAAATTGATATTTAAGTTTGCGGAAATAGTAAATTGACAGTTACTCGTTTATTTTTATACATGGAGATAGTTTTTATGCATTTGCATTTATGTATACAATTAAGACCACTACTGTAAATTAATTAGGAACTACGGGGAGACGTTGAATTTTAATTTTATTTGTATGACAGCTCGAAGCTCGATTGGTTTATGTAAATACAGACCAGTTGAGTTTCACTAACAGATCAGCCCACAAGTCAGGCGAATTTCCACCATTCCGAATTCCAAACTCGTTCCCAATTCAGAACTGGGTCAGCCACCGATTTTTTAAAGTGGTTGATACTGTTCTGGGAAATCAAGCGAATAGATTGCTACAGTCTGACAGAAACGTTAAAATTGTTGACTTATGTATGCTGCGAATGTTACATATTTGCCCGACATCTGTTCGTTTACAATAACCTATTCATGTTTGCGTAACAAAATCGAGGTTAACATGCTGACATTTCATTCATTTTCTATACTGTTTTATCTCTTGTATACTGAATTGTAGGCATTAGTAAAATAGAGATTAATGAAAACATGTTCCGAGCACAAAATATGGGTATAATCTCTTTTATAGGTTTGATTGCATAACAGTACCGTCGAATTTTGACAATAAACTATAAAAGATATTCTTAGTCAATCTTTTGTCTAATCTTGTTCAATATCATACATGAAACAGTTTGTTATTAGATCTCTGTGACACTGAGAATACAACAATTTAAAGTCTAAGCTACAGTACTAATTTTTATATGAAATTACGGTTTTTTCTATGGTAAGGAATACATTTTTTTTTAAGGTAAAGGGCACAATTACTGTGCCTACATTAATTATACCTGTTTTTAAAGCTTAATGAATATTGAAAAATGGATATTAAATTTTTTCATTAAAATCAGTTAATATGTATGTTATAAATTTCATTTTTAATACTCATTATGCTTTAAAGATGAGTCTAATTAATATAGACACAGTGATTGGTACTCTCACAACAATTGGGTCCTCTTACACTAGGCTTAGAACTCGCAGGACTCTGAGGGTTACATGTATTAGATCGTGTAATATGAAATGCTCGAAGTTTTTTGGTACTGTGTTTGTTATATAATTTGTTATCAACCATCATTATGGAGTTGTCTAACTTTTAGATTTTTGGAAAGACACAATGATGTCAATTGAAGAACCAGAGGTGATTTTTTTTATACAACTTCAACCTCTGACATAGTAAACTCAATGACAAATGCGACATCAGTGTATTTGTAAGGATTAGAAATCCATTTCGTATTACATGGTCTAATATATATTGTCTGTTAATACGGTGACGTAATAAAGACAGACAGATCAATAACACTATATTCGAAATAGAAAAAGGCCAGTCGCTTTAAATACATGGCAGGTGCATATTTTTTTTTGTTTATACATTCGTCGTCAGTACATTCGTATCTGTGACGCGTGTAACATGAATATATGGAGATTTATTGTATCGTACATCTGTTATTGTTGATCAGCGATGTCTGCGACACGTTTGTTTACAAATAACTTCTGAAAACATTTCGTATGTACCTGTCGTATCATTCATGTTTTATTGAATAAAACTTTTTCTAAATTGTAAACATTTCAAGTATTTCACAAAAATTTACAGTAGCCTTTTCAGCATCCTGTGCCGTTTAATTGCAAAAATGACGTGCAAGACAAAACGATCATTGAATTTGTCTTACGGAAGTCACGCTAAAAAATTATCTTACAGCTATTTTATTTAATGACGATTTATTGTTATTTATTGTTATGACGGTGGGGCAACCCCACTTTCCAAAAAAATTCAATTTCATAATATTTCTGCTTCCAATTAACCAAAAGTTATAGTTTATTATTAATTTGCTATTTGAACTTTATAAATCATTGTTAAATTAATGAATATATATACAATGTTGGTTCATAACTGAACAGTGCAAAATCGTTTACTTGTTATGCTTGTCTTGCAGTTAGCCGAGTTGACGTAGATGACGTAGAAATGATGTTCGACAACTTACAAAATATTTAACACTTTTATTAGCCTTAGAAATACTTTGAAACGTGAAATTCTATTTTCATTATTTATTTTATTGTACACCCTTTGAATTACAGCGTTAATAGTTTAATTGTTTAAATTAAGACTAAACATATTGTACATAAAATATTTAGATCCTGAAGGCCAAAATTGTATTAAGTTTATCTACATAGATAACAGATATAATTTAAATGCTTAATGAAGCAGAATCAATTTTATAGCTAATAATTAGACATCGGATCTTTATGCATTTATGTCTTATGGAAATGTTAAAAAAATGCTATAATATAAAATTCGAGAGAATTTAACACGATTTTTATTTGCTTTGGATGTACAAAGGCTGTCCCCATTAAAAATAAAATTTTATTTCATTCCACTTTCTTAAAATGTTTCTATAAAAATTGGAAATTGCATAAACATCCGATGTCTACTAATAATGCTTGCCAATGCGGAGAAAAATTTTAAGATCTAAACCATATCTACAATTAGAAACGAAGATTCTCAAAAACTGCTTTTCTCTTTGTATTACTTCCTTCTTACATAATCCTGATATTGCAGAAGACCTCTGAAGATAAGTTATAATTTTCTGAAACAATGTTCCTCGAGAATTTAGGAATTGTGAAATAAATCATTTGGTTCAAAGCATTGATATAAATAAATAATAGATAATTGATTTAGACCATTTTTGCATGAAACCGTTGTAATATCGAAAATTTATAAGATTTTGCAGTATCGTATCAGAAAATTCCCTAGTAGCACAATAATATTAGATAGATATTTTTTTCAAATATTGGAAAAATATTTGTTAAGCCACATTTTTTCATATGAGAAAAATATTGGATCTGAATATTCTATACATGTACAAGAAATATAAATTGAATGTTTAAAAAATATAAGCTAAATATTCAGAGGATATAAACTAGATATTTAAAAAATATAAAGTAAATATTTAAAAAAATGTGAATTCAATATTTGAAAAATATAAATTCAATATTTAACACTAGAATGACCAAGCACTAAATGCAACTGGCATACATTGCCTTATAATAACAACAAAATAAGATTTGTTTAGATTTCGTATTAGTTTTGTTTAAATATCTACTTCGATAGAGAAGTTTATTAAACAATTTTCTCATGGAAACATATTCATAATTTCACTATCTCTAAAAGAAAAAATTAGGAGGAAGTCATTTTGACCCATCCGGTAGTTCTAGTGTTAAATAACATTCAATAAAATTTTCAAATTTAAGAAAAAGTTATAACAAAAATTAGAAACTATGAATATGTATTACTTTCTGCGCGCTGCTTCTTGAGGGGATATATTACGGGAAAAATATTTTTTTCATGATATTGAATAAATATTATATGTATATTAATAAAATAAAGATTCATTTAATATTTAGAAAAAAATATTTTTCTCGTAACATGAAATAGATATTTTCTGAATATTTGTTACTTAATATAAAATAAATATTGTATGTATATTTGAATATTAAAAAAAGATTGAATCTCTTTTTAATACTACATGAATGTGTATTTTGTGCTACTAGGGTTAGGTCCTTTGGTCACGAGTGTTGGATTTGAAATCCGTGTCGATTCTATGAGGAATTCCATTCGAAAACCGTCACTCCTGAAAGCTTCGAATTCCCAATCCTGTTTCGGCTGACTTGACAGCGAGACAAAGTATCGATTCCGGCCTGGTCTATCGGCATTAACTTAAGAGCACTTCCTTTTCTTTGCCTGTTGACAGAGCTGTGTAAAGCGGCGTCGAAAATCCAGGCATCCTTCCGCAGCCACATGTCGGCGAAAGAGCAAGCTGCGTCACTCATGAAATCGGCGGAGAACGTCGTGAACGTGGTCTCCGAACTGGAGGACAAGGTAAGTTTTTTCAATTCTGCCTACTCTTAAAGAAACACAATCAACAGTTCGTATTATTAGCTTGGCAAGAAAGTAATTTCGGTATTTTTCCGTGAAATAAAATCCAATTTTTCTTTTATCAAAGCAATGAACTTTAATCAATGAAATATTTTCTATTTTGTTCTACAATATTTTGCCATCTTTCTTATAGCCAGGTATTAGTGAACACCGAAATTACTTTCTTGCCAACCTAATACAACCAAGAGGAAAAGTGAAACGATACTTTAAATGATTTTATTTAAAGTTATAACTAGACTGCAAATTTCAAAATAAAAATTGCCTGCTAAAGTAGAAAAAGAATTTAAAAAATTACATAAAAATTTTTATCATTAATTTTTCTCTGAGTAATTTTAATAGGTTGCAAATAATACTACAGTGTTTTCAAGTACGTTAGACGTTCTTACAGTTTTGCATTTGCTCTATTCATTTTTGTCAGAACTGCATAAAATCCGCAGTCCAGTAACGACTGAACGAACAGTATGCATTTCAAAGAGTATTGGAATTGTATGAATGCATTATCAGTTCGTAATCTGATTCGTACTCGATTCTCAGTGATAGATTATTTTCAGCGGGTCTACAATCTGCGTACCTTACATTATTAATAGTCGCGTTTGCGGGACCACTTTGGTCATTAATCACTTTATCGATATATAATTTTCTGATCATTCTATTTCACTCACTTGAACAGCGTCTGGTAAGTGTACTGCGGATACTAATTGAATAAATACTGAACATTATTTTCGTTCTGAAATCTTGAACTTTGGTCGGCTGACATTTTTAATGATTTATGGCAACCCGAGCTGGATCCATTCAAATTCTTACGTATCAATTTTCTTTTAGACATTTTTGAACTCACTTCATTGAGATCTAACAATATGGTAATACTCTTCTTGGACGCAATATAAATAATTGATAATTTAAACTGGCTCCTAAAAAATTAGAAATTGGATGAAGTGATATTCGCCACCCGAGGGTTATAAATTATAACTCGATATATCGTCTTCTTATATTTATAGCAATAAATATAATAAACAGAATAAAATAAGAACAATCATATTTTTCTATACTAAAATAGAATCATATTTCTTAAGTGTGTACTGGGGTGCCATTCAAGTTAGCTTGCATGTTAGACTATTTATAATTATTTCTTCCAATGTTTAAAATGGGTGATAGTATAATATCGGATAATAATAACATTGCATAATAATTGATCGTTAATACTTGAAATATATGGAGTTGCTACAAAGGTCATGGAAATAGGGTTATTTCAATACATGTTAACTAGGAAAAATAATTTAGTAAATATAAACACATTTTTAAAATAGTTAGTAAAAATTTGTATTACTTTAACACTGACCCAGTAGTGTAAGCAGTAAAAATTCCCTGATGTAAATTATAAAATGTTTTCAGTGGTAGGAACGAACAACGGTCAAACACGTTAACAAGTTCATTCGAAAAATAAGACTTTTAGTAAACGTTCCCCGAATACGAATTTTGTGAATATAAGTGATATCAAAAACTTTTAAAAATATTTTAAAAATACTACAATAATAGAACTTTCTACGTGAGGGATTCGAAATGTCTTCCCTTAAACTTTTTAATGTTAAAGTATGTCATAATTCATAGCTTTCATATTTCATAGTCATTTCACATATCAAATTCATAGAGTAGAATGATAATGAAGAATAAAATAGAATGAAAGAGTAATGAAGAATAAAATAGAATAAAATAGTAATGAAGAATATAAAAAATACTATAAAAAATATGGAGTTCACTATCTTAGGGAAGTTGAGTTCTATACGAACCTGTTTATCAATTACACACGTTGTTATGAGAATTCTACGTGATAGTACATAAAACTTGAGAACAATGCCATAACTCTTGCTGGTAGGTACTATACACTCAACAGCACGCATGCTCCATGAATTTTGAAAATTGAGTTTCTTGAAAACTAGGCTCTCAGTATGGGAAATAAATCATGATACTTTTTCAACTTCTCTTTGCACGTGGAATCGTTTCCACCTTGCTTGAGCTGAGAATTACAAAACGCTCTCTATTATTTCATATCATAACTCATGACAAAATAAATCTAGACTTTACGTCAGGTACTACTCGCGCGTCCATTATTAAATAGGGTATAGTTTAGTAGAGTAGAGTTTAGTTTAGTTAGTCTAGCTTCCATAAAGTGTAAAAATAAAACTATTCACTACTACCATGACCGTCAAAAACTCGGTTTTCCGAGTTCAAGAAACAAAACACTAAGGAAAATTATTGTTAAACCGTGCTCACAGTCATGAATAATTTTCCCTATTTAAATCCCATTTAAATGTCGATCTTTGGGGAATTTCTGCTTTTACTAACTAGGTTGCAACCCATATATGTATACATGCATATGTATATTGTACATACATTTATATGGCGCACGTATTATAATCGATGTTGAAGAGAACCCGGTTTAAAATTCAATGGCTCATCCTCTCGAGATTAATTGGAAATCAATATTCTATTGTCGAAAGTCGTCTTGCACCCCAACCAGATTCTTAAGACTTGTCCAGACGAACCGAACGTCGTGAACGCGACGATTTTCTAAAGCGATGAACGCTTTCTAATGCTTGAACGACGAACTATTCGTTCTGCAACGTTGTGGACAACAGATGTGTGCAACAGCTGTTTGGTTTTTATCATGATACCATAGATACGTCGTGTGACAATATTGTAAAAGACGGAATTTATAAAAATTCAACTTTTTATCAAAATTTCTCGTCACAAATCCAACTGCATCCGCAACCCCAATGTGATCGTGAGTCCATCAGTTGACAAATACCTTGGCATTTTCTATTTAACACTAGGTTCACCAAATGAACACTAAAGCAATTGATTTATGTATTCGATCCAAAAGTACAGTATTTATTCTATATATACAGGGTGTCCCACATAAATGGGAACACCTAAATATCTTTCGTATTTACAGTCCTATCAGAAAACTTCAGAGGACAAAGTGACACTATTGCGGGAGGCCATTTTACTGGTGAAGAAAAAAACTTTTTATGTCGTGTTTTTTAATGAAATTTCAATGTGTACCGATGGTTTTCTTAAATGGAATAGTATATTTTTTTTTACGATAGCATGATAGACAATAAAAAACTGAATTTAGTGGATACCACCTTTTTAACCTTGAAATGACCTTGAGCGAGAATAATCATGTTGAAACGGACGAAACGTGGAAGTTTAAAACTTGCGTGTTTCATCAAAGATTGCGCGTCGTTTACGTCGGGTTGACCTTTACATATCCTCATAACCTTAAAAATTCAATTTACTATAAAAATTCTATTTAAACTCATTTTAATCAATTTTAAAATTCAATTTATTATAAAAATTTCTATTTAAACTCATTTTAATCAATTTTAAAATTCAATTTATTATAAGAATTTCTATTTAAACTCATTTCAATAAATTTAAAAATTCAATTTACTATAAAAATTCTATTTAAATCCATCCTCATAAAGTTAAAAATTCTATTTAAACTCATTTTAATAAATTTTAAAATTCAATTTACTATAAAAATTCTATTTAAACTCATTTTAATCAATTTTAAAATTCAATTTATTATAAGAATTTCTATTTAAACTCATTTCAATAAATTTAAAAATTCAATTTACTATAAAAATTCTATTTAAATCCATCCTCATAAAGTTAAAAATTCTATTTAAACTCATTTTAATAAATTTTAAAATTCAATTTATTATAAAAATTTCTATTTAAACTCATTTTAATCAATTTTAAAATTCAATTTATTATAAAAATTTCTATTTAGACTCATTTTAATAAATTTAAAAATTCAATTCACTATAAAAATTCTATTTAAATCCATCCTCATAAAGTTAAAAATTCTATTTAAACTCATTTTAATAAATTTTAAAATTCAATTTGCTATAAAAATTCTATTTAAACTCATTTTAATAAATTTTAAAATTCAATTTACTATAAAAATTCTATTTAAATCCATCCTCGTAAACTGAAAAATTCAATTTACTATAAAAACAACTTCCACATTTTATCCGCTTCAACATGATTATTCTTGCTCAAGGTCATTTCAAGGTCAAAAAGGTGGTATCCATTAATTCAGTTTTTTATTGTCTATCATGCTATCGTAAACAAAATATACTCTTCCATTTAAATGATTGAAGGTCACCTTCGTATCTAACAAAATAGTATAAACACAACGAAATTATATACCCCATTGTGTTGCGTATAGAAAACAATACTACTTTTTTCTCTTTCATTTTTTTCTAATATTTACTATTTGCAAGAAAAACACTGACTAGTAATAGCATGAACATCCTGTATACATGAAATCTTCAGTCTACTTGTAATGTTGCAAACCAGGATCACAAGCGGTACGTGTACAGTCGAGTCGGAAAGTAAGTTAACATTTGGTGATATGTAGGCAATGAATATGATGAATAAAATCAAGTTATTGTATTCTTTTTATTTAGGAGGTGTAAGGAAATAAACAAATATGTTAGTAAAACATATATTATCATTATTAAAGATTAAAGACATGTCATATTCATTTGCCTGCATACACCAGTCGTTAACTTACTTTCCGACTCGACTGTAGCTGGCGAGGTTTGTTAGTAAGGAAAGTGGTATTCAGTATGTTGGTGAATGTAGAGATGATCGTGACGCGAAATGAAGGTGATGCTGAGATGTCGAGAGACTTGGCGGACGAACGCGATGCGAAGTTGGGAAGTTACTGCGAAGTAAACGCGCAGACGAACCTGATATGAAGTTAGAGGGATGCTGGGAGATCGGTCGAGAAACACAGTCGAACTCGATGCGAAATCGAGGAGCTCCTAAGAGGTTGGATTACGTATAGATGAACCTGACGCAAAATCAGGAATCTGTAGGATCCCGGACGAACATGATGCGAAATCAGGGAGCCGCGTAGGCTGGCAGAGCCACTGTCAGATTCTCATGTTGTGTGAACGATCCTAATGCGGGATCAAATAGACATTAGCGAATGTTAGTAATGGCATCTTACCCTTTGTACTTGGAACTACAGTGAGTAACGAAAGTATTCGAACGCCCTTTAAATCAGTATAACTTTTTTTTTAAGTGAATCAACCGACCTGACTTTTTTGACGAGTTAGAAGAATTGGTTTTCCAAATGATGTGTTAAAAAGATTTTGAAAAAATTACAATTGGTAAGAATTACATGAGAAAATAAAAATGGCACTTTTCACAACTTTTTTATTTGAGCCTGTAATGAAAATTTAAAATATGCGTTTTGTAGATCTCTGTTAGTTATACACGTACTGAAAATTTCATCGAAATCGGTCAACGTTGCAATAAACTACAAACATTTCAAAATGAGAGTTTATTAAATTTTCAATACAGGTTCAAATAAAAAAGTTGTGAAAAGTGCCATTTTTATTTTCTCATGTAATTCTTACCAATTGCAATTTTTTCAAAATCTTTTTTACACATCATTTGGAAAACCAATTCTTCTAACTCCTCAAAAAAGTCAGGTCGTTTGATTCACTTAAAAAAAAGTTATACTGATTTAAAGGGCGTTCGAATACTTTCGTTATTCACTGTATCTTGACTCTAGAATTCGGACATTTCGTCTGATCCATTTCTATTTGCGTTACGTATGGCATTTTTCGATTTGTCTACGGAGTCGTCTAGGTAAATCCAGAAAAGTCATTGGACAAAGAAAAGTAGTTCAAATGCCAGGAAAATGTCTGTTAGATTATGATTAGGTGATGAAATAAAGTAACGCCAAGAATTTGTAGTAAGCGAATATACAGGGTGGTCAAAAATTTGTGGTACAAGTGAGGACAAGGATATACTTCAGTTAAAAATAAGTCGAAAATCAAGAATAATAAACTTGCGGAATTTCAACCAAGTCCATTTATTACCCTCCATAATATTTATGATCGTATTTAAATTGCATAGTACTAGTAAAAAAAAAACACTTTAAGAGGTTGAAATGCGATTCGTTTCATAAATGAAAGTTTTTTTAAGCGATTGCATGGTTTTTACGAATCTTTTAATAGAGTTTTTAAACAAGCTGTAGTCGAAATAGTACATTTACATAAGGACACGTTTTAGAAATAGATTTATTCACCATCCTAGATGCAGGTAACTACTCAACTTCAAGAGACGAAGAAGATGGCATAATTTTCAAATATTCATCCACATTTGAAATACAATAACCCTGTCAAAATGAGCACAGGATCACTTTTCTTATTCCCTTTAGCAGACAGAAAACGAGTTAACGATCTGACAAACACTAAAGAGAAATATGACTTTTTCAAGCTTCGTTATACTTCTACAGAACTTTTTCGTTGGATCAGTAAAATTAAAATGGAATCGAATATTCACCAGTCAAAAAATCAATAATAAACAGTCTTCCCACAATTTTATATTGCAGTTACTATTAACTCCTGTACCAAGTGATAATGTCATTCAAATCTTCATAGGTTTAATCATAAACGACAAGAAACCTTCATTACCTGATAAAAAAGTAATCGGATAAAAAATAATTTGCCGTTTCGTTAAAACTATAATTGTAGTCGACTATGAATATTTGTTCGGAATACATTATATTTTGTTAACAATGATCGATTCATTAATCCCCGAATATAATAGGATGCATGAATATTCATATAAATTTAAGTTTTCATCATTAATATGGATTATTATCTTTGAATTAAAATAGAAAACTAATTAAATACGAAGTAAAATTAGTACGAAGGCTAACGTTATTTGTCACTGTAGTAATTTTCACAACTACAATATTTTATGTAACCTAACAAATTCTATTCATAAAAGGTTAACATATACGATAATAGAAATTCGATCAACTCTCAAATAAAAACAAATACTGAAATTAATTTCAGTTGCGTCTGAATATGGCGCTGGTAGCGAACGTAATAATAACATAGAATTTCAACACTTGCATTTAAAAAATGGTGTCAAATGTAAAATCTTTGCCGCTCGAATAATTATGAGCGCTATTGTAAATGCGTAAAATCCACAACCTGGCATTTACACCGACGCGACGCGTAAAAGTTTTAGGACAGAAATATTTTTTCCATTTTATATGTAGACTGGAAATGGTGTTGAAAAAATTTTCCGGCAAACACAAAAAAATCATGAACAGTATTTTGCATTTTTCTCTCTCAGCTGCTGCTCTATCCTTGCGTTTAATATTAATTCGACTATTTTTAAATGCCACTTTTAGAATACAGGGCATTCTAACATCTTCGACACCTTGAATATTTCCGCCGTTTTTAATAATACGAAAAAATGATATATACAAAAATTACATGGTATAGAGAAGGAAATATTGTAATGCAAACATTTCTGAAAGTATTTCGGAGATTTGAAGGTCACCTTAAATTCTTTCAATCGTGTGACCTACCTTTTGCATCGTGAATTTATAGAGTATCAAAGTCTGCGTAAAAATGTGTTATAACTAGACATCGGATGTTTATGCAATTTCCAATTTTTATAGAAACATTTTAAGAAAGTGGAATGAAATAAAATCCTATTTTTAATGGGGACAGCCTTTGTAGATCCAAAGCAAATAAAAATCGTGTTAAATTCTCTCGAATTTTATATTATAGCATTTTTTTAACATTTCCAGAAGCCATAAATGCATAAAGATCCGCTGTCTAGTTATAACTTTCAGGCTCGATTTATACCGACAGTTGTTAACAATTATTAATTAAAGTCTCCTTCTGTTGGTACTTATTATAAAACGGTCACTCACTGGTGCTCAGTCCTTTACTGGTACACTCACTCACTCTAGGTCATTTCGTTCAAGGAAATTAAGGTGACCTTGAAATCTCCGAAATGCCTTGAACTATATAAAAAATATTTGCATCACAAAGTTGACCCCTTCGTGCCATAAAAGTTTTGTTGATATCATTTTTTCATATTATTACAAATAACGGAAGCCCTCAAGGTGGTCAAAGTTCCCTAGTAGCACAAAATATTGTATACACATTCATATATTATTACAAAGAGATTCAATCTTTTTTTAATATTCAAATATACATACAATATTTATTTTATATTAAGTAACAATTATTTCTTTTTAAATATTCAGAAAATATCTATTTCATGTTACGAGGAAAATATTTTTTTCTAAATATTAAATGAATCTTTATTTCATATTAGAAGTAGAATATTTTGTCCTAATATACATATAATATTTATTCAATATCATGAAAAAAATATTTTTCCCGTAATATATTCCCTCAAGAAGCAGTGCGCAGAAAGTAATACATATTCATAGTTTCTAATTTTTGTTATAACTTTTTCTTAAATTTGAAAATTTTATTAAATGTTATTTAACACTAGAACTACCGGATGGGTCAAAATAACTTCCTCCTAATTTTTTCTTTTAGAGATAGTGAAATTATAAATATGTTTCCATGAGAAAATTGTTTAATAAACTTCTCCATCGAAGTAGATATTTAAACAAAACTAATACGAAATCTAAACAAATCTTATTTTGTTGTTATTATAAGGCAATGTATGCCAGTTGCATTTAGTGCTTGGTCATTCTAGTGTTAAATATTGAATTTACATTTTTTAAATATTTACTTTATATTTTCTAAATATCTAGTTTATATCTTCTGAATATTTTGCTTATACTTTTTAAAGATTCAGTTTATATTTCTTGTACATGTATAGAATATTCAGATCGAATATTTTTCTCATATGAAAAAATGTGGCTTAACAAATATTTTGAAAAAAATATCTATCTAATATTATTGTGCTACTAGGGTTATTGGCCCACCCAGTACAAATTGAGAAATCTATTTGGTGGAAAACATTTTCCCGCCGTTGTACCGTAACTGTACGAATGCATTTCCACTAGGTTTCCCGGTTTCATAAAATTATCAGAATCCATCGCGTGCATGCCTATAGCACACCTCTTTTCACTATATGTACCTGTATCCGGAGTTTCATTAAGGATCGATATTCACCACCGAAATAGTGCGCCACGAATCTCGTCCTTCCGCGAGCGGAAGACCTGGAATAACCGGGACACGATTTCCGAACATATCTCACACGCTTACACATGATTCGATTATGCGAGTCGCATGCGTTCGCGCGTGCAAGTAATTTATTCGAACTCTCTCTCGATGTATAAGATCTTCGCGCATTTTTTTGCCGGGAATATGCGGTTCACGTAAACCCCATAGAAATTTTTCGTCCGGAGATCGCGACGCGGTGCACGATCGTAAAACCTGATCCACCCTGCACCGCTTTATCATACACCGATTTTGCTTTTGTCTACCAGCCGCGAATACAGGTTGTCACGATAAGCCCTGAATCTCGTTCACAGTGTCCTGTAACGCTATAAATCTCCCTTTCTACCGAGGATGAAAAGTACAAATTATAGACAGGAATTACGACGTCCTCTCTCTCTCTATTCACCTGGGTCCCGTAATTGTGTAGAATTTTATGGTGAGCAATACAGCTATGGGATAACATGTAGCAAAAGTTCCAAAAATCGGTCAAATCGGATTTACCTCGAATTTTCCACACATGTGTCCCTTAAGATACTACAACTTTGTCTGTAGCACTTTTTCCATAGAACCCTTAATAACACAGATACAGTGGGGGACAAAAGTGTTCGTACACTTGGAATATAGAAATAAAAAAACAACAATGTTTTCTTGAGGAGTTTTCAAATATTGTGGTGTGTTATAAACTTTATAACATTTATTTGTTTAAATAACCGTTTAAGCCATGAACATGCATTGCTTTAAACATTTCTCTCAACAAGAAATATTGAATTTTTTAAACAATTGTGTAAATAATAAAAATTTATTTGTTCAAACAATCGTTTAATTACTGAAAATGTGTTGGGTTAAACATTTGTTTCAATAATAAAAATGTATTTGTTTAAACAATTGTTTAAATAATAAACATTTATTTGTTTAAATAACCGTTCAATCCATGAACATGCATTGCTTTAAACATTTCTCTCAACAAGAAATATTGAATTTTTTAAACAATTGTGTAAATAATAAAAATTTATTTGTTCAAACAATCGTTTAATTACTGAAAATGTGTTGGGTTAAACATTTGTTTCAATAATAAAAATTTATTTGTTTAAACAATTGTTTAAATAATAAACATTTATTTGTTTAAATAACCGTTCAAGCCATGAACATGCTTTGCTTTAAACATTTCTCTCAACAAGAAATATTGAATTTTTTAAACAATTGTGTAAATAATAAAAATTTATTTGTTTAAACAATCGTTTAATTACTGAAAATGTGTTGCTTTAAACTTTTGTTTCAATGACAAAAATGTATTTGCTTGAACAATCGGTTAAGTAATACAAATGTATCGGTTTAAAGATCTGTTGAAATAATAAAATTCATTTGTTTAAACAGTCGTTTAATTAATACACATTGACCTATGAAAACGTGTTTAAATAATACATACCTATTTGCTGAAAAAATAATCATTTGAATAATAGACATTTAGGTGCTTAAACATTTGTTTCAATAAGGAAAATGTATTTGTTTAAACAATCCGTTAAGTAATAAAAATGTATCGGTTTAAAGATCTGTTTAAATAATAAAATTCATTTGTTTAAACAGTCATTTAAATAATGTAAACATGTGTTTAAACAATACATACCTATTTGCTTAAACAATTATTTAAATAATAGACATTTAGGTGCTTAAACATTATGCAGTTGTATAATATAATTTGTCTTTCATTTGTCTTTCTCACTTGTTTCCTTTCCTTTACGACCCATTTTACCGAATGTTACAAAAATTGACTGGTTTTTGCAGAAGGTTGCCACTAGGCAAAACTTTTTCGGGTCCCGCTAAACCATAATATAAACAATTGGACGCCCTTCAAGTACATCCTAGTACCTGTGCGAATTCTTTTTGCGCGCCAATTTAGAGACACTTGTCATACTTTCTAATTTTTACTCGTTAACGTTAAACTTTTTCAAGTATATTTATATGACAGTATGTAGTTAAAATATATAACAATTACAATTACGTTTCGTTTTATAAACATGCGTGTAATTACATGGAGAAATACATGGTTTTTTAAGCCTACAAGAGGTGTACGAATCCTTTTTACGTTCACTGTAGATGTCCCACCCTGTATATTCAAAGGAAACTAAATAGATTAATTATCGATTTTAAAAGAATGATTGGTTTTACAACGGGGAAAAACCGTATAATTTCCACGCGAAACAGGAGAAGGATCCAGCGACGTTTTCAGAACCGAAAATTGCTGTGCTCATTGAGTGACCCAAAAAATTTAAATTCCCTTCCTCTTCAACGACAGGATGTGGCGAGCGATGCTACATAGACGGTAACCTGACGTTCAGGCAACTGAAGAATTCATGGAATTTCGCATGCATCCCGCGGGTATTAATTCCAAAGAACAATCACGCATTCCTGCCCACTTTTTCACCAACTAGAACGGAAAATGAATAATTTGTTTGGCGTTCTCTCTTTCTCTCTCGGAAAGGAAAAAAAATCAGTTTCGGCTTCTTTGTGGCCAGAGAGAAATGTTCGAGGCGAGTTGCAAGCGAGCGAACGCCGCGCCGGTAATTCGATTTCGACGACAGCTTCAAAGAGGAACTGCCGCGAAAGAGAGCGAGAGAGCAGTAATTCACTACGACCTCGTGCACAGTAATTGCGGTGTACAGGTGTACTTCGTTATCGCCCTGATGCTTACGGAATTCAAACTTTGTGTCCCGATTCCACTGAACATCGCCGCCGGAACCTGTGACATCGTATTACCGTGGAATAGTTTACTGGAATCGTTATGTTACTGTCACTGTCAACCCGCTGAATTAACTCTGCTATGATTGTGGCTGGCTGATCCTTGACTTACAATCTTGCGATTTCGTCGTTCCATCAGGCACAAATGCACAAATGCACATGCATGCTTGCTAGTTTTTCTATTAATCCACGCACATTCCACAGAAATATGTAGTTACACCAAATACCCTCCTGTAGTTTTCTTCCATTTTCGGTTTATATTTTGATTCGATCAGTTTTGTTTTATCCATAGCTTCGTATTTTAATTATGTAAATGCGTCAAACTACGAAACAAACGTAGAGAAATAAAATACAGGGTGATCCGGCTAAGTGCACCGTCTACATTACTTGTAAACTATTAGGTATGTGAAACAATGGTTAAACCTTTGCCTTTGCAATCCAGAAATTTTTAATTTTTTTTTTTTATATAATATCTTGCAGATTTTGAAGAGAACATGCCAAAAATCCAAGTTTCGACGTTAGGAATTTACTGGTTCAAAAGCTTTGCGTCTTTAAGATTGAAATTTATGCGATATCTTGAGAAATACCTCAATGTGTATCACTTACGCTATATTCGATCGATTACAAAAATGTAATGTAAAAATAGTGAAATTTTTCTAAGATACATGCCATGTCTAAAAGGCCGTAGATTAACAGAGTTAGATTTTGTCAAAAGTGTTTTATGGTCATCGCTATGACTTGATACTGGATGATCGGAAGTAAAAAATGATGTAATTTATATATAATAAAGTGGATTATCGAAGATATAATAGGGTGGATACTTGAAACATATATGTATTTACAGTATATACTTACAATAAGTTTGCAAAGTTTAAAGTAAGTGAACTCGAAATGCTGCATTTTGATTTTGCATCATAATAAGCAATTAATTCTTTAACCCTCCGACGGCGGACCTCAATTGTAACTATATAATTGGCGATGGTTAGGATTGTTAGGACTTTGATTATTAATTTATTAAATTATATTTCGTGAAGGTACTTCTTGTGGACACATTAATCTTTGTGTTATTCTCAATGTAAAACAGCAAATCCAATTAGTTCAATTTTCAAAAATTCAGTGTATAAATTAGTATTTTGATACTCTGCGTCAAAATAGACCCAGGCCTTCATTTAAAAAAATTAAGGTGACTTTGAAGTCTCGGAAACTCTTTCACCTACAAAAAACTGTTATTGCCATATTGTAGTCCTCTTTATACCGAAAAACTTTGGTTAATAAAGTTTTCTCATATTTCCAAAAATAACAGAGATAGATTTTCAAGTGCTAATTTTTACAGGACCACTTTGTGTAAAAAATGTTTGCATTACAACATTTACTCCTGTGTAGCGTGCATGCTATGTATAAAAACATTTTATCATAGTATTACAAATAACGGAAATATTCAACGTGATCAATTAATTAATATTGGACCACCCTTATAACCTTGAGGCTATAGACTGGAGTATGTTCGATAATATATCAATTATATACGAATGAACTTTTGTGTCACTCTCAGCAACAATTTCATATACATCAACTCAACATAAATATTCTATGTTATTACTAGAAAAGTAGAACTATGTGAAAATAATTAACACTATTTCCATCGGACAATAATGGTAATCATACATATCCTACATTTCAGTTGCTGAGCTTTAATTTGATTTAAAAAGTTTATGCTTCGTATAAAGGGACAGATAATTTATATACTAAAATCAGGTAATTTTGTTGTTATAAAAAATTAACAATTTTAATTTGAATTAAAAAGTTTATGCTTCGTATAAAGGGACAGATAATTTGTATACTATTGTACAATCAGGTAATTTTGTTGTTGTAAAAAATTAACACAAAAAATGCTTACATTGGTGATTAAAACATTAATTATATAAAGTTAAATATTTAATTAAAAATTTCGGCAACAACAAACGATAATATGTTCAAGGAGACAGTTTCAGTTTTTCTCTTAAATTAACACTTCAAAATCACATTACACCTACCACATATACATGCATCCTACCGAATCATTGATAGGTACTACTGAATTAATACTATGCACATGTGAACTGGTGAACGGGAACGATTAGCTAACACACAAATGCACGATGACGATCGTGAATAGGAACGATTAGGCACTTCATCGGAATTACAGCACGATTATACAATTACATTAGTGCTTTGTATGTCAGATATAGCTGCTCGTCATTACAATAAGCGATTATTGGGTACTTAAAACAGATTTTCATGGTATGCGGAAATCTGCATTGTTCATAACAAAATCGAATGGAGATGATTTCGTTTGAAAAACGAGTGGGATTCTGTTGAAAAAAGCTTTGAAAACTATCTTCTTATTTTACTGTTTCAGTTTGCATTAAACATCGTATCATCGGTTATCTATGATATACTTAATATTTTTAATTAGTCATTATAATTTCTTGTGAAGTCTGGTTTGTGAAAAAATGCTTCAGTTGGATAAAAGTTTTTAAAATACGATTATTATTAATACATTATTGGGAGGGGGGTGGCAATTACTGTGCCTATATTAATTATATATTTCTTTAAAGCATGATGAATACTGATAAAGAGGTGTATAACATATATATTAACTGATTTTCATTTATTAACTAGATTATATATAAGTTCAGTGGCATTACTGTACGTGGGGTGTTCAGAAAATTGTCCGGAAATATACATAAAAAGATTGTATATTCAGTTAAGCGTTTTATCTTTATTTTGCGCAAGTATTTTACAACATAGTCGCAAATACTTGATCTAACAAATCTAAACAAGTTTACGTTCGCATCAATCAATTACAAATATAACATTCTGTTAACGAATAATAACAACTGGCTGAAAACTTTTCGAACACTTCTCGTATATGTTTCATACTGAAAAATATAATTTTGCAGCTCACTCACACTAAACGGGAATAAGAAAAAATTAATTTTCATTATCAATTCGTTCGATCATTCTATTTGTGTCGCTTCGTTTCCTCCGATGTCGTTCTTTATTGAACGAGTCAAATCAAGATTGAATGTACTAGAACTTCGTTTACACAATTCTGTACAAGAACAACGAAATCATATAACTGGGTCAATCATATAATGAGAGTTCACCTGATTCTGATTTTTCGTTCAAACTCATTGATGTTCGCGTTCGCTGTCAAATGGCAGGCGTTCAATTAATCGTGTACCAACTGAAATAATGTACAGATTTCTTAAAAGCAATGTTAAAACTGTAAATTGCTTAGTGTAAAAAAAATTCACGTTTATTGGCGTAATAACAAGCAATTTCAATTTTTACTCTAGTATCCTTTTTGTTTTAATTATTTACATGTACATTATTAGTTAAAAGTCAACTCGTCAATTAAAAAAAAAAAAATCATATTTTGTGTATAAAGTTTCATTGGACAAAAACTTAACATTCTTCGAGACAGTATATTTATACTTTGAGTTTGATTGGATTTTTAATCTGATGAAACCTTTAACCTAATATTTACAACAAAATTTCATATGGTAAGAGACCCAATTACTGGAGGGGGGGGGGGTACCAATTACTGTGCGTATATTAATTATATTTATTTTTAAAACATAATGAATATTAAAACGGAGACACTACATTTTTTTTCATTAAAATCAGTTAATATATATGTTATACATATCTCTTTTTTAATATTCATTGTGCTTTAAAAATAAATTTAAATTGGCATCCCCCCGCAGTCATTAGGTCCCATACCCTACTTACTTGCTCGCGCAAATGAACATTTTCAATTAATAATTGACTGGACTATAAAACATTACTTTTTTATTTACACCTGCGCCATTTCTATATTCCACTGGACCGCTTTTACTTCCTCGGTACAAAACGTGTTGCGCTGCAAACATAAATCAGTGAGTTTAGAACGAGCTATAAACAAGTTTATGGATTCTGTGGGTTTCAAAGTGGTTCTTTCATTTTTACGCGTGCCATAGAATCGCAATTTACGAGAGAGACTGCGCATGGTGTCGAGTGCGTCTGGTTCGCAGTTAAGTCTAATTCGCAAAAATTGGACAGAGGTGGCAGCAAGTTATTAGAAGAGGTGCTGGTTATAGGTACCACCTCTTTTCTTTAAAAATTAATGCATTTTGATGCCTCTTGGTGGTAAAGATATGAACTTTTATTTATGTCGATAAAGTAGGACCAAAAAGTCATTCGCATAAAGTGTTGTTTTGTGAATGACAGAAGCACAAAGAAATCAGGCAAGTCTGATGTCAATTTTAAACGATTTTAATCGGCTGAATTAAATATAAATCTACAGTTTCTGAGGTAGTCTTATATATTTTTGAAAACTAGCCATGTTATATTATTTATTTCTATTTAGTTTATAAAATATGCTGATAATGTTTTAATGGTTAGCTTCAATTATTTAGCGGGACGTCTTTTTCCTAAATCGTACCACACTGTGGTTTCCTAAATCGTACCAGTACGATTTGAGATACTGTTATTCAAATTTTACCGCGAAAATAAACGATTTACAATATTTCAAATTTCTTTAGCATGGGAAAGTAGCTTACAGTAGCCCCTAAAAAAAAGGAATTAGTTGCAATGAAAACAAAACAAATGAAACAAAGAAAAATTAATTTCACGCCTTCAACCAGCACCGCTGCTCCAGTTCTCGTAGAAGTGGAGAATGAAAACGATTGGTTCTGTTTTCTTTGCAATAATTCTTATTTGGAAGACACGATCCAATGCTTAAAGTGCCAAAAGTTGGCACGTGAAGCTTGTGGAGGAGTTTTGAGAAAAGACAATATTTATTATTGTCCTGGTTGTATTCAAGTTAAGTAATGTAATATATCATTTTATTTTTATGTTGTATTGTATATTAAACTGAAATTAAACGCAAAATACAGTTTCTCTTATGATTTTTTTGTATCTTTTTAATCCAACACATGAGGTACAATTTTGGAAACCGGCTGGTACCATTTAGGATACCGGTTGCATAAATCGTACTGTTTGCATGATCTTATAAAAGTGTTCATATCACGATGATCTATCAATAGATATTTAAAAAATCATATTAAATTGCAACTTCGATAGTTAATACATAGATGCAAAACATAATTTCTGCTCAAATTCCTACTAAAGAATATACAGGGTGTCCCACATAAATGATAACATCTAAATATCTTTCGTATTTACAGTCCTATCAGAAAACTTCAGAGGACAAAGTGACGCTATTGCAGGGGGGCAATATAATGATGAAGAAAAAAATTTTTTATGTCGTGTTTTTTAATGAAATTTCAAGGTCACCGATGTTTTTTATAAATGGTCTAGTATATTTTTTTGCGATAGCATGATAGACAATAAAAAACTGAATTTAGTGGATACCAACTTTTTGACCTTGAAATGATCTTGAGCAAGAATAATCATGCTGAAGCGGATGAAATGTGGAAGTTTAAAACTTACGTGTTTCAGCAAAGATTGCGCGTTGTTTACGTCGGGTTGACCTTTACATATCCCCATAAACTTAAAAATTCAATTTACTATAAAAATTCTATTTCAACTCATTTTAATAAATTTTAAAATTCAATTTATTATAAAAATTTCTATTTAAACTCATTTTAATAAATTTTAAAATTAAATTTATTATAAAAATTTCTATTTAAATTCATTTCAATAAATTTAAAAATTCAATTTACTATAAAAATTCTATTTCAACTCATTTTAATAAATTTTAAAATTCAATTTATTATAAAAATTTCTATTTAAACTCATTTTAATAAATTTTAAAATTAAATTTATTATAAAAATTTCTATTTAAATTCATTTCAATAAATTTAAAAATTCAATTTACTATAAAAATTCTATTTCAACTCATTTTAATCAATTTTAAAATTCAATTTATTATAAAAATTTCTATTTAAACTCATTTTAATAAATTTTAAAATTAAATTTATTATAAAAATTTCTATTTAAACTCATTTTAATAAATTTTAAAATTCAATTTACTATAAAAATTCTATTTCAACTCATTTTAATAAATTTTAAAATTCAATTTACTATAAAAATTCTATTTAAATCCATCCTCGTAAACATAAAAATTCAATTTACTATAAAAACAACTTCCACATTTCATCCGCTTCAGCATGATTATTCTTGCTCAAGGTCATTTCAAGGTCAAAAAGGTGGTATCCACTAAATTCAGTTTTTTATTGTCTATCATGCTATCGTAAAAAAAATATACTATTCCATGTTAAAAAAACATCGGTGACCTTGAAATTTCATTAAAAAACACGACATAAAAAATTTGTTTCTTCACCACTAAAATGGCCTCCTGCAATAGCGTCACTTTGTCCTCTGAAGTTTTCCGATACGACTGTAAATACGAAAGATATTTAGGTGTTATCATTTATGTGGGACACCCTGTATAAGCTGCTTTGGAAATGTAAGTGGTACGCATTCGGCAACTCTCCCCTACCGGAAACAAATTGAAATAGGTCTAATTAAAATGTCAAAATTCGAAATACGATTTGCGGGAACGTTGAGGATAAATTGGAAATGTCTGCAAGCGCGACTGACGATGTTAACTGGATGGACGTTTCGTCGATGCGTGCCAACGGTGCCAACACGTTTTCCCCGTCGCGTCGCGTCGCGTCGCGTCGGTGCGGTGGATCAAATTGAGCCGAAGGAACACGATACATTCATGGAACGTGTGCTTTTGCTCTTCATGCAGTCGGTCCTCGTTTCCGAACTGTATTGGCATCTGTAAACGGTTGTTGATTAATTACCCTTCCGGCAAAAGTTATCGGTCTTCGCACGGTACGCGTTTATCCGGCTAATTGTTGTGATTGCAGTCTATAATTGATTTACAGCGTCCAGATAACTACATATTGAAGCGTTGTTTCGGCTAATAAATTACAGATGTGACTGAAATGTCTAACTATAATATCAGCAAAGTTCTTGCCCAGTCGATAGGTCATTTTTTTTTTATTCTCACAAGAGGCAATACCGAATTCGTAGTTGCTAATTAGCAACTGCAGTTGCAATATCGAAAAATATTCGACGCTTATTCTTTTTTTTTTTAAGCTATCTATTTTCATGTTTAGAGAATGAAAATAGCTCCTACACTATTTGTAAGAAATTAAATGTCATAAAGAAATTCTTAAGGATTCATAGATGACTTATTAATATTTTATAAATTATGAAATATTTTTGTTCGAAATTTGTTATATTCACAGTTGGAATATTGATTTTTTTTTTTTGCTATTATTGTCCATTTTTTAAATAATGTATCATGAAAATTTTTGGTTTTGTTTATGTGTATTGTTATTGACCGTGCACGCTGTTCAGACGGTATTATAATGTGTGGGTAATTTACAACAGAAAATGGATTATTATCCCTTGGTTTAATTATTCAATAATGATTATTTAAAATATACGTTTACAAGACGTTCCATGGTCATTTCAATGTTAAATAAATGAAATTACAACGTGACATATCCAACGTGCAACTTTTGTCTAAAATATTTTTTCATATCATAACTTTCAAAACGTTTGAATGTTTACTCGATACATGTCTAAAACACGGGTCTAGCTAGGGACATATTTCGGCTAGGAGATGAGATATACTAATCTTTGATCCACACCGAACGTAGAAAAGGACAGCGAAGATCTGAAATAGTTACTAATTTGAAAGTAATGAAAATAAAGGACATAAACTATAAATCGAAATTTCATCGGCCCTAAAACTTCCTTAACGAGGAGGGTCACCGATATAAGTCGTAAAGTTTGGAAATGATAGTCTACTCGAGCTTAAGACGTGGATTAGGTTTCACGAGAATGTGTATGTATAGTACTTATCTTTCTGGCAACATGGTTGATAAATATGAAATTGATAGGCTACAAATGCTTACGGCGGAACCGGAAACCGTATCGAACCCAAGTATGAACCGTGTTTGAAAAATCTGAAGAATTAAAAAGTATTTTAATTTGCAAGTGACATTTTTGAAAATAGAAAAATCATATTTCAAATATATGTACGTTCAAAATATTTCACAGTGATACAAGAAAAAAGAAAGAGATGCTATTATAAAGTAAGGAACCATAATTTAGTTTAATAAAATAAATATATTACTATTTTTTTACCTAATTATGGGGCTATTCGTATATAAGAAAGAATATCGCTCGAAATTCTCACAATGTAGACACTCCCTCGTTGAATTTGATTTGTCACATTGCAAGTATTACATCAAGTCGCAATAGTAATTTAAAAAAATTAAAATGCCATAAATAGTGGTTATTTATGAAGATTGAAATTAATGGGCTGCATTTACGCGTTCAATGTCTATAGCTATAATATATCAATTAGTAATGAAGGTGCATTTACCTTACGTATACATAGGTGTCACTATCGATCGCGATGAAAATTCATTAGTAATGAAGATTACCGTGAAATTCAGTTACCGACGAATTTCATGCTCATCTATAAATCAAGCTTGTAATTAACAAGTATGCCACATGACTCCGCATTCGAATCTCACAATCAGTTCAAATTGCGCAGAATAAGAATAAAATAATGTCTAGAGTTAAAATATTTTGTCAAATGCGACTTTATACGATTTTGAACAAATGTATCGGTTTATTTAAGATATTTTCATACATTCACATAATTTTCTATGTTGTTGTTGTTTTACAGGGTGTCCTAAAAATGTTTTTTGAAATGGATAACTCATGAGATCATTTGAAGCAACCATTTCCTTTGTGAAAATGTTCTCCGCGGCTTGTTAAGGAGTTATTAATCATTTCAGATTTAACCAGTTTTAGATTAGGTTTTAGGTGTTTGGTTTCTGAACAATCTGTATAAGTACAGCAAATATCCACATCGCAATAAACAAATTTCAATAATTTTACTCACAACACTTTAATATGCAGCTAAGATTTTAAATAATTGACTATTAGCATGTTAATTTTAAGGATGAGAGTAAGAAAAAGTATTAATAATGAGCATATAAAAATTGATCAACATAATAAGTCATGTTTAATGATATTGTAAATTATTTCATACAGCCATAGAAAAAATGGTACATTTTGTTTTTATCATTCTTATAATGTATGTAGGTATAGTATGTATATAGCATAAAATTAACCGGATGAACGATGAAGTAGTTAGCATTCCTACATTCCTGCATTCCTGTTTTGAAAAATGCTATCTCAAGAATAATGTTGTTGTCAAGAGTAATGTTCTTGTTGTTGTTGTCAGTAACAAATTCCCATAATGAGATGAGTCAAAAGCATCGCGACGTCAACAAAGTAGAATATGCTAGTCAAATCCTACAACAGAATATGAGAAAATACGAGTCACCTTACCTACAGTAAGGAGCAAAACCAATAACCACAAGTTTTGTATAAATCATTATTTACTGCTAGGAATATAGAAGAAGAACAAAAAATCATCATTATAATTATTTTTATCATAGTTGGAAGTAACTTGAGAATTTTTTCTTCAATAATTAATGTCTCCTCGTTAATGACTCGGTTTTGCACCATGTCCAATACTTGGCAATATTTAATATATCATTTATTTTTAATATTTCGTCCACAACTCCTGTGCTTGTAAAACTGCACCAATTCGTTTTGGCATACCTTCTACTACTTTTTTGCAATAATCCGGGGATATTTGTTCCCACTGTTCTTGAATTCTATCATACAAATCTGTGATTGATATCGTCGTCTTTTTAGTAAACCCCATAGATTCTCTATGGGGTTGAGATCGGGGCTCTGTGCAGGCCAATCCAGAACAGAAAATTTTTTAGTACAGAGCCAATTTTGTACACTTTTAGCAGTGTGCTTAGGGTCTCGATCATGCATGAAAATTACATTCTTCTCTTCAAAAGGCATATTTTCAACAGTACGTGTACTGATTCATGATACCATTAATTCGGTGCAGCACCGAATGCTGTTAGGCACCAATTCTCAAGTTACTTCCAACTATGACAAAAACAATGATAATGTCGATTTTTTTGTTATTCTTCTATATTCCCAGCAATAAATAAATAATGATTTATAGAAAAGTTGTGGGTTATTGGTTCAGTTTTGCTGCTTACTGTATAAACGTGTGGTGGAAAGTGAAAAGGAAGGGAGCGCACAGTGGGGTATTTTGCCAGTTTAGCGCGCCAAAACTATTACGACGTTATTAGTAATGTGAAGGTCATAATATTATATATCGTTGAATTCGTCTTAATACCAGCTACAACATTATCAAATCAAAAATACAGTTTAATGTTTAAAAAATCGAAGCGATCTTGTTTTTTTCTTTTAAACAAATTTTTTTTAATGTTTTTTGTATTGCAATTTATACGTTTATTAATACTGTTAAACTTTTATTTGACACATTTTTTTGTCAGATTTAGAGAAATTGCTATTACAAAACCCCATTTGGCCAAAACCCCATTTAACAAAAAGTTAAATTTCTCCATGTGTGGCACTCTGTTGCACCTAAACTCTTCAGGATTCTGTAAAGCAATGTCTACTGAATAACCTCAAAAAAAATTAGAGAGGTGTTTTGCGGAGAAAAAAAGTTATTACATAATACATTTTAACTTTCTGAAAAAAAATTGTACCATTTTCGATTGCTTATTCTATCAAAACCACCGAAGCGTTTGGAACAAAAAGCTATAAAATTACTTTATATACCTTCCTTTACATTCTAGAAATGTTTTTATCCCGATTCCATACACCAAACTTGTGAAAAGAATCATTTCTTTAACACATGTTTTTCGACCCTTCTCTTGGTCACGAGAATATGTCACTTTCAAGTGTCTATATGTTACTAAATAGTACTATTTATAGAAAAATATTATTGTATATCACTCGCATATATATTCAGGTACACACGAGAAAAAAGTTTCAGTCATTTTGAACAAACTAAAAATGTTGACTTTTGGCGCGCTAAACTGGCCAAATACCCCAGCTGTGGAGCGTAAGCAAAGGGGCAAAGTTTCCGCGACAGGCAACAAAAGATACCGTATTGAATCGTATCGGTCGTATGCGCACAAGCTCACCGTTTTGTGCGAATTCACCAGGCATGCGTTTCCTTTATTACGGGCAGCGGTTGTGTTCCTACAGTTGCATCGTCGCGGAAAAGCTTCTTCCGATTATGCTACGCTGTGCCTAGGCTGGCATTAATATGCGCACAGAAGAAAAACCAGTCTCTATGAGAACTGGAGAGAAAATGGGGGAGTTGCGGGAAGATCAAAAGCGGAAGCTGAAAGGATGAAGAAGAAAAAAGAAAGGAGTTGGAAAATGGGGTGGAGGTAGGACGCAGGAAGCAAAAGCTCAAAAGTTAGCTGACGGAAAGAAAGGAACAAAATGGAAGACTGACGAAACTAGGATGATAAAGTGGAGGATTGGCCGTTGATGGTATAATTTGGAGAACAAAGGATGGAACGTGCTAGAACGGTACGATTGGTTTTGACACTTTTAAATCGGCAACTGTTATGTCAGTTCGGCTGTTCAGCGATTGTTTCTGACGCAGTATATTTATCAAGTCAGTTTATCGAGTTCGATCACTGAAAAGTTGAAAATTATCAAATATTTTTCGTTTGCGAAGCATGCTTCGATGTTTGCGATTAATTTGTAAGCGAATTTACCGTATCACAAACATTTTTACTTAAAACATTGTGATTTCATCTTCCGCTAATGTTCGTGGATTATTTTAATCCGTTTCATTCGTTTTAATTTTATTAATAGAATATTAGTATTTCGCTAATATTGGAAAAACCGTAAATTGTTTTAAAAAGTCCAACAATCCAGCCGTCGCAAAGAAACGCAATAAATCTTTATAGAACAATTCTGTAAAGTCTTAATTTAGTTGAGCATAATAACTATAATTACTTTTATGCACGGTAGGGGCCCCTCAAACGCTTATTTCCCCCACCAACCTTTCTTTCGTGCAGCGCGCACCTTCGTATCGAATTCGGAGTACGCAATGATGTTTTTCCTTTTTTTAATATGGTTTGTGACCTTCCTGATTTTCTGTTTCTATTTACAGTAAGTGCCACAGTTAATTGTAGAGTTTCAAAAAACGAAAGTATCGCGAAAAGTGTAGTAATTCTAAATTTCTAAAATTCTTGTCAAATTTTCGCCAGTGGGAAAGTAAGTTGACGCAAACAAATATTTTATTTTTAATACAAATTCATGACTTTCAAAGTTGATTCGTGTAAGTGACTAGCAGACGAGTTATATAGTGCATCAAGGAAATATTCTTGTATCATTACCGGAGGGTTTGCCTCCCCGACTAAAAGTGAAGATTTCTCAAAGTCTTCTTGTTATTCTTTCACGCCACAGCAGCGGAATGGAAACAGCAATTTCCAGCAAATTAGAACATGACAAATGAAGGAACGAGAAAAAGAAGAGGAACTTTTTAAGAGGAAGCTAAAAACACTGCGCAAGAGGTAAACAGAAGAGAAACCGGATAGTAAAGAGCGCAAGTAGATCGTACGAAAGAAAGAGACAAGCGAATGAAAAATATCAGAAAGGAGCTCGGGAACAATGGTCTTCCCCTCGGCGAAGGAAGGTCACCTTTGCCAGTCGGCAATTATTACGACAGAATGTTCGTCCTCCATTATCGAGTTGCCATTTTTCGTTATCGACTCTAATCGAGCGAACCAGCTAAATTTTTTAGCCCCATTCGTACTTTATCGTGTGTTGCCGACTTGAAACGTGCCTAAACGTCCATTCCGAAAATTTTGTGAACATTTTAAGGAACGCTCGGAAAGTGTATACGATAGCACTCGTAGACACTCGAGCCGAAACACTGTCACTGACATTCGATCATTCACACTGAAAATTGTGTTGCTCGAACAAACTCGTCACACGTGGTCCCATCGAAACGACACCGGACGCCATCGGTTTTTTTCTGACGGTATCAGATTTGCAGTGCTATTTATTTGCTCGAGCACAAACATTTTCTGTAGTATTTCTACAATACTTTCAAGAACCTACCATATCATATGTCCCACCTGTCATATGCTGATAATTTCTATCTGACGAATGTTACCATTAGAAAAGAAAAAAGACCATGAAATACCAACGAAAATTGGGTGATGTTTAATACATTACATTTCATTACAAGAAACTGCGGCAGACAATAAAAATGTTCAATTGTCACCAAAACATTTTAAGAAAATGTCAACGGTATTTATTTGAAACAGTATAGCGATTGTGTATATAACTAACAATATAGCATTTTTCTTTGCAAAATCAACGATGTACATAAGTACACTTATAGTTATCTTGCTTATGGACATTAATAATGTAACACTAAACCTTGTTCAAGAGAATCCGCAGAATGTAATTATGTCAATATTTACTGTATACATAATACCATATGGCAAACGATGTCTAAGCACTGCATTCACTTACGAACACACATTAATTGCAAAACAGAAACTCGGGAAAAGTCTGTCCACATCACGTGATCAGATGTTAACATGCAAAAAATGCGGTGACCTTGAGAAAACCGATGAAATGACCTCCACAGGATATTTTTTCATCACTATCATTTTTTCTCATTTTCAACGGTAGGGGAAATAATTTAGGTGCTCGAGTTAAAATTAACACCCCGTATGGTCAAAGATAAATATTTTCCTATACAATTAAATCCTAGATATATGTATACCTAAAATATACGATGCGCGTAAGTTGTGCAAGCTGCTCAAGGCTGCTGCATAACAAAGTTAAAGCGTACTAGATAGAGTTTATGTCTACGGTCGTGTCCAACAAAGTTTCTACCGAAACATGATTCGTAAACTCTAAGTCTTAAGAATGTCGACATTCTTATCTTATATAGTACTATGGAACACAGTATATTGTTGCATTTGTAGCTTAACGTAGCCTTAATGTTTAGTCCCAGGCAAAATGGTAGCGCATTTACGTTGCTGTTGAATATGTAAGATAAATGTTATAATCTTGACCGGCAAATTATCCCAGTCGGACGCTCGTGGCGCCATCTATGGACTGGAGTTTATCTATATAGAGTGTGCACGTCTAAAAGTATTCACTTGTGCTCGAAGCAAAACGATTAACGATACAAGTATATATAATTATCAGTTTTGTTACTATTATTAAAGTATATTTAATACTATACTCGTGTGTGAAGTCATTTTACGACCCAGACTGTAACCTCCAACATGGTAGCAGAGCGTGGTTGGAAATGCAAGAGGTTAAGTTAATGTGATAAAAACACGTGGTGCAATAACGAAGTCGAAAAATATGCGCAACAATAAAAGTTAAAGGATAATGACAAATGATTAATGGACAAAACAACGAAAAAGGGTCGTAAAGTAAGAGTGATGCAAGTGGATTAAAATTAGAAATCGAAGCACGTGGCAGAATAAAAGGTTAGAACACGCGTGGCAAAATTTAAGGTTAAATACATGAGCGAAGAAAAAAAGGCAACACAGTTTGATGAAGAATTGCTGAGTAAAAACCTTGGATTCGGTGAAAAGATTCAAAAAGACTTACGGAAAAGTTTCGTAAAAGGAACAAGAAGAGTTTTGTTACTAAAGAAGAAAATCGACAAAAGTTTAAGATTAAAAGAAAACGTCGAGATGGCTAAACAAGTAAAGTTTGAAGACATCATGATGCCCATTTTTGATGGAGCAAATTATTCAAGCTGGAAAATGAGGTTGATGATTTTGTTTGAATAGAAGGAATGCAAGGATCCAGCAATCAGAAGAATAACTGTTAATGACAATGCAGCTGACTGACTGGAACAAGAAGGATTTAAAAGCAAGAACTATATTAATAAGTACTCTCTCCGACAAACAACTGCGGTGATGTTGGTGAATGCACGACAACTCTTGATATAATAACGAAGTTCGACAAGATGTATTTGACGCAATCTACAGCTCTGCAAATAATCTGCAGAGGAAGAATTGAAGAAGTCAAATTGAAAAACTACAGTGAAGTAGAAGAACGCTCGTGGCGCCATCTATGGACTGGAGTTTATCTAGAGTGTGCACGTCTAAAAGTACATTCACTCGTGCTCGAAGCAATGTGGCAGAGTAGAGCGTGTGGTTTAACGACACAAGTATACATAATTATCAGTTTTGTTACTATTATTAAAGTATATTGAATACTATACTCGTGTGTGAAGTCATTTTACGACCCAGACTGACTATAAAAAATCCTAACCTCCAACAGTTGCATTTAATTTCTCGAAGATAACTCAAGATTTTTAAGTTGTAGCAAATAGTACATAAATATTACCTCAGAGCAATGGCGGATTCGCTATTGTATAGGGTAACTACAGTATAGTTATTTTTGGTACACGGAACGTCTCGTTGAACAATAAATCTATGTAACAATTGCTGCCTATAATGAATGCTCCTGTATGAATCATGCATCCCGTAGCGAGTGCAACAAAGTTTACTGTACAGGAAGTGTTGGCCCCGGGATACGTTTGTTGTTTCATCAGTACCGAGGAAAGGGAATGCTCGTAGATTGGTATTGAGGTCTGTGCACGGGCCCCGCGAAGGAAAAACTATTGCCAAAGTATTGCATAACACTATGCTGCATGTTCTGTAGAGATAACAAGTTGACTAGTGGGGGGGGGGGAGGACGACACAATGGAAAGAGAAATACTCCACTCACCCTACCCCACACCATTGTACACTTGTTCATCAAGGGGAGTGTTGATCTCCTGCTTCGTTGGTAAATGTTTTTATACTTATTCTTCAGTAGAAGTTTTCATAGCGCATTTACTTACACAGTTTTATACAGGGTGTCCCAAAAGTGTTGTACTTCCTTGAAAGAGGCGATTCCTGAGATGATTTGAAGCAACTTTTTCCTTCGTGAAAGTGTTCTCCACGCTTTTGTTAGGGAGTTATTAACGAAAAACACGGACCAATCAGAGCGCGGTTACAGCAGAGCGGAGCGTTGGCATTAGCCGAGTCGGAATCCGTCCGCGGTAGCCGCGCTCTGATTGGTCCGTGTTTTTCGTTGATAACTCTTGAACGAAACTGCCGAGAACATTTTCACACAGGACAAAGTTACTTCGAATGACCTCGGGAATCACTCTTTTCAAGAAAGTACAACATTTTTGGGACACCGTGTACAAAACAATATACTGCACAATCTTACATAATATGATATAATTTTGTTCTTTTTAATAAACCGTACTAAATGTAAACTATCCGCTAATTTTAAACAAAATTTAATTAAAAGAGATCTTTGGTGAAACATTACTGAATTTTTCTCTTATTTTTCAACCGTTCAAATGTTTTTAACCACTGAAGCAAAGAGAAGGATGGGAGTGGAGAGTAGTTTTATCTTTCCTGGTCAGTCCGTGACGTGAATAGTTTATCGTGGTTACACCAACTAGTTGAATAGCTTTCTACAGAGATGGTACAGTTTCGGAAACGCCTCGTGTCTACCAGCGTAGACGAATCGCCGACCCGTAATTCGCCGTCTACTGCTGGCATGCTAGAACTGCTACGTTATGTGCTGCATTAGCTTTGTGTGAACTGATCAGACCTGCCTTCTGCTTGCTCCCTTTGCCTACAGGAGCAGCTTACATACATATATATGTACATATAGTCTGGAAGGTTGAGATACTCATCGAGCATGCTCCTACACACGAATCAAATACACATTTACGAAATACACGAGAAAATGATCAACTCAAGAACGTTTCCCTCCCAAGTGCGTAGGTATTTACTAGTTTCTCGCTTTTGTGACGTAACTGTACGCACTCGTCTCCGTATTTGTTAATTTGCAAAATCGTTTTAAACTTTCAAATAGTTGTGTACTTGTATTGTCTCGAAATTTTTTTTTTGTAATTATTATAGCTTATAAACTAATTATTGGGTCATTATGTCGTATAAGAATGCACCGTTACGCAAAAATCAATTATGAAAAATACTGCACTAGAAAGAAAATAAAATAAAAGAAGTGAAATATTCAATTTTTTTCTTACAATTAGTTTATCTCGTAGTCACGTGCTTAAACGAGGAAAATTCATTTTCCGCTTTTCATCGGTCGTAGCATTTTTTTTTTAATTTTTCGTGCCTTCTACACGTAACCACAACGAGTCACAAAAATATTTGTACCTACCCTCTCTTCGCATCCCCAATTATTTTAAATCCTATAATATCCTATTAAAGCCTATAATATAGGCTTTAAGTATCTTGTATTGACCAAGCTTTCGCGTGGCATTTTTATTATAAAATAATAATTTAGTGTAACTAGAACAAAAATTTAACTACACCACTACAAAACTAACACGACAAAAATATTCGTACCGTAGAAACTTTGCACGTGTAAGGTCATAATTTGATTTTATGAATTATAAGAGGAACAAGTAGGTGTAATTTGAAACAGTAAGATCGTTAAAAGAATTTAAAAAAAAACTGCTACATTCTTTTCAACTTATTAAACATATTCCACTCCAGATTGTTGCAATTCGGGTAGCACATTTTTATTCTGCATAAAAATCCGCTGCAGAGTTATAACATTTTTTACTTTCAATTTTGTTTGTTGCATTATCAGACATAAAATTAATGAAGTTTCCATAGTTGAATGAAAATTCAGATGCATTATGAAGATTGATAAAATCTTGCTGAAATTTACAGCATATTTAGTAGAGAGAAGCAACACGATCGTACAAAAAAATCGTCTCATAAAAAAAAATTAAATCGAATGGATCCGCAGTTCATATGAAGCAATGGGTGCCATACAACACATTACAATTCTTGGCACCCATCAGCGTCCGCCCTCAAAGTCTAGACATAAATCCAATTGGACACCTACGTGCGAAAATGGGGGAAAGATCAGGAAATCGTTAAATAAAGAACAAAGAAACGAAACGTTAAAAAGTAAGCTTATAAGACGACTATAGAGAGACAATACCAAAAAAAGCTTATAGTGTTAGGTGTCTTTTTCAATCAAAATGCGGGGAAATGTTTCCTAGATTGATCTGCTGTCATTGTATTTTCTGATTAACAACTAGAAGTAAAAAGGGAACACTAAAACTTCTGTATATAACCAATATACAGTCGAGTCGGAAAGTAAGTTAACATTTGGTGATACGTAGGCAATGAATATGATGAATAAAATCAAGTTATTGTATTGTTTTTATTTAGGAGGTGTAAGGAAATAAACAAATATGTTAGTAAAACATATATTATCATTATTAAAGATTAAAGACATGTCATATTCATTTGCCTGCATATACCAGTCGTTAACTTACTTTCCGACTCGACTGTATATATATATCAAAATGTCTGAAACCCAACCATCTAATGTAACTCAGCAAACTAAGTAAGGGGTATTAAAACGTTAATTATATTTTTAGAAACAGCTGCGTAAGCACAAATATTCCTGTAACATTAATTCTTAAATCTTTTACTTTCTTACGATTGTTATAATAAATAAAATCCGTGAACCGATTTTATATTACTATTTTGATTCAACATGAATTAAAATAAATTCATTTTTTTTTTTACATGTACTTGATTTAGCAGGTTCGACGTGAATTCGGAGGGAGAATTTACACCTCTCACAACTCCACAATCACACTTTACAGAACTTCGAAATTGGTCGGGCTTTTACCCGATTGTGTTCGTTACACTCGCAATTTCTCTTTGTGGGGATCCTCTGAATTATATAACCTGAACGCACAATTGCTTTTGTACAATTTTGAATTTGCTGTTAACAACAAAAAAGTACCGTTTTAATGTTTTGATGTTAGAAAAATTTAATGAAAATTCAAATGAAATTCGTGCACATACATATTTATGAATTTTCTATTTCTTCTATTTTAAATTTATTAATTTTCTATTTTTCCATAGATATAATAATTTTGTATCGAACTTTTTTGTTTGTCAACATAATAGATAATATATTCATATTCTTCAAATCAAAGTGTATTTTGCTCGAGCTTTTTTTACACATATTCGTCGTATCTATCTAAAATATCGCAATTTTAAATGATTTAGCTTAATTGTGTGCACATACTAATATCAAAACAAATTCAAAAGTACAAATTGAAAGAGAATAGTAGGTAAAAAGAATTGTCTTCTGTAGAAGATTAAGTGAATTCGTTCTTAAATAGAGTGGTATCCCCTTATCTATGTACAGAGCTAATTATACATAGTTACCCAATATAAAACGGAGCATGTTAAAAATGCCAGTCGTAAGGCACAGATTCAAAGAATAGTCGGTGGAATTAGGTCGTTGTCTTAGGTCTCAAAGTGAAATTGTCTTTCCCAAAGGACAAAGTGACTTCATGCTTTGACAATACAGTATTCCCTGATGCTTAAATGAGCGCAACTCCCGCTTATGTACATAATTAATTGTAGGTATCGAACGCAAGAGGGAGGATACTCAAATTTATAACAGTTGCGGGGTATCAGAGCTGTTGCTTATAAGTAGACTGCAAATTGTATGCGTTTATGACAAAAACGGGCGAAATATAAATCAGCACAAATATTAGAAGAATTTAAGAAAATTATAATAATATATTCACAATTTTTTTTTATATAAAACTATTAAGAACCCAAAACAAATTTTTATTTTACCCCTGGCTCAGGCAATTGATGCAAAATGTAAAATATTTCTGTTTAGTAAATATCAGCAATGTGTATATTTATGAGTAGATTCCGGATGTTTATGCAAAACAAAGTGCATCAATCGCAAGACACAGGAGCTAAAAATAAATTTGTCTTCCACTAACAATTTTAATGTAGTGAAAATAATATATTAACCAACATGTATGCCAACAATAATAATTAATTACAATATTCGAGTGACAGTGCTCAACTGATTTTCAAAATTATTTTTTTAATATTTAGATATTGCTTCTAAAAGAAATCTACAAACATACCATTGATATAATTAGACATAAAAAAAAGAATTAATCAAGTAAAAAAAATGTATACGTATGCCGGGATAGAACCTAGTATAAGCAGATCAACAGTCGATCGCTTAACCCGCCGACCTAATCGAGTTGTTGGAAATGTGATTAATACTTTTAGATGTAATACGCTGACATAGTAAAAATACTAATCAAGCTGATTTCATTGTTTAATTATTTTTTTAAATGTTCAAGGTTTATCACTGCCTGATAGACTTACAAAATAAATAGAACGTATTCATTTTAAGGTTAGCTTAGTTCTTCGCGGAAAAAACGTCGAAAAAATCAGTTTTTATTTTTTTTAACAACGGCGCACCAAACCAAAAAATCTGAAAAAATTCATGAACAATACTTATGACAATATACCGCTACTGTAAAAATATAAATGTTGTCACTCTAGAACTTCCATGTGAAATCTGCATTTTTTCGATTTTTTTTATGTTTTTGATTTTTTACAAGCAGGATTTTCACTTTAAAAATCTGAAACCAATTGCAAAGTATGTATTAGGGTTCTTGACATGCGTCAGATTTTTCTCAGAATTTCTAAACGTCATTAACTAGGGAAAATAGGCGAAAAACTGATTTTTCGATTTTACCCCATAACTACCCTCCCGATCGAGATACAGGGTTGAAATTTTGCACAGTATGTTTTTTTTTTGTGCTCTATAGAATGGCACATCGTCCATAAAATTCGGTTCAAGGGCATTTTTGACTATCTTATCCGGCTAGGCCCTTTTTCTCGAGAATGATAATAGCCAATACAATTTCGAGATTCTTGACCTTCGTCTTATTTCGAGCAACAGAATTTTCATGGCCCTATTTGTACTCTGACATACGTACCACCCTGTATGATTTTGTTTATGGTTGTAGCAGGAGATAATATCGACAAACAAACGAAATTACAATTTATACAAATCGTTGATCATTAGGATGGATAATATTCTTCGTAAACCGAAACGAATTTGTACAAGAAAGCAGGGTTAGAGTTACCTATATTCCGAAAATGCTAAAATTATTCCGAAATAGTCCATTCTTACAGAAGAAACATCTGCTCGTGGTGTTTTCTTTGCTCGTTAAATTATGTTATCTTTATTCGAACGAGGAAATCGATTTGGCAAAGTTCCTTCTTATCGACGTCTTTTTATTATCGATTACCCTCTTGGACCCGGAGGCCAATGCACTCGTTTATTTTCGTCGCGTGCACATCGTTCGGACTATTACGAAAACTTAGAGTTTCCTCAGACACATCTCATTTTTCGCCATGAAAAAATATATTCTCACAATTAGACAATTAACATCATCATCGCCTTATTTAGAATTTAAAAAAGAAAACAATTTCAAACGAATGTTAGGCTGATCTGTCCAATGAACAATTCGTATTAAACGAACAAATCATCATATTTATGATGCTCTCTTCACGTTGAAATTTACGCAGTAATTGTATTGTGAATTCACAAGAGATCTAATTTTTTTTTTTTTTAATAACCTATTCACTACATTCATTTATTTAGCAGTTGTTCGAACGACCTCCAACGCATTCAAGGTACATAACTACATATTGTTGTCGTGAGATTGGCAATTCGTATTTCGAGGCGAGTCAATGATTAAAACTTGACGATTGATTGATTGATTTTATTTCGTTCATTAATTAGTGATTTGACTAATTTTTTATTTAATTCCACGCGAGATTTTGGATACAAGCTACAACCATCAAATATTGTTCGAATCGTGTTCTGGAAAGTAAGAACGTGACAATAAAAATGCCTTCTTACAGAGATACAGTTTTCTTTCGATACAAGACGATGATGTTATTTTCGCAACAAGAAAATCTCTATGCCCTCTTCTTGTCTCTCTTTTGAAGTTGTCCAATGACATCGCTGCTCGGCCAACCACTTCATGGTCTACCGCACAATTTTATGGCCCCCATAAACTCTCAGCGCACTCAAAAAGAATGTCAAGTTGAATAGGTACACTCATCCGCAATAGCCATCGTCTTATATCGAAAGAAAACTGTACCACTCAGGAAATGAAATAATGATTTGCGGATGCTAATTTCGAATGCAGCTTAATGGTTTTATTCATTTCAAAGAGAAGTAAAGTTTATTGTATTAATTTATCCTATTTATTTAATGTTTTTGATTAGAATATTAATTGAATTAATTTGGTTTAGTTGAAGGTGAGTCAGAATTAGTTTCTGGATTTAATACTGAATATTTTAGGAGATTGTTTGCTTTAATTTTTATGTCCGAGTATTTAAGAATTATTTTTATAAGATTTTTAATAACAATAATATTTTTAGGATTTAATTTAATAAGTATAAAATTTATTATTTGTATAATTTTTCATATATTTTTCGTTATTTGGATTCGAGGGGTTTTACCTCGAATTCGTTATGATGAGTTAATAAATATATGTTGAAAAAAATGTTCAGACCTTTACAGAATTTTAAGTATCGTTTGATAAAAACAATTGAAAGACGATATGCAATTTTAAACGATTTAAGAAAAGAATTTACCTTTTTTTAAGTACCTTTCTCGATTCGATAAAGAGCTAGAGAAATAACCTTTCGAAACTGTTACGGTGAACTGGTTGGTAGAGTATACGAAATAACGCGAAGATTAATTTCGAATTTATTTCGGTTGAAAGTACGTTTCGTTTGCCGTCTCGACATAAAATGATTATTTACTGTATCGTTCGCGAGAAAATAAGCCCATCCATCGAGCGAAATCAGTATCGGAACGCGTTCCAAAATCACCTCGTTTCGTTCTCGGTTTTGTATTAGAATAAAACCCCGATACATTCCCCGTGTATTGCCAAAACCATTTTGGCAAGCGTCGCGCGTACCTCGAGTTTCCGTGCCGTTATCGATTCCATCCTCGCGGAGTTCGCTGTCCAATTAGCTGACAGTTAGTTCTCGTTAGAAATACATCAGACTTCAGAAACTTCCATCCCCGAGACATACTAGATTGAATATCGTATCCTCAAGGAGTGTAAATATTACATTTTGCAAATCCTCACCGCCTTTCAGCCATTTGAATTTACTTGAAGTTTCTGCAAACACCGATACCTCTTAATCCTATTTTTATAAAGTTTTTGTTGGAGGTTAGGATTTTTTTGTACTTAGTCTGGGTCGTAAAATGACTTCAATATACTTTTATATTCTATTTGATATACTTTTAAACTAGTAACAAAAACTGAGAATTATATATATACTTTTATATTCTTAAACCACACGCTCTATTCCACACGCTCTACTTCGCCACATTGCTTCAAACAGAAGTGAATACGTTCATACATGCATACACTAGATACAGCTCTGACCATAGATGGCGCCACGAGCGTCCTACTCAGATGATTTGCCGATCAAGATTCTAATATTTAACTTACACATTCAACAGTTTTTATAAAGTTTTATAACCAATTGTTAACCAATTTTATTGGAGTTGATGTAATTTCTAAATTTCACAGGAGGAAACCTTATGTTGCAAGAATATTTTATGCGAATATTAAGTTCTATTTTCCTCAAGGAGTGTAAATATTACATTTTGCAAATCCTCACCGCCTTTCAGCTATTTGAATTTACTTGAAGTTTCTGCAAATACCGATACCTCTTAATCCTATTTTTATAAAGTTTTTATAAAGTTTTATAACCAATTGTTAACCAATTTTATTGGAGTTGATGTAATTTCTAAATTTCACCGGAGGAAACCTTATGTTGCAAGAATATTTTATGCGAATATTAAGTTCTATTTTGGGACTAGTTCATTTTATAAAAATCTTTTAACAATATTAGGTTTCACGAATTATCTCACTTTAAAGTATTTGATGGAGTACTTACGCTTGTTACGAATAGTTAAGAAATAATAATGTTTTGACCTATATGACAAAGATACTCGTAATACAGTTTCATTATTTCAATTTTTTTATTATTTCTGGAATTCTTGTTCTTAATAAAAATATAGTTTTCACCAAGGAATAAGAAATATTGAATTTTACTTTCGAAAAAGAAATTAAACGTTCACAAGAGTATTCAATAAAAATATAACTCTATAAATTTACAGTTTTTTGCTGTAAAGAATACTTTATGCAATATCATAAGTACATATATGTTGGAAACTCGAGACATTCTCTGATGATTGTATTTACACGTGTGGTTGGCACGTTAGAAGAAAATTGTGTTTGAACTTTGGTATATCCAACAATCCCTTTTGACACAATAAAGTTTCGATCAGTTCATAACTTTTCCCTGAAGCTCAACCTTATTTACTTTAATCCAACCTCGGATCGCTAATCGTAGCATGAAACTCGTTCCATTGTTCATCGTCTTTTTATCGGTATAGTTAACATGCTCGAAATGAATCTTGGTTAACATATCATGATCTTAGTTAACGTTTAATGTACGAATGTAAGATAATCTACGATTTCCATCCAAAAATATTTTTGAAAAATTCTGTATTACATTCATTTACAATAATTACAATTTATATTATATACAATTACAATTTTTTCCTTAAAAAGGAAATACTAGATTCCAGTGAAATATTAACTGCACAGCAGACTGGGAAAATGAGTGTAAATTAAAATTGTTGTGGACAAATTCAACGAGAATAATGTAAGTTTCAAAAAAATAAAGAACAACTCGAGTTATCGACATAAACAATAAAAAGACAGCAAGCTATCTGGAAATAAAAAAAAATTAAATTAAATTAATTTCATTAGTGTTTCATTCGTGTTTGTTTACACTACACTACACAGTTATGATCACTTGAAATTGACCTAATTTCTCGGGTTCGTAGAGGTGATCTTTCAATTATTTTGAAGAGTGTAGAAAACAATAACGAGGAAAGGAATATAATGAGATGTAAACGTTAATTGTTAATCATTTAAAATCAGTATAGTTTGTCAACACATCTTTTGTTTTTAATGAGGAGCGGATATGATACATCTCTACAAAAAATATATTGCGATATTTAAAAAACTTCCAAAACTAAAACTTAAGTTTTTAATATCCAGAGAGATTTATTTTGGTAATTTATTGTGCAGTATTAGCAGTTCAACGTTTGCATAGATATAATTATTTTAAGCCTCGAGGAACGAGAAACATCGACAGAGTTCAACGAATTTTGAAAAAGAATTAAAATAACTTGATTGTTATTTAAGCTTGGTATTCAAATTAATATTAAGATATCAGTTTAAAAAATCTTCTTGTGCAGTATTAGGTAGTTATATTGAATGAAGAGACATTGGAGATTTAGACCACATATTCAACTGCGTGTAGAAATGGTTCGCTATGAAATTGTTTAGAATGAATCCAACGGGAACAGAGAAATTGATTTATTTTTCCCAGGAGACGTTCCGATACGTCAATAAAGACTCTTGTGTATACTGTATACCTACGTATACGAGTACGTGTGTCGGTATAGTATGTATGTATCCTGTTTCCGAACGGTCTGCCTTTTTCATGTCGAAACTTATTTCTTTCCAGAGTGACGTGTTTGAGAGGTAGAATGGAAACTTTCCGTATGCTGATGAACCCATTCAACTCTTCCGTATCTCTTTAATAATCGACCAACAGTTCAGAAAACTTTCAGGAAAATTGTCTCAAAAAGTTGGAACTTGGAAATTTAAAAATTAATTTCATTTTTTCTCGTCAACAAGCACACGTAAAAACTAATGGAAATTATTTGCATTAAAACAAATAATCAGAAAACAAATACAGAGATTATTCTAATTTAATATCAACAATAACCGAATTAGATAGTTTTATGTACCCACGAGGAATATTATGCGAGTACTAAATTAAATACTTTAAAAAATAGTCTAACATATAGGATAAGGGAGCCAATTACTGTGGAGGTGCCAATGACTATGCCTATATTAAGCCTACTTATTTTTAAAGCATAATAAATATTAAAATTATTATTTTTTATTAGAATTAGTTAAGATATATGTTGTATATCTCTTTCTTAATATTCATTATGCTTTAAGAATAAGTATAATTAATATAGGCACAGTAATTGGCACCCCACGTAATTTTTCGATCCCTTACATTAATATTGAACAATTCATATATTGGAAATTCGATACCAGACATGAAATATACAGGGTGAGTCTTGTCACATGACGACTTCAAACAAATCGTAATTTATTTATTGCACGAACAAATTGCTCAAACAATGCACGACTTCCAAAGAGACATGTAGTGCTGTAATCTGTTTTTTGACTTTTCTATTGAGATATGAGGGTCGTCTTCAGCTTCTTAAATGGAATGTAAAAAAATTTTACACTGAATACAGCTTAAAATTAAATTACAACCGAGGTCATGTTAATAATCTAAAAAGTGGCCTTCATATCACGATAAAAAAAAGCAATGTAATAAAAAAACAGACTACAGCGCCCCTGGATACCGCGCAAATTATGTTTGAAAATTTTGTCGGTACAACAAATAACTTACAAGTTATTTACAGTCATGTTACGAGACTCAGCCTGTATAAGGTTCGTTTTAAGAAATAAAACCAATAATACTTTTCAGCAGTATCGTCTCACCGTAGTCGGCATTGTCAACTTCAACATATTTTTCATTGCATTTCACTAACTTTTCACGTTCGTCGTAAAAAAATTCCATCATCCGTAATTTAAACCATTCGACATTTCAAGAGCAGCAATTTCGCTGCGAAATTTTCGACCGCCCTATCCTAACCTTGACATGGCAACCGGTGATTACCTCTTTTTGCTGCATTTCAAGCAAAGGCCTGCGTCGGACGAACTTGAAAATAACAAAAAAATTCACAAAAATAATGTATTATCGCATGGTTTCAAGTAAAGAATTTCTTAAAAAATGATACATTCATAGTTCTTTTTCATTTTTCTTTCACTTTTAATTTTGTTTCGACGTTACCATCTATTCACATATTTTGCACTCGGTCACGAGTCATTTGTCATTTGTTTTCACTAGCCAGCATATGCAAACACTGTAAAGAAGCATATGTTTGCAAACGAGTACTGAAGATAAGCCCGTGGGCCGAGTTCATACATGAGAATCTTTGAACTGATATTATACACATAACAAGATAAGGGTAACAACTTTATTTCTCTGTATCTTTTAAATAAGGTCGAACTTGCATAGTTATCGTGAAAGTAATTAATTTCTCTATCTTGTTAGCATAGTATTTCTGCAAACTTCAAGCAATAATAATTTCCTAATGTCGAATACCTCGAGGAGGTATAAAAATAAGGTTAAAACTATTAATCAATTTTATGTGGAACCAAATTTTTTATTCGATTTTGTATGAAAGATAAAAACTTGTATTTCTCATATTACGAAATTAGTTTTCTCTTTGTCTTTTTATACCCACCAAACTGCACGATCTTTCCCATTGTAGGTGTACAGTACACGTTATTAGATCTTTGTTTTAACAATTGCTAATGATTCCAATAGTAAATACTGCAAGAAAACAGAACAGCAAGTATTGTGGTGAACAAAAAGTAACCAAATCTACTTTCTAATTTTTATTGATGGTTTGTGCAGAAAGAAAGTGTACTTGACTACATGTTAAGCTTAAATTTTATCTCGAAATAAATTTACTAATATTCAATAAAATTGATTTATTCCACTTTCTTTGAACATCGTTTAAACAGGTACTCTGAATTCTCGATATATGTCAGCAACACGAACGTAGAGAAGGAAAAACATGGAAAATTCAGTAGTAAGTCAATCATGATACTAGCAAACAAAAATGTTTATATCTCGGAAACGGTTGACCTTTCGATCTATGTTTACTGAAGCTTTTTTACTCATTGTCAGTACAGTGTATCCTATGTACCATATAAATATTGAATGGTTTTTTTTACAGCCTGCATAAATGTATCTCATACAGCCTTTACGGTGAAAACCAGAATAATTTTTAATTGTTAATTTATCAGTTAGTGTACACCTACCGTCTCTCATGACCCCAACAAAATTTGTCTACATTTGGATTATCAGCTTAAATTATATTCCAAAAAGTATCTGAGAAAATAGCATTTTAGAAAAGTCCTAGTATGGTACATTCGTGATCGGAGTAAACACTGTACCACTCAAGGGTTAAAGTTGACTGTGGATTTGTTCAAGATTAGATTTCCGAGAAATGGAGGATAATGGAGAAAAACGTTTCGTAGATCCATAGTCGGCATTGTAAAACTCATAAGAATCGATTTGAGAACGTTCTTTGTGACAACAGTCGCGCTGCTGGCCAGCGTTATTTGTCAAAAGCGTTAAGCTCGAAGATCGATTATTATTTCGTACAATGCCGGGAAGTGATCGATAACGTAATCGTGTGTCGCCTGGCCTGAAATTGAAGTTTACATCGATCCGATTTTCTCGCGAATGATAGTAGAACAAATTAAATCATGTCGATTGTACCAGCGCAGCGCCGCGGAATTGTCGGTCGCGGAACGAATTATTGAGACTTGCACGACGCTATCCGAACTCGACAGTTCCGAGAGCACAGAGATATCCCGACACGGATAGGCGTGTATCAATGTTCCTATAATCGAAGAGCTGACGCGATGTGTCCTGGGTAATAGCGGATTGTTGGCTTCACGTTCACCACACAGGATTCGCGTCTGTATGACAATTCGCGATGGGCAGCGTCGAATGCTTTTCTAATTGAAAACGCGTACAATACTGAACTTCTACTAAACGCATATAAATCGGTTGACGAATACCTTGGTATTTTGTAGGGGAGAGTTGCCGAATGCGTACCACTTAATTTCGAAGGCAGTTTATATATTCTTTAGTAGGAATTTCAGCAAAAATTATGTTTTGTAACCAAATGAGTGTAAATTAAAATTGTTGTGGACAAATTCAACGAGAATACTGTAAGTTTCAAAAAAAATAAAGATAAATAAATTCTTTAGTAGGAATTTCAGCAAAAATTATGTTTTGCATCCATGTATTAACTATCGAACTTGCAATTTAATATGATTTTTTAAATATTTATTGATAGATCATTGTGATATGAACACTTTTATAAGATCATGCAAACAGTACGATTTAGGCAACCGGTATCCTAAATGGTACCAGCCGGTTTCCAAAATTGTACCTCATGTGTTGGATTAAAAAGATACAAAGAAATCATAAGAGAAACTGTATTTTGCGTTTAATTTCAGTTTAATATACGATACAAGATAACAATAAAATGAAATATTACATTACTTAACTTAAATACAACTAGGACAATAATAAATATTGTCTTTTTTCAAAACTCCTCCACAAGCTTCATGTACCCACTTTTGGCACTTTAAGCATTGGATCGTGTCTTCTAAATAAGAATTATTGCAAAGAAAACAGAACCAATCGTTTTCATTCTCCACTTCTACGAGAACTGGAGCAGCGGTGCTGGTCGAAGGCGTGAAATCAATTTTTCTTTGTTTCATTTGTTTTCTTTTCATTGCAACTAATTCCTTTTTATAGGGGCTACTGTAAGCTACTTTCCCATGCTAAAAAAATTTGAAATATTGTAAATCGTTTATTTTCGCGGTAAAATTTGAATAACAGTATCTTAAATCGTACTGGTACGATTTAGGAAACCACAGTGTGGTACGATTTAGGAAAAAGACGTCCCGCTAAATAATTGAAGCTAACCATTAAAACATTATCAGCATGTTTTATAAACTAAATAGAAATAAATAATATAACATAGCTAGTTTTCAAAAATATATAAGACTACCTCAGAAACTGTAGATTTATATTTAATTCAGCCGATTAAAATCGTTTACAATTGACATCAGACTTGCCTGATTTCTTTGTGCTTCCGTCATTCACAAAACAACACTTTATGCGAATGACTTTTTGGTCCTACTTTCTCGACATAAATAAAAGTTCATATCTTTACCACCAAGAGGCATCAAAATGCATTAGTTTTTAAATAAAAGAGATTTGGCAACTCTCCCCTATATAACCCCTTACACTACCATTTATGGCACGGTCACCAAAAATGGCTTTGTAGTTAACAACTTTCTAGGAGGAGAAGAAAATGTATATTTATATATATATTGTACACCTATAGTACTCCAATAGACTCTGGTCGGCTTAACTTCACTTTGGCAACCCAGAAATTTTTTACTTTTTTTAAATATAATCCTGTAGATCTTGACAAGAAAATACCAAAAATCCAAGTTTTAAGCGTTTTTGACAGGTAAGGGCGCCGCCATGTTGGTGCATACTCGGCTATACATCGTCTAAAATCTACGTTATAGATATCACCGAGTGCTTGTGCTTGTACGTACCAACATGGCGGCCCTTTTACCTGTGAAAAACGCTTAAAATCGCTCACCTTTTGAACCAGTGAATTTCTAACACTAAAACTTGGATTTTTGGCATTTTCTCGTCAAGATCTACAAGATTATACTAAAAAAGGTTAAAAACTTCTGGGTTGTCAAAGTGAAGTTTAACCTTCGCTTGAAAATCTTTATCACGAGTTTGACTCGACGTTATAGTGCAAGGGGTTAATCACGAAATGCTTCTGTAATTTGTATTTAAGTGGTCATCAAATATCGTATACAATGTTGTCTCGCATTTTTGATCTGATAAAAATACAAATATTTGTATTTGCAGTATCGTAGTCGAACAAAAAGTAAATTACGTTACGTCGCCACTAAATGTTCACGATTGAAGAGTCACTTAGTTATCAGGCTTTCTTTTATAATATGTTCATAACGGTAGATGGTGATAAACAATCGAATTGATCAAACATGAAAAATATCTGGTAGGTATATAAATATTTATAAGATGCGCTACCCACTTGGTACGTAGTGTACTAAAATGATGAAGATTATAATAAAGTCATTCTACAATGGTAACTAGTTGCCGCGATGTTTCAATATTATTGAATACAGTATGTACTGCTTTCGACGATAGAAAGGAGACCGACCATTTCTGTTCCATCGTGGAAGCAGAAAACTCAATTTACTTTCCAGCGTTATATCGCATCGAAAATAAAAATCCCTTTGTCCTCTCGCTCGTTTTTTCTCCATTCCTTCGCGTGAGAAGTCCTGATAACACAAAACCACCTCTTCTGTCTAGCATTCGTTCATTAATTCGTTCATCCAGCTATCCAATAACTGAAGTGGGTAGCTATTATGCTATCCAAAAATCCTGGTGAGCATTGAAAACCAAAGATTTCTATTTTATATACATATAGCAGAGTAGAAAACTGAACCGTATCCCAATTAACCCTTTGCACTCGGCGCTATTTTCATTCTAAAATTAAATTTTTCTTCCGTCTTAGAATATTTTCATTTATTCATACGAAACTGATCCGATTTCCACATATAATATTTAAATGTTTAGTAGTCTATTAAATACAAATTTTCTAATGTAACAAATATTCTGTAATATTTTTTGTAATTTCTTTGAAATAATGCCATAACAATTTCTAGTGGTGCTTCAGAGTCACCACTCGAGTGCTAAGGGTTAATAAAGAAACAAAAGTATTCGAACAATTGAATAACCATTTTCCCGACAACAAATTTCATTTATTGAAATAGGAATCTCTTTGTATTTATTCGGTAAACATTTATATCAGAAACGAAAAAAACATCTACAACAACATGTGGCAACATATATTAATTTCAATACACCCTCTACAGTGATGAGCCAAACTAAATACACTTTCCACATTTTTGGAATTATATTTACTTATATCAAAACCGTGAAACTGTACAGTGTTTGAAAATCACTAGAAAATATAGTACATTAAGATCGCTTAATTGCCCTTTATGCTCTTCGTGCCTTTCTCTATAACAACTATACGTATTGCGTTTTGCTTTGTACCAAGTATTTACTTAGGACGTAATCTGTAGTCCGAAGACCTTTGCTTTTAACCCAGAGTTGTGGTGGTAAATCCGGGAAAGTCATTGGACAAAGAAAAACAATTCGAAAACCAGGAATATGTCAATATACAGGGTGTCCCAAGAATGTTCCATTTCCTTGTAAGGGGTAATTCCTGAGCTCGTTTGAAATAACTTTTTCCCGTGCAAAAATGTTTTGTTAACGAGTTATCAACGAAAAACACGGACCAATCAGAGCGCGTCTATGGTGATGAAAAAGGTAATTCCAATCAGCTCAGGAATCACACCTTTCGAGGAAGCAGAACATTTTTGGGAAACCCTGTACATTCTTTCGTCTCTTTCTGCAAAAGTAGTATTATCTCCGTAACGGTCACTTGTTCACTGATTGATGATTTATATAGTGAGTTAGCTTATCAACAATTGCTTTTTTTATATTTGTTTTACCTGCATCTTATTTAGGACAGTGCCCGAAAAAATTTCGGATTTATCTCGACGGCGGACAGCATTTCCAAAAGTGAATGATTTTTTGGAAATATAAATATAAATACGTAGATGTTTTTCTTTTAAAAAGTGTTGATTTTTTTTTTTTTTTTTGGAGTAAATTATATCCAATTATTGAATTCTATATCACAACAATATTAACACCTTTACTGTTTGCACCAATACATCTGCATCTCTTATCTTCTGTACGTGTGAATTATTATGATGGTACAGTGTTGTTCAATGTTTCCAAATGCACAGAGCGTATATTTATCATATTTACATTTCGTGTACGTCTTCGCTCAGTCAATTATTTATTTATTATTGTGGTACCTCCATTTTTACTGGACAAAAAAATATGAATTTTACGATCAAACCGCATAAATGATTATTTGCAGGTAAATATTTTATCCTTTTACCGTTGATGAGGAGAATTGTTGTTCGATTTATTTCCCAAGAAAAACGCAATGTTAATTGAGTCGTATTGTTGATGTTTCTATAGTTTTAGTTCAGCATTTCTAATGTGTGTGCAGCAAATTTTTATACCGAGTTTTTAATAAGAATTGCATTTCGAACGATGTCTTCTTTATTGGCCTACTTAAACTAACTTTAACATTTTTAAGCGAGATATAAGAAAAGCACTTTGTTTTTACTACTTCACAATTGCATCTTTATTGTCTCGTTAACCATACTTTATGGTCCCATAAACTTCCGTAGTGAAATAAATTCAAAATATTTATCCCGTACCTGCTTGAACTTGAATTTAGGACGTATAACCTAAAAATTTGGTATTGATTAAGCAAGTAGTTACCAAACAGTAATTAATAAATTGAAAAGTAAAGAATGTTCTACTTAAGTCTCGATATGTAGTTTTTAATAACGAGAATAATGCAGTTGGTTTACCAGAGGTACTTCACGTACATAAAAAATTCTGCGCAACTCTAAATACCAAATTTGGAAAGTAGAAACTTGTAACGCATAATTTTTAATAATGATTCTTAATAATTTCTTAAGATATTGTGTCAGGATAAGTTCAAATGTTGTTGTCTAGAATATTTTTTGTTGTTGTTGTCTAGAAGAAGGAAGTACCCTTGAAAGAAGATGTTAAAAATTAATTTTCATTATTATATTTTCAGTTTATCTTTCCTCCACATTTATTCGTTTAGGTATTTAATTATTCATTTATTTCAACCTTCGTTATGTGGCATCTATGTATAGCAACGAATGAAACTTATGTCGATTAAATAGCATAGAAAGTGAAATATATTTCCGTTCAAATCCCTCGAAGCGAAACGGTAATTGTCACGTGGCACACACCTAATATGTATAATACTTGCCTTTTAAAACCGGGATAAAATCTAAAATCCATGTCGTGCAAAATAATTATGCGCGGTACTCTCTTTCTGAAACAAACGTTCGTCTGGCGGAAACTCAAACGATTTTTCGAATGAGCTCATTCGGATTTCTGAGTAATCGCCAGAGTTATCATTATAACGGAGAATGCCTCCTGTTTAATGGCTTTGAAAGATCGGTTCTATTTTTGCACGGATTCAATATGTGCTATGTCAGTGGAAAGTTTCTGATCGTTTAAAAAATTTCTCAATTTGCAGATTACATTTAATGTAGTAACATTTTTGGTAAGGGACCCAATTACTGTGGGAATACCAATTACTAGACAGCGGATCTTTATGCAAAATAAAAATTTTCTACCTACATTGCAACAAACTGGAACGAAATTGAAATTTATTTTCTTTCCTAATATGTTTAATAGGTTGAAAATAATATAACAGTATTTCTAAATTTTTCTAATGTTCTTACTGTTTTAAATTACACTTGCTCATTTTTGTAATAAATGCATAAAATCCGATGTCTACCAATTACATACTGTGACTATATTAAGTATACTTATGTTTCAAGCATAATGAACATTAAAAAAGAGATATACAGGGTGTCCAAAAATGTTACTTCATGTGACCTAAGGAATCACCCATTTCAAGAAAATCCAGCATTTTTTCGACAACCTGTATAAACGTATACATGTATAAACTGATTTTAATGGAAAAAATTTAATATCTCCTTTTCAATATTCATTACGCTTTACAAATAAGTATAATTAATATAGGCACAATAATTGGTAACCCCACAGTAATCGAGAAACAGCATTTAGTTCGCAACGTCAATGGTGTACAATTTTTATGTTTAAGAAATTGTATATTTCCTTACTGTTTTATACTGATGTTTTATACTGAAGCTAAAAAAATGTTTATTGTAAGATTTTATTTTTCAAGTGGTTCACGTAGAGTTGTATGGTGCCAATAGGATTGCATTCTGACGTTAATAGTTTTTTTGTACGTGGACGCATAGAGGACATATGAAGGTCATTACCTTTCTTTTAAATGGAAACATATGTGCCCATAATTATGAAAGTGGTCCAAGTCATATATTTCTTTCATTTTTTTTTACATTGAATAAATTTAGTTTAAAATCATGTCGTGTGAAATAAGTGATAAATTCATTTTTTTTTAAATTTTGACTTAGACCACTTTCATAATTATGGGCACATATATTTTTGATTGCACCGCCATCTTGATATTCTTTGCTAGAAAGTGTTAACGTAGTTATGTGAAAACATCATTTGTTTAAGAGATACGAGTGGTTCAATGTAACGATCAAACAAGTGAAAAATATAAAAAAAAATCAATTTCTTCAAAGATCCAGACCGCAACTTCCCTGTAAGCATTCTGTCAATTAGTTTAGTTACTTTTGCGTAACATTTTCGTTCCGAACATATCGCGGAACTTCAGACCACATTTTTTATCGTTGAACAGCAGGTACTCTGCAACTTTTCCAGCTTGGTAGTCCCAACGCAACAATGCAATTTGCAAGTAATATCATCGGTGTTCTGACAAAAGATGGAAAGACAATATACACGGTTTCTTAGAAATTGAGTTTAAAATTTTTATTCGGCAACACTGCAACCGTGAAACGAATTTAAAACATCCTTTCAATTTAATTTAAAACATAATTTACATATAATGATACATTATATACATACCAAAAAATGTATTGATGAAGATTTGAAAATATATTATTTAAAATGTTTACTAAAACTTAAATTGAAACTACGTAAAAAATAAGAATGAAGAGTGTAGGTTATTCACTCCTCCAAATCGATCGTTTCTAAAAACAACAGAAATGTCAACTTTTATATACACGTATCACCTACATACACATTCAGAGAATTAGTTATTAAATATAATTTGAAAGGTAGTCGTTAAATCAGCGAGCAAGTGCGATGATTAAATGTAACAATTATCCATTTGTATGCCACAGTTAAGTAATTAGAACATTAATTTAAACTTATTAATTTACTATTATTACTTGATCATATGTGTTAATTGTAATTATATGAATTTTAAAACTTTTGTTCGGACTTTACTCATCGAACGAAAAGATTGTTGTTCATTTAACAAATAATGAAATAAATTACTTTGACCATTGATAGGAACCGTGTACGAGAAATTTCTCCTTGATTTTCTCATAAAGGAAACGCTGCTGCTCGCAGCAACGGAGTATATATATATGTGTATAACGAGAAGAGGCAAGAATCATTCAAGCTTTCCGGACGTAAATTTCTCCTTTGACTTTCTTCTGAAAGGCCCGACTTTCTCGGGCATCTTTATTTGCCGTCTATTTATACTCTTAAATAATGTTGCTTAAGAATTACTCGGCTACCGAAATTTCCGGTCGGATTATTTCGGTAAATTGAATCGGCAGTAAGGTTTCTCGGGGAAACTATTTTAGCTTCTTTCAGTTTGCCGGAAATCTTTAATCCGCTAACGGTGCGCGGTCGTTGAAAAAATGTTCGAATGAAAAATAGATGACTGGAATTATGCCAGTTCACAACAAACAACGTTCACGAGGACACAGTGCAGAAGTAAAAGTTAAAGTACTGCAATAATTTGTTTTTATAACGGAATTTAAATTTTGAAAAAAAGACTTTCTCATTACAACTTTAAGTACAATAATGAACGCGTAAAAACGAGATTAGTACTTATTATTTTAAGGAAATATCCACATTAGGAAGGGGATCATGCGTGCATTTTTTTTTTTTTTTTTTTTGACTATGTTTCGAATTTTGATGACATTGAAGTATACTGAAAAATGTCAATTGAATGCCGGATGGAAAGCTTTACGGTGATTGTATGGTTATTACTAGACTGCGGATGTTTATGCAATTTTCAATTTTTGTAAGCAATTTTTAGGAATGCGAAAGCAAATAAAATCCACATTTCAGCGATAGTGACCTTTGTAGATCTGAAATAAATAAAAATCGTAAAAAATTCTGTGGAATTTTATGTTGCAGCATTTTTTGAAAATTTTCTTAATCCAAAAATGCACAAAGATCCGCAGTCTAGTTATTACAATGTAGAGGTGGCTTTTACTGTTTCACCTACAGATTTAGTATGCAACAACAAAATTAGAGGCGATATTATAACCTAGTTAAACTGTTTCCTTATTTTCGAAGTGATTTCACTTGAGATGATTTAATCCCTAAACTGTAACCCTTCAGATAAAACGGATTTTCCGGGACGGCACAGGAGTTAGTTCCGAGACAATTTAAAACCTTTTAGAAAGATTACCGTGACTGTATGTACATATATACATGCATGTGAAGATAATACTGCTACCTAAACTTTCCAAATACATCAACAAATGTGTTTCATAAACTATGAAAGAAATACTCTTAGCAATATAATACTTTATAATCTGTTTAAAATGAAAAAAGAACAGTAAACATTGGTTTGAGAATGCCTAAATTCTGTTTGATTGGTTAATTGAGAATGCCTAAATATGATATATAATTATGAAAGTGGTCTAAGTCAAAATTAAAAAAAAAATGAATTTATCACTTATTTCACACGACATGATTTTAAACTAAATTTATTCAATAAAAAAAAAGAAAAAACAAGAAATATATGACTTGGACCACTTTCATAATTATGGGCAGAAATATTAGCCGGATTTTGTATTGTACAGAGTGTAAAGAAATATTCGGTCTTGACTGCCATAGACGTACAGTGACTGAAACAATTAATCAAATGTTCCCAATGTATTTAGGTTTTCTCGTATACTATACTTCATTCTGTGTGCCATTAGAGAGTAATTATTTCTTAGAATTTTCCAGTGGAGTATATAAATTGTACAGTGGAATGTATACATTTTTTTATCCATATCACTGTAAATCTTCCAATTCGATATTCACAGTTGAACTGATTCAAGTAATCCTCCTTGATTACGAAAGAAGAAACGAACGTGCAAACGTAATTTATCGATCAACTAAGTAACGTTTCCAAGGAGGAGCGTATCGATTCAGGAGAATTCTGTTTTCCGAATACGAAAGCGGCGGAACAACAATAATTAGAAGGTCAGCGTAAAATATTGATTCGTGAAGTTCGCTGGTAACAATTCATCCTCGCAATTGGGACTCGAGGTTAGCCTGCATATTGCCGTTGCCTGGTGCGAGTCGCTCTTTAATGCTGAGGGATGCAAAACTACTAGGCTGTGCTTCAGAACTTCCATGTAAACCGCTGATCGTATCACTGATTTTCATTTCCGTGTGTCTCTAACGTAGGCATAATTAACCCTAAAACTATCGAGCAATAAACGTTACTAATGTTGTACAGCGATTTCTCTATACTAACCACAACCTACATTGAATTATTTACATTTCAATTTTATTTATTTCTTCTATAAATTTACGAAATTCTACACAGTTACTATTATATTTGTTGCATACCTAAATGCAAGATGTATAATATAACGAATAATATATGATAAATATTAATTTCGCTTGACAGATATTTATTATCAACACGTGGTTATTATAATTGTAATAATTACAAACTATTACATTCCATGACGACATTAAATGCTTCTGTACCAAACTATTCTTTTTTCCAGTTTCCAATTTAAATAAAGGTTATATTTCATTTACAAAGATTTTGTTATTCTGTTTATGCAGCATGTTTTTGTCACTGCAATCAATATATTACAAACTTAAAATTAAATAGGATTTGTTACAAAAATACTGCGCTATATAAATAGTATATAAATATTTGTATGTATATCAATTATTTATTTATTTATTCTTTGTTGCGATTTCGATACCAACGACATTTTCAGCGATGTGATGATTCTAACGATCGTACGATAAGAAGAATTAATGGTCGAAGAAAATGTCTGAAATCAGGAACACAAATTGAATTTATACATTCGATTGAACTGGGTATCGGTAACGGCGTGTCAAACTTGGCGTAATGGATCACGGAAATTTCAAAGTTGTCCGCGCAACGTATTTACGGATAGTAATACGTGTGCGGAAAAGTCAATTTGTCAATTTCAATCCGACGATGCATTTCTCTTGCGACATTGCAGACAGGACGTCTATACTGCACCAGAGATTTTCGTAATAAATCGCTTTCTCAAGAAAACGAATTACCCTTCGATCAATTATTCTTATGGCACTCGATGATTTTACTCCCAGCATTTAATTCTTGATTTCCGTCTTTCGTTTGCTGTGTTAAAAATAAGAGCTTATCGAATTCGCCAACTCCAAACGAAATAGAAAAACGCTTATATGTCCCCACTTTGAAAAATCTGTTAAAATTATATTTTAACAACCATAACGAGATGCTAAAACTGTAAAAGTATAAACTTACAGTTAGTATGTCATAACTTCTACAAGAAATCGGCATTTCAAAATTTTATATATATATTTTTTATATACATTTCTATATATTTGCATTCTAATAGCTAAAATATTTCTGATTTTTCATCATTTTCAATTGAAGAGTATGAAAGAAATTACGGAAAAACCTTATTTTCTTTATCACCCCATTACTACCCCCCATGTCGACATATAGGGTTGAAAATTGGCACAAAGTATTTTCTTTGGATAAGTTATCGAATGGCCTATTGCAAATTCAATTTGGATTGGGAGAACTTTTGTTGTAAATTATATTTTATTCGCTTTGTTGCAACTTTAATTACGCGCGTAATTTCATTTCGAGCATAACAGAAGAAAATATATACAATTTACCGGAATTTATCTATTTCGGAAGAGGAATATTAACGGGGACTATAAAAAAGCTGACTTGGATGAAGCAAAAGTTTATAATTGAGCGAAATGATCGAATTAATTATCCCAACGAAAAATCACAAGCAATAGCTATCGCTAGTTTATTACTTCCGTCTTATTTTGTTTATTTTCGCTTTCTACGAAGAGAGCGGATTTGACCAAATAATTAGCTCTCTCTAGTCATTGACAGCCTGCACATAATTATTTAATGACTGGTCTTATAGTAATCTTATGGTCTGAGTTTAGCTTTTGTGCAAGCTAAGTGTCTAAATAACTTCCTTTTCCATATCCTTTTTTCGTTTCCGTTTATGTGCTATCTGCAATAAAGTCGGTAGAATAAATAAATAAATCTAACCAATGAGTGTTGTTACTAAAAAGTGTAACTAATTGTAAGTTGCACACTCAGTCATGTTGCAACATAACCACATATTGTATTGTTTGTATTGTATTTGCTATATAAACTTTATATGGTTTGAAGCAATAAATAAATAATAATGATAATATATGTACAGTGAATTCTTGATATATGTCAACAACACGGTTTAATACAAGTCCCAATCTCGTATTCTGCTCCCATATTTTAGTTTTATACGTTTTCTCTGTCTGTGACCTTGAATGACCTTGGAATAATTATTGTCACTGAATTCCTAATGAAAAGGACTATCGTTGTAGGTGTTAAAAAAAGGGTGGTTCCATATAAAAAAAATCAAGGTGACCTTTATATCTCTAAAAAAATGACATAAAAACAAAATTCTTTTAGAGAATAAATAAATAAATCTGACCAATGAGTGTTGTTACTAAAAAATGTACCTAATTGTAAGTTACACACTCAGTCATGTTGCAACATAACCACATATTGTATTGTTTGTATTGTATTTGCTATATAAACTTTATATGGTTTGAAGCAATAAATAAATAATAATGATAATATATGTACAGTGAATTCATGATATATGTCAACAACACGGTTTAATACAAGTCTCAACCGTGATAAACGTATTCTGCTCCCATATTTTAGTTTTATACGTTTTCTCTGTCTGTGACCTTGAATGACCTTGGAATAATTATTGCTATATATTATAGCAAAATAAAATGTTTATACATAATTTTCAAGAAAGCGGAGATAAATAAAAATTGATTTCTCACATAAATAATTGTAACTGCACGAAAATAATCTGTCTATATTTTTACTGATTTAAGTTTCGCCTACTCATTTTTGTCATAATTGCATCAAAATTTGCGGTCTATTTCTTTTTATTAGCATAGTACAATGCATTTAATAGATTTTTGCTTCAGTATTGCAAATTCCTTCCAACATATTGAAGTTTTTATTCGAGTCTGGTGAAATTTAGCAAAGAAACATTGAAATCCGAAGAAGATAGGGTGTTTCAAATATGGTATTCGTTCAGAAACGGAACGGAAGCGTAGGTAGTGAAATTCGTGTAACGGTGTCCAATGTGGTGGCTCGGGGAATGGAATATAATAAAAGCCAAGCTCCCGATGAAACACAACTTGATATTTATTAAATAATACTAAGAAATGGTATATTACAAGCACTCTCTGAACGCACATGCATTTCCTCGACAGAACACTCTCCGACTGGGACGACGCTTACAAGCGTACCAATCGTCGCACGCATAACACACTGCGTCGCTACCAACCTGAAATATCTTTCTATCGATTCATATATCGACATAACCTCACACTCTGCTCTATCAATAAAAACAACCTCACATCCAAAAGACTGCCAAGAAACTGCTTCGATTTCTGAATTTATGAGCACTCGGTAGGTGAAAATGTGGAAAAGTAATGTACATGTATTTTTACGTATCATCTCAGGCATTCAGCCTCTGTGAATTATATGCATATCGATACATTTCACATGAAACGACAGCCGCATATTTATTCTTATCATCATTTTTCTATTCTACGGGTTCCAGAACATAGGTTGCATATAAAATACATATTAATACGATATGTTTGCCACCGCTGTTCTCTTATTAAAACAGCATAAATATTAGAAATGATAGTACGCCACGAGCGTTTGAATTATTTATTAGCGAAGTTGACATTATTAATGTAAATATTAACGTAAAGCACAAATTTGCAAACAATAAAATGAATCTAGCAAAATATACTTCTAGAATTAATATCCATAATTTTTTGTGCAAAAAATGACACTGCAAATGTTCGGTTTTCTGTGCCAAGACGTATTAACAATTAACAATAGTGTGTATAGTCAATGCACGCTTAACGAGGCTTAAAGATATTTTGTGTTCGAATTTGTTTGCAATGAAAGAATATAATAATAATAATAATAATATTTAAGTTTATTTTGAATGATAAAAATTCATGAGTGAAAAGTTTGTATAAAGTGCATCTGTTTCCAAAATATGGTAATATAAGGTGATAGTGGAAACATGTTGAACTTTTTGAATAGATTAATAATTTAATACTTTCAACACAATTATTTTATTATCACGATCGCGAGGCACATGAACGATTAATGTTGGCTTCTATTTGTTCGCATTTTATTGACATTGGAATAAAACAATTTGACGGTGGAAATAGAAAGCAATGCATAGACAAACATTTCCTTCCTCCTGAAAACAAAATTTCTGGTTTTCAGAAATTATTTCTTTATTTATTTATTGCTTTAAACCAAGTGGTTTATATAGCAAGTGCAGTATTATTACATTTGGCTTAGATTAAACAGTTTCTCCTAATCGACGGTATAACAGACACTATTTCACACTTGTCAACGAACAACAATGTATATTGAACGGAAATGGATTGAAATGGATTTTGATTATTTTTACTGATTTACATTTAAGTTTAAATGACGAGTGATGATATAACCGAACCGATATAACTGGTATAACTGATATAACCAATTGATTAAAATCGAACAACAATATGATTTTTCTCCACAGCATGCCGACATGCACACCGTCCTTGAAATTGTTAAACATGCATTTCTACGTAATATGTATATACAGGGTGTTCGAAAAAATCATTCAATACTTATATGGTACATAGGCTACACTGTACTGAGTAAAAAAGCTTTAGTAAACATAGGTGAAAAGGTCAACCGTTTCTGAGATATAAACATTTTTGTTTGCTGCGGGTACGCACGTGACCGGAAACACTTAGATCGTAAATACACCAATACCCGTTTAGTATACACAGATTTTGAATCGCATCATGAATATTATCGGAGGACGTCGGTGCCTTGACAGTTTCAAGAAATGGTGGAACAATAAATCCTTCGGAGAAAAGTTTATGGATTAATATTTGCGCCAACCCATAAAAAGCTTAGAATATAAATTTCCTTTATAAATGTTATTGGATCCTATAAAATACATATCCAACAAATGTTTCGGGAAAACCAAGTTTTCAAAGTGTTTTATGGCGACCACGGTTACTCGGTGCTGGATTATCGGCATTTAAAAACTTCGGAATTTTTAAACAATGTATTACATTGGCTGAAATTAATTTGCGGTAAAATGGTGGCAGTTGAAAGCTGTACTATCGATTTTTCTCGTAAATAGTTGCTCGTGGCGCATATACAAAATGAACCAACTGGAAAGGAAACAATGTCCACCATTGTTGCTGGATTTTCATCTATAAAATATATATGCGAAATTTGAACTAAATATTGCATATTTTCGAGACACTGTATTTTACAAAATCACGAGAACTTGAGTTTCAAAGTTTCTGAGGTAGCCACTGTCACCCCAACATGTCATGTTTGTTTACATATCACCTATGATTCGAAACACTCACTTCTAATACGAAGATTATTAAACTCGAAGACAATTATTATTGTATTTCTTTTGCGTTATACAACTTCAATAGACAAAATAAATTTTTGTTTCAGCACTGTTACTGCATGTGCAAAAAGTCTTGAAACAGATAAAGTAGGGTAAGGGACTCGATTACTGTTGGGGTACCACTTACTGTGCCTATATATCAATTATACTTATTCTTAAAGTATAATGAATATTAACAAGGAGATATACAACACATATATAACTGATTTTTCACGAAGAAAAGTATCTCTATTTTAATATTCATTACGCTTTAAAACTAAGTATAATTAATATAGATACTCTCACAGTAATTGGGTCCCTTAACTATATAGTTTGCATTTTGAAAAATGTTAATTAGCGTAAACAAATTCCTCTGAACACATTAATAAAAGAATGGGAAATCTCACAAGTCCGTTGAATTTAAAATCTTCATTGTACGTGTACAACAGTTCGTGTGTTCAAAGTATGGGTGAAAAACAACAATAGAGAGAGGCAATCTCGTTTCACAATTTATGTCGCAGCATTACCTTGGCGATCTAGAATTGAATATCGATTCACGTGATGGTATCTAACTTATTCCGCTGGAAAACAAGACATTTTCCCTGCAACGACAAGCTTTCACCATTCCATCAAGTTATCCTATAAATAATACCACTTCGTTTACAGTCTCTATAATAATTTACAACGTACTCAGTAGTTTCTTGATTTACAACTGTGTAAATAATCATATGTACGTTGCAATTGGAGGACAATATATACACAGTTTATATTAATGCAATATTTATGAAATTATTGCTTCGCATGCAAAAAGAGTCCTGATGTTGGTTGCATAGAATAAACCATTCCCTGTCAAAACAATAAGAATTCTGAGACCAATATTTGCTTTTCATCGATTTTTAAAATGATCAAAATATTGTAGTCTTATTGATTCTAAGTTCATTCTTGTTAAATATACATAACTAAGTAAATTGATTGGTGGTGTAGTCATAATTATTCTAGTATGTATACATATCTACATATTATGTTATACATATGTATTTTTCATCATAAAATTCTACTGCATATTAATAACTATAATGATACGTGTAAGAATGAAACACTTAGTGGCACTTTAGGTGCATAATTTATTCTGTACATGATTGCAACTTTAAATAATTTATGCACTTACTATTATAAAATAATATGTAGCGATAAATGTACTTCCATTTCATTCCATTTAAAAATGTTCTTAAAATTCTAAAAATTTAAAAATAATACATAACGATTGTTTGCATATGGAATAAAATAGTTTACGAAATTTTAATAAAAAACAATTTTGACCTTGAAAAGAGGGTCAAGGTCAATTTTGTCACCACTTATCCAGAGGTGCAGAATCACGCTATAGTGGTCGCGACATATAATTTTAAAACACCCGTTATGAGTATCATCCTGAATACAATTGAGGAGGTAGGTATAATAAAATAATTTAAAAAATATAAAACACGTACAATAAAAGAATCACATTGCACGTTTAAAATTAGAAGTATTTTATATACAGTGTCTCCAAGATAATTTGGCTTTATTCATTCTATTAATCTTTTTATGAAATTACAGTGAATTCTCGTCAACATATTTTTTGATACAGTCGATACAGTGTTTACTCGATATATGTCCAAAACACGAGTCTATCCAGGGACATATATCGGCCAGGAGATACAATTCTTTGATCCACGACGGACGTAGAAAAGCACAGTGAAGCTTCAAAGGCGGCATTTGAGACATATATAGAGTAAACACTGTAATTCAGAGAGTATTCGAGAAAAACGATTTTATGAGCATTTAATTAATTATTTTAATGTTAAACGGGCCCGGAGTACACGTTTTCCCGTTATCCGCGGATGTTCAAACTTTGCACAGATTTTGTTTTTTTAATTGGAACAATCCTGGGGGGGGGGCGCATAAACAAAACTCAAAAGTCGAAAATAACAGCCACTCCAATATAACACTTACTCGATTATCTGTTGCAAACGATTAGAAGCGCGCCATACATCAACAACAGTATTTTATTCGTGCGTTCAACTAGCTGCAAATAATATCACTTTCAGGGCGCTAGCTAACGAAGAAGGATAACTTATTTGTTAACTGACTTCCATAAACATGACGAATGGTTTTAAGCATTATTTTTGCCAATACATATATCGGTTGTAAATTGCCGAGCTTTTACCCAGATAGCACCCGACGTCTTAAAGACGTCTGTTTTACGTCCATTTTTGGTCTGAACGTCTTACGTCCTGAAAAGACGTCTTTAAGACGTCTCTAAGACGTTTCATTTCTTGACGTTTCAGTCATTCTAAACTGCTAGAGTAAAGCTTTACAAACTGTAATTGATTATCAAACTGAATATTCCATCAACAAAGAAGTGCACAGAAAAGTAATACATCAAAATAAATAGATAAATAAATAAATAAGTTAAATAAATAAATAAAGCATAAAATGTTAATGTTCGCGGATATGCTGAAAAACATTCTTTTAATTTATTTTTTTTATTTATAAATAAATAAATTAAATAATTAATTAAATAAATAAATAAAGCATAAAATGTCAATGTTCGCGGATATGCTGAAAAACATTTTTTTAATTTTTTTTTTATTTATTTATAAATAAATAAATTAATTAATTAAATAAATAAATAAAGCATAAAATGTTAATGTTCGCGGATATGCTGAAAAACATTCTTTTAATTTTTTTTTTCATTTATAAATAAATAAATAAATAAAGCATAAAATGTTAATGTGCGCGGATATGCTGAAAAACATTCTTTTAATTTATTTTTTTTTATTTATTTAATTTTTTTGTTATATCAAACATTCAATTTATATTTCTTGTACATGTATACAATATTCAAATTCAATATTTTTCTCACAAGAAAAAATGTGGCTTAAAGAATATTTTTCCAATATTTGACAAACATATCTATCTAATATTTTTGTGCTACTAGGGGTCTGTTTCGGGACGTCTTGAATACGTCTGTTTCGAGACGTCTTAAAGACGTCTTTAAGACGTCTCTGTGCTATCTGGGTATGTGCCTGCCTCATTATTTCACATCAAGCTATACACGCGTTCCCGCTTGAAGGAAAAAACCTCGCGAATATATATATTTCCCGTGCATCGTTCTGTTGATTTATTTGTGGTACAATGTGGGTCAGTTCCGAAGCTCGCAGGTGTTTGATACCCGGTCTTCACAAGAGCTAGTAGAGAGGAAACGCGGAAAATAACTTTAACCACGGTCGAACGCCGCCCCGCAGAGAGAATAGTCGAATGCATACAGATAAATGATCGTTTCATCATTCAGCTACGCTGAAACACCACGGAACAATGAATATTTTTCTGACGACGCGACACGTTCTAATATCGCACGAAATTCTATTTTCGATTGTTCGGAAAGTAATTCCGTTTTTCCCAACGTGGGACGTGATTTTATTTTTCCCAGCCAACTTTACACTTAGGCTGCATATTCATTATATATTTTTACAGCTGTTGTAGCAAGGCTTGCTTGTCAAAAATTTCGACCGATTCTACGCAGTAGTTTTTGGTTGGTGCCGTTTCAAATATGAGCCCCTTAGTTTACAAGTGGCGTAAGTCCAAAATTACGAAAAATGGGGTTTTTACAGAAATAGTAAGTATTAAGAATACTTGTTTTATTTAACACATTAATTTGTGTATACTTTTAGTGTATACAATTAGTAAGAAATCGTTAAAAAAATATGTGAAGCCGTTCAGAAATTGTCCACAATATACAGCATATAGTTTAAAATATAATCATCAGTAAAAAAATAGTTTAATGTTAGCACCAATCAAGGAACTCTCTGTCTTTTGAAGTGCACCTTATACCAATCACATGAAGCAACTGGGAACAATGTTAAAAACAAATTCGGTGCACAAATGGTTGAGGATGTTTTGAATTATCTCTGGAAAACAAAGAATTCTGAGAAGAGCGAAAAATTCATTTTTCTTACTCTCGCAAGGAATTTAATTTCGCAAATTTTTAATATTTCACCGTAAAATTCGTAAAACATTATCGAATTTTTCCCTTTAACGCGCTGAATGCCACGCGAATTTTGCGTACTTCACATAATAAATACCTATCGATCATTTCAGCCGGCATACGTGCTATTAATAACAATTACTTCAGACTTACAGAACAACAACTCACATTGACAACTAGAACAATTACTTTTTTTTTGCGATTACTTTTAGATAAATCGATAGTGCATTAGTATTCAACGTGTTAACAAAGTGGAAACTATTTTAGTTGCTGGTTCATTTCGTGGAGATTTTTGTGAAAACAGAGTTATTGTTAGAGGATATTGGCTGGGTATTTTTAGGTATTGACACAATGAAAGGAATTAATTGGTACTGGGCTGAGCGCGGCGTTTTTCGATTCAAAATCAAAGAACTTTCGATAGGAATGAGGTGGAGCGATGAAATTTTTTTTAAATGAAAGCCGAAACTTTGTAGAATATGGGAAAAATAGGGAGATTACGGTACGAACGTTTTTTAACCTTGAGAAAATTCGTTAAAGTTGCACAATTTCAAGAAAGTGCCAGTAGTAATGACAGCGATTCGTCAAGTGATGACGAGATGTGAAGTGCTTCATGTTTCGTAAGTAACTCAAAACGTTAAAATACTTCATTATTATTATTTTTATTGTGTTTTATATATGAGAATACGATATACTTTCAAACTAGTGTGTTATCAAGTCATTTTAACGAAAAAATTTCATTAATTTGTGTCACAAAAATCTATTTTTTTCAAAAACCAGAGGTCGTAGACAAATTTTGAAAACAGATTTGAAATCAGCGTGAAAAAATCTACGGGAAACGATATATATCATGTTAAAAAAAAATTTTCCGCGCGTATTAGCCACAAAAACAAAATTTTCTTGAAATTGTGCAACTTTAACGAATTTTCTCAAGGTTAAAAAACGTTCGTACCGTAATCTCCCTATTTTTGCCATATTCTACAAAGTTTCAGCTTTCATTTAAAAAAAATTTCATCGCTCTACCTCATTCCTATCGAAAGTTCTTTGATTTTGAATCGAAAAAGGCTGTTTTTGCCCAGTGTGCGGCGCTCCGATAATAAGTGGAACATCCATACTCTTGGTCAGACGATATACATACAATCCACAAGAAGTACGTGCAAGCTCCTTCTCATATAACGCGGAATTCCTGCAACACGGGTTCGCTCTCATACAGTTAGAGAATATTGGGAAATCCTCCGGAAAACATGGCACGTGATCAGGAGACGGTTAGTATGCAGGAGGGGGTATTGCATTTAAGCGAGTAAGCTTGTTTTATCAAAATTATCCGTGAGAACAGTGACGGCCGCGTATAACTGCAGCACTCCCTATTTCTACTTGATATTATCGATAACATTTAATATAATAAAAAGATACAAAAATCTTTGTATAGAACTGTGCGCTTCACAGTTTGACTGTTGTACGCATGCGCACATAGGAAGCTGTTTCATTTCAAACATTTTTTGATGAAGTCAATAAATAATGAGCTACTTCAGGTGATAGTTTTTACCGACTCATCTTGTATACGTGTATAATCAATGACTTTATAAAAAGTGAAAATTTGATAATACTATCCGTATGACGTATTGTATAAAATATATTAATGTTATATATATAATAGTACGTGATATATTACGTTATTGACCTAAAATACCTATTGACTTCAAAACAGTGCGGTTTTATGTGGTTTTGAAATCTAACATTGTCTTTTATATCAGTTGTTAATACCAATTCTCATGACACAATGAATTCTAGGAACAGAACTATAGCGTGCTATACAGGAATTGCCTGTACACGTACAGAACTAGACATTGAACTTTCATGAAGACTCGTTAACCAACGAACTTTCAGCCAGAGAACTTTCGGCTTATACAGAAATTCAGAAACACAGAAGATAGCCTTGATTGTTTTAAACTGTTCATTACTTCGTTTTTCTCGCTTAATTGCACCGAAACGTCGTTAAAAACGAAGCACAGCACCTTGCCTTTCCTAAATAAAGTTAATAAAACAATTGTGCAACGGATGTTCATTCAATCAAATTTTTAATGCAACAACAATATTTCCTACGAATATTTAACACTTTCACTGCCAAATTTGAAACCTCAAAAATTCCATAAACTCAAAGTAAGTTAACTAATGAAATAAAATTGAAAAAAATTAAATATATGATGTTGAATAGTCCTCCAACTTTCTTGCATGTTACAGATCCTAATAAAGTTTGGAACAATTAATATATTAACGTAAAAATTCATTTTTAAAACTTGGACAAATAATTCCGTCACCCAGTCAGTAGTTGTCCAGTTTTGATATTTTGTAGCAAATTCCAAACGACGTTTAATAATTTTTTACGATAATATTGGCTTCTTTTTTTTTTGGTAATTATTTACATTACGGGCTTCCTCACCGATTTTGATGACCTTGAAATATGTTGTCAAGGTCATGATTCTGAACAACTTTCCTATACATGTTACTGCTTCTCAGCTATAGTTTCCGAGATATTCGCAAAAGAGTTTCAACGTCTCAAAAAGTGATCGCAGTAGATGTGGTTTAATAATTTTCCAGACATAATGGAAGTTGAAGCTTCACCAGATGTGACAAACCTTATAATCCTTCGTTCGTCCTGCGGTGATAATATTTTTGGTCTTTCTCCAACATTTAATAATATACTTTTACAGTATTTTTTTCTTATTCTCTGCCCTGTCGATTGACTAACACTTACGCGTTGACAAGCCGTCATTCAAAAGAGAAATGACTTTTTTTACACAATTTGGAGCAATTGACTTCATATTTATTCTTACTTCACTTGCGTGCTTTTCCGTTCGACCGATTGCGAAGAACTGAGTGTGAACACGTAGACTAATAGTTTGTAAACATACAGTGACTCGCAATAATATTCGGACGCTTTTAAAAATCGTATAACTTTGTTAATGTTGAACCATACGACTTGGATTTTTTTTTTAAGTGAGCATAATTGATTTGGCATATAAAATGAAAAGAATTTTTTACAAAAATTGCAATTGGTCGAAATTGCAGAGAAAATAGTAAAAGTTGTATTTTTCAACTTTTTTATGCGTGCTTGTATTAAAAATTTAAAAAGCACGTTTTGTACATCTGTATCAATTATACATATTCTGAGAATTTCATCAAAATCGGTCAACGTTGCAATGAGCTGCAGATGTTCCAAAATGATCACATAAGGGCGAAATTCCCTGACAAGGACAAAATTCTGCGACTTTCGCCCTTAAGTTTTCATCGTTAAACGTTTGTAGCTCAGTGCAACGTTGACCGACTTAGATGAAATATTCAGAATATGTATAATTGATACAGATGTACAAAACGTACTTTTTTAATTTTTAATATAAGCACGCATAAAAAAGTTGCAAAATACAACTTTTAGTATTTTCTCTGCAAAAAAAAATTCTTTTCATTTTATATGCCAAATCAATTGTGCTCACTTAAAAAAAAAAAACCAAGTCGTATGGTTCAATATTAACAAAGTTATACGTTTTTTAAAAGCGTCCGAATATTATTGCGAGTCACTGTAGCAAAGTGCTAGATGTAAACATACTACTAGAACATCCCACGTAAGCATTTCTTGTAGGAACCGGTGCAAAACCGAGTCAATCTATTTATTGTCGTCATTGCTAATCGAGGAGACATTAATTATTGAAAAAAATGTCTCAAGTTACTTCCAACTATGACAAAAACAATTATAATGTTGATTTTTTGTTACTCTTCTATATTCCTAGCAATAAATAATGATTTATATACAAAACTTGTGGTTATTGGTTCAGTTTTGTTCCTTATTGTTAGTGTATATCCTCGGATTCGTTGAAACCGTTATCCATCGAGGAATTGCATTTCTCTCGGAGAGCTGAGAAAAACCGCACTTTCGATCACCAGTTGTTTTATACTGGCCCCGTTGTCTGCTTAGTAAACGAATGATTTCGCGAGGGATGTCTCTGCACACAAAGCAAGCTTGCTGGATGCTTTTCCTTCCGTTTCCATTCTCCTTTTACGGAAGTGACGTCGTGAAAACAACAAAACAACAACCGTCATGCCGTGGGCACGAAACTCTCGCTGCTCCGCGCTTCGAAACAGCCACGCAGCAGCCCGAAATCGAAATCGGTTCAGAAGAGAACGAACGTGTCCCAGTCTTTATCTCCAGGGCGAAAAGAAAATCTTCTTATACCTCTTCCTTTTTCGACGTTGCTCAGACTTGTGTCTCTTCTTTCTCTCTATCTCTCTCTCTCTCTCTCTCTCTCTCTCTGCCTCTGTGATCGATATCCTATCAAACAGATATCCGTACTGTTTCATAGTTTCCTTTATTTGGTACGTGACAAGAAATTGATCACATGCTCTTTCCACGTTGCGGACGTACGTTCGACAATAAAAGCAAAAATTGACGATTGCACTGCGACAAGGGCTATTAACACTAGAACGACCAAGCACTAAATGCAACTGGCATGCATTGCCTTATAACAACCACAAAATAAGATTTGTTTAGATTTCGTATCAGTTTTGTTTAAACATCTACTTCGATAGAGAAGTTTATTAAAAAATTTTCTCATGGAAACATATTTATAATTTCAATATCTCTAAAAGAAAAAATTAGGAGGAAGTCATTTTGACCCATCCGGTAGTTCTATTGTTAATACTAAATCTACCGTGCCTTAAAAGTAACTGACACATGTTGTCTTATAAAAATGACGAGATTAAATTTATTCGAATTTTGTGCGGTTCGTAATATAATACATGCTTCACTAAATATATTTATTTAATAATTTCCCACGAAAGCATCTTTATAATTTCAGCAATTGTAAAATAAAAAGTCTGGTAGGTTCAGTGTTAATCGTAAATATTTTATACAAAAAAAAGGTACGCATTCAGCTTGACGTTACTCTTGAGTGGGCTGAGAGTTTATTGGCCCCATAAAGTCCCATAATTCTTTCTTGTTTTTAAACCTGTTTTTTGTGTTTAAATCTGTAATGGCAGTTACACTGATTTATATTGTCTTTGTAATGTGTTATTTATCTCTGGTAATTTGGTGGTTCGTATTTTCGTTCAACGGAGCGTGTAATTTGCCACGCACACAAATCTATCATTGACAAGATGAGTCGTTATTCAAACGAAGTGCGGATAACATTAGTCACAGAATATAATACTGATAACTGCGATGCTGTTGCGATGTTTCACATTTGTAAACACAAATAATAATCAATTACTGTACTTAATGTGAATTTATATCATGTATACCACTGAATCGACAAATCTGATCTTGTGGACGTAACCTTATGTAACATACAGTGAATTCAAAAAGTATTTATACAATAAATTTCCCGTTTGCGAAAAATCGTCGATGTTTGAACTATGATAGTTTCCTAAGGATTTCAAATTTTGCACATAGCATCATTTTGTATTAGGTTGTACCATATGAAATGTCCGTTGTGTCCATTTAAAGTTAATCTTAAAAATCGGACGTTTCATATGTTACAACCTAATATTAAAAACATAGTTCCCAAATGGATTTTTGGTGACTAGAAAAAAATTTGTTTTTCATACTAGTATCACTTTCTACCTTACCGACGAAATTTGCTTAGGTTTGGGTGGGTTTGGGTTAGGTTTGGTAAGGGGACGGGTGCAGGGAAACGATGACCTTTCTAAAACACGTGTTCCGTTAATTAAAAGGGCAGGATTCCCTATAATGAGTGTCCAATAAGGTAGAAAAAGAAATCTGTACGATAAAGAAATTTTTTCGAGTCGCCAAAACTCCTTTGGAGAAACATGTTTTTAATACAAAATGAGGCCATTTACCAAATTTCAGCTCAATTGGATTTGACCGATTTTCGGAACATTAGAATTCATTTAAAAAAAAATAGTACAACAGTAAATACCTGGTCCCATTTTCAAGTTTGAGACTTCTACCTTCGCAAACTATCATTCGCTTGTACCCAAGACAGCTTTACACGACGTAACGGGTGTAAAACTTAATAATGCCTTAATAATGCCAATTGTAGCGTCATTCGAAACAATAGAAAAGTTTTTTAACGAGTCAATGATATTTTTATAACGATTTTATAATGATATTTTTGAAGACTGAAGCTTCCCCTTGGCAACGATGTAAAAGAACTTATTTAAAGATTTGTTTAAATAATATGCATCCGAATACAGTTTAGGCGCCAATTGAGTGAGACTGATTGCAATATTACGTCGTCTAATCAATTATTTTGGTTGAAGAAAGATAACGTTGGCTCTTATACAATCAGTTAGTATAAGTACTAGTGTTGACCTTTTACACGCCAGGTTTCACCGACAATGAGTAATGATTTCCACAGTGACGGTATAAAGAATTCTGGATTGGAAATTCCATTTACAATTCAGAACGCTGATTCTCGAAGCACGTAGTTTCGCATTCACCTAGCAAGTATCTTATGGTATAATTATACAGGCCACACACGACTGAGGTGACCTATATTTTATCTTGAATCCGTTCGAAGATAGAAACTGATAGCATAAACCAGAATTAAATGGTCAGACGCTGCCCTAATCGATAAGGGTGTCATATACATAGAGTGCCCCGCGAAGTATCATTCTGGCGTGCACGAAATTGCTTTTTCTGGAAAGAAATTAATGTTGAATGAGCATTCGCATGTAAAACTGCACGCTTCAGGAAAAGAATTTCGCAAATTTTCGCGTGTATGTAATTGATCGTGACTGTAATGGTTAGGTCTTTCATGACTGTTTCTACTAACTGTATTCATTTCTTCAACTTATGTGATGTGAAAATATATTTTCAGAAATTCTAACACTGATACTAAATGTACAAATCAGCAGTGTGCTAATACTAGTCTGATCAACAAATTTTTGTATTATTTTTACCTATAATCCATGTAAAATACTAGAAAGTCTATATTACATAATACCCTATCTTTTTAAATACATTTTTGATACACTATACCTTTATATAATTATCTTGTCTAATTATATCTATGTCATTTTACATTCCATTTGTTTGTTTAGAGTTTAGAGTCATATATGTACTACCACTACATTATTGTATAAATGTCACTTTTAAAATTCTGTAAGCTTGATGAGAATTCGTTAAAGGCATCAACTACTTTGGAATCTGTTTATAGTGGTGTTTAGTATAAATATAAAAGAAAATATGAATTGAAAAATAGTTTTTAAATTGAAGTTGTAGACTTATTAATCGATGGCGTAAAAGTCAATTCAAACAATGTTGACCGCAATAATAATAAAAATATTGAAGAATATAGTAAAACTACTGTTTCAAATATGTGAACACCGAGCTTACTGTTTAATTTAATCTAATTTTTTATAATAAATGTTGCGTTCTATATTTACTTTCTTCTGTTACTATTATTATGGAACAAATTAAATTCATCAACTGCTACTATTATTATTGGAACAAGTACTAAGATTAGTAAGATTAATAATTGGACAGAAAGAGTATTTAATATAATAGATATGGGAGCAACAGAATAAATATGTAATCTTCTAATTTCTATTGCGTCTTCTCATTGCTATTGCACAGAAAGTTATTGTTCTATTCTATCGTTGATTTGATTTTGAATAACATCTAGGACTTCTGACAATTTTACTAAAACTTTCTTGGTTTGCAAGAATTTGCAAAAAGAGCATACAATGGGTTCAATTAAATTAACTTTTCCATATAAATTTGCACTTACAAAGGGATATATTAAAAATTTTCTGAAATGAACTTTTCCATGCAACGTGTGCCAATATAATGTACAAATTACGTTGGCAAAGTTTTTAATGCTCAACAATGACATTAGAGGTTCTACATATATTAGAGAATGTTACACTAGCTTGCATAGCTCTTTACGTATTTGTGTAACTCGTTTTCTTGTTTTACAAAATGTAACATGCTCTTTTGCCTGACCCATTCGATTATTCTGTAACAATTGAAACCAATAATTTCATTTTTAGGCAATTTTTCATTAGTTGAAAAATAAAAATACCCTATTAAGCTCGCAAACAGAAAAATGTTGTACAACGGTATAAAGAATTTATACTGAAATACAGTATGCGATATAAACTAACATGTGCCCATAATTATGAAAGTGGTCTAAGTCATATATTTCTTTCATTTTTTTTTACATTGAATAAATTTAGTTTAAAATCATGTCGTGTGAAATAAGTGATAAATTCATTTTTTTTTTTAATTTTGACTTGGACCACTTTCATAATTATGGGCACACATAGAAGATACGTGACTCGCGTAATAATTTTTCTAGTCGGTGTTGAAAACGCGACGTAAAAATTTTGTTTATCCACAGTAATATTGACTTTCTTCCGATTTAGAGAATTTATAAATACGCCGAGCCGAGGTGATTTTTTTTCTGTCGCCGCTGTACCCGCAAAAACCTTATTGTGCATCATCTGCTCATTTATACGTATGTATGTATATCTGTATCTGCATCGTGTGCATGCACCGGATTGAAATGGGTCAATTTGCTGTTACACTTACCACGAATGTACAAAGACTCTTCATTAGGCGTAAATGTGTTTCCATTTTAGAAGCCTGGTTACTCTACTTCTCTTAATAAGCGATTCTCGTGTGTACAATCGTCCGTGTTCTGTAGACGTCATTGTTCCCCTGATTTCATGGATAATAAGATCAATCCACAGGCTACTCGATAATTGTCAGTCATCGGAAATAATTTTCCAATCATCCTGTCAACCATAAGATTCTTTCAAAAAGGTTACGAAGCGGATAAAAAGTATTGCATGGATTTGGTTATTAGAAAATGTTCTGATTGTAGGTGTAAAATTTCACAGAATTATTTTATTATCCGGGAAGTTTAAGTTCAAAACTGTAGCAAGTCGAGTGAAACGTATTATTATTTTAAAAAATAGATCAAAGTGTTACCGTATTTGTGTTACTTGGAACATTATGCCTAAAATAAAAGAAATAAAATTCATAATCGTTATACAAGGTGTCTGAAAAATGTTGTACTTCATTGGAAGGGGTGATCCTTGAGTTCATTTGAAGTAACTTTTAGGAAGTACAACATTTTTGGGACACCCTGTGTAATTAATACATATTGTAATCTTTTTATACAGTCACAAAGTATCCAGACACGTAACTGATTATCCACTACCTCAAACGCTAAGTGAAGTATTTTGTTCAATTTAACACTGAAGTCTACTCTACAATATTTCCTCTCTAGATCATTTCAAGGTTGACATATTATACATGTTCAAAAAATCCTTTTATTAGCTACAACATCGCACTAATGAAAATACGTCATCTTATTTCAGAACAATGTCAAAGACATTGAAATTTCGGAATATGTAACCTCCATCTCAATAATTGTTTCCTTGATAGTACGTGTACATATAGGCAAGCCGAGAATCCAGTGAAGAAAAGATAACGGGAACATGTGACGTCACAAGATAATTCCAAAATGGTTGACACGACAGACCTTCATTGTAATACCTTAATAAAACATACAGAACAAACTCTGTATCTCAAACGTACTGTATAGATATATTGATTATTTATATTTCATGATAAAATACCAAACTTTTTAAAATTATCCTGTCCATTCTTTCCATGTATGTACTAGTCTCCCAGCTCTTCCAAGACAAGCGTTGATATTGTCCTTACGGTCCATGGGTTGATGAGGATAGTTTATAACATCCTTGGAACCTGTGACGTCACGTGTTCCTTTATGTTTTCTCGAAGGAAAATTATCTGTACCGGGTCTATAAGTATTTATGGTCTAAGGATGGAAGCGAGTGAGCGACGCTACATACCAAAAAGTTTTACGAGAAATCTCAGAAATGGTTGACCTTACGACCTATGTTTACTAAAAAGCTTCTTTACGCAGTGTGTCTCTTATGTATCATACAAATATTGAACGGTTTTTTTTTCTAGAGTGGGTCACCTAAATTTTGGACTTGAAATATCTCAGAAATGGTTGACCTTTCGACCTATGTTTACTAAGTCATGTTTACTCGGCACAGTGTGTCCTGTGTACCATGTAAATATTCAATGGCGTTTTTCTACTTCCACATTGTTATGCACTTTAGATTATCTACTTTAACAAGATTACGTCTTCGTTTGCACGAAGTTTGTCTTAACCTAACAAACTACAATACAGTAAGCAGCAAAACTGAACACACATACGACATTTTAACGAAAATAATTTTTTATTCAATAGTTGCATGTAGAATACAAAAGAAACAAAATACTTAGTATTATCTGCAATCTTTTGGCTTTTCAAAACAAGCTTAACATTTGTGATATTATTATTATTATTTCGCTTCTGTTTTGCACCGCAACTAATTTTGAGTAAACATTTCAGATTTTCGTACGCTTAATATTTCGTCCATGAACCTTTAACCTTGATAATTGCTTGAATACGTTTAGGCATACTTAATACTACATTTTCGCAATATTCTGGTGTAATGGAATACCATTGTTCCTGCACTCTTTGCCACAAATCAGTTATCGTTGTTGGGGAAGCACTATAGTTATTCTGTAACTTCATTTTTAAGTATGCCCAGACATTTTCAATCGGGTTTATGTCTGGACTTTGAGCAGGTCATTCCATGGTTTGAAATGGTTGCGTTTGCAGCCAATTCTTTACGCTCTTCGCACAATGCCCAGAAGCGTTGTCATGTTGGAATACGACATCACACTCTGGTACCGGCATATTTTCAATTGTTTCCAGTAAATTTTTTTCTAAAATATCCTTATACGTATACTGGTTCACCATACCTTCTATTCGATGTAGTGAACCTACACCGTACGCCGTAATGCACCCCCACACCATAAGCGAACCACCACCAAATTTTATTGTTTGCTTCACATGACGCGGTAAAAGAGGTTCGCCTTGCTTCTTCCAACACCAAGAACGTCCATCCCATGAAATTCGATTGATTTTAGATTCGTTGGAAAGAATTACTTTTTTCCATTGCTCTATATGCCAGCTTAAATATTTTCTTGCAAAACTCAGACGGGCCCTGACATTCTTTTTTGATAGAGCAGGTTTTTTTTTCTTCTCAATTGCTGTAAAATTGGCTTCTTTTAATGCCCTTCGAGCCGTCCACTTATTAATTTTCTTTCCAACATCGCTTTCTAATAACTTTGCAGCCATTGATGTCGTCGTTGCAATTTCTGAAGTAACGTATTTCGTCAATCTTCTCTTCTCCTGACAAGATAATAATTTTGGACGGCCTTCAAAAGATGCAGGGACTTTACTACAGTATTTTTTCCGTATCTTATGTACAACTCCCTGACCGACGACAAAATTTCTAGCAATTACTCGCGTTGATAAACCCGATTTTAATCGGAAAATGATATTATTCTTCATATCTTTAAATAATGGCTTCATGATGTTATATCGATGCGTGTTAACGCATGAACAACGATAAACTAATAACTACTGCACTCCTGATCGTGGCATTGACCGTGATGGACTACCAAATTGTTTACAAAATCTGTGTTTACAGTTCCTAATCCCGAGAATCTTGGTGCGGTGCAAAACCGACTACACGAAAAAAATTGTATGAAGCGAAATAATAATAATATCACAAATGTTAAATTTGTTTTGTAAAGCCAGAAGATTGTAGATAATACCGAGTATTTTGTTTCTTTTGTATTCTACATGCAAATATTGAATAAAAAATTATTTTTGTTAAAATGTCGTATATGTGTTCAGTTTTGCTCCTTACTGTATAATTAAGGGGTTGATTGTTTCAAAGGAAAGAGTGAAATGTTGATCATGCGGATCACAATGAGGTAGCAGGTAGGTATTCGTTGCCCGGAAGTGCGGCCAAAAATTTATTACAGCCGATATGCATGAGCGCACCTGCATAATTCAATGTAACGTTGGAGTTCATACATCAGGAGAAGAGACAGAGAGAGAGAGTGAAAAAGACAGAGATTGAGATAAAGAGAAAGAGAAAACGGTGGAAATAATGAGAATACAGTGGGCTACTCGTCACGGACGCGGTTCATCGTTTCCTCCAGTTTCGATGGAATAAATTTCCTCTTCCTCTTCCTCTTCTTTCCACGAGCCCACAGATTCCTGACACAAATCGCACATTCAGCGGATACGGAAAGGAGGGATGGAAAAAACGGTGGTAGAAATCAGACCGGCGGCGCGACGCGACGGAACGATATTGTTGTACAGAAGAGGCCGACCGGAATCGATAAAACGCGATATTACCGTCGTAAATCGTTCCCTTAGGTAAAAACCTTTCAAAATAATTGGTTGTCGACGCATAAATCATGCAATTGCTCGAGCAAGTCGATCGAGGCCCATCACCGCAAAGTCGATCGACATTTAAGGATTAGGCTGACCTTCAATCCCCCTCATAAGGAGTCCCCCCCACCCCCTAGTACCGGACATTTAAGGTTTTTCTTAAATAAATGAAAATATATAATACCTTTTCTTTATTCCACGTTGTTTATAAATTAACGATAGTAAAATGAAAATGAAATGAAAAATAATCAACATTTTCGTGATAATTAACTCAAATTAATATTATACTTTGGTACCGGACATTTAAGGTTTTTCTTAAATCAATGAAAATTTCTTTATTCTACGTTGTTTATAAATTAACGATAGTAAAATCAAAATGAAATGAAAAATAATCAACATTTTCGTGATAATTAACTCAAATTAATATTATACTTTGGTACCGGACATTTAAGGTTTTTCTTAAATAAATGAAAATATATAATACCTTTTCTTTATTCCACGTTGTTTATAAATTAACGATAGTAAAATCAAAATGAAATGAAAAATAATCAACATTTTCGTGATAATTAACTCAAATTAATATTATATACTTTGGTACCGGACATTTAAGGTTTTTCTTAAATCAATGAAAATTTCTTTATTCTACGTTGTTTATAAATTAACGATAGTAAAATCAAAATGAAATGAAAAATAATCAACATTTTCGTGATAATTAACTCAAATTAATATTATACTTTGGTACCGGACATTTAAGGTTTTTCTTAAATAAATGAAAATATATAATACCTTTTCTTTATTCCACGTTGTTTATAAATTAACGATAGTAAAATCAAAATGAAATGAAAAATAATCAACATTTTCGTGATAATTAACTCAAATTAATATTATATACTTTGGTACCGGACATTTAAGGTTTTTCTTAAATAAATGAAAATATATAATACCTTTTCTTTATTCCACGTTGTTTATAAATTAACGATAGTAAAATCAAAATGAAATGAAAAATAATCAACATTTTCGTAATAATTAACTCAAATTAATATTATACTTTGGTACCGGACATTTAAGGTTTTTCTTAAATAAATGAAAATTTCTTTATTCCACGTTGTTTATAAATTAACGATAGTAAAATCAAAATGAAATGAAAAATAATCAACATTTTCGTGATAATTAACTCAAATTAATATTATACTTTGGTACCGGACATTTAAGGTTTTTCTTAAATCAATGAAAATTTCTTTATTCCACGTTGTTTATAAATTAACGATAGTAAAATCAAAATGAAATGAAAAATAATCAACATTTTCGTGATAATTAACTCAAATTAATATTATACTTTGGTACCGGACATTTAAGGTTTTTCTTAAATCAATGAAAATATATAATACCTTTTCTTTATTCCACGTTGTTTATAAATTAACGATACTAAAATCAAAATGACATGAAAAATAATCAACATTTTCGTAATAATTAACTCAAATTAATATTATACTTTGGTACCGGACATTTAAGGTTTTTCTTAAATAAATGAAAATATATAATACCTTTTCTTTATTCCACGTTGTTTATAAATTAACGATAGTAAAATGAAAATGAAATGAAAAATAATCAACATTTTCGTGATAATTAACTCAAATTAATATTATACTTTGGTTATACCGGTCCCCTGGAACCGGGCACGGTAAAAAGTACCAATAATAATCTGGAACGAACGCTAATATAATGGTCAAAATATTCTCGGATATCGTCACGAGCCTCGTGGGTCCATTTTTGGTAGCCTAATCCAATCTTCTTCACTATTTTGTAAACAAACTACGTAGATATGTGGTCTTATACGTTTGTTTCAACAATTTACAATTTTTGTTTACTATTCATGTTGATTGGGTGTAGCTTTTCCACTGAAATCGAAATAATAAATAGTACTGTCCGAAAATAGAGATTTTTTTATTAAAGCCTTAAAGTTAAAAACTTTAAGCACGCATAATTTTCGAAACAGTGAATTCCTCACATTAAAACTGCGATTTTTGACTTTTTCTCGTCCGGATCTACAGGATTATATTTTTCGAAAATTATAAACTTCTAGGTTGCCAAGGTGAAGTTTAACCATCTTTCCACAAAGCTCCAACTCCAAAAGATTTGAACACAGATACAGAGAAGAGAAAGGCGATTACTAGACTGCGGAAGTTTATGCACGATAAATATGTAATATGCATATGATATTTATGCACGAAAAATATGCAAAGTATATAGTATATATATTAGTATGTTACAGAATATTCACTATATACACATATATAAAATACTTTTCACAATTATTCCGATACATTATAGTTCGCGTGACAATAATTAACGAGCATTTTTCCGCATAAAATTCATTTTTTCTTGAGCTCGTTACTATGTGTTCTTCTGTTTCGCACGAATTAGCAGTTTCTTCGAATTCCTCTTATGTGCGGCGGTATTTGTGTTGGTCTAACTGCGATTTCCTTTCACTCTTCACATTTTATTGCAAATTTTGCAATAAATGCTTCTGTCATCGTTATCATTATTATCGTTGTCATTAATAACAAATTTGGCATCGTTTTTGATCCAACTTAGCATTAATGCTTTTTTACTTTTTCCAACTTTTGGCATTTTTTAAAAATTAAGAGACACTTGAATATATTCGCTTTTCGAATATATTACTTTCAATATGTTTTTAAACATAAATATACAAAGCATATGCATTATGCAAAAAATGTATTTTTATAGTACTCTAATCACAAAACAAACTGTCCAGATGCTATTCTTTCAACTATTTCCTATAAAAATATGCATTTGCATAAACTTTCACAGTCTAGCGATTACCTATGCTAACACTTACGAAAAAGGAAGAACACAATGGAATATGCAAAGAAGAACATAGAAGTAAGGTCAAGAATGAAAAATATAGTGATAAAGAGGATAAGGAGTATTATTGCCATGTATGGCTTGACTTGTACCAGTTGTAGCAAGCGAAATGACAGTATATAGAGTATAACAATTGGTCACACGAACGGTACACACTAACAAACAACATGATTTATACGTTTGTCATGATTGTGAAACTAAGTAATCTCTAATCAGATGAACATGGTGTACTTTTACAAAAAACTGGAATTAGAACTCTTTCTTATACGAAGTACAAATACAATTATTATAAAAATATTATGTTACTATTGACCCCCCTCCGTCCCATTTTTTATTAATAACTTTGATATTACACGTTATATTACAAGTGAAATTGCTATGCCTGAATAATATAATAAACATGTAAGATTTTAACATGAAAATTTTTGTTGTTATTGTTTTTGTATAAACATAGTTCAAAGTCAAGTGGTTACTTTTACAATATGAAAAATATGTTATAATTAGACATCGGATGTTTATGCAATTTCCAATTTTTATAGAAACATTTTAAGAAAGTGGAATGAAATAAAATTTTATTTTTAATGGGGACAGCCTTTGTAGATCCAAAGCAAATAAAAATAATGTTAAATTCTCTCGAATTTTATATTATAGCATTTTTTTAACATTTCCATAAGCCATAAATGCATAAAGATCCGATGTCTAGTTATAATATAAAAGAAATTATCTATAAAAGCTTGAAAGAATTATATTTCTAATCTTACCAATTTAATCATGTTCTCCCTTTTAATTAGATTTTTTTAAATTTCTAAAGAAAATTAACGCGAATAAGAATGTTCACTGTAGACTAGTAATAATTTTTGATATGTTCATTTTGAAAGTTAGATAAAAATATGTGTATTATAAAAACAGAATGAAGCTACAAAGAGTGTAAGCAAATAGTTGCATTCTTTGATTAATTATTGTGAAAACTGGGTAAAACATTTAAATGTCAGCATTCATGAAAACCGTCGAGCAAACAACAAAAGCTTCGTAACAGATCGATCGCGTAAAGCGATATAACGAGACTAACAATATGTAAGACGATTCTCCGTTAATTGTCCTGTTTCTATAATGGCATTCGACGCACTTAGTCTTACTGCTGCACTACTATAGGTACTAATACAGTTAGTAATAGTATTAGACGCAGATTAAATCACATAGCGCGCAACTGGACTGTAATTTTCTCGTGTCACAAGACACGTACGTCATGATGGAAGCTTCGTTTAAGACGTCGCCGTACCAGACAAGAAAAGTATAGCTTTTCTTCCAATACGATCTTGTTCTCGGTTTCCTGATGGATTGGATTAACTTTTATTTTTTGAATCATCGTGCAAGTAGAAACACGCTTCCCATGGCAGTCAATTTCCTCGCAACAATAACGTACTGGACATTGTACGATACATCGTTACTAAATTCGAGACGACTAAATATTCTGTACAAAATGTACACCAAATGCAGATTGTTTATTCCGAAGCTTTCCAAAATATTTGATAACGCAACATTTATGTACAGTACTCGATATGCGTGTTATCGATTTACACTTTCAACGAGGAGTTAAAAACATTGAAGGGAATAATAACATAAAATGTGCTTTAGAAACATTTTTGTGAATTTATACTTCGAGCAATTGCTTGCAGATCGAATTATATGAGTTGATTGGCTCAACCTTAACCTTGGCAACCCAGAAATTTTTTACTTTTTTTATATATAATATTGTCAGCCTTGACGAGAGAATGTCAAAACTCCAAGTCTCAATGTGAGGAATTCACTGATTCAAAAGTTATGCGATTTTAAGCGTATTTGGCAGTTAAGGGCGCCACTAGTGCATTTAAAACTATGGAGTACTATATAAACAATAGGTGCAGTTTTTAGCAGTACTTTTGATCCGATTATAGTGGGGGTTACAGGGAGGCTACAAGTCGAAACGAAAAAATCTGAAAACGATTCCTAATATGTGGCTTGGTATCCGAAATGTGTTAGATTTTTTTTCACAATTTCAAATTGTCATTAAATGGGGAAAATGGGCCAAAAACTGAATTTTCGATTTTTCTTCTATGACTACCCTTAGAGATGAGGTATCGGGCTGAAACTTGACAGAAAGGTTTCTTTTTTGATGGGCTATCGAATGGTTGAAACTATTGGGTTGGCAAAAAAGTAATTTCGGTTTTCACTAATAGATGGCTTTATGTTTTGTTTGATTGACCTAAATTTTCTCTCACCTGTACTCTAACACCCTGTATTTATTTATCGTTAATAGAGCGAGGTCATATCCACGAAAATTTATATAAACTTCCAATCATTGGAGTCTTTCCAGGAAATGAATTAAAAAGTTAAAAAGTCTGAAGTTTCCATTTTTTGGAAACAACATAGGGATGCAAATGTGTCAGTTTAATACAATAATTACAGGTGGCATGCGAGGGGAATTTAATCAATGAGTAGCACCACACAGTTACATTCGCCGTTCCGCGAATCCTTGGCACAAACAGATCTGGCTGGGGATTCAGGGGAGGATCCTGATGAGAAATCACCGTAATCCTGCAGGAATCGAGACGGAAACGGCAGCATAGTTAATGAAACAACGTCGATGAATTTCAGGTCCCCTGTCAAGCAACATGATCGATAAGTTTATTCATGACTCAGACAGGCTATTGTTAGCCTCTTCGGCATTATGTTGATTCACGAACATCACCTCTATGATCGACGGTAACCACGTGCGCCGATACGTCCTTTAAACGATGTCCGTGGCCCGTCAAGATCCTCGAGGAAAGGTTCGCCAAACTAACGGGCATTGTTGCGCCGAACCAGCCAGGAATAGACCTCTTTAAACAAACACTGTTATCCAGTATCGTTATTAGAGAGGCAAGTCGTTAATCCACAATTGCCAAGGGACCACTGTGAGATTCAATAATTTCCGGTCGACTTGAAACCTTTTAAATAGACCAAACTAATTGTACAGTAAGCTGCAAAACTGAACCAATAACCACAAGTTTTCTATAAATCATTACGTATTTATTGCTAGAAATATAGAAGAATAACAAAAAATCAACATTATAATTGTTTCGGTCATAGTTGGAAGTAACTTAGGAAATTTTTTCATGATGATTTTACACTTTTTGAAGGACAAGTCTAGATACCCACTCTTATCATTAGTATAAACAACTTTTGGCTCAACTTTTGCTTAGGGGACCACAAATTTCGGACTTTTTTTTACATAATCTCGTAGATTTTGACGAGAACATGCAAAAAATCCAAGCTTTAACATTAGGAATTCACTGGTTTAAAAGTTATTCGTGTTTAGAGTTGATCAATTTCAAATTTTATTTCTACGTTGTCGATATCACTGCGTGCATGTGGTGTCCGGTCATTAGACGCCAAGGGAGCACTGTGAGATTCAATAATTTCCAGTCGACTTGTACCGTCGAAACCTTTTAAATAGACCAAACTAATTGTACAGTAAGCTGCAAAACTGAACCAATAACCACAAGTTTTCTATAAATCATTACTTATTTATTGCTAGGAATATAGAAGAATAACAAAAAATCAACATTATAATTGTCTCGGTCATAGTTGGAAGTAACTTAAGACATTTTTTCATGATGATTTTACACTTTTTGAAAGGCAAGTCTAGATACCCACTCTTATCATTAGTATAAACAACTTTTGGCTCAACTTTTGCTTAGGGGACCACAAATTTCGGACTTTTTTTTACATAATCTCGTAGATTTTGACGAGAACATGCAAAAAATCCAAGCTTTAACATTAGGAATTCACTGGTTTAAAAGTTATTCGTGTTTAGAGTTGATCAATTTCAAATTTTATTTCTACGTTGTCGATATCACTGCGTGCATGTGGTGTCCGGTCATTAGACGCCAAGGGAGCACTGTGAGATTCAATAATTTCCAGTCGACTTGTACCGTCGAAACCTTTTAAATAGACCAAACTAATTGTACAGTAAGCTGCAAAACTGAACCAATAACCACAAGTTTTCTATAAATCATTACGTATTTATTGCTAGGAATATAGAAGAATAACAAAAAATCAACATTATAATTGTTTCGGTCATAGTTGGAAGTAACTTAAGAAATTTTTTCATGATGATTTTACACTTTTTGAAAGACAAGTCTAGATACCCTATCTTATCATTAGTATAAACAACTTTTGGCTCAACTTTTGCTTAGGGGACCACAAATTTTGGACTTTTTTTTACATAATCTCGTAGATTTTGACGAGAACATGCAAAAAATCCAAGCTTTAACATTAGGAATTCACTGGTTTAAAAGTTATTCATGTTTAGAGTTGATCGATTTCAAATTTTATTTCTACGTTGTCGATATCGCTGCGTGCCTGTGGTGTCCGGTCATTAGACAACGTGCGATGGTGAGTACATACACTCGCGCTTATAAGTCTTAGGACAATGATCATATTTTCGTATTCAACTTTGTAAAAATGAAATAATCGTTGAAGGACGCGAACAAATTTTTTCTCATTTAAAGGTTTACATTTTTAATAGTAAGAATTTAAAAGAATATAAATAGATTAAAATTTATGGTCCCCTAAGTTAAAGTTTAACCCAACTTTTTTATTAAAATACCCATCTCTCGTGTCATTTGTCACCAAATTTATTGTAAATATTAATTATTATTACATTAGTGTAATCATAGATGATCGTACTATCAGTTGAAGATTTATTAATTATATTCAATGAATGACTTCTAGCAACTGAGTATACATTAATGGAATCAATTGTCGTTAATAGTTCAACTATTATTTACTAACTCTTAAATCTGAAATGGTATGAAAGCCTTACCATAGAAACGTGGAAATTTGTGAGCTATTGCTAAGCTATACATGATACGTTGAACATCTGCACGTGGATTACACAGCTACGTATAACACCAGCAATTATTCAAGATAATCCTATTATTCCATCAATACCACGGTCTGTTTGATTTTGACATCATGGGCTTCGCTTTCCGATGCCAAACATCTAATATTCTCAAACAGTTCCATTTCCTATGTATGTCGCCACTAGAATAATAATAGCTCTTAATTGTATACACGATGTACATTGCAACCGTAAACATTGAATCAGGTTTGAAATGTCTAAAATAAAAAAAAAACAACCAGAAGTAAAAAATATATTTTATTGACTGAAACATCTTACTGCACAACATTACTGATTGACAACGTTAGTCATTAGTAGACATCGGATCTTTATGCATTTATGGCTTCTGGAAATGTTCAAAAAATGCTATAATATAAAATTCGAGAGAATTTAACACGATTTTTATTTGCTTTGGATCTACAAAGGCTGTCCCCATTAAAAATAGGATTTTATTTCATTCCACTTTCTTAAAATGTTTCTATAAAAATTGGAAATTGCATAAACATCCGATGTCTAGTCATTAGTGTAACATAGGGACGCAAGTGCATGCTAGAATATTTTCAGTTATTTTTCAACAATTTTTAATTAAACCGAATATTTTCTTAAATGCCTTGAACTACATCGTGTGTATTCTAGATTTGTGCTGAATCAGACTGCCTCCTCTCGTTTGGTATTAATTTTAGCTGGACGCAGATTTTTTCGTCACGTCTCCGACGAATTCGATTAGATTCGTTTGGTCAGCAAAATAGTTACGTGGTACAGACGAACATTTGAAAGTAAAAATAATAAGCAAGTTACCGTGGACGGAACACATCCATGTTTAAACATATATCATTGTTTACATTTTACAATTTCTTTTCTTCATCTGACCTGGCATATTACGCGAAAGAAATCCTAAAACTCGAAGAATATGGAATTTAATTAGTACGATAGCACAAAAAGAGGATGCTAAAAAATCCAAATAAAAAAGTATAAAATAATTGCTCTTCATATCATTGTATGCATGTGTGTTGTTTTTCTGTGAGACATTTGAATAATATTTGTTCGTTGATTATGAAAGAAGAAAATATGCGAAAGTAACGAGTGCTTACTTTTGTCTACAAGAGAATGTAAATAATCTAAAACCACGTACATATCAAATATTTGATTTTTAATGGTGACTGTAAACAAACGGAATTTTTCCAAAATAGAATTTATTAATCCACATTACATTACAAGTATTTTATTTTCATTAGAATAAAAATTAAATTTTGTAGGCTTCCATGTTTATTGTCTACTAGATTGTCAAAAATCCTTTTGGGAAACATGTTTTTAATGTAAAATTTGAGCTCAATCTGATTTGACTGATTTTCGGAACGTCAACCAAACAAGTTACGATGGTCATAGAAAAATCATTCTGCTTGTTTAAAAATGTTAGTTATGATTTTGAAGGTTTTATACAAATAGATTATATTTTAAATACACAAAAGCCTATAAGGATATTGAAAATTTGATTAATACGTAGTTGATGTTAATTGTTCCCTTTGTATTTGGTTTACGTCCATTAAATAATAATGCCTGGGACACGTTTAATTATTGGTTCGACTATTCTCCTCGTTGAAAGGTTCCATAAGATAACATTGTAACAGGTTCAATTTCCCCGCTTGAAAATTGATTATACGGAACTTGGAACGTGTCCATAATTTTGTTTGTATTAAAACGCTTTCTTTCCTAAAATCATTATACTGACTCTGAATAACTGCGTTTATAAACAAATCCCTAAATGCCCATAAAGCGAGTTCCTTTTGCGACCTGCTAGAATGGACGAATATAAATGCTGCAACAGCTACTTGTACGAAGGTTCGTTCGCATTGTTGAAGAAGTTCGAAACGCAAATAAAGTGAGCGTACCGCGGAACAATAATTATCCAGTAACACAGAGTTCTACTGCAACGCGTAATTTCCAACTGGTTCCCCAGATAGAGGAATTCGCCATTAAATTATATCGCAGAGCGAACAATCACGACCGTGCGTTATCTATTTGAAATTTTCTACCACTGCACGACATTACGGTAACAAACGATCCTGCCAGGCAGAAATAAAACGGTGAACTTTAAACAAACATTAACAGTACATAAACTGGGAAAAGCAATAAACCAATGTGTACATACACTAAATAAACTGTAAATTACGAATTCATTTACATTCGATAAATTTATTTTCTCTCTGGAACCGGTTTATAATCAATTTTATTTCATGGTCACATTTCTGTGGCTTACGAAAAATATTACAATTATTTTTTTCATGACTAATTCTTCGCTTGTTTAAATACAAACTTGTTTGGATGCAATTTAAAGTGACTTCGGTGAAAAATTATATGTACAAAAGTTATTTGTATAATAATAAAACATCGATCAATATCATATCACTGAAAGAGCATGAATTGCGGAATTATTACGCTCCGAATTAACAATGCACACTTAAATTTACAAACTGATGAACCTGTTGCAATTAAAATAAGAATTTTTATAGTATGGTCGATCGCTATTTTTGAAACGAAAGTAGAGGAGGGGGTAGGAATATATGATACACACTTTACTTTATAATTTGGAAATTCTCAGAATAGATATTGTTGAATGTGTAAGTTAAATATTAGAATCTTGATCGGCAAATCATCTCAGTAGGACGCTCGTGGCGCCATCTATGGTCAGAGTTGTATCTAGTGTATGCATGTATGAACGTATTCACTTCTGTTTGAAACATGTGGCGAAGTAGAGCGTGTGGAATAGAGCGTGTGGTTTAAGAATATAAAAGTATATATATAATTCTCAGTTTGTGTTATTAGTTTAAAAGTATATCAAATAGAATATAAAAGTATATTGAAGTCATTTTACGACCCAGACTAAGTACAAAAAATCCTAACCTCCAACAGATATAAATGGAATAGTCAAACGTAGAATGTTGCATAAACATAAATACTGCGAATCTTACAGAGCTTTCGATTTTCTTACTTTTTTTAATGGAGACAAATGCAGCTTAGTAGAAAATTGTTTAGCAATATGAGACGATATAAACTGAGATATTAAATTTTTTTCATTCAAATCAGTGAATACCCTACGTTATGTATAAGTAGGGTTTTGCATATAATAAAATGCAAAATCAATTTATTTAATTTTGCAATAATCAAAAACATAAATAGTGCTGTTTGGACCCTCACACTCGTTATAGACCAATAATTGACATGATGAATTGTCTATATAGATAATTCGCCGTTGCAGTCTTCAGAATATTTCATTTCAAATTCTGATTGTTAATTCAAGGGTAAACGTCACAACCCTTAGCTGTCAAAAACGCTTAAAATCGCTCAACTTTGAATACGCATAACTAGACAGCGGATCTTTATGCAAAATAAAAATTTTCTACCTAAATTGCAACAAACTGAAACGAAATAGAAATTTATTTTCTTTCCTAATATGTTTAATAGGTTGAAAATAATATAACAGTACTTCTAAATTTTTCTATTGTTCTTACTGTTTTAAATTACACCTACTCATTTTTGTAATAAATGCATAAAATCCGATGTCTACGCATAACTTTTGAACCAGTAAATTCCTCGTCTTAAAAATCTTGGATTTTTGGCATTTTCTCGTCAAGATCTTTCGGATTATATAAAAGAAGTAAAATATTTCTGTCACTTTTAGAATCTAGATTTTACAAAAATGCTTATCAAACGAAAGAACGATGCTTGGCAATACGAGTCGGTAAGGAAAAGTGTTTTAGTACCGACTAAAATCCACCGATAATAATATTATACCGGTAATATGTGATGTACAACAACCATTCTTAAAAGTATCAATATTGTATACCAATCGGTGAAAACCTTGATGATCGATAGCCTTAACTGTTTGACATTCAAAGAAAATCGAGACAATTTTTATTCCATTCGTACCGATGAAGTGTCACTAAAAACGCGACATATATTCTTTATGTGGTAAATGAATGGGAGAAAAACTTTAATTTACTATGTAATATGTATTTAATAATATATATTTGAACGTTTGAATATCATATCTCTGATTTTCAACTCACAATCACATGGCGTACATCAGGACACACAACGACAAGCTACGCACAACGTGTTACGAACGTAACCTCACTCTCGCGTCTCACTCGCGCATGCGCGCTCACACTCAATACAAACAATCACCACTCACACTTTAAACATACGTACCCGTTTGATCGGGTTTCTATAAATATAAAATCTCATCGGCCGGTTGACCGTCATAATCCATAAAATAACCAGTAATACGAACGTATTTCACAGAAATTGCCAATCGATACTCGCCCGAACCTGGAAATCCATAAAGTGTTACAGAACAATAATACACGTAGATTCGAAAAGTGTGAATATCGATAACACAAAAAATTGCAAAAAGAAATAATTAATGACGACGATAAGCGTGCAAAAAACAACTGAGAAGAAATTTACTATAAACTGAATTTCATTCACTGAAAATGATCTGAGAAAGAGTATCACTAATAACCGTAGTTAGGTTCATGTGACATTAAACGCGCAAAAAAAAAAAAAGTATCACTGATTGCAAATTTTTTACTTCATTCTTTTGCAGAAAAAAGAAAATGCTGAAACCAATACGCTTGGAATTTCTTTGAAATAATAGCTTGCCTCTGTATCTTCAATTCTGAAAGATAAATTTTCTCTAAATTGCATTTTCAATTCAATTGTACAAAGAAATTGTTCAATAAATTCGCGAGATTGTTGACGCAAACTTCTGCTTACTTTCCTAGTGTAAAGAGGAAATCTGCAGTGTTTCGCTTCCAGTGAAACACGAAATCTTTCCCTTATGTCAGGGAAAAGGGTTAAACAGTAACGGTCTCTTTTGGCGAATGTAAAAATAAATATCCGATGCTCGGGCGAAACACAAAGAGACGAAACAGCTGACGAGTCAGAAAAATCGAGAAACCGTGCAACGCCTCTTTGTGCTTCACTATAGAGTGTAGACGCTATACCACTGGATTGTGCAAAGAGACTTATTATTTTTAAAAAACTCTGCGCAACGTTCCACTTCGGAAACAATTCAAATACGATTAACATTATTTCTCATTTTAAGATAAGCAGTTCGAAAGGTGTAAAATGTATCATTTCACTCTTCCTGGACGTAGAGTTAGAGTAATTATACTCATTTCTGAAGCATAATAAATATTAAAAAAAGATACATTAACTGATTTTAATGAAAAAAATGTAACATCTCTTTTTTAATTTTCTAAAAGTAAGTATAATTGATATAGACACAGTAATTGGGTCCCTTACCCTATTTTAACACCAAATGTACCAGCATTAAAAGTATCTGGTAAATATTTCCGTATAAAAATGGCGACACTAAATTTATTGAGATTGCCTGTAATTTTTAATGTAATGGAAGCTTGGACAAGGAAATTTATTCCATTGTTTTCCATAAATGAATTTTTATAATTTCAATAACCTGACCGAGGTAGGTTTAGTGTTAATATCGATGCTAACAATAACCTCCGTGATCTATCTGGAAATAATAACAATTTAATACTCTAATATTGTAAAAGGGAACATGCAATTAATACGTTCAAGAAAAGCCAATAAATCAAATCGTGTGTCTTGTTACGGCATTCTCATTGTTCTTATTCCTTTTGTTTTCATTGTTTTACACTCCAGATCTTACATTTTTTTCAATATTGCGTTGTTATGTCGTTTGATAGTCGGGTAAAATGAAATAAAAATAGCACCTATATACAGGGTGTCCCAAAAACGTGCTTCCATGGAAGTGATAATTTCCGAGATCATTTGGAGCAACTTTTTCCTTTTTATTATTAACGAAAGAACAACGAAAGAATTTTTTGAGTAGTTTTTGAAGTATCTGCTTGTTATGTCCGTGCTCTGATTGGTTTGTGTTTTTTCGTTAATAACTCCTTATCAGTGTCGCGGAGAACATTTTTGCAAAGGAAACAATTACTTCGAATGGCCTCTGGAATAACCCCTTTCATGGAAATACAACATTTTTGGGACACCCTGTAGAATAACCACTCGATATTCACCTTTAATGGTAAATGCTGGTCAAATTTGAATTCAATGCATATAAATGACAGGAAAACAATCTTTTTTATCTCGAAAAGCTATATTAACCTTTCGCTAATGGCTATCACACTGACGCAACATAAACTGATTAAATGAAGATTTTAGAAATTTTCAAACTGTCGGTACAATTTTGTTCAGTGAAATAATCGTGTAAACTGAATTCGTAAAATATGTAGCGTATTTTACGTTGTATTCGTAATAATATTTTTGTAAAGGGCTAGAAATTACCAACAGCCAGCTTACATCAAGGATCGAAAGGGTTATAAAATAGGTTCTATTTAAAACATGGACCGAAGATCATTCTTATAAAACGTTCTCATATCATAAATTCCGATAAGAACAGATAAAAAAATTCTTAAGGTTTCAGTTTGAATAGAACTTTTATAGTTTTAAAATAACAATTTCTCTGTTACAGGAACACAGATTCATTAAGCCTTTGCACTCGAAGCTATTTTAACACCAAAACGAAACATTTCTTATGACCTAGAATATTTCCCTTGTATATATATTTTTTTATGGTATACATATGAAAATGGTGCAATTTACTCGTAAAATACTGAAGCGTTTAACACTAGAACTACCGCACGAGTCAAAATGACTTGCTCCTAATATTTTCTTTTAGAAATATCGAATTTATAAATATGTTTCCATGAGAAAATTTTTCAATAAACTTCTCTATCGAAGTAGATATTTAAACAGAACTGGTACGAAATCTAAACAAATGCAATTTTGTTGTTATTATAATTGTTCTAGTGTTAATAATCTATTACGTACAAACAAATTTAATAATGTAAAAAATATTTTGAATAACGATACAGCAATTTTTAGTCGCCATTCGAGTGCTAAGGGTTAATATTAAAAAGTTTTCAATCATCCTGTTGAATAAGTACTACTCAACAAATAGCATTAGAATAACGTTAAATAATTCTTACAGTTAAATTGATATTCTGAATGTCATTTGTTTGTAATATTTACGTGGATAATTCACAGTTTGTTAATTCAAAGCTCGCTTGTATTTTCCATGTTGAACCGTTTCCAATAAACGTTCTACATAACTCGTTTCCGTGCAATGTTTATAGTCCAGATTCTGAAATATTTGTTTCACGACGATGGTACTTGTACGGTCATGGAAAAGGTACAAAATAGCGGTTTGTTTATTATTTTAAGTATATGCTCTCACATTGAAAAATTTTTAATTAGTATTAAAAAATTAAATTAGTATCTCTTCTACAAGAAATCGACATTTCAAGATTTTGTTTATTTTTTAGAATTCGGTTTCGAAACTAGATATTCTGAAATAATCCATATATGTGCCCATAATTATGAAAGTGGTCCAAGTCAAAATTAAAAAAAAAATGAATTTATCACTTATTTCACACGACATGATTTTAAACTAAATTTATTCAATGTAATTTTTTTTTTTTATGACAGACCACTTTCATAATTATGGGCACATATGTGAATTTTCAATTGGAAAGTATAAAAGAAATTACGGAAAAACTGATTTTCTGACCTGTCTTTCTTTGTCACCCCGTTAATGTCGACATGTAGGGTTGAAAATTGGCACTAAATATTTTCTTTGAGTAAACTATCGAATCACAAATTGCAAATTCAATTTGGTTTCGAGGCATGTTTGACCTCGTTATCCAGCCACACCATTTCTTTAAAAACGAAGCATGGCTGTTTATTTCGGGCCATGAATGAAACTTGAAAGTCCATTGATGCGTAGGATTCTCAGGGAATACTTGCACTATCGCTATCTCATAATCAAGATGGTACTAAATTAGCCGAATGGAACTACACTACCGGCCATAAGTGTTTAGCCACCTTCAAATTTCGTTACTATTCAAATAATAGGTATTTTATTGTTATGAAAGTGTCCGTAGCATTAAATCCTAATTATAAGGCTAATAAAAAACATCCAAAATATTCTGTACATACACAATCAGGTACTGTAAATGAGTTTACAGGGTTTTATGAAAAACGACAATTTTGGAGTTCAGGTAAAGAAACCCATTTTTCTGAAATTTTGATAACGTCCAGTAGGGAATATGAACGCAGGTAATACAGGTACCTTAGTCTTCTCAAATTTCATACTGCATGAAGCTTTCATACAGTAAACAGTTGATTTTCACGTGCCTAAAGAATTTTGCGAAAATTTCAAATAATGTCGGGGAGAAAAGAATTATCGATTGAAACGCGCGCTCTAATAGTTGTGGGTGATCACAATAAACGAGATTAGACAAAGAAATGAGTAACTGTTTAATAAGTAGATATCGAGTAAGACGTTTTATCACAAACTCTCGCGACACGTGTTTCGCACAACGGTCTCTCTCTCTCTCTCTCTCACTCATTACTCTCACTTCGTCTCACTCATAGTTCTCTCTCACAATATATCAATGTTTGTTTTCTCGCGTTTCGTGGCATACTCCTCGCTCTCCCGGTTCTCGCTCGCAACGTACTCGAGCATAAACATTATAGAACATAGAATGACATCCACACAGCATGCTTTCAATATATATATATATATATATATAACCTAATGTCTTATTCTCATCGCGTCTCGCTCCTAAAGCCTAGTCCACAATAGTGTCCCATCATAGCATCGGAAAAAGTAACAGAGAAATAGCAAAGTTATTGAAGCTGAACCGTAGAACCGTGGACTACAATGTTAAAAAATATGTGGGTGGGTAAACACTTATGGCCGGTAGTGTACCTTGAAGGTGCAGCTTGCCAGTGGAAACTGAGCAGCCTCGAGAAGAGCTTGGGGATCATTCGAGCATTAACAAAATTCCGTGGCAGTGGGATCTGCAAACGTGGAGTGTGTAACCTTGGGTAACATCCCTTGGCTGGCTAAAAGCTCGGAACCTTCGAAGAGCCTTTAAACTTTCAAGCCAGCCAGTTTGCGCCGACTTGCGTTGCCTTCGACTCGGCAAGTCCATTATTCTTTCGTCTACTTGCTGCTATGTACTTGTACGCCTGCGCAGTCTTAAAAACAAAGAAAAAAGAAAAACTCGAATCAGGTGGGTTTCTATATATAGGTTGGTTTTGTCGGGGCATTTAATAAAATCCTTCGGGGAACGTGGGCTTACCTCGAAGGTAGTTTTCCGCGAGAGAATGCTCGTTTGCATGGCCATTATCGCGAAGATAGCAGCACACCCCGGCCATTCCGAAGCATTAACCTTAACGGAAAACAAACCTTGAAACAAATATTCGAGCAAACGAGCTTCCATGATTTTATCTGCAATTCATTAGAGAGGTCATTTTCGAACAAATTACGTTACTAAACCGTTGGTAGAACAGGAACATGTACTTTTCATTTTATATCGAATAATATAATCAGTAGACAGCGGATCTTTATGCATTTATGGCTTATGGAAATGTTCAAAAAATGCTATAATATAAAATTCGAGAGAATTTAACACGATTTTTATTTGCTTTGGATCTACAAAGGCTGTCCCCATGAAAAATAGGACTTTATTTCATTCCACTTTTTTAAAAATGTTTTTATAAAAATTGGAAATTGCATAAACATCCGATTTTTTATTATTTAGTGTATATTTAACACTAGATCTACCGAACCAGTCAAAATAACTGGTTCCTAATTTTTTCTTTCACAATTACTGAAATTATACAAATGTTTTCATCAAAATATTTTGAATAAACTTTTTCATAGAAGCACATTTTTAAATAAAAATGGTATTGGGTTTGCATAGATGTAGTCTTGTCATTGTTACAAAGCAATATTCATCGGTTGTATTTATTGCTCGGTAGTTCTAGTGTTAAGCAAATTTAAATTGTTAGTACTAGTTGATGAAAACAGAAATTATATTGCAATTCACCTGATGAAAGCTCAGCGAGAACGTACACCTCTAACCTAACTCCTATCATGCACGGTATCAAATATACTTTTGTAGATAGCTTATTGAAACTAAAAGCAAGCAACCCATACAGGCATGGGGAAAAATTATTTTTTCACAAATATTCGCATAAATATCGGTACTAATAAGTATCTATGCATATTATTAAAGTATCTAATTATTAAAGTAATGCATATTTATTATAAGTATCTATGCATTAAAGCTAATGCGTGGGCTAAACTTTAACTTAGGGGACCACAAATTTTGCACATTTTTTAACACAATCCTGTAGATTTTTAAGAGAATATGCCAAAAATCCAAGTTTTAACGTTAGGAATTCACTGGTTCAAAAGTTATGCATGTTTAAAGTTGAGCGATTTTTTAAAGGTAAGGTCACCTTTGAATTCACGTCCTTTCACTTAAATTGTTTAGTGTTTCCTTTCTATAATAACTTGCCATTGATCAGAAAACCATCGCAAATAAATATTATTATTATTTAAATTTTTCTGACTCACATGTATGTTCTCCTGAATGTAAAGTATCCGTTTATATTTCGTAACTCTAAAACTGAAATTGTCGAATAAAAGTTAACACAAATATTTTATATGCAATTTGAAATGTTTGCACATTGTATTATTACAAAGCATAATTTTCTTTCGAATTAAAACATTACGAATTTATAACGATTTAGGAAAGAAAAAGATAAGATGTAATTATTCTAAATGTATTGCGAACGAAATTTATTTAAACAGGTTTCGTGTTTCATTTAGATACATTTATTTTTTCTCTCAAGACAAATTACGACCAATTCCAAGTATTTGACTTGGAAATGAAGCTCCATAAAGCTTTCTGCAGCTTTGAAGCTTCACCGTCATTTCCCTGAGCTAACTGATTTTCCGCGATTTGACGGCTAAACACTGCTTAACCTAATTCGCTTTCCCCATAGCGTGCACGTATGTAGATGTCCAAAGCAATAATTAGCCGATTCCAATCCTTCAAATAGATCGATACAAAATGGTATATTATATTTCTTGTTTATTAGAAATATATTGCGTAAGGGACCCAATTACTGTGGGGGTGCCAATTACTGTGCTTATATCAATTATATTTATTTTTAAATCATAATGAATATTAAAAAATAGATATTGAATTTTTTTGTTCAAATCACTTAATATACACGTTATATATTTCTTTTTTAATATCCATTATGCTTTAAAAATAAGTATAATTAATATCGGCACAGTAATTGGGTCCCGTACCCTAGTCAATTTCATTTCGAACGTAATTGTAGAAATCAAACAAATTCATTGTTTGACTTCACAAGAAAAATTTATTGTTTTGTTGGAACAACGTGTTATAATTATAAAATACGATGAAGCAAAATAAAATTAACTTTTTCGCAACGTGAATATTCAGATTTTATGTCATGTAGATTAATTTGCAAAATACGGGAATAAAACATTCTCAACGAGCTTTTTGCAAATGAAAATATGATAATAATTAAATAATTATTTCGCGAAGGAAAGGACTGATGTACAATTGTATACATATACAAATACCCATTTATTGATATTTGCGTAGTGAATTTTACGCACACACGTATAACTATGCTAATGTTTATTTGTATACATCATATTATAGCTATATATGTACTTCATCCTGTTAAATAATGTTTAATATTAGAAACTTTATATTTACTACCGATAAGTTTTCAAAAGCAGTAATTGACATTATATGAGCACAACAGAATGTGCAAATGAACTTATGGACATTGTTCAAACGAACATTATTTTTTAAAGGACATGTTGGCCGACTTTCACGATAATGATTGTATGTAACTAGAAATTTATCTAGTCCCATGAGAGAGTAATATTATTCTTATAATATATTATCATTTCATACTTATAATTAGACATCGGATGTTTATGCAATTTCCAATTTTTATAGAAACATTTTAAGAAAGTGGAATGAAATAAAATTTTACTTTTAATGGGGACAGCCTTTGTAGATCCAAAGCAAATAAAAATCGTGTTAAATTCTCTCGAATTTTATATTATAGCATTTTTTTAACATTTCCATAAGCCATAAATGCATAAAGATCCGATGTCTACTTATAATATTTATAATAATAACGAAATTAATTCAACAATAACTCAAAACTGAAACAGAAATCTAGTGAAAGATTAAACCTTCGGTGCATGTACATATAAAGAACACGTTTTATTCGATTAATTTTTTAATTTTCTAGAATACCATTTTTATGAAAGTTTACACACCGCTACGAAGCGTTGACGAAAGCTCGTAAAATGTAAATATGTTCGATTTACCAACTGCGAGTACACGAATTACCTACATATGTAGCACACTAGCGACGAGACGTGTCGTGTCGTGTCGTGTCGTGTTTGTCACCACCATTAGCTCTTCCCACGACCTCAAAACCGCTCTGAAATAGCATTTTACTGCAAAAGAAATCTCGCGCAGCACTGCAGAATTTCTATCTCGCGACAACAAACAAAAGCTGACAACGATATTCATTGGTTATGCAAAGAGTCTGGTAATTTGGGTTTATTTCATCTTACAATTTCTTATTTTTTACACGATCAACTCTCCAATTATGCAATCTCTTTATTCTCTTTGAATCAACTTTTGTTGACATTTGTTTTCCCTTTACCCCACATGTTGTCTAATATTATTTTTATTTCCGGAATTCCAAAAGTGGAAGAAATAAGAATCAAAATTCCTTATGCGTATGATGATAATGTTATTAACAAATGTACAACTGGATTAAAAAGCTCCACAATGAACATTTTAACTTGAATGATTAATGTTGATAAATTGGTACGCTTAACACTATCAATGATTATGCTGTATCAAGAAACACTTAAGAGCCTTATTTTGGATATAGAATAATACTAGAAGTTATTGGATAACTTGTAGTGAATAATTAATTGTATTATGTAACTTGAACTAGTAACATTTGATTGGTGTGTAAACAAATATGAACGAACTTATTACACAGCCTAATATGTTACTTGCACGTTATAAACTAATTTACTACACCATATCATATCTCAAAATAACGGTCATTTTTCAATAACTTCCTTTACAAACAGAGATTATAGTCGATGATTGAGATATCATAGATTGTTTCACTCAAAAGGTACAATGTGTACAAAATGTTCTCACAAACGATTAACTCTCTCACTTCATTGTGGGTTTAACTTCACCTTAGCAACCCAGAAATTATCTGTCAAGAACGTTTAAAACAGCTCAACTTTAAACACGCATAACTATTGAACCAGTGAATTATTTTTAATCCTCGCATTAAAACTTGGATTTTTGTAACATATATCTACAAAACGCATATTTTAAATTTTCACTACAGGTTCAAATAAAAAAGTTGCGAAAAGTTCCATTTTTATTTTCTCATGTGATTCTTACCAATTGCAATTTTTTCAAAATCTTTTTCACACATCATTTGGGAAACCAATTGTTCTAACTCCTAAAAAAAGTCAGGTCGTTTGATTCACTTAAAAAAAAAAAGTTATACCGATTTAAAGGGCGTTCGAATACTTTCGTTGCTCACTGTATATTCGTGGTTGTTTGATTTTAATTCCGTGCCGAGAGGGATTTTCAAAATTAAACTCCGCAGTTAACACTAGAACGACCGAGCACTAAATGCAACAGGCATACATTGCCTTATAATAACAACAAAATGTAAGAATGTTTATGTCACCGTTTGTATTATTCATATGTTTACCTGTTATTGATTTATACTGTTATATATAATTTTATTGATTTATGCGTTGCGTTAGCATTTTGTTAAATTGATGTTACCATGAGTTTCGTTTAAATAAACAGTTTCTTCTGAGTGAGCAAAGAACATTTACGTCTAAAGCTTCCTTGCAAAAATAAGATTTGTTTAGATTTCGTATTAGTTTTGTTTAAACATCTACTTCGATAGAGAAGTTTATTACAAAATTTTCTCATGTGGAAACATATTTATAATTTCAATATCTCTAAAAGAAAAAATTAGGAGGAAGTCATAGTAGTTCTAGTGTTAATAAGTGGTTAAATGTTTCTCTGTAACTGCCAGCCACAATGAAATTTCGTTCTTTCGCGATTCTACACACGCAATAATTGTCGCGTCGCCTATTTTTAGGCTCGATTCTAAGTAAAAGAAAAAAAAAGTGGCCCTGACGTCATGGCACGAGGCCCGGCGTATAACAAGGGCTCTGTCGAGCCACGAAACCTGGAGAGAGAGAGAGAGAGAGGGAGGGAGAAAAAAGAAAGGAGCCCCACCACATGCAAAAGAGGTTTATAAACATGTAAATTGCAATTACGCGCGAACGTATTTGCATTCGACCCCGGTGGCAGCTTCGTTCCCCTTTTGGGTCGGCATTAACCGTCCTCCATCCACTTTCATGCTTTCATGCTGCCAAGGAGTATTCGTATGAGAAGGCTTTCCGTGTCGCCGGCACTTTGAATGACCCGAGTGCCTGCACACACAGAGGTATGCGTTACCTTCGTGTTCGGCTATTATCCGTCATCGGTCGAGTCGCGCGAGTCACAGTTTGATAGGCTGATGTTGGATGATAGAAGCGGACAGTGGGTAGAAACGCGACAGGACAGGGTCAGCAAGAGTTCCCTTGCCCCGGGCAGTACTGTCATCGATAACAGCCTTAATTACGGAGTGTAATGAGGTGCGATCGAGATTTCTTCTTCCCCATCCCCGACCAACTCTTTCTCGCCGAGTAGTACTTTTCGCGTGAGACGTGAAATCTCGGTCTTATCAAGATATCTCGGTACACGGCATGAAATATCTTTTTCGGGTATGAAAGTTCGTTACCAGTCCGGCTCGAGAGTCTTAATTGCAGTAATTTGCGTCTACAGGCGTGAACAGCGGACAAGCGAATCGATATACAACGTAATTAGACTGGAATATGTTTTAGAGCCAATCTAGCTGATAAAAAGTCGCATTTAAAATCACATTCTATTACTTACTTTTTTATTTGTTTCCATTCTTATAAATCCCTGTAGATCTTTAAATTATATTCTGTTTTGCTCTGAAGATTTTTTACAAAAGGGTAATATTTACGCAAAAGCCTTTAAGAGTCCCCCAGAACGGTCAGTGCTTTTGCTACTGGTAAACGTTAATATTAAATGCGAATATTTTGCCTTTTTCATGGGTTTTCTAGAAGAAAGTACGTACTTTCATTCTGTAATTACAGAATTTGCAAAAGTTCATGAATTTTCCAAATATCCATGTTCAAAGGTAGACAATTTTTTACTTGATGCATTTCAGTTTTTCGAATGTAAGTAACCAAATTTGCGCGTATATGTGAAATTTCCTATTTGATTTCGTAATGTAGACTCTGTTCTTTAATTCTTGTAAAAATCAGCTGCCGAGATTTGCCTGGGATTGTTTAACGTAACTTTAAAGTTTGTGAATAGTTTGCGATCACTCGTAAAGAGGGTTTAAGATTTTTCTGGTTCATAGTACTGACTGAGAGGAGTAAAAAATGTTTAATCAATGTAGGTCATAAAATTAATACTTCTAGTGTAAAACGGAATTTTATGTTTTCTTGTGACGTCGAAAAAAGGAATAACATTTTTTCGTTTGATGCCTCGTTTTCGAGAAAACCGAATTTGAAAATGCAGAAAATACACGCTGCTATTGGATAGGAATCGTCTGACGCGTCTGATCATGATCAATCTATTCTACTTTCTGGATATACATACTAACACGCGAAACCGGCGGACCTTTAAACTCGATTTTCTCGAAAACGAGGCGTCAAACGAAAAAATGTTATTCCTTTTTTCGACGTATTTTTACATGTAAAATCATTTATAACAAAAAATTCATTGCTGCCTTAATATAAAATATCAGTCTCTAAAAATTATGGTTGTTATAGTATACATTACTGTGTTTATACTTTCTTTTCCACCACTGTTTATTTTCTAACTAAAGTGGCTTCAGTTAAAAGACTGATAATGCAGGCTTCAAATTGTCATTAATAATTCCTGCCAAGATGATGGATTCACATAACTTTAATGATATTAATTTAAAAAATTTCAAATGTTTGAAAACATCAAAGTTTTTGCTGATTCCGTGAACATCAATCTTATATTAGTTAAAGTTAAACCAAATATTAACGACTTGGTCCCCTTTAAACCGCGCTTTTTGATTGTTTATACTTTCTTCTGAGTATACGTAAATAATGTTGTTATTGATCCGAATATACCATATTGCAACTCATAAATAAGCGATCATAAAATGTCCTTCGTTTTCTCATTTGGATTATATAATTTATTTGAATTGATAAATATGGTTCATCCGAGTTGACATATCCATTTTGATAAAACAATTCGTAAAAAGCATTTCAATCTTAAATCGTTAAATCGTATCGCTGCTAGTTACATTTATTAATACAGAAAAAGTAGAAAATTTGTTTTTTTTTCTCTACTCATTAAAGAAATATTAATTTCAAACGTAAGAGCGTAATATAGTCTGTTGGAAAAAATATAACTATACGTACTACATAACTATACATAACTATACGTATAACTATACGTAAATATAACTATATATATACTATACTATAATATAACTTGCTTGCTAAACATGCGTTACTTTCATGAAATTTTACGCCAAGGGAAACGAGCCACGGAAATTCAGTAGTACGAAATACGATATCTCGTCCAACGTGACTTGGAGTTCTAGCCAAACTTCCGTAGTCCTCGTGCACTTACACCATCTTGGAAAACGATACCATTCACTTTACCTTTTTCATTTTTAAACCGAGATAATCTATAAACATAGTCCCTAATACATACGTACTTGCTTTTATTTTTTCTCGAGAAATAGCAAATTTCCTGCAGAAATATGTCTTCTGACGATAGTATTGGTTATGCACAAATAAGAATAAGGTAATTCATGAATATGGTAATATTTATAGAAAACAAAAGTGTGTACCGCATTGCAAAAGTTAAGTGTCGAACTGCCCAACTACTACATTTACCAGTCTACAGTTATTGTACATGAAAATTAATCGGTTTTGTAGAGTATTTCATTTTTTTTTTCAGTATATGTACCGCGTTACTTGATGATAGTCCCTACAATGATAGTCCCTTTCATTAGGAATTCAGTGACAATAATTATTCCAAGGTCATTCAAGGTCACAGACAGAGAAAACGTATAAAACTAAAATATGGAAGCAGAATACGTTTATCACGGTTGAGACTTGTATTAAACCGTGTTGTTGACATATATCAAGAATGCACTGTACATATATTATCATTATTATTTATTTATTGCTTCAAACCATATAAAGTTTATATAGCAAATACAATACAAACAATACAATATGTGGTTAGGGGGTGAGTTACATGAGTGGGTTAGTTCGAATCTGAAAACGGAGCGACTTACATCGTGAGATCGGCTTCATGGTCCCCATCAATCAATTCTTAACCGCTACAACCGTTATTCTCAAGACAAGTTAACCAACCCCCGCATTTTTCAGTGCGTCAAAACCGAGAGTTTAGGAACATTAGTATCCGGGACAGTACATTACACTTCAACAACTGTGCCCACGACAACCTGTCCTGTGTAAGCGAACAAACTTCGGTCCACGCATAAACTCTGTCTAGCACTCGACTCGTAACACGTACAATTATATCGTTAAATATACAACAAGCGCTATGATGTTTTTTTTTAATAAAAGAATAACAAATTTTTATGTTAGAAAATTTAGTATTATTATACAAATTCATATTTAAAGATTTACATACCTATTGTTTTTCCGGAAAAAATGAGTCTTCAGATTTTCACTTGCTACATCATGTAAAAATGTTATTGATGAAAATAAACACTGATTTGCGAAAGTGGAGCCTTTAAACCTTAAAATAAATCCAGGCTTATGGTTGTAATATTCGTTTTTACGAAATTGTCACAATTTAAATATTCAGTGTATTTGGTATCACAAACGGTGGTTTGCAGAAACGACTTTGAGAAAATGGCTGCCACGTCCGCCTGGTTTAAAATATGTAGTTCAATTTTTCAGCGAATACTATTAGCTTGTACCATATGAAATGTCATTTAAAGTTAATCTTAAAAATCGGACGTTTCATATGTTACAACCTAATATTTAAACATCGTATAATGAAACGTAAATATTGATTGTTTAAAGAAATATAATTCTAGAAACCAAAAAATTTGTTGAATTCTCTTTCTTTCAACTGTTGAAATACATGGAACCTGTTAATTTCATTTCGTTAACAGTGCAGTAGTAGAGAGACCAAATTATACAAGCAGTGTTATTCTATGTATAAAGAACGGTCAAATATATTTTACCAGCGCAATAAAGATTCAAGTGAATTGGTTAGACGGAATGATCGGATTATGATTGATAAAGACGATTCAATGAAATAACGCGTTAGTAGGTAGGGGAGAGTTGCCAAATGCGTACTGGTCACCTAAATCGTACCAGCTCTTTTATTTAAAAATTAATGCATTTTGATGCCTCTTGGTGGTAAAGATATGAACTTTTATTTATGTCGATAAAGTAGGACCAAAAAGTCATTCGCATGAAATGTTGTTTTGGGAATGACAGAAGCACAAAGAAATCAGGCAGGTCTGATGTCAATTTTAAACGATTTTAATCGGCTGAATTAAATATAAATCTACAGTTTCTGAGGTAGTCTTATATATTTTTGAAAACTATCTATGTTATATTATTTATTTCTATTTAGTTTTTAAAACATGCTGATAATGTTTTAAAGGTTAGCTTCAATTATTTAGCGGGACGTCTTTTTCCTAAATCGTACCACACTGTGGTTTCCTAAATCGTACCAGTACGATTTAAGATACTGTTATTCAAATTTTACCGCGAAAATAAACGATTTACAATATTTCAAATTTTTTTAGCATGGGAAAGTAGCTTACAGTAGCCCCTATAAAAAGGAATTAGTTGCAATGAAAAGAAAACAAATGAAACAAAGAAAAATTAATTTCACGCCTTCGACCAGCACCGCTGCTCCAATTCTCGTAGAAGTGGAGAATGAAAACGATTGGTTCTGTTTTCTTTGCAATAATTCTTATTTAGAAGACACGATCCAATGCTTAAAGTGCCAAAAGTGGGTACATGAAGCTTGTGGAGGAGTTTTGAAAAAAGACAATATTTATTATTGTCCTAGTTGTATTTAAGTTAAGTAATGTAATATTTCATTTTATTTTTATGTTGTATTGTATATTAAACTGAAATTAAACGCAAAATACAGTTTCTCTTATGATTTCTTTGTATCTTTTTAATCCAAAACATGAGGTACAATTTTGGAAAACGGCTGGTACCATTTAGGATACCGGTTGCCTAAATCGTACTGTTTGCATGATCTTATAAAAGTGTTCGTATCACAATGATCTATCAATAAATATTTAAAAAATCATATTAAATTGCAACTTCGATAGTTAATACATGGATGCAAAACATAATTTTTGCTGAAATTCCTACCAAAGAATATATAAACTGCCTTCGAAATTAAGTGGTAGGCATTCGGCAACTCTCCCCTACGTAGGCGAGTATGCAATTAGAAATCTACAGGTGCATGGTTTAATCTGTTGTTTCAGGCGAAGGACGCCATGAACGAGCTGGAGGGCATTGATCTGACGGATCCGGACCTCCACAAAGCAGCGACGAAAATCCAGGCGAGCTTCCGTGGTCACAAAGTGCGCCAGGAAGTGTTATCGACTCCTGGAAGCAACGAAGAGATTAAGAAATAAACAGCATAAACAACAAAGAGAGAGTAGCTGATCTTTCGAGAATCGAATCGCCGATAGTACGCCCGAAATAAAATAGAACAAAACAAACAAACATACAAGTGACAAAGTAAACCAAACGATCAAACAGTAGGAAAGAAAAAAATCGGGCATCATCTTTGGTTTTTCGTTTGTCGTCGAGTCCGCTTCGTACGATCGCAACGCAAAAAAAAAAAGAAAATCATTGCTACCATCGAACTCTTAGAATCGAAATTCTCTTACTTTTGGGAAGCTTAACAATTCCAATGAAATTTCGAAACGTAGAGGAATCAAACCGGTCCGTGTCAAGATTGCTGTAAAACGAATGGATACAGAATTAATTAAACAGAAGCGAATTGTTTTCACTACCTTGTATCTCGAACAAGATGTAACCACTGAAAATTAAACAGCCAGTTCGCAAACCTATATATATATATTTTCAGTTCAATTTAAGTTAAGTACAATGACGCGTACACTTCCCGTACATTTCGGCTCGAGTGTGTTTACCAATTTACATTTCCAAATACGCTACTGCAAACCTTTAATCGGCCGGTATCGACATTCCTCGGCTCGTTACGATAAATTCGTAACAAACGAGTCGAAAGATCGAGTAATAAAATAAAATATTGGTTTCTATAATAAGCATCATAGATGCATCATGTTAAATTGACCGAACGAATTTAACCACCACCACCAGAGAAGGACTCTATTTTTCCCCTCGTCAAATCGTCTGAAAGATGTAAATGAGAACACGCGAATCGCCCCTAAAATAATTGATTCGGAAGTTGGTCGTTCCGACGCGCTTTTGAAAAATCAAACTCGGCCGAATCGATTTTAATGAAACACATTTTCTATCGCTTAACAAAATGAGAAAAGCAGAATATGTAATCCTACCTACAATTTATCCAGTCTCGGAGGGAGAGCAGGAAAGATTATTTCGACCACAACCTTCGAAATATCGAGATTTTTGAGCCAACGGATTTCGAGTGGCGGTTGCGTAAAATATTTTCATGAGAAACTCGGTAATAGAGATTACGTATTTTCCCTTCTACAAGCTCGTTGTACGAAAAATACCGTCGAGACTCGACGACTCGGAGACTCGGCCATTCGTATCGAACTATATTTGTCTCGCTCGATGCATTCACGAATGCACAGCGGCCGAAACGAGGAATTGACAGACCGGTTGAAATATCAAACGTCCGCACGCGACCACGCGAAAGGAAGAGTAACGAATCCTCGCGAGTCCGGGACATCGAATGAAAGGAGTGTGTGTCTTCGCTCGGAGTGAATCGATTCGAGAAGACACCGGACGAACACAGTTGTAACCTTTGATAATCATTTTGAAAGTTGAACACACCTCTTCTCTTCTTTTTAAAGTAATTTAAAGTAAACGAGCCGTACCAAGAAAATCCAAGGAAATTCCTCGATCTTACTACAAAAAGTACCGTGTAAGTCAAACAAACGAAATACAAAGAGTATAGGTATAGGTGTAACGATAACGACACAGAAACAATGAAGAATCACCGAATAAATTGTGTACCAAGGGAAAAGTTGCATTGCTCTAACGTTAAGGATATCCATTACGGATGTGTTGACACGCGACTTATTATTTCTTAACGATAAGATACAAATATTTTTATGCTTTCGATCGCATACAGCACGCGTTACAGGCAACACACACACGTGTTCACGTTTGCGACCCTCGTAGACGCAATAGAGTACTTTCAACATCCCTAGTCGAACTGCCATTAACAGAGAACTAGATTGCTCTCGTGGTATCCTTCTGTTCTCATCTAGTCCGTTAAAATTTCTCTTCAGCTTCGACTCGTTCTACCTTTACCACCGTTTTAAACTTGTTTCGATCCAATTGGTCGTTCAGTTGGATAGCACACGTTGTTTTTAGCAGGCCTAAAAACGCTGCGCCAGTTTTTGCCATCGTTACGGCCACTCGCGCGCCGTCCCTTTCACCCCCCCCCCCATTTTGTCCCTTCGCCCTCGTTTCGAATCCCTTTCTTCTCAGCACGATAACGAAACAAACCACCAATACAAAAACATTCGTAATTATTCTAATTAACAATTTTATTGGTACAAACTTGTAGACATATTTTAGCGATTTCGTTCAATAATTTATCTATTGAAATATATGTCACAATCGGTTTTAATCGCTAACCATCTCGACTAATATACAGTGTTTATTCGATATTTGTCCAATACACCCCTACAGTAAACACTGTAGTTGAATGACCAATAAAAGTATTTGTGCGTCGATAGATTTTATCCAGAAAGAGAGAACAAACAATTGTCGATAACATTTCTGTTAAATGTAAATGCCATCCTGTTTCAACGTATACAAGATTAGTGTGGCGAAAAATATGAAGCATAGACATTTTTGAACAGATAAACATCACGTTAAATTCTCTTTCACGGTTAATAAAGTAAAATATTTCTCTTTTGTCTTTTCCTAATTTCGTACAAGTGCGTCGTTTCATGTAATATACTTTGTTTTATTTCTATTTTAATAAATGAGTTCTGATGTGCATATTGATTACAGTGTTTCCTCGATGTATGTCTAAAACAACACGGGTCTAGCCAAGGACATACAGTCGAGTCGAAAAGTAAGTTAACGACTGGTGTATGCAGGCAAATGAATATGACATGTCTTTAATCTTTAATAATGATAATATATGTTTTACTAACATATTTGTTTATTTCCTTACACCTCCTAAATAAAAACAATACAATAACTTGATTTTATTCATCATATTCATTGCCTACATATCACCAAATGTTAACTTACTTTCCGACTCGACTGTACAGTGTGTCCCACGAGCTCTGTCCACTTGAATATCTTGATTATTTACACAACACCAGTAAAAATGTTACTTACAGAAGTTGTGGGGGTTTTAAGAAACTACATAATATGGTATAAATGATATTCTTGCAAGTGGTCACCTTTGTTTTTTTTTTTTAACGGAATGTCCATTTTTTTATGCTCGATTTCGATAGATCAGCGTATTCTGAGTATAAAAGTACTAAAGTGTATTTGTTCCAAAACTTACCGTTGCTGAGATATTTTGAGATATTTTCATCCTATTACTTTCATTATGAAACGTATTCAAGGATATGCTCACTAAAGCAAACGTAAACATTGGTAGACCTTTCGTGAAGAACATTCTTCATGAAAACAAAGGTGACCTCTATATCTCCTCCACTTGCAAGAATATCGTTTATACCATATTGTGTAGTTTCTTAAACCCTAAAACCTCTGTAAGTAACATTTTCTCGTATTGTTTGAAATAACCAAGATATTGAAATGTACAGAGCTTGCAGGACACACTGTATAGCGGTCATTCATAATTCAGGGACTTCTATCGGATAGGCATTTGGGACATGTATAGAGTAAACACTGTATATATTATCTATTGTAAAATATCTTTTCAATTTCAAGATTGATACCAGAAGAGAATGAATTCTTCATGAAACTATTGATCTGTTTTATTATACATCCACGTCTGGTCTTGTATTATACATATAGTTTATGGCGTGCTGAGTTTACACCGCGATATCATTAAATCTGTAGCGAAGGCTGTTATCATTCTAATAGTCTCTTCAACGATCAGACCCCGTTGATATTGGTCATAGTTTTTTTTTCCCTGTAAATACAGTAAGTATTTCTACACTTAACTTTTTGGAGTAACTATAGTAAAGCGAAGTATTAACAAATACCATTTTCATTAATAAATTGCTGCTCACAGAGGTAGACTATTAAATGATTCTTAATAGTGCATTATAAAAGAATGATAAAATAAGTGCAATAATTTGGCCGTCCACGGTTCGTTACAGTTATGGTCGCCATTATGTAAATTCATGATTAATCAGGTTCTACGTTAAAAAATAAAGATGTTCAAGAACTTTCATTCATCTGAACTCATGCTGACGAACAAAAGTCAACTAATTATAAACGAATTTTTTTACAGAATGTTGGTTTACGGTATGTTGCATAATAAATTTGGACAAACCTTAGTCTTCTTCTATATACTTATTCATAAATCATTTGGTAATTTTTACCAAATATTTTACCGTAATTTTTTATTCATTCTGAAATGATGCTGACGTATAAAATCAACCACCTATAAACGAATTGTTTTACAGCTTCTTTCGTAATTTTTCGCCGCTTTCTAACAGTTTTGATAATATGCTACATACTATCCATCTTCGAACGTAAGATTTTCGTTATGCTTTTGATGTTGACGTAAATTTTGGATTTACTCCTGGAATTTATAACCATACAAATAACTTTTTACTTCACAATTCTTCGCGCGGTGAATATGAGATATTCCGTTTTGCGATGTACTATGGAAAATAGTTTTATATAATATACATTATCTCTGTGTAGAGTAGCCTATTAATGGAAACGGGTTTTGATAATGAGCTACTTCTTTGTGTAAAGTTATTGCAAGAAAGTAAGTACAAAATCTTTCTCGAGCGCGTATTTTCATTTCAGTATGTGTCGGCGATCTCAACGTGCCCTGTCACGTGCCTCGGCATTTCAAAATGAAAATGCAACGACATGCACAAATAACGCTTGGAAAAAGAATGTTATACAAAATTTTAACACACGTAAAGGATGGTCCAAGCAAATTGTACACCACTACAACTTCCAAAGTATGCGTTATTCTGAGTGAAAAAGTATTGACCTTCGTTAGCCCTAAACCTAATGATTAACGAGTAATTTCACTTTGTTTCTTAAAAATAAAATCTTAAGTGAAATCACTTATTAATTATTAGATTTAAGGCTAATGAAGGTCAGTACTGTTTCACTCAGAATTCGACGTTCTTCCAAATTTTGGTCTAAAAAATATAATACTCCATTCAAAAAAACAAAGTTGACATTCAAATCACCGAAACGCTTTCACCTACAAAAAAAAAAATACAATACATAATGTACCCCTTCAAACCATGCAACTTTTGTGGTGTATAAGTTGCTCTGTATATTTGACAGTCGTATAGGAAGACATTTTTTTCCAGAAAAATTTGTTGCAAAGTGATCGTGATTTAATGATGATTTGATAGGAAAAACGTTGTATAATGGTCTGAAAAGATGTGTATATTGTACAGTGCACATTACTAAAACACAATTTATTATGATTTAATATATTATATAAGTGCTGGAACTGTGCTGTGAAAAAAATGATTCATTTAATTTCAAAGAGACGACCCTCTAAAATCTCTCTCCAATGTACTTTCCATACTCGCAATCGTCTCATTCTCTCCTTTCATTTTCGCGTCTCGGTATTTATTGTTAAACAAATTAATAATTAATTTATCTCTGTGAACTTCCTATATCCGCTCTGTCGTTATACTATATATTGTTTTTAGATTATCAAAGAAGATCGATAAAAGAAATGGAAGATTACATCACATTTTTCGATTCAACATAATTTATCCTGCGATCATTTTCAACTATCCTTCATACTTCTCCACCTTGAAATCTCTTACTTGTCTTTACCTACCGCTTTTTAGGAAGCTAACAAACGTGTTACTATCGTTGAAAATGTCTATGGAAATTAATTCGTCGTGGATAGAAACGAATCAGATAATTAAATAAACAAACGATCAAATGATCGCGCCAATTAAACGAAGTCGAATGCAAAATTAGAACGCACGATATTGAAAGCCGATTCACACTGCGACGCGTCGAGTCTCGGCAACGACACGCTAAAAATTCTGTAGAAAGAACTCTAATACATTAAAATCTATTTATAATATTACATTCCTGTTATAGTGAATACAATTTGTATGCTACACGTACTAAGAGGCTCCTCTACCAAATATTATTATAACCCATATTAACACTACATACATATACATATTAATACTATTAATATTGTATTTATATTATATATTATATGTGTACAATAATATTAATATTACCAAATATATTTGTGATCTCCGTCAATGACATCGCATTACAGCTGTTCATTATTATTGCCGTTCACTGGGGATCGGCTTTATATTTTCACGAACGAATAGACGTCCGTTTTTAAGCATATTATTAACATTATATTACATCCAACGACCGAGAATAAAAGACGTAAATTTCCAATTAGGCGAGCCATAACATTCTATCGCGAATGAAAATTTTCCTTCCAAGAGTTTGTCTTGGAAGTAAACAAAGTGATTGTACAACTTGATTTTGTCGTAAGTAAAATTGTTGCCCGAATGATTCGTAGTATTAATGTGTAATTGAAAATATTTAACTACAATGGAGCTTCTGTAGTTACGAACACGTCTTTTGGAAATAATAAGGGTGATTGTTGTAATAAATATAGGCATTTTCTTCGGTACGTGACGATACCACACAGATCTAGATTAGTAACGCACAAGGTGTTGCGGTAAATTATATTTTAAGAATGTAATAAACAATTGTAATGTTTAAACGAGCAGTACCATGTATGTTATCTCTGTTTGTTTAAAATAAATATCCTTTAAGTGTACAAACGAAGCATCCGATTTATGTTGTGAAATATTAGTGATTGTACCTAATTCGTAATTTATCTTTAGTTTCGCAAAAATGCCAGTGTTATAGAAATTTTGTTTCTTCGATGAACAAGAAGAAAGAGTTAGTTAGTTAGTTACAACGCGCCGAAATTCATATCGAATTCGATTCGATTTAAGCAAACAGTATACGCTAGATGTCGCGTCAGTAACTGAGAAATGTTTTCTTTGAAGTCGCGTTTTCGACGAGTTACAATTAAATGACATAAATATTATTTTATAATTTGTAATAACGTAATCCTCAATCTTGAAACTTAAAATGTGTTTTACTTTTGTTTAGAACAAATTAATTAATTATGGGGAAGCGATATTATTGTGCTTATTGTGATAGATCATTTAAAGATGACCCGGAAGCCAGAAAAAGACATCTTTCGAGTTTACAACATGCAAAAAACCATGCAGATCATTACAATATGTATAAAGGTGATTATTTATTAATAGAAATTTCGAAAATATTTCTTGACAGTAGGAAAAATGGATATGAACATAACCTCTAAATTATAAAATGCATCTAATACTCATATTTTGGTAATAAGTATTTATGAAAATAAGGTAACTAATATTTTAGACCCAGAGATAATATTAAAAGAAGAACGCGTAAAAACACCATGTAAACGTTATTTGACTGTCGGTGACTGTGCGTTTGGTCTTGGATGCAGATTTTCCCATTACACGCCACAAATGTTATGGGAACTACAACGATATGGTAATTGGCATATTTCTTCCTACATAAAAATTTGGGACTGTGTATTCACAAAAATGATATTTCCAGTTGATATGAAAAATGCATCGAAATTGCATGCGATGCCTGAAAATGGATGGCCTAATCCTGACAATATTATTAAGGACTATTTTGAAAATACCGGAAGCTCAAACAATACAGAAGAACCAAACTACCCTACGTGGCTTAGGACATTAGAAGTACACGACTACTCAATGTTACCACCGTCTTTATGGCCAATTACTCCAGAGAGCTTACCGAACAACTTAACATTCAACAAATGGGGTTAAAACAAAAGAAAAATATGTACATATATGCCCGAGTATAATGTAAATATAAAAACATTACCATATTGAACAAAAATATAGTTGCATAAAAGCTGTAAATATGTAAATAGTAGACATTTTTATGAACGAGATGGTTCAGAAATTTAATAATAAATTTATATTTGATATAATGATGACACAATTTTCTGGAAAACTCTTTTTCTCTCATTTAATCATACTTCATGTAATTAAGCATCTTAGTATAGTGTGATCAGCATTGATGACAATAACATATTTGTACATAGCTAACAAGAATGAAGCACTCTGCGACTTGAGAACAAATGCGTTTCTTTAATTTAACACTAAAGTTTGTATCTTGGTACAGCAGAATGGAATTATACAATATCCCAATAAACTATTAATTTATTTATCTTCTACATACTCATATTCTCAACTTTTATTTCGTAAAATGTGGATGTTTATAACACAGTGAGTGTTATCAAATAAGTATTTGTCCATATTTGCGATTTTACTGTTTAATATTTATAGTAGGCGCTCATGCTTGCTATAACTGTATTTTATTTGCAGTAAATGGAATAATATGTTAGATGAAGTAGTGATACATGTCCACAACCATAATTATAATAATTCATTGTAGATGTTCTTAATCGAAAAGAAGCATTGAATGTTTTTCGAATGAATTTAAGACTTGCAATACAGCAATTTTGCTTTTGTCAAAATCGACGGTATTATTAGGTTTGCCGAATTTTAGCAAAATTGAATAGACTACAAAAAAATTCTCAAATTTACTATTCTTTTAACACATCGGTGGTAAGTACTACAGACCTCGTACATCAGATTATTATAAAATGGCCTATCTTATTGTTTACCAGTGGTTAAAATAATGATTTATCAATGTTTTTTTTAATTGAGAAAAACGACTTTAGACTATTAGGGATATATTACAGAGTAATATAAAAAAATACATGTATGTAAGTGTAAAGTTTAGTATAAATAAATAACTAAATATTTGTGCTGATAGGTGACATGCTAATTTTAAAGTTCTAATTGACATTATATTCTACGTGTATTCTGGATAATATTTCTCTTAAAAGGCTTATAACAACAATCTTTTTCTTGCTAGAAATCTGAAACTGCTACTTAACATTTAATACAGTGTGAAACGCGTAATTCCATTTAATGCATAATAATAAGACTAAGAATATATACGGTCTAATTTGAGGTATCAATACATAATTAAATGTTATTGCAGAAGTTGTCTGTAATCTATCTAGATTTATCAGTGCCGGTTAATTAAACTGATGCTCCATCTTACGAGGCAAGAGCGAATCAGTTTCGGTGTAGCTCGGTTCTTGTCGGTAACCGTCGCCGCAACCATCTGTCCTCCGTCATCCCCTCCACCAATCGCCGGTCGGAAAAGCGAGCACACAATGAACCCTTGCACACCATCATACAGTAGCGAAGCACCCGTTGCCACGATAGTTTGGCGTTTCAGCGTTGTTCGGCGCGCCACCGTGTCGTTTTAATTTGAAAAGAAAGTTTAATGTCCTCCTCGAGCCGTGTACCGTGATCGTGATTATGAGATTGTCCGGATCTCGTGGTTCCTGTGAATTTCCACTGGTGTGCCACTCAAGAGACATTGGAAGTGTTTGAAACTGTTAAAGTCGGCACGGCGGGACGCCGGCCCTCGATCCGCCGATTGGATTTTCGATCGCCGTTGCGGATCGTCTCAATCATTCCGGTAAGTTGCAACAAAAACACTTTGCTCTTCAATCAATGGCCCTGTACTTTCGATCGCATTTCAACGTTATTTTCTCGATTCACACTCGATTCAAAAAACCTATACCCAAGAGGGAAGTCACGTGATACCCTACAGTGCGAAAACTCGATTTAATGAAAGAACGTGATTTCGTATACACAGACGAAGCAGAGCGTAGTGGACGTGATGTCACAGCACATTGAAACGTACGCAAAATGTTAAGCAGAGCATATTTCGAAACACCTTTTCCTCCACATTGGAGAAAAGAAGTTTGAATTCAGACAGGTACGAAATGGTAAACAATCGGTCGTACTTTTTAACACAGGAGTGTGAGTTTGAGCTGACAGGTATGAAGCGTCACTTAAAATACAATTCGTTGAATCGTTTACTGTTTCTACGTGTCTTCATGGTTACGGTGGTGATTTAAATACAATAGATTGTCTTCGATTGGTTTGCGTAACCGAACAACATTATCCTCCCTAACAACATACATAGTATTGAATTATACAATTTTTTCATCCTTTTTTCGTGCTGCATATGCTGTGCAACTCTTTATGCACAATTTGTTTTGCAATATGTATTAACCACGATGAAAATTGTTCGGCGACTAATTTATGTATGGTCGAGTTGTCGCGTAACTATGGTTCATCGAATAACTTCAGTTACGATTTTCGATTTTAATCCTTTTGTAATTACGGTCGTCAACGGGTAAACAGATTTAAAGTATTGTCATTATAGTAATTGAGTACGAGATAATACGATAATACTCATTTCTGGATCCCTGTACGCCATATTGCGTCCTGTAAACGACTCTAAAAGTTGATGCTCACCGATCACCATAACAAGGAAAATCGGTTCGAGCACGCACGTGATGATACCCCTTGACAATATATGCATTATCGAACATCAGACAACACGCTGAATATCGAGATGATTTATTAGAATATTATGTTCCAAAAATCGAGTAGGGATATATTCTACAGTAGATTGTATGCACTATTTTTTAATAGTAAATTTTAATCGCAGTCCATTATTTTAAATACTGTTTGAGAAATAATTGAAATATGAATGAATGTTTTGCTCGTTTAAAGTCCTAGAATCTACTTCAAACGGTGATAGCGTAATTAAATAAAATTGATTAACGTATCAACATGAAAGACAATGAATTAAATGTTCTGTTTAGTTTTTTTTCTTGGGCCAAAACACAAATTTGTTCGATTCAGACGTAAATGTGCTACAATTTTAACGTTTTAGTTATGATTCATTGCAAGTGTAGAAAATAACCGAATGAAAACGATGAGTATAGTTAACTAACCTTTCCTTATTTTTTATTTTAAGGGCATTTTACGTGATCTGTTGAAGTTGAAGTTGCAATGGTTTAGATTATTACATATAATATGAAATATGGACTAATAAAAAATGCCTTTAAAATAAAAAAAACTGGATTAGATTAGGTTAAAAAATATGTACATTCAACTTATCGTACTTTTTAATATTTGTTGTCATTGAACCGCATTAGAATCTTAGAAGAATAATTATTGCACCGATAGGTAATTCTGTCAAGTTTATACAAATATTTGCAATAATATCTATGTGACAGATATTATTGAATTGCAAAAACCAACACTACATACAGAAATAAACACCGCATGAGATTGATTTGCTCTATCCAAGTCCACATGTAAAATAAACGCTTTATGAATCGCCATTACATTTTTCATCTTCCGAGCGTTGAGCATTTGTGCAAACGTTATAGAAAAGTATGAAATTCTTCTGTTAGTAGGAAGTATTTCTTCGGTAATGCATTGTCGATTGATGGTCAGATATGCGTTTATCCCGACCAGATTATATAAACGATAACAATGAATAGGAAGCCCGCTCTTAGCCGAGCGATACGAAGGAAGAAGTGGTTGAACAGTAAACGTTGAATCGTCGGTATATTACGTCACTGACATCGTTTCCGTGCGTTGGCGCGGGGCGCAGTGTTGTTGCAAAAAGGTTAAATGTACTGTGACGATTCAACGATGGCAACGACCCGGCCGCCATAGACCGGGTCTGAGGGTCTAACGTGGCGGTCGCGTCACGATTCCTTGACGAAGGTCGTGCGACCTTGCCGATATGGGGAAACAATCGTTCGCGTTCGACTGCACCAGGAGGACACGTCCCCGTGAGTCAGTTTCCCGATCGATTTCACGCTTGCACACAGTGCTTGCACTCACACACTCTCGTTGGGTCCATTGTCGCGTTCCACACCACGTGTACAATGGACTTGTCTATTTTCGAGCAGTTGCGCAGCCCTCTTTCGAACAATGCAGCCCGGAATATACGAAACCAGTCGATTTTCGACCATTCGTCGCGTAGACACGCCTAATAACATACTACAGAACTCAGCAGATCAACACATTTCTGTTATCAACACTACCGAACACTGAACGCGATTAATATACAATACTGTGCAAAAGTCGTAGGCCCAGGAAGAACGTACGCACAGTTACGTTCAGCATAATGTGAAATAAATGATAAAATCGCTCAACTTTAAACATAATCTTGTCACCAGTGAATTCCTAACGTTATAACTTGAATTTTGGGCATGTCTCCTCAAAATCTACAGGATTGTAAAAGAAAGTTAAAAGTTTCTGGGCTGCCAAGATGAAGTTTAACCATTTCCTAGATGCAAAAGGAAATTTGTATTTACTAATTGTCTACATTTATTTGAATGTGACTGGCGCAGAATTTTATTTCGATATAAAAGAAAAAGATAAAATTATGTCAGGAATCTCCATCGCGAGTCTGACTCGATAATGTTGTAATATTATAATGTATAATATTATGTCATTTTGATGAAAACTTTATATGGCCACCTATTCTCATTTAGTTACAGCGTCGACTCTTCTCGTAGAGTTTTCATATAATTTAGTAATAACATTGATTGGAATTTTTTGCCATTTTGCTCGTAACACCTCAAACAGTTCAATTGTATTCTTTGGTTGACTTTTCTTCGTCCTCTGGCCAAATGTTAGTGGTACACATAAATAACGTCGTTTTTCAATATTTCATTCACAAGTCATTGACTTATCCGATAGTGCTATTGCTAATATACTAGAATGAATTATGGTAACACAAATATAAGGCAAGAGCGTGCTTGTTTTCTATAATAAACCTTAAGGTTAGTATTTTAGTTTTTAGTTAACCTCATAATCTATAATTATTTTCAACTATATATATATATATTTCAGATATAGTTTTATCAGACGTTCGTAGAAGCATGTTCTACTGGATACACAAGTGTATAATTTCACGCAAGAACAATTGTTATCTAATTTAATTTTTTTACGTAGAAAAATTTAACGAAATTTCGTACTTCGTGCATTCCATACAAGGTGTTCAAAAAATTCATTGAATGCAAGTCATTCAAGATAACTTTTTCGTTATGAGTTATCAACGAAAAACACAGACCAATCAGAGCGCGGCTACAGCGGACGGATTCCGGTGGCGTTGGCATTGGCCGAGTCGAAACTCGTCCGCTGTAGCCGCGCTCTGATTGGTCCGTGTTTTTTGTTAATCACTCCTTAATAAAGCCGCGGAGAACATTTTCGCAAAGGAGAGAATTACTTAAAATGACGTTAGGAACTAGCCCTTTCAAGGAAATACTGCATTTTTGGGACACCCTGTATACGTAATAGCAGCTCGCTCGATTTCCTACACTGTACCGTCACTAACGTCGGTAGACGCCGCTACATACCTATACCGTACGTACCGTTCAAGACAGATAACTTGATACTTCCAAAACTTTTATAAAAGAGGAAAGAAATCATGGCTCTATAACTGCAACCTATCTCGGTTCATCACTTCCTGGGTAAGTCGATACAGAACATTACATTCTTGCGGCCTTCCTTACAAGGGTTGCCATCAAACGGAATGCGAGCGACCAGTGCGGTCACGGTGAACACGGTTTTATACCACGTGTTATGGTCATGTCCAAACTACGCGCAAACTAGCTAGACACTTATCAATAGAGTTAAACAATTTTAATCTCAATATGCGAAAAAACGACACAAATTCTATTGTGACGATTATATTCGAAAGTGTTTTCGTACAAAAAATTGTATTTTATTTTGTAATTGTTATAATTAGACTGCGGATCTTTCGCAAAATAAAAAATTGTTGCATCGATTGTACGATACAGGAGCCAACGAAAAATTCTTTTTCTTTTAAGTTAACTTAAACTGAACCTAATACACTGATATCCTTAAATCTTTTTAATATGTAATATATAATAGCTTTAACAATGATTTCTGAAAATTCCGTCTAACCCATAAACAACCTGAACATATTGTGATTTATTTAGATACTCGAGTCATTTTTTAACTCAACAGACGGAAAACAAATTATTTCACCAAAAAAGCTAACCTATTAAAACTAATACTATAATCAATTTTGAAAATTTTAATTCTTTGGAGATTAGATCAATTGAGTAATTAATATAAAATATCTGTACGTAGCTTGTTTAAACTTTTATGTATGCTTTACATTTGCATATAATGATTCGTATGTAACTGTGTAATATTGATGGTTTAATAAATTTTTACTTTTTGCTAAAGCTACTGTGATACTACGCTTTTAATAAATACCACAGCCACGACGCCGTTTGTACGATCGGTTAGAGATTTTCATCTTGTCATTTTTATAAGGCAACACATACTTGTCAATCACTTTTAGTGTTAAAAGTCAAAAATTGACATAAATAAAAAAAAACAAAAAATCGAAAAATCGTCTTTTACCTACCTAGATGTATGTAATCACTTAAATAAATATCTTTAATTATGTTGTGCGATATATGCCGATTTAAGTATGCATGGCACTTAACAAATTGTATCTATCTTCACTTTTAGATGTAGTACGTATTTGCATTGTCTTGATGTTACACAAATTAGTTTCAATCTTTTCGTAATAAACAAGAATACATCATTGGAATCATTCATGTCTTTCCATACTTACAATTATACAATCTTTCGCTTACTATCATTTTATAACTGCGACCTTAATAAAACTACAATAATGGAAGCACACAGCTAACTATTCTGATACAGAAATGTCTCGTTACGGCTTGATAATACTCTCGGTATGACGCCACCATAATACTTGCCCTCCATTTTGGAGTTTTGTTTGCCATAGTGCATTCGCCTGTTCGTGACCGAGTTGCAGTCGGCGAGCTATTTATTCGATCGAAGCCTGTGACACCTGCTCAGTGAGAGTTTCGCAGGCTATGCAATCGATGCATTGTACTATTAAAAGGTATTGCATGCGCAAAATATCTGACAAATTAAATAGCTTAAAAACGACAATCAATGTATGTACTACAGCAAATGGTGTTGGGCCAACAAAATTCCTACTTTTGTAAGAAGTAAATCAGGACTGATATAATGTCACATAGAAATAAAACGTACAAGAAGCAAAATTTTTATTTCAAATTATTTATTTGAAATAAGTAAAATTATTATTTTTATTTATTTGTTTTAATTAATTACTTATTTTCAATTTTTATTTTTATTTGTGCAAAAAATAAATGTGTTCTAATACAATATTAACATGAAGACTACCGGATTGATAAAAATGAAACATCTTTCGACTTGTAATTATTAAAAACTTTAAACGCTTGTGTGAAAAATTTCTGAATAAATCGAACTGTTCGCACGCATAATACGGTATGATAAAAGTTTATAGAAATTTTAGTAAACGCACTCTTTCAATTTTTATAAGAAAAGCCACTTGTTTCCACAAAAACCAACCGAGAAGAATGAAAAACATAGTAAGAGCGACTAATTGTAAGAGTGAAGAAATTTTCCGACAAAGTAGTTTCTTTTTTAAAGTGCGATACATTCCTGAAATTTTTAAGAATGTTGATAACGCAGGTCGGAAGTGATCTGCTTAATCTCGTGTGAGATATTTCTCGCCTAATTAGATTTCAGTCACAGACACGTGAATCGAAGTACTTATTTTTAACACGTTTTGGGTCACGCGGCTTCCAGTAACCGAATGTGTGTAGGGTGAGTCATGCGATCAGGATAGGGATAGCTTCTGTTTTGTTAAGGATAAAAAAAGAGGAGGAATTGTAATGGAGTACTGGAGTCTGTTTTAGGATGGGCATATTTTTTCGCGAATGTAATGTTGTAACAGAAAACATATTATTCTTGTGTGAAATATGAGATACATTTCTTAGACGAGTCAGTTTTCCTAGAAATTTTTTATGCTAAGAGTGTGGAGTATATGGGTACACCGAAAAGAATATATTTTGCATAACTTTTAAAAATTAGTCTTTTTTGCGTGGTTCCATTATTTATTGCATTGTCTATATGCCTATTGTATAGTCTAATTTTTCTGGCTATACGTTTTGTATTTTTTCACTTTTATACTACAATAAAAGAATCCAACTATTTTAATATGTATAGACACAGAGAGTATATAGTGCTTTAATAACTAATCAGTAGTCAGCGTTTTAATTATAAAGCATATTTTCACAGTGGATAGTTTCACTAATAAAGGAAATAAATCTGCACCAATTTTAACAATTTTTGCCATTTTTATTAGGAATTCTTTGATAATGCGTGGATAGGAGGAATTTTTAACAAAAAGAATGATGTTATATACAGAATACATATGTAGGATAATGTTGAATAGTGATTTAACTCGATGAATTTGTTAAATTATTGAGTATATTAAAAAAATATAAATATTTTTGATACAATATTCTAAAACTTAAATATTTGATATCGTATTTCTTGTTTTAAGTTTTATATTGGTGCTGGGCAAGCAACATATGTTATCTATGTGAAACATAAAACGAACATTTTTACTGCTTTTATGGTTAAGGAGAAAAAATAAGAAGATAGATATGTATTTATAATATATTTACTAGACACTAGAACTAGCGGGCATTAAACGTAACTGACATATATTGTTTTACAATAATTGTAAGATTATTAGTAAATAATAAGATTTCCATGAAAACATTTTTGTAATTTCAATAATTCTCGGCTGAAAAATCAGTCAAAAAATAAATATGTAATTTTGACCGGTCCTGGTGTTAAAACGATTTTTATTAAGTTTTCACCCAATAGTGTACGAATCTCTACATCAACTTGATTCGTAGTGTCACTTGTTTAAACATCTTCCAGCACATGGAACTATTTCGAATCGAAGTTAATTCCCTGAATGACGTAGCCAGAACAATTCGTTCCCCTTCGGCATGCGCTGGTATCTAATCGGCAAATAATCTTCACAAGGACGATATGGTGTAACAGAGTTTACAATACATCGATAACGCGCGGTAACGCGTCATCGTTTTCATTCCACTAACAGCTCGAAGCGAAGCGGCGGTTTCGCAGATTCACGTCGCAGCCGAGTGTCTGTTTCACCCATTCGTCCAACAGCAAAAGCAGAAGCAGAAGCAGAAACGCTACAGCATAGCTAACTAAAAACGAGCCACCCAGCAATTTAGCATCATTTATTCCTATTGCCTTTACGCGGGTCTATTACGTCACGCGATTTCCCTTCCCTTTGTCGTGCTGCAAGTTACGCCGTACGTGTGCACGAGGAACGTCTTGCGAATTTCACGAGAGGCCAATCGCGAGACAATTTTCGATATTTCAATTGCCAAATATTGAGATCGATGGCCGCTCAACTCGTCGGCTCACCCCCCTCTCTTCAGACATTTTCGTTGCCTTGTAGCTCGATACATACTACCCGTTCACCGTTATTGTTTTCTGCGATCTGACACCACATTGATCCGCCGCTATCGTAATTGATAACACCAATCGTTCAGAGAAACATTTGTTCCGCGTAGCCGATAAGAGATCAACTATTTCCAAGTTGGCATTTTCGATAAAATCAGACCTCAAGATTCTTAGAAGGATGAGCAGATATGTTTTTTTTTTCTAGACCATTGTTCCATTCAGTTATATCGAAGCAAGATATTTTGCACAAGTTGTTACACAGGCTTCCGAAAGTATTCGAACGCAATTTAAAACAGTATAACATTTTTTAATTGGATCAAACGACCTGCCTTTTTTTTTGGCAATTAGAAGAATTGGTTTAACGAATGACGTGCAAAGAAGATTTTGAAAAAATTGCAATTGGTGAGGATTACATGAGAAAATACCAATAGCACTTTGCACAACTTTTTCATTTGAGGCTATAATGAAAATTTAAAATGTGCGTTTTATAAATCTGTGTTAGGTATACACATGCTGAAAATTTCATCGAAATCGATTAATATAATATATACACGAGCTACAGATAGTTAAAAGTGGTACTCTTTTTCCAGTACATTCTAAACACTTTAAATTACTACAAATTATTGCTACGCGATTGTATTATGATTGTATGCGATGCAAAAATATTTACATTCCAAGATCATTTTTTCTAAAGTTATTAAACATTTATCATGCAAGTGTAGACATTTTCTTTTGAGCCACAAGTTAACAATTGAAGCACCTCCAAACAGATGGAGTCGTACAATGCAGAAATTTTTGAACAAAATATTTTTGCAAATACTGATGTTTTGTAGCATAAATCTTCTCGAACAGATCCCATCGAAAAACCTCTCTCACAATATTCCCTTGTCCCGACGCTTTTATGGCTTCGGCTCTTCTTTCAAATCGCTATCATGAGCTATGGAGAGGATTCTCAAACTCGCGAAAATCCTTCTTGACTGTAGACAGTACATGATCCAATAATTTATAAATTAACAGGCTCTAATTCGTATGGTACTAAATACATATATATATATAAGAAGAGATAATAATGTTCTAACAATATGAAAATGATTTTGAGATTGAAATAAATTAAAAGCCTTATTCTTACATATTCCAAACATATTCTGATGGTCTTGTTTAAGTGAAATAGCTTTTGTAAAAGTCAGAATATTTAAAGCATTCTTTCCCTAATTTTACCTATACATATTCTTTTGAAAAGGTACTTTATTTTTTAAAAAAGACTAACAGAATATGCATGTACAGACAATTCGACAAAGTACCACATTTACACCTTTAAAAACAATATACAGTCTTGGCTCGATATATGTCCCAGAACTGTTTTCTAATAATGTTCGCAAAATTGTATAAGACACATTTTGCTCTCGTTTAACTGTCAATAAAGTAGACCATATACTTGCATGCTAACTACGCTAATTGAAATGTATAATAAATAATTGGACATTCGATAGTAATCTATCTTCTCGACGAAAACCATTTCTCCATGCAAAATTATTCCGTAATAATGCAATAATGAAAAATGTCAGGTCTAGAGCGAAAATATTTTTCAATGTATTTCGAAACTTTTGTATTGACGGGAGAATGTGTTGTTGCATGTTTATAGGTAACTAGTTATTTTGCGGAAATAAAATATTTCAAGAGAGATTGTAAAATTGATGTAAAGGAATATTGTAAATAAAAAGTGAAATCACGAGCATCCGCTCTGATACTTAAAAAGAATTCGAGCTTGCTGCCGACAGCAATCAGCCTGGGAACGATATACGCGCGATGCGTTCCGGAAGAGCTAATAGAATTTACAGACAGCTTTGTTCTCTTTTTCCGTGTTTAAATGGCGGAGCGTGGAATTTCGCATCCTTTCCACCGTACACAGCGTGACTTACGAGAGACTCCCGCACGTCCTTTGATGCAGATAAATTACATCCATCGTTTATCGGCGACGATTCTAGAGACTTTAGATAAACGTGTATCTCGTGCAACAGGTGGTTGCAGATCAACGTCTATACATAGTACCACAAAGTTAACGATCTTTGCTTCTTACCGTACGCTAGTATTACGAAACATTTTTCTCCAATTATCTTGTTTTTAATAACAGATAGCTTATGTCACAATTTGCAATGAAATCTATAAATAATCTGTAAAATATACTGTACTAATTTTATTTATGTTTTGTATAGGAATTAAAACAGGACAACAACATAGTTGTTTAAACATTTGCTGTTTATCAAAAGCTGAACGATTTAATCGAATTAATAAAAATGATCAAAAATATTCTTAGAACAGAGTTCTATGAAAAGTGTGTACCTTGAATAATAAAATGTAGTTTTCATAATTACTTAGAAGCTATAGTAAAAATAGGAAGCATTGCCGAAAAAAAGTTTATGCTTAAATAGCTAAGGAAAAACAAAATTCTAAATATTTGCACAGTTTTTAAATTACCACGTTACTTTCAGGATGCGCATGATGCGAAAGAAAAGTTTAATTACGTGGGAAGAGAACTCACGTTACTTATTTACTACCGTCACATGGCTATCCGACGATAATGAGTACTGTTCTTATCGAGAAAACCTATACATGCTCCTTTTTACATGAAGCGTCTCGATTGAGTGAATTGTAATATGTGGAGTGAACCACCTAAGACTGAAACCTAACGTCTCTTTTGCCGTGAATGCCGTGAGAAAATGTTCAAGGAAACATAACTCTTCTAAAGATGCTTCTTTCGAGACCGTATAAATTTCTGAAAATTAAATCAATCTTTTCTAACCGGTATCCTATGATTTTTAATGCGTTGATAAATTCTAGGCCAAGTTGAAATTAAAGTTCGACTTGAACCAATTAAATTCTCTCTTTTTTGTCATTTGATCAAAAATAACTTGCAGTGTTTCCAAAAGATATATCAGTACACTTTCCGACTTTCGAAAAATGTACAATGTTTAAACTGCAACGGAACATCGATCGAATATAACAATTGAGAGAGTACTAGATTGCGCATTCCTTGTGTTTTATTTTCTTCTTTTTTACTTATTTATTTATTTATGAAGGTCGCATTAACATCGAGGTCATTGACGACCACTTTTGGTGCACAATTATAGATGTAATGTTTTGTAGCGTAATAATACATGAGTGAAATTTTGAATACAGAATTTTTTTAATTATTTCTTCTTTTCTATACAGCTACATGATGCAAAACATCGAATATTTTTTAGCGATTTCGAATGCAAGTGTCGAGAGAACTTCTCTACCATAATACTTAATCAAATAGTCTTCGTATATTGTAACTTATCCCAGTTAACATGTCGTATAGAGATGAATAGGGTCACCATGGATTCAATCTGCCTCCGCGCACGTGTTTGCCGTTGTAAATTGCGTTTCGCACAAAGGTCAATCCGTTCGACGCAAGATTCGTCTGTTGTGTGTATGTACACTCTTAAAAAATGATCGCACTGACCGACACGATTTTTTAATTTCTTTATTACGACCGACATGCTGCCTCAAAGGTCACGCTCTGCATGTTATGAGAATTAAAATTAATCGCACCTTGCACAAAGCGTTCGTTGCATCGAGTTAATCTAAATTGTAAGTCCCATTACAAACGAACGAGAAATCAACAAAATGTTTCAGAAAAATTTACTTAATAATTTCAGTGTTGTCGCTTTTTTTTATAGCTTTCTTATTATTTAGAACGTTTGATTAAATGCAATATGCCTTCTATATATATACAAGTACAGTGAATTTTCTATATATGTCGCCGAGGCATGGCCGATAAATGCCGCGGAATTATCCCCACTACCGCGGAGTATAACCCGTGAGGTATAAGGAGTAAGACCAGGAGACCACTACTAATCCAATAACAAAGCTACTTTATTTTCCATTATTTTTTTATGGGACTTTCACCAACATATTCGTGGCATTTGTTTAATGAAAATGATACCAAATATTCCCGTTACGATTATATTAGCGGAAAATTAGTGTAAATATGATCCGAACGATATCATGTTCGGTATCATTTTAATCAGAAAAATTCCACAAATATGTTGGCCAAAGCGTCGTAAACAAATAATTCAAAATAAAAGATTTAAGAGCCTGAGCTCACGTCAGTATTTCATCTTCCCCGGGTATATCTAAGTTGTTAATAATTTAAAATTAAATTAGAACTAAACAGATTGTATTAAATCAATTTATGAGATCCTGTTCTAAGAAATGTAATAAAAAAATGAACATTTGTTTCGAGATAAATTGACACCAAACGCGTACGCCGTACAAGACATCATGATGTATATTTCAATTAAACCTATTAACCAGTTAACCACGTTCGACGTGTATACACGTTAATCCAAAGTCCTATTGCGGTGCGGTTGACGTGTATACTTGTCATGTAAAATTAAAAAATTCCATTTAATATAAACACTGGAAATTTCAATAAGACGTAAAAAATTTTCTTTGGTGTATTGGATATTACAATGCAAGCTGAGTTAATTATTTTTCAATCTTTGAAGAACACCACTGAAATCAACTGAATTTCTTAAGGTTGTTTTTTTCTTTCATTTTTCTTGTTGGTGAATTTTATTATTTTTTGACAATTTTTAAGTTTTTAATAACAATAATCTTTTCTTATTTTGCTTTACATTTGTCGCAAAAAATTTTGCGAAATCATAAATATGATAGGAGCATTTGCCCCGCGTTCGACGTACATACTCGTTATTGCTTGATTTCAATTTCAACGCATCCCGTGAGAGATTTTTAAAAGCAAATTCCACAGTTAACAGGTTGATCATCATTAAAAATATACATGTGAACAGAAATATAAAATAAATATAGAAGAATATATGTAAATACAAGATGTGCCTTCATATAAAATTCAACAAAACTATTTAAAAACAAAAGTGACATATCCTGGGTTTTGTAAAATACTCTTTCAAGGAATGTTTTTGCAATCTTTTCAATTGTCCGTCACGAATTCGGTTCCCAGCGATTCACGCATGAACTTTTTCAACATCGTACCAGAAGAACGGTTTTTTTTCGATGCATTAAACACGCCTCCTCGACGACCACCTTCTCAGCAACCGACGCGGAAAATTTATAACTAAAGGCCAGCAGGGTGTCGGGCCCAGAGAGTCTGGTTTTACGACTACGCGCAGCGCAATGTAGCCACATGGTTCGTTACGTCTCGCGAAAGAGAGAGAGAGATAGAGAGAGAGGGGGGGGAGAGAGAGAGGGGAGAGAGAGATGGAGAGAGAGGGGGGGGCAAATGGAGAGAGAGGGAGAGAGAGAGAGAGAGGGGGGGGGGCAAAGGGAGAGGGAGAGAGAGAGGGGGGCAAAGGTGGAGGGAGAGAGAGAGAGAGAGAGAGAGAGAGAGAGAGAGAGAGAGAGAGAGGGGGGAGAGAGAGCCTAGCGAAATTCGTGAATTCCCGGCCAATTTTTTTAACAAGCCGACAGATCCGACCACCCCTGAATTTTGTCTCACTCGCTGCGGTAAAAGCTGTCAATAATCGTTAACCGTGCGGTTTCGACTCCTCGTCGAATGAGTTTGAACAGAGACGCGCCTTCGTTCCGCCGTCGAGCGTACACACAAACATACACTCACCGACAAAAGTTTCTCTGTCGGAGATTACCCAGGTATTGGCAAACGAACGCAGATTGTTCCTCAAATATGTATCTATTACATGCAATTTTATTTCTTTGCGAATACCTGATCAGTCTTGCACTAATTACACGCGAAGGCAAGCAGTACAATAGAGCCTGTTCATAGTCAACAAGTAGAATTTTGTAGATATAAAGAAAAATGATTTTACACGAGTCTATTTTTAGACTACTTATATTTTGCTTATTAACCACTTATTAAGCTGTTGCGACCTCTTTGAAAAATGTGTATTGAAATTATGTCGCAAAAATTAAGAAACACAGAGTATGAAAGTTATTCAGAAAACAGAAAAAGTTATTTCAAACGACCTTAAGAATAACACCTCTCAAGGAAGTACAACACTTTTGGGACACCTTGTATATGAACCCGTAAAGGCTTCAGTGAGGACTATAAAAAGAAAAAAAATACATTTTCAATAAAAAATTTATACTACAGTTTTTTCATAATGATTATTTATATATTTTTATTTGTTCCTTTTATTTGATCTTGGCCTAGGAATATTTCAAACATCTTGAAGTTTACGAATATATTTTAATTTTCACTAAAATTGCAATTTTTGACAATAAGTTGTCTACTTTTTACGCATGACGAGTATGTATACTCGTCATAACACAAAATATTGTTATTTTTTCATGACGAGTTTACTCGTCAAAAACAGCTAACGGGTTAGTAGTGCTAGCTACTTATTCATTTATATAATTGTTACAACTCGTCGATTAATTTTATTTCTTGCATTCAGTAATTTCTTTAATCAGTCTTTTCTCTTTCTTGTGGAAAGCATAGAGTTTATGTTACCACCCGACATATGCTGTGCAATCACAATTATTGTGCGATTAAAATAATGCTGATTGTTCCAATAAACTTTCATTTAATTCTATGCGAAAATTATATTTACTTTCTAAGTGAAAAAAATATTATAAAAACTTGGTAGAAGAAATAAGGAACTTAAGAAACTGAGATATACAGGGTGACACAAAAATTTCGGATCACCTTTAAAAAGGTGTGATTCCTAAGGTCATTTCTAGTAACTTCTTCCATTGCGAAAATGTCCTCCACGGCTTTGTTAAGAAGTTATTAACGAAACATATAGACCAATGAGAGCACAGGTCCGTTCGTAGTAGCCGTGCTCTGATTGGTCCGTGTGTTTCGCTAATAACTCCTTAACAAAACCGCGGAGAATATTTTCGCAAAGGAAAAAGTTACTTGAAATGACCTCAGGGATCAGCCCTTTAAGAAAAGTACTATATTTTTGGGACACCCTGTATAAAAACTAAACCGTCTTTTTCTAAATCGACGCATATATTTTTTAAGGCTTTAGTTGAGATAGAGTTCATCAATCTTCGTATCGACCAATGGATTGCAAAATATATTGTATAATTTGAAAAATACAGTAGACATATTCCGTATGACGCCTACGTTTGCTTACGAGTAGACTGTATACTTAGAATATTCATATTAATATATAAGATTGCTTGCTTATACGCGATCTACCTCGGATTAGATGCTTATACGCGATCTACCTGGTTAATCTTTTGAAATCTCTTATGCAAGACATTACCAGTCAAAAACGCTTACAATTGCTCGGCCTTCGTATAACATTTGAACTAGTAATGATCTCCTAAGATTGAAATTTGAATTTTTGGCATTTTCTCGTGAAAATCTCCGGGATTATATTTTAAAAAGCTAAAAATTTCCGAGTTGCCAAGGTAAAATTTAACCTGTAAGGTAAAGGCACCAGTAGTTGACCATTTTATAGAAAAACATAAAAAATAAGGTTTGAAATGTTCTTATTGTTTTGAAATTTCATCAAAAGTGCACTTATAAGTGCGCTTATAAAAACCTTATTTTTTATGTTTTTCTATAAAATGGTCAACTACTGGTACATGGTCAACTACTGGTGCCTTTACCTTACTTGTGCCACATTTTACACTCGTAATGTCGAAAGCCATTTAATTAATATTCATTAATTAATATTCATTACAAATGTGACGATCAATGTGACGAGTAAGCATAATGTAACATATTTTCTTACATGTATCAGAAACAGTTTGAAATCCGAGGAATGCACCTTTACTTTGCAACAATGGAAAGACGTATGCAAACTCAATTTACATTAATTGTGTGCAAACATTGACAACAGATATGACACTCGTTAAAATTGTTTTGTTTCTTTACTTTCGTCGGCGAGTGTACCTACATAAAAGGAGTACAGGCTCGCAGTCGAATAGCGTAAATTATGGATATCGAGGAAAATTTCGAATGTGCGATTTAATGAGCGCCGGTTTACGACCACGCGATAATACTCGTAACAATTACGAGAACCAACGTCGAGCTAAGAATTGCAACGTGTAAAATTTGCAGTACATACATCCTCCCTTAGATGTGCGTATGTACACTCTCGCGCATAAGTTACCGGCAGCATCGGGCGAAAAACATTCCATTCGAATGGCACATACATTATCAAGTTGTAATTTTTTTTTTTTTTTCGAATGCCGAATGTATTTAGATATTGTGTTCGACTGTTATGTCATTACAAAATATTTCTATTAAATACATAAATCACAGTAGACGAATTAATCATGTTGTGGAATGTGAAATACTTCTGTAATTTTTAATTTACGATTATTGAGATTTTACAGATGCATCTGTCAGGAATTATTCAACAAATTCATTTCTTTAGACATATATATATCATTTAAAAAATGGCTAACAATTTGGATAGATATATTTTTGTTATTTTTATAAAGTATTAACAAATTGCCACTCTCAATGCTCCGTAAACCTAGTGTTAAGAGCTCATCGATATCTACATATTTGCTTTTACAGCAATACTGAACCCAAAATTCAAAGTTCGATGGTTGTCATATTTTATTTCAATTGCACAACGCGTTATGATATACAGAATGGAACTATGTAGGCTGCAAACGACATCGTGCTAAATTTAATATATTTAATAAATTTGATACTGTAAATACAAGTATTTATATTTTCATTAAACTAAAAATATGAAATACTACCCTAGTAGCACAAAATATTGTATACACATTCATATAATATTAAAAAGAGATTCAATCTTTTTTTAATATTCAAATATACATACAATATTTATTTTATATTACGTAACAAATATTTCTTTTTAAATATTCAGGAAATATCTATGTCATGTTACGAGAAAAATATTTTTTCTCGTCGGATCCACAGCACACAATTATTCACTCACGAGAATAGGTCCGAATAATTGAACAACAATCACTAAACAACACACACAACACACTTAACGAAATCGTGACAGCAGACGAGAAGATCACGAATAAAACCACGAACAAAAAAATAATACTGCGATTTTAACCGCTTCGGACCCAAGGACGTTTGAAACGAAAGCAAGGAATTCCGGGAAATAGGGTCGGCGCCCCGCCATAATTTGTTTACCTTGGTTTTGTATCTAGTGTTTATAGACCCTCAGCGTCTAATCTGCCTAGGATAACCTGACCGTACCCCCTCCATGGAAGGGATCATTGTTAAAATCGCAGTATCATTTTGTTCGTGGTCGGAGTGACATCTTCTCGTTCGTTGTCACGATTTTATAAACTGTGTTGTGCGTGTGTGTCGTGTGTGTCTATTCCCCTGAGTCAATAATTGTGTGCTGTGGATCCGACGGAGGAAGAAGATTCAGAAGTAAGTACACTTTACGTTAGTATTTTATAATGTAGGATTAGTATTCGTATCTGGAACATTGGATACAAGGTTTTCTATCATATTTTGCAACATATATTGACGATCATTAATGATTTGGTATATAGTATAATTTAATGCGGTTCAAATAAGATACTACTTTAAATCGAATATTTTTATTTTCATAACCAGATAGATAAAATGAAATATTTTTATTTTGTATTTCAAATATTTCCTTACAATGAAAATAAGTTGAGCAAGTAGTTAATATTATACCCTAGTAGCACAAAAATATTAGATAGATATTTTTCTCAAATATTGGAAAAATATTTTTTAAGCCACATTTTTTCATATGAGAAAAATATTGGATCTGAATATTGTATACATGTACAAGAAATGCACAGAAAGTAATACATATTCATAGTTTCTAATTTTTGTTATATTTTCTTAAATTTGAAAATTTTATTGAATGTTTTTTAAATATTGAATTTATATTTTTCAAATATTGAATTCACATTTTTTAAATATTTACTTTATATTTTTTAAATATCTAGTTTATATCCTCTGAATATTTAGCTTATATTTTTTAAAAATTCAATTTATATTTCTTGTACATGTATACAATATTCAGATCCAATATTTTTCTCATATGAAAAAATGTGGCTTAAGAAATATTTTTCCAATATTTGAAAAAAATATCTATCTAATATTTTTGTGCTACTAGGGTATTGTATTCGATATTCGATGAGCTTTCAAATACAATTTACTGAGGTATTTTACATTCCGTAATATGATTACGTACCCTCAGTAAATTGTATTTGAAATACGAAACGAGAGTTTCATAAAAATTAAAACTTGGAAGAATCGTTTGTTTCGCTTGCAATAGGGCGAGTTTCACCGATACTCTCGACCCCTAATTGGCTCGATCGTCGATCGTGTTTACCGCTTGACTGGTCCCAAGGGGAGGGGATAAAATGTTGACAGTTATGGTAGAGACCTTTGCGACAGTCACGAAGATCAATGCTGTATACGGTATTTTACGTGTACAGTAGCATACTGCATTTTCACCGCGAGTTGTTACAAGTTCTGAAACTCGTGGCGTGGGGGGGGGGGATTGTGGTAGCTACGTTAGTTTCTAAAATAGTTTTGAAAGGGTATTCTTGTACATTCAGAGTTTCAACTTCACAGAAAACTCAAAATAATCTAAAAACATTAGAGTATAAACATACAATGTAACTTATCGTAGTTTGTAGTTTCATTAGTACGAGATATCTCATAATAAATAAGAATAACTCTACTGGTGATAATGGCACACAAAAATAAGAAAAAAGATTCATGTAAACAGATGTCTGACGTGACCTCGATTTCAAATTACGTACAGCGGTTTCCGCCTTCCAGTAATTCTTTTGATAAACTGAACTATACATTGAACTTTTCGTAAGTAACGTTTGATATCTCATGCATGACCTTGCTGGTCATCATGTAAACGCTATGCCGCAGTAATTCTGAAGCAGTTGACTACATTTTGTTGTTGTCTGTATACAATTCCTGTGAAGACGGACGGGTAAATGATGCAACAGGAAAGTTACTGTAATATTAACTCAACACTTTTTTCCTCCTATTTTGTTACCAAATCCTCCACATTTGTAAAATAAAAATTTTTCTAGATCATTTTAAAAATCGTGTAAAAACAGAATTAGGTGTACTATTTTACTTGAATAATTACATTCACAATTTAGAATAAACTATCATTTCGTGAAATAATGTTTCACATCTAACAACGCGACGAAGTTATGATCGCATTATTGTACTCGTAGATCGAATCGTGTGTCAATGTTCGATGATCGCATTAAATTAATTTACGTGGTCTGTTATGCATCAAACTCGGTCCATTATTCCGATTTCCATGTAGCAGCAATACGGTTATTTAGTGATCACTGTATCGTTTCGTAATTACAGTAATGGCTGAGAGAACACCAGCGATCTGAATGTTTGATGAGCGTAAAACGTTATTGAAAAATTAGTGCATTGTTTTACTGTGTTTTTATTGTGTATGCATCTTGTAATTATCCACAGTTACATACACAGTGTTGTAGTAATTATTGACGGTCGCGATGCATTCAGAACCGAATACAGTAGAGGCTCGTTTAACCTAACGAGAAACGAGAACACCTGAGAGTTCGTATAATAGTACCTTAATTCAATCTGCATTGATTTGCATTGACAATAAACAGTGTTTCGTATGGACCGCCTTAAATTGAGCTACCTATTTAAAGGGTAAAGGGTTGATTTGCAATAGGCCGTTCGATACCTTATCCAAAGAAAATACTTTGTGCCAATTTTTAATCCTATATGTTGACATGGGAGGTAGCAGTGGGGTGACAAAGAAAATCAGATTTTCTCGTAATTTCCCTTATCCTTTTCAATTGAAAATTCTGAAAAAAATCAGGAATATTTAAGCTACTAGAATGAATATCTATGAATTTTTTCAGAATTTTCAGCTTCGAAACCATATTTAAAAAAATAAACAAAATTTTTTTAAAAGGCCGATTTCTTGTAGAAGTTTATATTTTCACAGTTTTAGCATCTTGTTATGGTTGTTAACACATAATTTTTTCAGATTTTTCAAGGTGGAGGCAGATCGTTAAAAAAATTAAAAGCCGGTAATTTCCGAGCGCCCTGTGGCGAAAATCGATATAACCTCTACAGTTAACCCGAGAATCAAATTTTGCCAGAATTAATATTCAATTTTGGAAAACGTCTAATTTTTAATTGACTGTGCCGCTGAAGAAAATTTTCTTTGAATATTCATAAGAACTCAAGGAATTAAGATATCAATAAAATCGTATGCTATTTTAACGCTGGAACTATAGAGTTCGTAAAAATGACTGATCAATTTCTTCTTTTACAATTCGTAGAGTTATAGAAGTATTTTTTGGTATAGTATCTCATTGAAGTGTACAATATGATTAAGTGATTGAATAAATTCGATCCTGTTGTTATTATATAGGAATGTACATTAGTTTCGTTTTCGTTTCTCGTTAATTCTAGTGTTAAAGATCAATTTTAATTTTGTTAGCACGTTTTCAACTTTTAATATACTTTACTTTTCTTCGCAATTGCAACCAATAGCCAGAAAATAAAATTAGCTAGCATAAATAAAGACTTGTTATAAAGACTTGTAACATGTCCAAAATGCTTAAGCCGTTTGGTTCGATTCCAGAAAAGATATGTATTCGTTTTTAAGGGCCGTACGAATACTTTTTCCACCGACTGTAAGCTGTCGGTTCTTTCGAAAATAATTCGAGTCGTGTAATGTCCACCTGACCAGCGTCGATGACCAAGAACGCGTGTTCATGGAAATCCTGCGACACCCGGCGAAGAACAATAAACAGTGTACATATACTTTTATACCGCTATACGCTTGCGAGGCGAGCGTAAACATATACATATATGTATGTACCTCGTGTGTCGTGAATTCTCGGGGAAAATCTTCCCCGCAAGACCGTTACTTTAAAACGGTAACGCCGGGATGTATCGCGTGTATCTGAAAGCAGATATAAATGGATTAACTGACTCACGGTGAGTCATCGCCACTGATTTTTCGGGGAATTTAGGGAGCGGACAGCGTGGCGGCGCACAGTGGGCAAAAACGGCCTTTTTCGATTCAAAATCAAAGAACTTTCGATGGGCATGAGATAGAACGATGAAATTTTTTTTAAATGAAAGCTGAAACTTTGTAGAATACGGGAAAAATAGGGAGATTACGGTACGAACGTTTTTTAACCTTGAGAAAATTCGTTAAAGTTGCACAATTTCAAGAAAATTTTGTTTTTGCCGCTAATACGCGCGGAAAATTTTTTTTTAACATGCTATATATCGTTTCCCATAGATTTTTTCACGCTGATTTCAAATCTGTTTTCAGAATTTGTCTACGACCTCTGGTTTTTGAAAAAAATAGATTTTTGTGACACAAATTAATGAAATTTTTTCGTTAAAATTACTTGATAACACACTGGTTTGAAAGTATATCGTATTCTCATATATAAAACACAATAAAAATAATAATAATGAAGTATTTTAACGTTTTGAGTTACTTACGAAACATGAAGCACTTCGCATCTCGTCATCACTTGACGTATCGCTGTCATTACTACTGGCACTTTCTTGAAATTGTGCAACTTTAACGAATTTTCTCAAGGTTAACAAAACGTTCGTACCGTAATCTCTCTATTTTTCCCATATTCTACAAAGTTTCAGCTTTCATTAAAAAAAAATTTCATCGCTCTACCTCATTCCTATCGAAAGTTCTTTGATTTTGAATCGAAAAAGGTTGTTTTTGCCCACTGCGCGGCGTGGCGGGAAACGCCTAACGAGATTTCGGTTCCCCCGTGTCTCTTCCGGTTTGAAAGACGAACATTTTTCGGCCCCGAGGAATGCGCTCTGTGTCTACCTGTCCTTTAATGGTCGAAGAAAGTAACTTCGGTGCAGGTAGAAAAGGATCTTTACGGTTGAATGTGGTCAGATTTTCCGACACGATTTCGCGCGTCACGAACTTTGCAACGGAGTTTAATGTTTATCTAATCTAAAAAAACGTAGCGTTGCGTCACAGGTGTGTTGTTCATCTCTGCAGGAAAACATGTTGCGCATCCATCTAATCGCTACAATATTTTACACGTTGTCGCATCTTTTGCCGATGCTTGCTAATAGTTTTTTAATAGTTGACAGATTTCCACGTAATTAGGAAACGACGTTGGATAACCGTAGATAAAGACACTCTGTTTCTCCTTCAAATCTTTTCATTCCATTAATACAGTTTTGTCAGTTTGTTATCTCAGGCTTGATTTTTGTTCAAATATGTTTATTTTCAATTCTTTGGTAAACACAATAATTACTAGTCTGATGATATTATACAATGTAGATATACATTTATAAAAAATCCATTAACGCTTTAAAATAAAATTTCAGTTTGTACAAATTTGTGGTATAGTTACCCTTACTACCTTTTTTGCACGAAAAGTGCGAATCGACGCGTAATCCACCTCCAATAATCATAATTAGCGCTGGAACTACCGAGTACTAAATGCAACTGGCATACATTGCCTTACATAATAACAACAAAATTGCATTTCTTTAGATTTCGTGTCAGTTTTGTTTAAATATCTACTTGAATAGACAAGTTTATTAAAAAAAATTTCTCACGGAAACACGTTTATAATTTTTCAATATTTCTAAAAGAAAAAATTAAGAGCAAGTCATTTTGACTCATCCGGTGGTTCCAGTTTTAGAGACATTGCAAATGCATCTCGGAACTATTTAGCTTTCCCAACTTTTGATAACCTCCGGCCATCGCGAATTTGCTGTGTGTACCATAATCGTAACGAATTCTACCTGAACCATCAGCACAGGTATCAATATGCGGTGCAAGATTTTGCTCAGCCAGCAATGTTCCACGTTGTCCGTGAGCTTCATTGCGATAAAATTATCATTCCGAACCGAACCGAACCGAACCACCTTTCGTTTCGTTTCGTTTCGTCGGTGGACGGTAATTTTTCCTTCCGCCCGTAATTCTCGTTTCCCGAGGGCACGCTGCGTTTTCATCGAAAGCTCTGCAGCATCGGGATCGGTGCAACTGAGGTTCACCTGAATGGTTCGCTTATCCCCGATATCCAGGAAACCGCTGAGTAGTTAGAGGCTCGAGCTGAATGTGTACTCACCGATATCAATCAGTTCTATACCCATGATTGATTTCATTGCATTCGATTAGAGTCCAAAGAAACAAATGGTTCGTTCGTTTATTGTGGATCGATGTCCCGTACCATTCAGCTATAATACATCTACGTCTTGTTCGGTCATGTGTAAACAGAAAACTAAAAATTCTTTCAACTGTGCTTGGCAAACCAGTACACTACATTCCATTTTTATACGATAGATACGTTCTGGAAGAGTATGTGTAAATCAAGGTCGTGCAGAACGATAGTGTGTCCCATGCCGTTTGGTATAACCCTAGTAGCACAAAATATTGTATACACATTCATATAATATTAAAAAGAGATTCAATCTTTTTTTAATATTCGAATACACATACAATATTTATTTTATATTAAGTAAAAAATATTTCTTTTTAAATATTCAGGAAATATGTATTTCATGTTACGAGAAAAATATTTTTTCTAAATATTAAATAAATCTTTATTTCATATTAGAAGTAGAATATTTTTTCTTAATATACAAATAATATTTATTTAATATCATGAAAAAAACATTTTTTTCTCATTATAAAAGAAATATTTATTTAATATTAGAAATAGAATATTTTTTCCTAATATGCAGATAATATTTATTTAATATCATGAAAAAAATATTTTTTCTCATTATACAGTGAATCTTTATGTAATATTAGAAATAGAATATTTTTCTTAAGTATGCAGGAAATATTTTATGTTTATCATGGAAAAATAATTGTTCCAGAATATAATGCGAAGTAAAATATTTTTTAAATATCTATTTTATATTCTCTGAATATGTAGCTTATATGTTCTAAACATTCAATTTATATTTCTTGAACATGTATACAATATTAGATCTAATATTTATCTAATATGAAAAAGTGTGGCTCAAAAAATATTTTTCCAATATTCGAAAATATATCTATCTAATATTTTTGTGCTACTAGGGAACTTACTCTCTGCGTGCCTCACAAGAAGTCTCATGGCAGGAACACGGCTGTAAGCCGTCCGATTAGGTCGTTTCACACTAACTTTTGGTTCTAACCGAATTATTGGCTAAAGTGTGTGACGTCAAAGCCTAACCATTGAGTGCCAGCGACCCCTCTTGCCTCTGTGCCGTCTCGAGGGACTTTTTCTGAGGCAGGGATAGTACGTGACAGGGCAAAGATGTAAAGGGACTTCTATCATCATTTTCTGCATAGAATGTCACTGTGACAAAAGAAAATACGTTATTTTTATTTTCCCAAGGTTATTTCAAGGTCACCTCTTGTTTCTTTTCTAACACGTTGACCGTCATGTTACCCAGATGTGGCTGACGGAATTATTTGTCCAGGTTTTAAAATGCATTTTTACGTTAATATATTTATTGTACCAAATTTGATTGGGATCTGTAAATTGCAAGAAAGTTGGAGGACTACTCAATGTCACACATATAATTATTTTCAATTTTTATTTCATTAAATAACTTACTTTGGTCTCATCGAATTTTTGATGTTTCTAGTTTGGCAGTCAAAGTATTAATGGAATCCCGTATTTTTATTTTGATATTATGAAAACTCTGCATTCGGCGCGGATCAAGGAATAGTGTCTCCCGAACGATACACGACACTGTTAGGATCCATGTTGTGACATATATCGAGAATTCACTGTATTAGGCCATATCAGGCATACATTGACATAAGCTTTTTTATTGGGATGCTCCGTACGCGTCTGCAAACTTCAATCCACATATTCTGGCACATCAAACAATTGTATGGTGAATATTTTGTACAAACGTGTGCTCTAGACGCGTCCATTTGCTCCTAAATGCAGTGACTGTTGAATGTGTAAGTTAAATATTAGAATCTTGATCGGCAAATCATCTCAGTAGGACGCTCGTGGCGCCATCTATGGTCAGAGTTGTATCTAGTGTATGCATGTATGAACGTATTCACTTCTGTTTGAAACAATGTGGCGAAGTAGAGCGTGTGGAATAGAGCGTGTGGTTTAAGGATACAAGTATATATATAATTCTCAGTTTTTGTTACTAGTTTAAAAGTATATCAAATAGAATATAAAAGTATATTGAAGTCATTTTACGACCCAGACTAAGTACAAAAATCCTAACCTCCAACAGTGACCATCACTTTCGTTGCATCCTGTACAAAACTCGATCCCGCCGCTACTCTATAGCCTGGGTGAATGCGCGCGGCACGTGAAACCTGTGCGGGAATATAAATCGTAACGAGCACCTTTCATGCCTGAACGACCATAATGCACTAAATGATACGCTCGGGAGGTCTTTATCCTCAAGGTCGATTTTACCGACATTATTCGCCTTTTATGAAAGGACAAGAAAAAGCCTCTCCTCGATCGCGCTGTGTAACAGGTTCTCTCCGTGGCTGCGAGCTATGTGTATCGATGTGTAGCGTCTGTCTGTGTACGTTCCGTTCCGTTCCGTTCCGTTCCGTTCCGTTCCGTTCCGTCCGGTCTCGTGGCTGGATCGAACGACGCGACGGGTCTCCTCGATCGGTCGCATCGTTCTGCGTTGAAAGGAAAATTAAGTGTTTGATATATTGCTCCAGGCTGTAGATTACTTTGCCGTGCAATTGAACTCTTCCCAACGCGAACATCTCTTCTCTTTGGTGGGCGTTCGTCGTCGCAGTTTCTAGGTCTTCCACGGTTCAATCGTATTATATGACCGTCCGATTTTATGGTTGGTCGTTGCTACTGAAATAGCCTCCTTCTTCTCTCTTGTGTGATCGAGTTGTGGAAACGTGTGCAACTTCTTCAATGTCTCGTGCGGTAATCGGCACGATTCGGATATAATTGCGCTAGTCTTCTTTAGAGGAATGTTTATGTCTTTAGCAATCTGGCCATTTCTTTCTACCTCGGAGAAAGCAGAGAATTCTGAACGGGAAAAGTATCTTGAACAATTTATTCATAAGTATTTTTTAAATATACGAACTTGGACACTCTTAACACTAGATTGCCTAAGCAAGTCATTTTGACTGCTTTTGAATTTCATTTTTTTTATTGCTAATACTTATTAATAACTTGTTATATGACTGTAAGTGATATAAAATATATTAAAAATTACTGAGGAACTTTCTTTGCGCATTAGTTATTTTTTCACAATGCAGTCATTTTGACTGCTTTCAGGCAATATAGGTATATACTAAGCTCCCGTCTTTCTAGTGTTAAAAAGACAACTCTTTCTTACGACTTTCTTGTACTTGAATTTTTTCAAATTGTTGGAAGGATTAGAGTTTATCAGCTGACGCGAGCAAAATTTCTTGAAACAATTGCAATTGGTCAGAATCGTAGAGGAAATGTAAGGAAACATAAAACGCGGACGCGTGATAAAGATTAAAACAAAAGATCTACTAAATATGAAATATGAGATATGTTTCTTTTAGGATGAAATAAGATTTTATTCTTTTGTGACCAATATTTGACACATCAAAATAGAGAAACAAGGTTGAGCCACATATTTTTATTATTGTAGGATCCGGTTCACGGAGTTAGAGTTACACTCAATTGACGAAATCTCTTGATCAAACATGAGTTGAATGTAACTCACGTGGCGTTCAACGTGCTGGAGTAAATGTAGGCATCCAAAAAGTATTAACTTTCCTTCCTCTTTTGTAAAATTATTCAGGACGAGAAAGTCCCAATCGTTGTATCCGCGAAGAAAATTATACAGCAAGGAGTTAAAAAACGTTGATGACGGCGAAAATCACGTTGATGACGAAAATAAAAACTGATTTTTTCGACGTTTTTTCATAATTCTTTTTTTTATGTCTAATTATATCAATGGTATGTTTGTAGATTTCTTTTAGATGCAATACCTAAATATTAAAAAAATAATTTTAAGGTCAGGTTAGCTTAGTTCTTCCCGGAAAAAACGTCGAAAAAATCAGTTTTTATTTTTTTTAACAACGGCGCACCAAACCAAAAAATCTGAAAAAATTCATGAACAATACTTATGACAATATACCCCTACTGTAAAAATATAAATGTTGTCACTCTAGAACTTCCATGTGAAATCTGCATTTTTTCGATTTTTTTGAGGTTTTTGATTTTTTACAAGCAGGATTTTCACTTTAAAAATCTGAAACCAATTGCAAAGTATGTATTAGGGTTCTTGACATGTGCCAGATTTTTCTCAGTCGCATCTTTTTTCGAGAAGCTTAAATCTTCCGTTTTCTGACTGTGAGACTCCCAAGGGGTCTCGTCTCTAATTGACGTACGGGTGCTGCGACACCTGGCGCTTTCCCTACCTGACTGCATTCTCCGAAGACTTCTAAACGTTTACCTCAAGGCCATTCGACTTCCTACTTCGAGAATGTTACGCAACCTTGAATTATTCATTCGGGAGGCCCTAGCGTGCGATAACACTTTCATTGTTCGTCCCCGCTGGCCCTGCGTGTTAGAATAACTTCGGCTTTCGATTAACATAAATCGGCCGTAATATTCCCATTACACTGTACAAGTAGGCTATTTACCGCGTTTTATCGCGTTTACATTATACTTTTGCGAACCTGTCGACAGAAGGTGATACTGATATCGACGCGCGGCATGAATAGAACGTTTGGAAACTGATCTTCTCCCGATAACAGGAAAAAGTATTCCAGAAGTATGCCCGCTACAGTTGAATTATTCTTGCTGTTCTAACAGTACACTCGACGTCTGGAAGCGGCGAGAATCGTATGCGATATTTTCTTGAAATTCCATCGGTATGTTTCACACGCTAAAAATGTCGACACAATTGCATTGCGTCAAAAAGAAATTCAGAGTACAGCCTTTTCTCGATATATTTGTCCATAACACGGGTCTACCCAGGGAAATACAGTGACTCGCAATAATATTCGTCCTTTTTTAAAAATCGTATAACTTTGTTAATATTGAACCATGCGACTTGGATTTTTTATTAAAAGTTAGCACAATCGATTTGCCATATGTAAGTTGTATCTTGCAACCTTTTAATGTGTACTTACATTGAAAATTTAGAAAGTACGATTTGTAGATCTGTACGAATTATACATATTCTGAGAATTTCATCAAAATCGGTCAACGTTGCAATGAGCTGCAGATGTTCCAAAATGATCACTTAAGTTTTCATCGTTAAACGTTTGTAGGTCAGTGCAACGTTGATCGATTTAAATGAAATATTTAGGATATGTATAATTGGTACAGATGTACAAAACGTACTTTTTAAATTTTTAATATAAGCCCGCATAAAAAAGTTGCAAAATACAACTTATATTATTTTCTAATTATTTTTAATTGCAATTTTAATGAAACATTTTTCTCACGTTATGTGGTGATACAATTGTGCTAACTTTAAAAAAAAAATCCAAGTCGCATGGTTCAATATTAATAAAGTTATACGATTTTTAAAAGCGTCCGAATATTATTGCGAGTCACTATATCGTCCAGGAGAAACTATTTCTTTGATGCACTGCCAAACGTAGAAAAGGACAGCGAAGTTCGAGTGGCTCCGGTCACCGAGGAGTGTAAACATAATACGGGTCCGGTGTATCGGTGTGAACCGCTACGATTCCAATATCAAAACTTCTTCATTTTTCACTATTTTTTATGGAACCCTCACCAACATATTCGTGGCATTTTTCTAATGAAAATGATACCAAATACGACATGATTCCGATGATATTTACTTCTGTAAATAGTTGTGTCGGCAGTGTATCAAAGAATAGTATCTTCTAGCCGATATATGTCCCTGGGTAGACCCGTGTTGTGCATAATAATAATCAATAATCACAAGTTTTGTATAAATCATTCTTTATTACTAGGAATACAGAAGAATAACAAAAATTCAACATTATAATTATTTTTATCATCGTTAGAAGTAACTTGAGAATTTTTTTCTTAATAATTAATGTCATATTTATTTTTACTTCACTTGCGTGCTTTTCCGTTCGACGGATTGCGAAGAACTGAGTGTTAAGACGTAGACCAATAGTTTGTAAACATACCAGAGTGCTAGATGCAAACATAATACTAGAACATCCCACGTAAACATACTACTAGAACATCCCACGTAAACATTTCTTGTAGGGACCGGTGCAAAACCGAGTCAATCTATTTTTGTCGTCATGGCTAATCGAGGAGACATTAATTATTGAAAAAAATTGCTCAAGTTACTTCCAACTATGAAAAAAAACAATTATAATGTTGATTTTTTGTTATTCTTCTATATTCCTGGCAATAAATAATGATTTATACAAAACTTGTGGTTATTGGATCAGTTTATCGTCTTTACGAATGCACGCATAAATTAAAAAGATCTTCTATACAAGAGAAACCTAAAATCTGTTTAAATATTTTTATACGGTGTATCTTGCATTGACGGAGTTGCAAATTGCAATCTTTTCTGAAAATGAAGTATATTGACAAAGTTAAATATATAACGAATTGACCTTTTCCTGAATTTCATTAATTATACTTTCATTGCTTTGTAATACTTACGCTGCTAGATATTAAGAAATGCTAGATCTGTATTCGTTTAGAATAATTTACATCTCTTTATGAACATATGTATGTATGTATGTCTGCGTGGTTGCGTGCAAACACCGAAACACGCATTCGATTCTTGTTTCTCGCAGTTCTCCGACTTTACGATCGTGCTTCCTGCTGCATGACTGATTATCGAAACTCTTACTTATTTCAAGGACGAAGATTCCTACTGAGTAACATGCATTTCTTGTCGAACAACACGGTTTTTTACAATCTACTCACCTTGTCCACCGGTTACGCTCACGTAGTAGGACTTATCTGTGCAAGTAAAAATTTTTGCTGCATTAACTCGCGGATTCCGTCTGTCTTTATCATCGTTTCTGACATGAACCACTTTATTACGTAACGAAGAAACTAACAAAATAGTTGCTAAATAACTATTAGTAAACTCTTCATAACTTTTAAACCGTGTGGAATAACAAAGAATAGTTCAAGAAATTAATGTACCATCCTACAACATTTAGTTATTTACATCTTAGAAAAATCTGACATATGTACATCATATAGTCAACTCTTTTGTCTCACTTGCTAAAATTAATGGAGCCCCCTTAAATTACACGCTTTCTATACAAGTTCTATTATTTTTGCATTTATGAGATATGAAATGATTAACTCTCGCAAATAACAACAACGATACAATATGTGACTACAATACAATCGGTTAAACATTAAGCAACAAGATGAGCGTTCCATCATATCCATTACGTTAATTACCATAAATTTATTTGATTGATCAACAGTAGATTTACAGAGAGCACTAAAAGTGACTGTTTTACATTACTTTATGAAAATAAAAAGAGTGGGCTCAATTTCACCTTGGCAACCCAAAAGAAAATGCCAAAAAACACACATAACTTTTGAACCAGCGAACTTCTAAAATTAAAACTTGGATTTTTCGCATCTTCTCGTCAAAATATACAGGATTATATATATATATATATATATATAAAAAGTTAAACATTTCTGCGTTGTCAAGGTGAAGTTTAACCCAAGAATGTGTCTATCTAAATTGTTAGTCATTTTTCTCACCCAAAGAAAAGTTTGTTTAATAATTCTTCATAGTTACAGTCTATAACTACAGTCTATAGATACAATCATAGTTTAGAAGAGTAAACACCATATATTATCTCGTGCGGTCGAATTGAGGTAGGTAGGACAGACTACATACAGTGACTCGCAATAATATTCGGACGCTTTTAAAAATCGTATAACTTTGTTAATATTGAACCATGCGACTTGGATTTTTTTTTAAAGTTAGCACAATTGGATCACCACATAACGTGAGAAAAATGTTTCATTAAAATTGCAATTCCTCGAAATCACAGAGAAAATAATAAAAGTTGTATTTTGCAACTTTTTTATGCGGGCTTATATTAAAAATTTAAAAAGTACGTTTTGTACATCTGTATCAATTATACATATTCTAAATATTTCATCTAAATCGATCAACGTTGCACTGACCTACAAACGTTTAACGATGAAAACTTAAGTGATCATTTTGGAACATCTGCAGCTCATTGCAACGTTGACCGATTTTGATGAAATTCGCAGCATATGTATAATTCGTACAGATCTACAAATCCTACTTTCTACATTTTCAATGTAAGTACACATGAAAAGGTTGCAAGATACAACTTTTAGTATTTTCTCAGCAATTTCGACCAATTGCAATTTTTCTAAAAAAATTCCTTTCATTTTATATGGCAAATCGATTGTGCTAACTTTTAATAAAAAATCCAAGTCGCGTGGTTCAATATTAACAAAGTTATACGATTTTTAAAAGCGTCCGAATATTATTGCGAGTCACTGTACATTTCTTGGAAAAATGAAAAATAAAACGAGAAATAAATACTGAAAAATTCCTTGTACACTTACTTTGAGAAAAGTCGTAAAGATAAATAGCGATGTGACAATGTTGTGTGTACGTACGAGATTGTGCGCAAAAGTTTGAAAAGGTCAATTTGACCGGTGGTGTAGTTTTAGTGTTAAAGGTACTTTGACGTGTCTCGTAATTATTAAATGTCTTTTAAATATCTTTTAAATAACACAGGCACATAAGACGCATTGTCAGTTCTCTTTTCCTCTGTACTCGCGTCGGTTTCTTCTACGCGTCTTTTACCTTTCTTTTCAGCATTCTGGTGAAAGGTGGACCCGATTCGTTAAGCCAATACAAAATCCCGTTGAAATTCCGATAAGTTGAGGCAGGCCAGAACTCACAATGTAAATACCTTCGCGAGGGCAAGATTCTCCGAGAACTTTTTTTCCTTCTTCCTCCTCTTCTTGTTCTTCTTATTTTCACAGAACTCGTAATCGGCCTGGCCTGTTCCCCCCCCCCCCCTTTTTTTCTTTTTTTTTTTCTTTTGTAATGCCGCAACGACGAGAGCTATCACTCTCGCCGACTCGATGCGAGATTCAGTTTCACTGCTCGATCTCGTCTCGGAAAGTATCGGACTCCATTCACGGAATGCAATACGCGTGCAATCGAATCTCTTGCACAGTGATCTCTAATTGTTTTCTTGGATTACGTTATTTACACATCAGAGCTGCCACGCGAATTAAAATTACCCATTCCATATGTTTATCTTGTGATTACTGTAATCATATTTATTTCACACCGTTATTTTCAATACTCTTATTTGAAAATATGAATAAGTTTGATTTATTTGAGGTGATGGCAACCTCGAATAGTATATTATTTCGACATTTCTTTATTTCAAGTTTATCTGAAAAAATAATACTCGAAATGATATTAAATTAATAATATTCAATAATAGTAAATAATTAACTGGACTCGAACCGGATCACCAAGTCTGCTGGCATAATTTTTAAGAACAATTTCACAATTATCCGAAATAATCGTTTCAAATAATTCTTGAATAAAGTAACATGTTATTAGAAATAATTACATGTATATTAGCATTTCCTGTAATGTCTCATTTAATATTGACGCGAATATTTACGTTAAATTATAATACAAGTCTAGAATCTTTTAGTACATCTTGATTAAAATTCATATTAAATACACAAATGGTACGATATGCTAATAGAATGAATTCAATGAATAATGTAATCGTGTTATCCGATGTACAATGTGTTCCATTCGTGATGATGTTTACAGATAAAACGATAGAGTTAACGAAGCAATAATAGGTACGCTGTAATAATGTGATTATTAGAGCACAGCTATTATCCATGTTATTTTGGTATCCGCTTTTTTAGGTTATGTTACCAGACATCTAATCTAGTAAAGACGGCATCTACACTTACATAATTATGTGTACAACAAAATGCTCTTCCAAATGAATGGTATACGGTAGTAAAAAATGAAAGTGTAAGTCTTATCGTTAGAACTATATTGTGAAGAATACAAGGGAATACAACCTACAAAAATTGCAAATGAATCTTATTCCGTATTTAAAAAAGAAAGTAAACAATAATATTATTCAGCAAATTACAATGGCTCCAATTTCTTTTTACTTTTGAACGTGTTTCGATGAAATCCTCAACTTATTACAAGTGTGTACAACTATATTGTTGTAACGTCTTTTGCTTGCTTGCAATAGAAGCACACTGATAAAAATATTGATTACACTTACAATACATAATTCTTTATTTTTTCCTATCACGTCTCTAACCCCCTGTTATCGTACACGTTCGTACATAAATCAAATTATCAACGTTTGGTATAACGCCGGGGGACATCTGATAACCCTACGGTGTATTAAGTTGCGATTACAACGATAAAGAAACAATTATCAAAAAGCTCACTATTTATTCCTAGAGTACAGCTACCACGAATAAATCACAAACAGCAGTTATATATATATATATATATATATATATATATATATATATATTTTTTTTTTTTTTTTTCGTATCGTAAATCAGATAAAGAATTATAAATATGCATACTGTAAACTTACACACTTTTTATTCGAAACCAAAAAATTAATTAATATACATAATGGAATAATTATTTACCCCTTATCACATGCATTGTTTCTGTCTATAGTTATTTTTAATATACTTATTTTTATTATTATTAGTACTGTCAATGACTATTCATTTTTTAACAAGTATGTTCCTGATTTAATTGATCTAATAAATAGGTAGTTAACAAACTCAATTTTTTAGTAAGCTATTTTCCTAGTGTAGCCACCGAAAAGTTATGAGATGGTTAAAAATTGTCTAAGACAAAATTACGTAGAATATCATAAACTAATTTTTTAATTTTTATCGGGCAATAGTTGTTAAATATTTGTACAGCGAATCTAAAAATTATTGAATCTTAATCTTAATTATATTTGAACTGAGATAATTTCGTTAAAATGAATAGTACGACAATAAATTTGATCTCATTTTAAAGCTTAAGCCTTCTACTTGCACAAAAAGTATCATTCATTTTTACTAAGTTAGGTTTGCACAGTGCAATAGGTGAAAACCCTACAGTATTTCGAATGCTCGAAAATCCTATCAATCGAGGCATTTCTAAAAACATTTAAAAAATCTCTTCGTAAATGAATCGGCAATACATTTGAAGATTGAAGCCTCTACCATTGTGACGACGTAAAAAAACTTCGTACATGATTTTTTGTGGCCGTTTTACTAACCTCTAAGTGGAAGATATACTGCCTCCACAGAAATATAAGATACGCATAAAACAGAGAAAAAAGTCGTAACAATTTTTAAGAGGTCGTTGCAAGGGCATGGGGGAGTCACGATAAAAATTTTTCAATTTTTTTGCAGAGGTTTGAATTTATAGCATTAAAAAAAAATTGAGTTTCCCACCATTATATTATGGAAAAATATTTTAGAAGAAAACGGAAATAATATTTTTCGAAAGGAGAAGCTTCAATAGAAGCTCAAACTTCAAGGACGATATTTCTAAAATGGGAAATTTAGTGTTGGAATATTTCCTGGTTTCACTGCATATATTTTAACGAATAATGTAACTGTATAGTACATGAAAATGGAAGACGAAGTGAAATGGAAAGAAAAAACGTACACGTTCGTTGCTCCCAATACGTTTAATTCCTATCACTGGGTCGTCTAGAAATGTCAATTTGCAGAACGCTCGTCGGCGTGCAAACACAGAGATCTGCTCGGCTTTATCATATCTGGTTACCATGCGACAATAAATTTGCACCTCGTGTTAAAATCACGCGCCTATCTCTGCTTCCCTTGCTGCAAGCGAATATTAAGCGCGTTCTTCCAGCTCTTCTTTGCAGAATTTTTTGTCGCGCGTGTTCAACTATAGTAGCACAAAATAGTGTATACACATTCATATAATATTAAAAAGAGATACAATCCTTTTTTAATATTCAAATATACATAGAATATTTATTTTATATTAGGTAATAAGTATTTCTTTTTAAATATTCAGGAAATATCTATTTCATGTTACGAGAAAAATATTTTTTTCTAAATATTAAATGAATCCTTATTTCATATTAGAAGTAGAATATTTTTTCCTAATATACAAATAATATTTATTTAATATTATGAAAAAAGTATTTTTTTCTCATTATAAAACAAATCTTTATTTAATATTAGAAATAGAATATTTTTTCCAAATACAGATAATACAGAAAATATTCCCTCAACAAACAGTGCGCAGAAAGTAATACGCATTCATACGCTTTCTAATTTTTGTTGTAATATTTTCTTAAATTTGAAAATTTTATTGAACGTTTCTTAAATATTGAATTTATATTTTTCAAATTTTTTAACCCTTAGCACTCGAGTGGTGACTCTGAAGCACCACTAGAAATTGTTATGGCATTATTTCAAAGAAATTACAAAAAATATTACAGAATATTTGTTACATTAGAAAATTTGTATTTAATAGACTACTAAACATTTAAATATTATATGTGGACATGGGATCAGTTTCGTATGAATAAATGAAAATATTCTAAGACGGAAGAAAAATTTAATTTTAGAATGAAAATAGTGCCGAGTGCAAAGGGTTAAATATTTACTTTATATTTTTTAAATATCTAGTGTATATCCTGTGAATATTTAGCTTATATTTATTAAACATTCAATTTATATTTCTTGTGCATGTATACAATATTCAGATCCAATATTTTTCTCATATGAAAAAACGTGGCTTAACAAATATTTTTCCAATATTTGAGAAAAATATCTATCTAATATTTTTGTGCTACTAGGGTCCCTTTACATTCAGAGAAAAATGTCCCGCGCTGCTAACACAAATATCGTGTAATTATACCACTTAAATGGTGGATCGAGTCAACAATATTTCCTCAAAATTTATAATCTCAGTAATAAAAGAAAAGGTACCGATACTGGAATTTTTACTTTAACTTTGGTTAAACCACATCGATATACAAATTTTCTACGTTTATTCGTACGAAATGAAAATATTGCTGAAAACAATTATCACTTATTGTGCGATCTAGTGTCCGCTTAATAATATTGTCTAATTAACTACATTATTCTTTACTTCAGAAAACTTAGTCGGTGTTATCCTATCGTCAACATTTTTCAACAATTTAGGAGAGAAATAAGTAGGAAGAAATCAGAGGTGCTTGTGACCATTAATTAGCATATTAATATACAGGGTGGCCCAAAAAATGTGTACACTGTTTAAGGTAGATTCTTTTTGAATTTGAATAAAATCTGCAGAGTTAAAATCATTCAAATTGTGTAGACATTTTTCAAGGAAACTCGGTATACATTCCTGAGGTAATTTGGAGAAACTTTTTCCTTTGAGAAACTGTTCTTCGTGGCTTTGTTAAGGAGTTATTAACAGTAAACACGGACCAATCAGGGCGCTGCTACAGTGGACGTCACGTCATGCTGGAGTCCGTCTGCTTTTATCGCGCCCTGATTGGTCCGTGTTTTCCGTTAATAACTCCTCAAAAAGTTACTTCGAATGACCTAAGGAATCACTCATTTCAAAGAAGTGCAACATTTTGGGACACCCTGTATTCAATAATTATGAATACAATTGTCAGCAGAAATTGAACCTTTATTTGAATAAATGAAGCGTACTCGAACGGTATCCGTGTAATAAATCTTTGAGTTAATAATTAAGTTGTTGCTGGCAGGTACAGCCAATGAAACTGACAATTGAGCAGAGATTTGTTTCGCGAATGTTCTGCGACCAAACGATTAAACGGGGAAAAAGTAGTGCGACGTTCGATTGATTTTGATTTAATTTACATTTAGTTTCCACGCGAGCAATCGACATTCTAACTAGAAAGTAAACGAGGAGAAATTAGCAAGAGTTAAATTCTCCAATTTGTCGCTTTCTATCTCATTGAGGAGCGATTCGCGTTCTTTCGACGCCATTGAATGCGTAACAAGCAAGCCACTTTAGTTGTTAGAGATTCGGAGATACGCGCTCTACCTAGATTCGCGAGATTAAAAACTTTCTTGCTATACTTATCGACGCCAGGCACACGTCTACTCGGGATGATTCGATCCGGCCCATTCGCTTCTAAATGGCACGTTCCCCGACGCCATCAACTTTTATCGCTTGTTCTCAATTACACTAGTGTCAATATTAACCATCAAACTAGTTTCCCAATCGCTACGAACAGCTTCTTGCACACACTTGCCGATGTGTATTCTATCTGCAAAGTTTTTTTCTCTGTCTCTTTGAAACTAGGCAACTAGATTTCCGACACAAGAACAAATCGCGTGCTCACTTTCGTTATGTAATAATTAATTGATCTCCGTTTACCTAATCGTCGGTTACGCTTACGGAACGATAATTGAGCCGTTTATTTTGAAAGTGGCCAAACTCCGTTTTTCAGTTTTTTCCGGTTATCATGGGGTTACGTGTACAACTTTATGTTATTTATCAGTAAAGCATTTCAGGTTGCTTATAATCCGAGCAAATACGATAATTCTTGACACATAAGTTTTCAGAGTTAGTTTAATAATCGAACCGTGTAGTTTGAAAGTGGCCTAACTCCATTTATACTTGAATAATCAAGATAATATATTTACTATTTACTATTTTCATAACGATAATGTTTACATGTACGTTTGGGATGAAACTATTGCATCCAGAGGTGCTCAAGAAATTGTTTCATGCATCCTAAAACATGTTAAAAATTTAAAAACTGAAAGACACATTGTAGCTTACAGTGACACATGTGCACCGGGCAAAATAGAAACATTAAAATAGCTTTAATGTGGTTAAAAATTGTCGAATCTTTGGAAAATAATGTAGAAATCATAGATCACAAATTTTTAAGAGAAAAAATCTCCGTGAACGGTACTTTGTTATCAAAAGAGAAACATAAAACTAAAACATTGTTTTGTCTTCTTTGGGCCACCCTATATAAGCCAAGAAATACAGATGGGTAGTTTTTTTCCAAACTGTGAATATTCCAAATATCTTGAAGCAGTGATATCTTCAACCATTTTAAAGCCTAAAGATTTTTTACGCAACAATTACTTATGTCGGAGTGAGACTTGACAATAAGAAAATTATTAACAGAGAAAATCGCATTAAATTTTCAGAAGTGCAGGTATTAAGAAAGATGTAATAAGAAAAGATTAGAAAAGAAAGAAATTAATGTTGACATGTGATTTAAATAACACATGAATAACGTTCAGAATGAGTGGTGGAAATATAAAATGCTGCAATCATCGGAGGAACAGTAAGAACATTGAAACGTAGAGGAATCCGACCTCCAAGGTCGTTAAGAACCAACTGTATTTACTCAAGCATTATCGACAAATGTAGTCTGCTAATGAGCTCGTAAATTTATCGCTCAAGTTTTCAGGGGAAACATTTCCCGCAGCGATATTCAATTATGAAATTCGACAGACCGTTAAACTGTCTAAACACAGAAGCTCAATGTCGTCGATAGTACGTTTATTTGAGCAAGAAGTCGTTTAGATAATATAATCATTCAAATTCACTATAAGCTACGAATAAAGAAACGAAACACTTGAAGTTTACTTATTTTCCTCGCGGATAAGAAAATTCTTATGGTCCATCGTAACTAACTAAAGCCATAAAAATACAATTTCCTTTTATACACAACCGAGATGGATCACAAGTACAAAGATTAAATTCGACTAAATAGATCATAATATAAAATTTGGTAACATACGATTTGTTCTACCAGACTAACAAAGTATAATATTCGATTTAGAAACATTCTTCTTTTCTTTTCAAAGTTACTTACATGATTTTTAATATATTTATTTGATGTATAAAACAATTTATATGATTTTGCCTGAAAGGGTGTAGCCCCGGATAAGGTTCTTCATTTCTTTGTGTACCTCCACTTTGAAAAATCTGAAAAAATTATATGTTAACAACCCTGACGAGATGTTAAAACTGTAAAAAGATAAACTTGGTGACTTCTACAAGAAATCGGCAGTTCAAAATTTTTTTATTTTTTAAAATTCTGAAAAAATTCATAGATGTGCATTCTAATAGCTAAAATATACCTGATTTTTTCTGACAAGAGAAATTACGGAAAAGTTTGATTTTGAATGTTGACATATAGGATTGAAAATTGGCACAAAGTATTTTCTTTGTATAAGCTGTCGAATGGCCTATTGCAAATTCAATAAACTATTTCAATTCCTTTGTTCGTTCATCAAAGATACATTATTCTATTATTTTACTAATGAATGAAATAGCGTACAGCATTCAAATGAATTATTTCCGAAGTCACTGTAGACTGTACTGCGATACAGTGTGTACCGACAGCAATAATCATCTAACGATTATCTGGTGCGATTGTTTTGTTATTTTTTATTTCATAAGTTTTACGTAAACGTGTTAAGATCGTTCGAGCAGAAACGAGGACAGAGGTTGTCCGATGAAGTACTGCTTTGGCTCCATTGAAATTGAGAATGACGAAATCATGGCTGCTTAGGGTAGCCTGCACAAAGGAGAACACGATATGTAGACAGTCTTCTATCGGTAGTCTTATATCTGTTTCTCCGACACCATTTGCCCCGAAGCGTTGCTGCCGGGGTACATCTAGATTACTCATAGGGCAGAGAAACGCTTCATTGCCTACGTCTCGCTTAGATTATGTTATTACATAGGATAATTGAACAATCGCCACTCCGATACCAAATCTTTTCTGTTTAAATAACAATCCAATCTTTCAGCTGCTAAATTGTATAAAAGTTCGTTTAAATATCTTGGAATGGATTGAAAATACTGAAATGATTTTATAAAAATTGTAGGTATGAAAGGGGACATAATGTAGTATAAAAAGATTTTTCTATCTTATAAAAAAGAAAAATTGCATTTGATCAGAATCGCGAAAAAAAGTAGCAAATATTGCTATTCATAGTTTTTTCATCTAGGTCTGTAACGAAAATTTAAAAAATGTTTTATTAATTTATTTTATTGATCTATTAGTTATAAACGATTAAGAATGGTGAAAATGGCACGAACAAAATCAAAGAAAAAAAAAGAATGTAACTTTCACCAGTTAATTTAACCATTAATTTCGATGGAATTGGTAATCTTATTTTATAAGATAGGAACTATATATAAAACTGAATCAAGCTTCCTTACCTGTCAGGTTTCACACAACTATATAAATTATTTTTTTCAATTTTATTTAACTTCTTGAGGAAAAAATGTATACGCATAATATACATTCTACGTACATATAATGTATGGTGTAACATGAAATATTAGATTAATTAGATTAGACTAAAGTGCTAACACTAATAATTCGATTAGTGGGAAAAGGGAAAAAGACTGTTCAGGCTATTACTAGCCAGCATTTTCTTTTTTTTTTTTTTGTAAATAGTAAATGTTGGAAAGAAATGATAGAGGAAAAGGTAGTACTGTTTTTTATGCGCAACGCAATGACATATGCATTTTTGTTTTATTTACATTTTTTTTTTATAGAAATAAACCGACTACACGAAAAAAAATTGTATGAAGCGAAATAATAATAATATCACAAATGTTAAGTTTGTTTCGCCAAAAGCCAAAAGATTGTAGATAATACTACGTATTTTGTTTCTCTTGTATTCTGCGTGCAAATATTGAATAAAAAATTATTTTTGTTAAAATGTCGTATGTGTGTTCAGTTTTGCTGCTTACTGTATATATACAGGGTGTTCAGGCTATTTTACTAGCCAGCATTTTCTTTTTTTTTTTTTTTGTAAATAGTAAATGTTGGAAAGAAATGATAGAGGAAAAAGTAGTAATGTTTTTTATGCGCAACACAATGACATATGCATTTTTGTTTTATTTACATTATTTTGATAGAAATGAAGGTGACCACCAATTCTTTAAATGGAATGCTATACACTTTTTTATGTCGTATGAAAGCGTGTCTCAAGACGAATCCATCCGTCTACTACACAATGAGCTTCAAGGTCATGCAAGGTCAGAGATGGAACAAATGGAAGAAACAATTTGAATATTGCGTACCAATGTGTTTGTGTACCGCCTTCATTTCTATAAAAAAAAATGTAAATAAAACAAAAATGCATATATCACCATACAACGCATACAAAACCGACTACACGAAAGAAAATTGTATGAAGCGAAATAATAATAATATCACAAATGTTAAGTTTGTTTCGCCAAAAGCCAAAAGATTGTAGATAATACTACGTATTTTGTTTCTCTTGTATTCTGCGTGCAAATATTGAATAAAAAATTATTTTTGTTAAAATGTCGTATGTGTGTTCAGTTTTGCTGCTTACTGTATATATACAGGGTGTTCAGGCTATTTTACTAGCCAGCATTTTCTTTTTTTTTTTTTTTGTAAATAGTAAATGTTGGAAAGAAATGATAGAGGAAAAAGTAGTAATGTTTTTTATGCGCAACACAATGACATATGCATTTTTGTTTTATTTACATTATTTTGATAGAAATGAAGGTGACCACCAATTCTTTAAATGGAATGCTATACACTTTTTTATGTCGTATGAAAGCGTGTCTCAAGACGAATCCATCCGTCTACTACACAATGAGCTTCAAGGTCATGCAAGGTCAGAGATGGAACAAATGGAAGAAACAATTTGAATATTGCGTACCAATGTGTTTGTGTACCGCCTTCATTTCTATAAAAAAAAATGTAAATAAAACAAAAATGCATATATCACCATACAACGCATACAAAACCGACTACACGAAAGAAAATTGTATGAAGCGAAATAATAGTGATATCACAAATGTTAAGTTTGTTTCGCCAAAAGCCAAAAGATTGTAGATAATACTACGTATTTTGTTTCTCTTGTATTCTACATGGAAATATTGAATAAAAAATTATTTTTGTTAAAATGTCGTATGTGTGTTCAGTTTTGCTGCTTACTGTACTTTCTCGCAGAGGTGGTTCTCGGTGACAACTGCGCGTTACAACCCGGTGATTTGATCTTCATCAGCTAACCGTGTCTGGATTCGGTCCCGGCAAAATCTTACTGGGATAATAACTTCCGTAATATATTAGCGGCGCGGTTCTCGCGCCTTCATTTCCGCGAACTCCTTCCTCCACCGAAGAAACTATACACGTTCTCGCGGTGGTCATCCTTCGAGAGAACGTGAGATCATCTCTCGCGATCCGAGGTCGTTGCACCGAATGATCCCTCTCTTCCGAGGTGTCCCGGAACTGTTGCACGCATCCAAATGAACGCTCGCTCGCGCGCCACCATTTTTCACCCCATGTCATCCTAGATACCCGACAGCACCCTCTGCACCTAGCTGTCCTGGGACCCGCTTCCAACCTGAAGCGGATGGATTCCTTTGAAACGCGTCTCAGAAATTCGGAATGCATGGGGGCCCGTCGCCGTCGCCATGACTCACACCTTTGGATTTTCACTTGGGAAGCTGCTTGTCCTTCCCCTCCCCACTCCCCTCCCTCCTGTCCAACCCCTTTCTGTATATGAATAATTCAGGGCCAACAGTCCTTATAACTGATTCCCTAAGATACAAAACCGTGAACGGATTTCGCGCAACGGCTTTTCCAGAGTAAAACTGACATTCTGTAGAAGACCCCGTGTCGTTTAGATATACATTAACACTTTGACTGCCAAGCTAGAAACCGAAAAAATTCCATCAAATTATAGATATATGTATTTACAGAAATGATATATAATACGGTTCCAGGAACTGTTGTATATGTATCTCGCGGTATCTTTAGGTATCGAATCAAAGACAGAGCCGCGCTTCTTTTGGTCCGCCGACGTGTCCCATTCAGATGTTTATCGTTTTCAAACGTAACGACGAGCTGCCGAAGTCAGTCAGTCTAAGCCTAGCCTTAGTAGAGGAAACATCGATCAAATATCGTTCTAAATCATATCTGTGCTTTTATTCTTTCTAAATAAATACCTTGCTTCCCAAAAAAAAGACCAACACAAATTAATGTAGGTTATTTAATGAAATAAAAATTGAAAAAAATTATATGTATGATGTTGAGTGGTCCTCCAACTTTCTGGCATTTTACAGATCCTTAAAAAAATTTGATACAATTAATATATTAGCGTAAAAATTCATTTTAAAATTTGGACAAATAATTCCGTCACCCACATATGGGTCACATGGCAATCAACGTGTTAACGACGAATCTCAGATTTTTTATTTACCATCAGTGAGAATTATTCGATAAATCTATTTCCTTTAGTAACTGTATTTTTGTAATTTTTATAATTGTTCAGTAATTTCTTTCAGATCTCCGTATATCTTACGTTAATTGGTTCTAACACTAGAACTACCAAGCAGTAAATACAACTGGCATACATTGCCTTGTAACAACAACAAAACTGCAGTTGTTTAGATTTCGTACCAGTTTTGTTTAAATATCTACTTCGACGGAGAAGTAGATAAAAAAATTTTCTCATGAAAACATATTTACAATTTCCTTATTTCTAAAAGAAAAGATTAGGCGCAAGTCATTTTGACCCATCCGGTAGTTCTAGTGTTAAACGGTTGAAAAATGGGAGACATTCTTTTTATATATAAAATTATACACGTCGGAGATGTTTATGCAATCCCGTTCGATTATTCTCGTCCTAAGCGTTCCATGCTAGAAAATTGTATGAAATATGACGTTTTCTTGATGTCAAATGCGGGTCCTTTGTAATGCATTTGTCATAACCGCGTGTAAAATTTCGGGTTGCAATTTTCGCATTCCAGTTTTCGTGTAGCCATGCCCCTTAATATTGGCAATATTTCTATTGAATTGTTGTAATGGACCGTCCGGTAGAATAAAATGAATCATAAAGTGAATCTCCAAAGAATGTTCTAGAACGTACCAAAACGAAAGACCAGAAACAATGAATAAAAAGAAAGTTATTTAAATTTGACATCTTTCAGTTTCCTTTTGGGCCACCCTATACATTTCTGTTTGACTATATACATATATGGATTAATTTCAAATGAAAGCTCTCGAGTTTTGCAATTTTATACCCTATAACAGAGATCATCAAACAAGAGATGAAATATTTATGAGCGGTAGTGTGGATTCTATGGTCTCCTGCGCAGAGATTCAGAGCTGGAAAACATTTCATATCAAGTGTTACAATCATTTTCACGCGACCATTTTCAACAACAAAGCCGCACGATTTCACACCTTTGGAGGAGGTTTGTGGCACCGAAAGGTACGAAAATATTTGCTTGCACGAGCACGATATCAGTCTCTACGTACTAAGCAAACCGTAAAGGAACAATTCACTCGATTTGCACGGGAACGCGTATCTCTGTTTTATCACCTTGGGTACCATAATTCATTTCTGTAGAAATTTGCGTAACAGCGATACTTCTCGACCTGAAATGATAATTTGAAAAGAAACACTTTTGCGCACCATACTATGTACTCGCTTCGAGTTCTAACCGATTAAAACTTCTGAATAGACTTTCAGTTACTTAAAATTATATCATTTAGAATTCCGTTTTCGCGATCGTTGATGCGACGTGGAACTGTCAATAAAAAAGAAAACAGATCCAATTAAAGTTCTCACTTGTGTTGTCTTTTTTCTCTTAATCATCTGTACATATAAAGATTTCAAGAATTATTTTTTGAAAACATCAAACATACTATCGATGTCTTATGTGTTGCTGTACTATTGTTGTTTGGATTGTCCCCAACTTTCATTAATAACAATTACATTTGCGAATCGCGCAAATTGCACGCAATTTTACGCAATTACGCGCAATTGTGTAATCAGTTTGGTCTCATAAAAATAACAAGACTACATTTGTTTAGACTTTGTGCAACTGTTCTTATCATATATGCACGAATAAATTTACTAATTCAGTAATTGCCTACAAAAACGTTTGTGCTATTTCAATACTTGTAAAATCAAAGTCTGAAATCATTTTGATAGGTTAAGTAAGTCTAGTAGATTTAAATTTTTATTAAATTTAAATCTTTATTAACAAAAGTCAGTATAGGGGTGGCTGTAATATGACAGTAATAATTTTTTTTATCACGACCATATCTAAATGAAATTATGGTATATATTTTTACGTGTTAGTCGACGCAGCTTAACATTTTTTTTTATCTAAAAGATTTAAATAAAATTTAAATCCTTATTAACAAAAGTCAGTATAGAGGTGGCTATAATATGACAGTAATAATTTTCTTTATCACGACCACATCTAAACGAAATTATGGTATATATTTTTACGTGTTAGTCGACACAGCTTAACATTTTCTATAAAAAATTAGCCCACGTATGTCGAAAAAGTGTTTATTTAAAGGATATTATAAGTTTAGTTGAAGAACTATTTAAATCCTTCGACAACCATAATTTTGTATTTATCAAGATGCGCTCTAAAAAATTAAAATCGCCTAAAATATCTCCGAGATTAATCATTTTTCGACGTACATAGATATTACCTTCATTTACATTTTAAAAAGTGTTGAGTGTATACGCGAATATAAAAAAATGTCATAACTAGACATCGGATTTTATGCATTTATTACAAAAATGAGTGGGTGTAATTTAAAACAGTAAGAACATTAGAAAAATGTAGAAATACTGTTATATTATTTTCAACCTATTAAACATATTAGGAAAGAAAATAAATTTCTATTTCGTTCCAGTTTGTTGCAATTTTGGTAGAAAATGTTTATTTTGCATAAAGATCCGCTGTCTAGTCATAACACACAAGTTTGTGACAATACATACGAATGGTTGGACAAGTTAGATGAGAAACATACTCGAAGATTATTAGCGGGCAGAGCAGAGAATGTATTATTGCAATAATCATTGCCATAGAGATTAATCATAATTTTCTGTTCAAGTGACCGCCCCCGAGATGTGACCGAGCGAGATGTAATAAAATTCGCTCGTTTATGCGATGATATCGTATACTTTGCTTGCTCGAGTGCATCGCTTCCGTGATCATCTTATGTGCCAAGTATCACCGACACCCCGACAGTAACGGGTGACCAACAGAGAACAAATTGATATGCGGCCACAGTTGCTCCGCATAACTGTGGCCGCGAGACCGCAGCATTCTTCCAACAGATTATCATTATCGGCCTTCGCGATACTCAATGAATACCCAATGACTCAACGGATACGCTGTACCTACGCGAGTAGAGCCTATACGTGATCGTCTTCGAGCGATCCTTCGATCGCCTTCGTCCCGATCAAGAAAATTACCGTTTGATTAATCATATTCCTCTGACGATCACGTGTGCGTCAGTCGAGAATGTATCCTTCTTACAGGGAGAAAGAGAGCACTGACCAGGGAGTGTGGATTTTCCAAACTTGTTGGAACACTACGACTCGTTGTCTTCTGACATGAAATGTCTTTTGAAATGAAAGGTTAATTTGCCCATGCAACATGTTCTCCATAGATTGGAACAGTCTTGTCCAGTCTTGTCTTGTCCTGTCCAATCACGTTTGATCACGTGATGCGTCGTGAACGTGGTGCCATCTAGAGAGTAACTTCCTTAACTTTTGAAAGCGGTCCAAGGTCATACATATGAGTGAACCTCCCCTGGCATTGACTGACTGAGTTTTTAGAGTATTAGCTTGTTTTGTTACTAGTCTCCAGTAAATACCTCGCAGTGCCTCGCAACAAGTCACCAACCAAGTCAATCATGCTCGCGTAGTCCCAATGTTTAGGCTTTGCATTTTATTTAATTCGAAATATTATTCAAGCATGCGCATTTCATTTTAAATATTGTTTAAGTGTTTGCACTTTAAGTGTTGTCAATGATACATGGAAATGAGCAGCCTTAAAGAGTATAACACGACTATTGTGACACGTAATTTCATTATATCGAATAAACAAATTGATGCGCAGTATAATCACAATACTAAACCAATGTATGTAGGGAAAATTGGGGTTTCTCTCGGTTTATGTTTTCCTTACAAAGTTTTAAATAACATTTCAAATAGTAATTGAGGGTTTAATTATTACATTGTTGATTGTTATAATAGTATAGACTGTTTCAAACTTCAATCACGTTTCAAATAACATAGTAAAAATCAAGCCGATTTCATTGTTTAAATTATTTCTTCAAATGTTCAAGGTTTATCAGTGCCTGATAGACTTACAGAATAAATAGAACGTAATAATTTTAAGGTTAGCTTGGTTCTTCGCGGAAAAAACGTCGAAAAAATCAGTTTTTATTTTTTTTAACAACCGCGCACCAAACCAAAAAATCTGAAAAAATTCATGAACAATACTTATGACAATATATCGCTACTGTAAAAATATAAATGTTGTCACTCTAGAACTTCCATGTGAAATCTGCATTTTTTCGATTTTTTTGAGGTTTTTGATTTTTTACATGCAGAATTTTCAGTTTAAAAATCTGAAACCAATTGCAAAGTATGTACTAGGGTTCTTGACATGCGTCAGATTTTTCTCAGAATTCCTAAACGTCATTAACTAGGGAAAATAGGCGAAAAACTGATTTTTCGATTTTACCCCATAACTACCCTCCCGATCGAGATACAGGGTTGAAATTTTGTACAATATGTTTTTTCTTGGTGCTCTATCGAATGGCACATCGTCGATAAAATTCGGTTCAGGGGCATTTTTGACTATCTTATCCGGCTATACCTTTTAATGCACTAATACTGCCAAAATAATATATATTAAAGATACTTACTTGGTCCGTATGCTTCAAAAATAAGTATAATTAATAAAGGAACAGTAATTGGGTTCCCGTAATCTACGTTAACGTTAGGTTTACGATGCACTAAAAGTGACTATTGTAACAAGGATGCGTCCATCCAAATCTTTAGCCATTTAGTATTCAGCATCTATATACTCAAAGAAATGAATCAAGGATTCATCTTTCAAGTTTCAATAAAGCCGCTATTTTGACTACGGGGCCCGTAAACCTAGTGTTAAGCGAGAGCCGACCATCGAACGTGGAAAATAAAACGAGAATGGATCTAATGCGATACTTTTGTTCGCCTCTGTGCATCCGTAAGTGTGCGAAATATTCTCTATGCTCTGGTATATTTGCAACTTTTAATTGAGTCAAAGTTTTACTTGATTCGTACCCGAGAAAGTGATACGTACACACCGTTTGAACGGAATACTATGTATGCATGTAGAAATATTCAGTCAGGCACGATCTCTGAATACATACGGTGAAATTTCAGAATTTATTGCAATTAAGATAGTTAACAGTGGAAGAAAGTGCGTGGAAAGTTGCGTGGAAAAGGTGATCGAATAATGCGTTCGTAAACATAATTCACAGAATTCTATGTAGAGCAATTTTATTGGATGTGTCTCGTGTGGTGACGTGTTTGTACAGAGACTATATCGTATTCGGTCACATAGGACGAACGTATGTATTATTCTTTTCCGAGCTCGTTGTATGGTCAAGTACTCGAAGCTTGCGGAGCATGAAGCATTTTTCAGTGGTTGGATTCACTGTACTCGGGACGGTAATTAATTAATTAATTAAAATTATGTACACCGGAAATCATGATAAATGAATATCGATTCACGTCTTGTAATTTCATACACTGCGGTGCATAACTATAGCACCGCCTAAATTTTTACCTGTTTCATAATTAAGATTGAAAGTGTGAAAAAATTAATTGTAAAAATTGAAAGGGTATGAAAAATAATAAACTTTAAATTAATTTTTATTTAAATTCTCCTCTTGTACAAAATGACACAATCAAAAGTATGAATTTTCACTGTTGCGTAACTATAGCACCACATCAATAAAACCAATCATAAACAATTTTAATAACTTGTAGGACCACCCTTTTTTGTAATTAGCTCAAACACTCTATCTGGTACGCTATCAATAAGTTTCTGAAAAATATCTCTGCTGATTTTGTTACTTGTTTCGATTATGGCATTTCTTAATTCTGAAACGTTTTCGTATTGCCGATTTTCTGCGTAAACGTTCCTAACAATTATGCCCCAAATATTTTCCATAGGATTTTGGTCGGCCGAACATGCTCGCCATTTAATAATGTTAATATCGTTTGCTTCAAACCATGCCATTACTTTTCGACTTGTGTGTATAGCCGCGTTATATTGTTGAAATGACCAATTTGCAGTACTATTTTCTTGAAGAAAGGGTATCAAATTATTTTCTAATATACTAATGTACTCGTCACTGTTCATTTTTTTCGAAAGGGAAAGCTAATTGTAATATGCCATCTCTGTAAAAAGCCCCCCAAACCATAAGACTTCCTCTACCGAAATTTCTTTTCGTGAAATAACGTGGTTCCTTGCGGAGATCTCGCCAGTATGAATTGTATCTATCAGGTCCATCAAGGTTGAATTTCTTTTCGTCCGAAAAGATAGTCTAATTGTCAATAAAAGAAATTACAGTAAGCTGGGTTTAGAAGATTTTAATACTTGAAATTAACTTACGTTATGCCAGTTCCGATGCATGTTTGATCGAGCGTACTGAAGTCTTGCAATCTTATGACGCGGTAGAAGTTTGGGTGCAGACTTTAATTTTTGTCTCACGATGTTACGATTTCCTTGTAAAACTCGATGTACAGTCCACCGTGAAACATCAAGATTAAGTTCTTTTGTAATTTGATTACTACTTTTTAATGTATTGCTGGCCGTTTTCACAATTATTCGTTCCGTACGTGGACTCAATTTCTTCTTTGGTCCACCCGTTTTATTCTTTCCACAGTTATCTTGGTCACGTAAAAAGTTTATAACAACTTTATGCGACCTTCCCAGCCTACGAGCAATTTCGCGAATGCTAAAATCCATTTCTTTCATGGCTAAAATTTTACCCCTCTCTTCTTCCGTTAAATATTTACCACGCGGCATTTCCAAAAGATACAAATCTTTATATTTACTGTGGCAAATTCTTAATTTCAATTTTTATTTTCCTGAATATTTCGTTATGTAGGTTAAACGATGCGTAACGAAACTAAAGACAGTGAAATTAGTAAATAACAACGCCGGTGCTATAACTATAGCAACAGTTGAAAATCACATTTTCGATTATATCGTTTTGTAGAAGAGGGCAATTTAAATGTGATTTCGTCTACAGTTCATTTTTTTCATACTTTCTCAATTTCTACAATTAATTTTTTTCTAATTTTAACCTACCCAGATAGCACTCGACGTCTTAAAGACGTCTATTTTACGTCCATTTTTGGTCTGAACGTCATACGTCCTGAAAAGACGTCTTAAAGACGTCTCGTAAAAGACGTCGTTTTTACGTCTCATTTCAAACGTCTTTAAGACGTCTTTTACGAGTCGTCTTTAAGACGTTTCAGTCATTCTAAACTGCTAGAGAAAAGCTTTACAAACTGTACACACGCAACACAATATAACGCAGTTTTCCATCCTTCGAATAGACGTTTATTTATTTAGGAAAGTTAAATAAGTAAATTGTTAATTTAGTACTATTATAATATATTACATATATATTCGCAATAGAATTTAGCAATAAATACTGTTTAATAATAAAACTATACATTATATATCACAAATCCAAAATCCAAAATAATATATAATATCAAAATAAATAGATAAATAAATAAATAAGTTAAATAAATCAATAAAGCATAAAATGTTAATGTTCGCGGATATGCTGAAAAACATTCTTTTAATTTATTTTTTTTATTTATAAATAAATAAATTAATTAATTAAATAAATAAATAAATAAATAAAGCATAAAATGTTAATGTTCGCGGATATGCTGAAAAACATTCTTTTAATTAATTTTTTTATTTATAAATAAACAAATAAATAAAGCATAAAATGTTAATGTTCGCGGATATGCTGAAAAACATTCTTTTAATTAATTTTTTTTATTTATAAATAAATAAATTAATTAAATAAATAAATAAATAAATAAAGCATAAAATGTTAATGTTCGCGGATATACTGAAAAACATTCTTTTAATTTATTTTTTTATTTATAAATAAACAAATAAATAAAGCATAAAATGTTAATGTTCGCGGATATGCTGAAAAACATTCTTTTAATTAATTTTTTTTATTTATAAATAAATAAATTAATTAATTAATTAAATAAATAAATAAATAAAGCATAAAATGTTAATGTTCGCGGATATACTGAAAAACATTCTTTTAATTTATTTTTTTATTTATAAATAAACAAATAAATAAAGCATAAAATGTTAATGTTCGCGGATATGCTGAAAAACATTCTTCTAATTTATTTTTTTTATTTATAAATAAATAAATAAATAAATAAATAAAGCATAAAATGTTAATGTTCGCGGATATGCTGAAAAACATTCTTTTAATTTATTTTTTTATTTATAAATAAACAAATAAATAAAGCATAAAATGTTAATGTTCGCGGATATGCTGAAAAACATTCTTCTAATTTATTTTTTTTATTTATAAATAAATAAATTAATTAATTAAATAAATAAATAAATAAAGCATAAAATGTTAATGTTCGCGGATATGCTGAAAAACATTCTTTAATTTATTTTTTTTTATTTATTTAGTTTTTTTGTTATAACAAACATTCAATTTATATTTCTTGTACATGTATACAATATTCAAATTCAATATTTTTCTCACAAGAAAAAATGTGGCTTAAAAAATATTTTTCCAATATTTGACAAACATATCTATCTAATATTTTTGTGGTACTAGGGGTCTGTTTCGGGACGTCTTGAATACGTCTGTTTCGAGACGTCTTAAAGACGTCGAACGGACGTCTTAAAGACGTCTTTAAGACGTACAGTTTTTTCACAAAGACGTTCCAGAGACGTTCATAAGCCGTTCGGAAGCCGTTCGTAGGACATTCAGACGTCTACTAGACGTCTGAACGTCTTCGACAGACGTCTTAAAGACGTCTTTAAGACGTCTCTGTGCTATCTGGGTAAAGTCTGAAAAAACTAAAAATTTAGGTAGTGCTATAGTTATGCACCGCAGTGTACGTCATTCAAACATGTTATTCTTATTGTTGAATTGGTTAAAATTTTTCTGAAATTTGTTTTTATTGTTATAATTTGTACCTTTGGTATGTTTAGAAAAATTTGTCGCCCCCGAATATTTAGCCGGCACTGGCTAAATCGTGATGGATATCAGTATGCAGTAGGGCTAGATATTTACTTGGCAAAGTGGCCGTGCGATTTCCGATCGGCCGCGATACTCGCGTTACGAGAAGGAAAGTGCTCGTTGGAGATAATTGTCCGAGAGATTTCTCGTAACCTGGGTCGAGAGTCGTGAAGAGTTAGGTTGGACGCTCGTCAGACAAGATACACCAGGTTCGCGTTTACGTTCACGTTCACATTTACGTTTGCTTGTAGCAATTAACGAGGCATAATGAACGGCACGATGGAATTTACCGCACGGTACGGAACAGGTCCCGAGACTATCTCAACATGGTTTCTCGATGTCACGGTTAAATACATTGTTAGCATGTATCGGCGACGCGACAAGTCGTTCCTGCATCTCGTGATTTATTTTCGCCGGTGACGTTGCAATGTTCTGCGCGAGAGAGCTTGTTACGATCGCGTACGATCGTTTCGTTACGACCTCGACATGTGAATTCAGAATCGATGACAGGTGTAATTGACGAAAGAATTAGACGTACGCAAATGTTGTGCAGGTGAAAATTATTATCAGACTGCGGATCTTTAACCTTCCGCAGTGTTCTGTTCTGGAGAGGGGTGTCCGGTATACAGGGCGACTCGGTTAACTCTGCCACCTAAATTAGGGGACTTTCATAAAAAGTAAAAAAGTCTTTTAAAGTTGAATGTTTGTACTAGGATTATATAAAAAAACTGACAAAAATTACGAAGATTCGACAAGTTTCTCGATTTTAACACAAAAATTAACTTTTTTCGATTGAAAGATTGGGTTTATTTGAATTGAAAAGAAAAATGTGAAAAACCAAGTCAAAATCTGCGGTATAATCCCTAGAGAAATGTATAGGAAACAAAATAAGCATTGATTGAACATGATTGGTCAATTGAGTCATCCTGCACACCAATTTAAAAACTATAGTTTTCTGAAAAGCGTGATTAAAGTGGTTCAATGGTCCTATGATATTTCATTCATTGGGGTACCTCAATCAATTTTCATTGATTGTTTATTTGACCCATTTTTCGTTTCCTCCTACGGCAGATGTTTAATACAATTTACGGCTATCAGATATTGTTAGAATTACGCTCTGGAATATATAATCTTAACAATTGTACAGTCAGAAGACTATAGAAATATACGTATATAGGAACATATGATCTTAACAATTACACAGTCTTCTTATAGAATACTCTAAAAATAAAAAATAACCATTTACAAATCATAATTTTAACAGAAAATTCACGATAAAATTTTGGGGGAAAGCATTTTTAAGGATTTTTTGATTTTTAAAAAATCGTTTGTTGGGTACCAGTTAGGGTTGGCACTGTCGTCTCTTTTTGGAAGCCGTAAGTAGGGGAGAGTTGCCAAATGCGAACTGGTCACCTAAATCGTACCAGCTCTTTTATTTAAAAATTAATGCATTTTGATGCCTCTTGGTGGTAAAGATATGAACTTTTATTTATGTCGATAAAGTAGGAGCAAAAAGTCATTCGCATAAAGTGTTGTTTTGTGAATGACAAAAGCACAAAGAAATCGGGCAAGTCTGATGTCAATTTTAAACGATTTTAATCGGCTGAATTAAATATAAATCTTCAGTTTCTGAGGTAGTCTTATATATTTTTGAAAACTAGCTATGTTATATTATTTATTTCTATTTAGTTTATAAAACATGCTGATAATGTTTTAAAGGTTAGCTTCAATTATTTAGCGGGGCGTCTTTTTCCTAAATCGTACCACACTGTGGTTTCCTAAATCGTACCAGTACGATTTAAGATACTGTTATTCAAATTTTACCGCGAAAATAAACGATTTACAATATTTCAAATTTCTTTAGCATGGGAAAGTAGCTTACAGTAGCCCCTATAAAAAGGAATTAGTTGCAATGAAAAGAAAACAAATGAAACAAAGAAAAATTAATTTCACGCCTTCGACCAGCACCGCTGCTCCAGTTCTCGTAGAAGTGGAGAATGAAAACGATTGGTTCTGTTTTCTTTGCAATAATTCTTATTTGGAAGACACGATCCAATGCTTAAAGTGCCAAAAGTGGGTACATGAAGCTTGTGGAGGAGTTTTGAAAAAAGACAATATTTATTATTGTCCTAGTTGTATTTAAGTTAAGTAATGTAATATCTCATTTTATTTTCATGTTGTATCGTATATTAAACTGAAATTAAACGCAAAATACAGTTTCTCTTATGATTTCTTTGTATCTTTTTAATCCAACACATGAGGTACAATTTTGGAAACCGGCTGGTACCATTTAGGATACCGGTTGCCTAAATCGTACTGTTTGCATGATCTTATAAAAGTGTTCATATCACGATGATTTATCAATAAATATTTAAAAAATCATATTAAATTGCAACTTCGATGGTTAATACATGGATGGAAAACATAATTTTTGCTGAAATTCCTACTAAAGAATATATAAACTGCCTTCGAAATTAAGTGGTACGCATTCGGCAACTCTGGCCTATTTCATGAATGTTTCCATTTCAATCTGTTCCGTCCGCATTGGTCGCTGCTCGAGATGGCGAAGCATGCGGCATACGGGATACATACGGGTGGTTGAAAGCGGATATTTTATACACGAGTTCGCAAGATTCTTCATCCCGGGATCGTAAAATTCGAAACTCCCTGGCTCCCTCCTACCGAGACAGCTTATTTCGTCACGAAGTAAAAGCTATAGCGGGCAAAGGTGTCGCCGAAACGGTTATGAGAGCAGACAGCTTTACGACGTTCAAGCTAAAGGCAGCCCAATCTACTCAAAGGTCGTTAACATAGCCGGAACCACACAGAAAACGTATCCTGCAGGAATGTTTTCTGAACGCCCTGTAAAACTGATTTATACACAGAAACATCTTTCAAACGTAACCGCTATTAAATTCTTTTCGCTCACACAATTTCGAGTGTCTAGACGCGCGTACATACTTTTCATATCGAGGCTCAATCTTCTGAATTACCATGTACAGTCAATTAATAATCATTTTATTTTAATTGAATTTTAAAGAAATTTAAAATTTTTTATTTTTGTTACATAATTATTTCACTTTCTCTAATTCTTGGAATCCTTGAAATTTCACACATTCAAGTCGCTAAAAAAAAGGAGCTGTTGCAACCTATTACTATTTTTTATTATGAATTAAAAGTGAACGATTCATCAAAAATATTGTCGACTGTTTACACTAAAAATATTACATTTTGAATTATTGCCGTGCATTTTTAAAATTCGACTTCAGGTAGTTGATTTGAATTAATAATTTCGTTTAAAGGTTCATTATCTAATGCTTATTTCGAAATTGTAATGATTTTTTCTTGATTTTTGATCATTTTGCAAGATTAATGTTGCAACACTTCTAAACTAGATTAAGACGATCATCTCTTAATTGTTCATTCATGTTTCTCGTGCTTCAAAAAGTGTACTATTTAAAATCTTCTGAAAAGGTTCTAGGTTTTAATAATAATAATAAAGGTTCGTTAAACTTAATACCATAAATAATAATAAGTAGACTTCAGATTTCATGCGCTTATAATAAAAATTAGTAGTTCAAACATAAGATGAATTTAATATTACTGTTACATTATTAACAACATATCAAAATGAGTAAAAGGAGAAAAATTAAGTTTCTAGCAACTCCCTTTTCTTGTGATCGATGCAGACAATGTTTATTTTGCTACTAATAAGTAGACATCGGATGTTTATGCAATTTCCAATTTTTATAGAAACATTTTAAGAAAGTGGAATGAAATAAAATTTTATTTTTAATGGGGACAGCCTTTGTAGATCCAAAGCAAATAAAAATCGTGTTAAATTCTCTCGAATTTTATATAATAGCATTTTTTTAACATTTCCATAAGCCATAAATGCATAAAGATCCGATGTCTACTAATAAGTCTAGTGATTCATAGTAGATAGCTTTCAAAAAAGAGGATTGACAAATTTCACAAAGTATAAATATAAAAAGTTAAAAAATTGAGTTTAACAGTACTAATTTTACAGTATACATATAAAGCTAGATGTTCACGAAGAATGAAACATTGAACAGAGAACTCTAAATGAAACGTTTAAGGTTATCAGGCTCTCTGACTGCAGAGGTCACTGAGGAGAGAAATCTTCAAGTAAAACAGCTCTTCATCCTCTTCCGAAATGAAATACAATGACAGTGCCGGCGGTACCCGGTTGTAAACTGTTCCGCGGATTACCAAGGATTACCATAGTATTTTTCGTTGCCATTCTACGCTCTCCAGTTTACACCTCCTCATAATTTCAAACTTTTCTCGTTACACTTCTCTGTTACTTTTTTATTACACTTCCTAACTTCATAGCTACGCTTTTTCCTGTTTTATGTTATGTGTATTCTAAAATGTCTCGTGCTGGCCAGTGTAATCTGCCTTTTTTTCAAACAAATAGGAATAGATATGCTCACGGGCAAAATGGGAAATTATTTTCCCAGTTTCACGAAATTATATCAAGAACGATCAATTTTCTCTTGATTCGAAATTCTTCTTTATTATACCTTTTACAAATAAATGCAATTACTTGTACTAAATTTTATTGGCACTAATTTGCAGCTAACTTAATTTCACGCTCTCAACCTGTAGTATACAATGCAGCGTTACAAATAGTCGTTTCATTTTTCCTGATCTGAAATAATTTAAATTAAATTATTAAATCGTTACAATTTATGTCAATGATATTGTAAAAAAATAAAATCAAGGCATCTCTTAATGAGAAAAATTGAAATAGTACTTTCCATTTCTTCTTTTGTAGTACATGTATTTTTAAAACGAAATTGTAACAATTATACATATAAAACATTCTACGGCAAGTGCTAGATAATTATACCGAACGAAGCTATACATTCTTCTCGAAAATACTATTTTAAAAAATACGTAAATATTTCAATAACGTTGTATTTCCTTGTAAGAGGTAATTCCTGAGGTCATTTGAAGAAACTTTCTCCTTTGCAAAAATGTTGTCCGCGGCTTTATTACACAGATTAATTGTATATTAAAAGGTTTTCAAAAATTATTCTTACACAGGAGCATACTGTAACCCATTTTAAACGCATAGACTCGATGAAACAGTTTCCAAGGTCTATATGTAAAATTTCGAAAATAACTTTTCCATTTAAGTCAGCGTGATAGCTCGCTCTTAAAATTATCTTTGGTTATTGAGAAATCTCGAAAAAAACGCCGCTCGTTATAAACAAATAAACAGAAGCAGGTTGAATGCAACAATCAGGGACGGAACACAAAACGCGAGAGAATTGCTCACGGTCGATCATTGCAAAATAACACTGTCCGGCTGCGTCTGGTTGGTCGACTAAACAAATTGCTCTGAAATTGACGAAGAGAATCGGCGGTCAATTAATTTGTCGCCGGGGTCGTGCTGTTTCTCATCAAACTTTCCAAGGAGTGCGAACGCTGACGTAACCCGCTTAATTGACACAGTTTTTGATACGAGCAATACGTGTGCTTCACTGGGTCGACGCTCGTTCCTTATTAACGGCAATTAACACCCGCGTATAAACGTTTACAAATGACGTCAGTGTTTCTGTACGCGGAACGATTCATAATCGCGTCGAACGGACTGTTTACTTCAAGCGTCCGGGGCTGCTGGGGTAACTGACCAAGTCCAAAATCCATCTCTCCGACGCAGTCTATTTTCGAAAGTCAGTTCGCGTCACATACAGTAACGAGCAAAACTGAACACACATACGACATTTTAAGAAAAATAATTTTTTATTCAATATCTGCATGTAGAATACAAAAGAAACAAAATGTACTTAGTATTATCTACAATCTTCTGGCTTTTCAAAAGAAATTTCACATTTGTGATATCACTACCCAGATAGCACAGAGACGTCTTAAAGACGTCTTTAAGACGTCTGTCAAAGACGTTGAGACGTCTATTAGACAAAAATATTAGATAGATATGTTTGTCAAATATTGGAAAAATATTTTTTAAGCCACACTTTTTCTTGTGAGAAAAATATTGAATTTGAATACAGTATACATGTACAAGAAATATAAATTGAATGTTTAAAAAATATAAGCTAAATATTCAGAGGATATACACTAGATATTTAAAAAATATAAAGTAAATATTTAAAAAATTTGAATTCAATATTTGAAAAATATAAATTCAATATTTAAGAAACATTCAATAAAATTTTCAAATTTAAGAAAATATTACAACAAAAATTAGAAAGCGTATGATATAACGATATGTTTGATATAACAAAAAAATTAAATAAATAAAAAAAAATAAATTAAAAGAATGTTTTTCAGCATATCCGCGCACATTAACATTTTATGCTTTATTTATTTATTTATTTATAAATAAAAAAAAATAAATTAAAAGAATGTTTTTCAGCATATCCGCGAACATTAACATTTTATGCTTTATTTATTTATTTATTTAATTAATTAATTTATTTATTTATAAATAAAAAAATAAATTAAAAGAATGTTTTTCAGCATATCCGCGAACATTAACATTTTATGCTTTATTTATTTACTTAACTTATTTATTTATTTATCTATTTATTTTGATATATTATTTTGGATTTTGGACTTGTGATATATAATGTATAGTTTTATTATTAAACAATATTTATTGCTAAATTCTATTGCGGATATATATGTAATATATTATAATAGTACTAAATTAACAATTTAGTTATTTAACTTTCCTAAATAAATAAACGTCTATTCGGAGGATGGAAAACTACGTTATATCGTGTTGCGTGTGTACAGTTTGTAAAGCTTTTCTCTAGCAGTTTAGAATGACTGAAACGTCAAGAAATGAAACGTCTTAAAGACGTCTTTTCAGGACGTAAGACGTTCAGACCAAAAATGGACGTAAAACAGACGTCTTTAAGACGTCCAGTGCTATCTGGGTATTATTTCGCTTGATACAATTTTTTTTCGTGTAGTCGGTTTTGCACCGCACCAAGCTTCTGACTTTTGCTTATTTCTGTTTATCTTCCAGGAATTCCATATGCTTTTAAAAAATTAAATTCAATACAGTTGTATAATCTATTTATCCTTTTTGTTAACCTTTGTGTAGCCAACCAATATATGTAGATCATTTAAAAACTTTGCTATTCCACATATATTTTGTACAAATCCTTATTTTGAGACTGTAGATCGATATAATGATGAATACATAATATTCAGAGCAGTTCTGTAACAATGTAATCTTAATTTAATCTTTAATAATCTGTAATAATGTAATCTTTTATTCAAATTATAAAATTCTTTAAAGAAATGCTGTAAATGCTGATAATTATCTTTGTCACCATTTTACAAAATATTTGTAATTATAACTAGCAAAATGTTGGTTCCCATTTACATTCACAATCAGTACGAAACGAACACATTCTTCGTCAGCATTCGTGTCTGTAGTAGTTTTCTTAGTCTCAATGATTAACTATCTGTTTATAACTTATCTCTTTGTGAAAATTGTGTGGGAAATGTAACAACAAAAGTCAGAGATTGCATGATCATTACGTTATACCTTCCAGTTAAATTAAAACAACGCGAATAACATCGATTTAAGTTTCTTTATGCAAAACACATGCCCGCGATGCAATATGTTGCAACTTTAGAAGTAAAGAAATTGTTGAACTAATGAAAATCGACCTTCTTATCGAGGATACTGCCTCAATGTTGGAAGGGGAAATTAGAATAAGGACACTTCCGGTTCGCTATTGTTTTGTTGTCTGTCAGAGCTGGGATAATGCATGTCTTGCCAGATTCTGTACAGTGCTTACTCTATATACAGTAAGCAGCAAAACTGAACACACATACGACATTTTAAGAAAAACAATTTTTTATTCAATATCTGCATGTAGAATACAAAAGAAACAAAATGTACTTAGTATTATCTACATTCTTCTGGCTTTTCAAAAGAAATTTCACATTTGTGATATCACTATTATTTCGCTTGATACAATTTTTTTTCGTGTAGTCGGTTTTGCACCGCAACTAATTTTGAGTAAACATTTCAGATTTTCGTACACTTAATATTTCGTCCATGAACCTTTAACCTTGATAATTGCCTGAATACGTTTAGGCATACTTGATACTACATTTTCGCTATTAATTTCTTTTAAACCGAAATAAAATTCTATTATATTGCAGTTGGAGAAAACGTAGACATACAATAAACATAAACTTTGTGTTTTCCTATGAAATTCTGAACGACGAAGAATTTCTAATCACTATAACCACAAGGTAAATAGTTTAACAGGGGGTTCAAAAATCTCTGTAATATGTAGACAGCGGATCTTTATGCATTTATGGCTTCTCGAAATGTTCAAAAAATGCTATAATATAAAATTCGAGAGAATTTAACACGATTTTTATTTGCTTTCGATCTACAAAGGCTGTCCCCATTAAAAATAGGATTTTATTTCATTCCACTTTCTTAAAATGTTTCTATAAAAATTGGAAATTGCATAAACATCCGATGTCTAGTAATATGTTTCAAACTTTCATGTAGCAGAACACAGTTTGATTTGTTTATAACAAAGAGAATATAGAAACAGGAAAATGCAAGTTGTAATTACCATACTTGTGATTCTTAGCTTTCAAGTGTTCCTTACATGCATAATGAAGATTTAACGCCAGCCTATAAATTAGTGTTGTAATCCACATTGTATGTAAAAACCACCAAAATGTACCACGTTATTAACATACAATCGAACCATCGATTTCTCATCCGGGATCTCGATAGCTCCGCGGTATTTTTCATTTATTTTTTGTCAGTCTGCCTCGTAATTGCAGGTGACGTTATCGGCAATTAATTATTCATGCAGCGAACGCGCAAGGATGCTTGGAAATCATTGAAATTTCTGTGGCGTATAGTTCATGGAAATCGATAGTGGAAAGGAAAGCATATTTTTCTTTCGCAGATACATATTGCTGGCTGTGCCGTGAAAGTGGTCGTAGAAGGTGGTTATTGACAGATACCTGTAATTAAACGGATTACTAACACACTTGACGAGTGCAATGGCGTCGATGTCTGTGATTGATCCTGCGGAATTATTTATTAGGTGACCGTTAGATACGCGACTTACAGAGACTTTTATGTATACAATAAAAAGTTGGTACAGAGTTTACTCACTGTACCCTAGTAGCACAAAAATATTAGATAGATATTTTTTTCAAATATTGGAAAAATATTTTTTAAGCCACATTTTTTCATATAAGAAAAATATTGGATCTGAATATTGTATACTAAATATTGTATAAGCTAAATCCTAATTCAGAGGATATAAACTAGATATTTAAAAAATATAAAGTAAATATTTAAAAAATGTGAATTCAATATTTGAAAAATATAAATTCAATATTTAAGAAACGTTCAATAAAATTTTCAAATTTAAGAAAATATTATAACAAAAATTAGAAACTATGAATATGTATTACTTTCTGCACACTGTTTGTTGAGGGAATATTTTCTGTATTGTCTGTATTTGGAAAGAATATTCTATTTCTAATATTAAATAAAGATTTGTTTTATAATGAGAAAAAAATATTTTTTTCGTGATATTAAATAAATATTATTTGTATATTAGGAGAAAATATTCTCCTTCTAACATGAAATAAAGATTCATTTAACATTTAGAAAAAAATATTTTTCTCGTAACGTGAAGTAGATATTTCCTGAATATTTAAAAAGAAATATTTGTTACTTAATATAAAATAAATATTCTATGTACATTTGAATATTAAAAAAGGATTGTATCTCTTTTTAATATTATATAAATGTGTATACAATATTTTGTGCTACTAGGGTATATGTCCCAAATGCCTAGCCGATAAAAGTCTCAGAACTATCCCCACTACTGACCCCAGAAGTGTAACAATTATGTTCGGGTGGGACCACTACTAATTCAACAACAAAACTATTGTTCTTTTCTACGTTCGGCGTGGATCAAAGAATAGTATCTTCTGGTCGATATATGTCCCTTGTTAGACCCGTGTTTTCGACATAAATCGAGTAAACACTGAATTAAGATAATTCTTATATTTGTAGGACAAAAATGTTTTAAATTATTTGGAAAGGAAGATTTGCTTTTATAAAATTAATGCGGCCGGTACTTTAACACTAAACCTACCACGGCCGGTCAAATTAACCTTTTCAAACTTTTGCGTACAATTTCGTACATACAACATATTTTTCGTTATTTATTTCTCGTTTTATTAATTTTTTTCCAAGACATATTTCCAGCCTGCCCTATCTACCTCGGCCGGTCAATTTGTCCGCACGTGATAATGTGGTATTTAAACCTAAACAATCAGTATAAAAGAAAGGCTATTCTCAATTTGGCATGGTCAACTCAAAATAAATCAAAAGCTATCAAGCTACGCATGTTTCATGACAAACATGTACATTCAGAGGGAGCATCGCATAAATTTTTATATAATTGAAATTCTATAAAAATAAAGGTACTAATTCACTCGGCAATAAATTGACTATTATCTACGTTTAATTATATTAACAATAACTTTTTTTAAGGACCTAGAACAGTGGAATAAAATAGAGCCTGCTACAACATAGTTAGTTAGTACATTCCATGCCAAGAAGGCTCGAAGGTATTGCAAAATCAAAAGGCAATCCTACAAAATATTAAATCCTTAAATATTTAGTATATTTTCATAGTTTTATATACATAAATATATCTGTTTTTGTTGATTCTTTTGTAATGCTGAAGGGAAATAATGATCATATATTGATACAAATATAAATTAGTTGTAACGCGTTGAATTTCGGACGGAAACAGATTACGTCGCATTTCATACGCGTAGAAATTTCAGCAAACTAAATTTTACAACACGTCAAAATAAATTGCGTTTGCCACGCGCCAAATTTGAAAATCGTCAAATTTAAAATTTGTCGAAGTTATAACGTGTCTTCCATACAGTCGGTGTGGAAAGTATTCGTGTAGTGACAAATTGAAAGTAAACTGTATATTCATGCCAATAATAAATTTTATGAGGAAAAAATGATTAATAAATATTCTTAGATGTTTTTTTAGAATAAATTTTGCGTCAACAAAATTTTATTTCCCTGCAGGATTACTAAAAGAATCAACAAAAACAGATAAATGTGCAGAAACAGACGCGTAGAAAGTATTCGAAAAACAAACGAAAAAACTATGAAAATATTCTGCACATTTTTCCATTTTTGTCAATTTTTTGTAATGCCGAAGGGAAATAAAATGTTGTTTACGCAAAATTTATTCTACAAACATCTAAGAATATTTATCAATCGTTTTTTCCGCATAAAATTTATTATTGGCATGAATATACACAGTTTCACTTTTCAATTTGTCACTGTACGAATACTTTTCACAGCGACTGTAGGTACACAAGAAGTGTCGGTAGGTTTAGTGTTAAACCTGACGAATTTTTTCAAGCACAAGGTTTATTCGGACCTCTTCGATTAAATATGGGAGCCGTATATCTATCTGCGCGATTGATTCATCGAACGGAGGAACAAAGATTTATTGGGATCGAGGTGCAATCCACGATTCACGATTCACGATCCACGATTCACGATTCACAGCGGAACGTTTTAATTGGAATGCGGAGAAATGAAATACGAGACGCGGAGAGAGACTATGCGAATGACATTTCCTTTCTCGTGCCGGGGCAGGATGCGGGTTCGTACGGGTTCGAAGTTGCAATTAGGTCAAGGCGTTTAATTACGCGACGAAGACTCCATCGTGTCCCAAATATTCTGATCGGGAACAGCAAATCAGAGCCGCTAGGAAAAAGCTGGTCCAACTACTCTCTCGTCTCAGTTTTATGTTTCTTCGTGATCATGTTCGACCAGCGGACAACGGGATTGCAATTTGATCCCTACGCGAAAATTTAGGACAACAAATCCGGAAAAGAGAGGGAAGAAAGACGACGATTGCTCAGAATTTGGGTTGAGATGAATCTGTGATTACAGGATGATAACTTTAACAAATATTTCAAATACACTTGCGAGGTAATTACAGTGTCTAGCTACGGACATATACAGTAAGGAGCAAAACTGAACACACACGACATTTTAAGAAAAATAATTTTCTATTCAATATTTGCATGTAGAATATAAAAGAAACAAAATACTCAGTATTATCTGCAATCTTTTGGCTTTTCTACAGTCAGTTCGTGTTGAATAGCAAAGTTTTGAAATGATCTACATATATTGGTTGGCTACACAAAGGTTAACAAAAAGGATAAATAGATTATACAACTGTATTGAATTTAATTTTTTAAAAGCATATGGAATTCCTGGAAGATAAACAGAAATAAGCAAAAGTCAGAAGCGTGGTGGTTTACTGTCTCAAACTAACAGAACTTTTGTGCTCGCTCGATAAAACTGTGCAAGCCTATTTGTCGGAATCCCGGTTCCAGCAATAATTCTTTCTTACGTTTGCTGCTCTGACTAAACAATATGATCAAACTAACGCGTATAAAAGCTTCTTCGGTATTTTACTGCGTCAAAATACAATAGAACTCTGTTTATCTAGGGTTCCCACTTTTCAGTTTTATTTTCTTTTTTCCGTCAACACCGAGTTCCGTGGGACATAACATTGCTCAAGACAGTATTCGAACACCCTTTAAAAAATAATAATTTTCTTAAAATTCCAAACTACCAGCCATTGGTTTACTAAATTACGAGCGAAAAAGATTTTTAAACAATTGCAATTGGTAGGAATTACACGAAAAAATGACAAGGCCACTTTTTGAAACTTTTTTCTCTGAGCTTGTAATGATTATTTAAAATATGCCTGTAAGAATGAATATATATATATATATGTATATTTTTTCATAATATACAAATCAAATTGAACACTGACTTGAGAACCATTCAGCACATTTTTGTGGCAATGTTTATTGTCACCTTCGCGGTTAGGAATATTAAAAAGTGTTTTATTGCTTTGTCGTGTTATTCAAATTTCTTTATCATTTTCGCATGGAAGTCGATCGCCTAACCCGCTGACCCAATCGATCTGTTGGGAATCTGGTTAATACTTTTAGATGTAATACGCTGACATAGTAAAAATACTAATCAAGCCGATTTCATGGTTTAATTATTTTTTTAAACGTTCAAGGTTTATCAGTGCCTGATAGACTTACAGAATAAATAGAACGTAATAATTTCAAGGTCAGCTTAGTTCTTCGCGGAAAAAACGTCGAAAAAATCAGTTTTTTTTTTGTTTTAACAACGGCGTAGCAAACCAAAAAATCTAAAAAAATTCATGAACAATACTTATGACAATATACTGCTACTGTAAAAATATAAATGTTGTCACTCTAGAACTTCCATGTGAAATCTGCATTTTTTCGATTTTTTTGAGGTTTTTGATTTTTTACAAGCAGGATTTTCACTTTAAAAATCTGAAACCAATTGCAAAGTATGTATTAGGGTTCTTGACATGTGTCAGATTTTTCTCAGAATTTCTAAACGTCATTAACTAGGGAAAATAGGCGAAAAACTGATTTTTCGATTTTACCCCATAACTACCCTCCCGATCGAGATACAGGGTTGAAATTTTGCAGAGAATGTTTTTTTTTTGTGCTCTATCAAGGGCATTTTTGACTATCTTATCCGGCTAGGCCCTTTATTAGGAATTAAAGATGTGTTCGAAAACCGCCGTGAGATTGCAATCTTCTGAACCGCTTGTATTATCAGAAATTAGCGTTTGTCCGCGAATAAAGCCGGGATCATAAGGTTCCGAGCGATCTGAATCAGGCGATTTACGCAGAAATGTAACAAACTGCGTCGTTAGGGTTGATTACCGTGTAAAAAGCGTCGGGTGGTATCGTGCGAACGTGGCTGCGGCATGGTACCGCGCGCAATGGTGCGCGTGCGTATTCGTCTGGCAAAAAGCGGGAATACGCAATGTAACAAGGCCGGAACAATATAAAGACGGAGCAAAAAGAGTCGCCGTCTGCCGGGTGCCGGGTGCCGGGTGCTGGCTCTGACAGATACGAGTTTATTTACAGAAACAGTTTTAGTACGACGACGACAAACGCGTCAGGTACACATCGTGCACCGCGTCCGGTCCTCCGCATATAGAACATCCGCTGCACCACGAACGCGAACATGATCACGCACACGCACACGCACATGCGAACGGATGCCGCGGACGCGCGCAGAAACATGCGAGGAGATGCACTTTTATGCGCTAGGTACTCACTTGTACAGGTTTCAGCCAGTTACGATCGCTGCAAGGATCGAGGTTAATATAAAGGGTGCTAGAAAAAAGGGTGTAACAACACTTTAGAAACTTGTAATACAGGGTTGTCGAGGTTATATCCGGTATCGTCATGTTACGGGCTGTTTCAAAACACGTGAGCTCCGAGCAAGAATTCAGCACGCTGCACTGCGACCGATATAGTCATTTCTTACGAGAATAGAAATAAATTGATTTTTGACAAATGAGGTCGAGCAATACACCAATTATTATCAAAACGAATCAAGAATGCCAGTGTTAAGAAGGCAAGCTAAACAAAAAATTACGTGAATAAACGAAATTAAAATTTTTCAAATTTTTTTCTTGGTTGCTCGAAATAATTTACATTAGTACATACAGAGAAATTTTTGTAAGTTGAATAGCTCACAAAAAAGTTTCTCTGACAGTTCCGAGACTAGAGGACAAGCGGAAAAAAAATGTGATCTAAAAGTCATTGTCACTTAAAGAATATTCAATAGCGAAATGTTAAATTTCAGTGTTAGAATCTCCATTTCAGAATGAATAGAAAAGTCACTACGAATGCTGCAGCACAGCAGTCGAATGACTCGTGTAAGATTCGTCAAACGTAATCGGTTCCACCGAATACGGTAACCGCTTAATAAGGATTCATTGGACGTCGTCATTGACGAGAGACCAAGCGACAAGGGTCGCTATATCGAGATATTTTTCACCTCGATAGTACTCTCGATTGCCTTTTTAGCGATTCGAATTCGAAAAAGGACGGACGCTCTCCGTGAATTATGCAAGAACACTTTTTAATAATTGCTGCAAGACTATACTTCTACTATACTATAATTCTATACAATTTTTCCACTGCGTTTCAGATGTTAAACATTTTAGTGCATATTTGGTTTCAATTATTTATTACATTTGTAAACTACGTTAGAAGGATTTATCGAGTACTTGTCAATTTTTATAAATATAATATTGCACTACGTTAAAAGTAAAAAGTGAAACAAGTAAAAATGTTTCAAGTCCATCGTAAGTTAGATGGAGAGTAATTAGTAGACCGCGGATTTTATGCATTCATGACAAAAAAATGAGTAGGTGTAATTCAAAACAGGAGAAAGATTAAAAGTGTTTAACAATGTCGATACACTATTTTTATCATATAAAAATTATTAATGAGCAAAATAAATTTTTACTTATAGTAGTTCCTATAGATTGCAATTGATGTATAAAAATGTTATTTTGCCTAAAGATCCGCAGTCTAGTAATTAGCAACAGGATAGAGTGTATTTATTTTTACAACAATTTTAGTTCCCCGAGGATAATGCAACGATATTCCGAAATTCTTCCAACGCTTTAACAGTTTTGCTTTCTGTTCATCCATTTTTGTGTAAGCTGCTAAATGTTGCACTTCCTTGAAGGAGGTGATTCCTGAGGTCGTCTGAAAAGTTCTTTAAAAAAGAGTTGTATGATTCAAGTTTCAAATTAAAGAATTAATTAAAAAAAGAAACACTCTTTCTGGATAATATAAATCATGTTTTCAATTAAAATAATATTTCAAATAGACATTAAAAATGAGACTTTAATAACGTAGAAGAAAATCACATGCACCGTGTATACGAAATTGTTAGAGGTAATTGTAAAATAATTTTCGGTGGTGTTACGAGAAAGGAAACCGAGTGTCGGTGTTGGACTTTCTTTCGATCCGCGAAGAAATTCGGCCGCGGCAACGAAAGCGAAATGGCAGCTCCATTAAAGCAACGACGTGACGCGACGCGACGCGGTGACGTTATCGCATCGCGTAACACTTGTTTCAGCGGAACGGTCTGTTAACCGTCGCGTCGCACAGTGGGCAAAAACGGCCTTTTTCGATTCAAAATCAAAGAACTTTCGATAGGAATGAGATAGAGCGATGAAATTTTTTTTTAATGAAAGCTGAAATTTTGTAGAATATGGGTAAAATAGAGAGATTACGGTACGAACGTTTTTTAACCTTGAGAAAATTCGTTAAAGTTGCACAATTTCAAGAAAGTGCCAGTAGTAATGACAGCGATACGTCAAATGATGAGGAGATGTGAAGTGTTTCATGTTTCGTAAGCAACTCAAAACGTTGAAATACTTCATTTGTATTATTTTTATTGTGTTTTATACATGAGAATACGATATACTTTCAAACTAGTGTGTTATCAAGTCATTTTAATGAAAAAATTTCATTAATTTGTGTCACAAAAATCTATTTTTTTCAAAAACCAAAGGTCGTACACAAATTTTGAAAACGGATTTGAAATCTGCGTGAAAAAATATATGGGGAACGATATATAGCATGTAAAAAAAAAATTTTCCTCGCGTATTAGCCACAAAAACAAAATTTTCTTGAAATTGTGCAACTTTAACGAATTTTCTCAAGGTTAACAAAACGTTCGTACCGTAATCTCCCTATTTTTCCCATATTCTACAAAGTTTCAGCTTTCATTTAAAAAAAAATTTCATCGTTCTATCTCATGCCCATCGAAAGTTCTTTGATTTTGAATCGAAAAAGGCCGTTTTTGCCCACTGTGCGTCGCACAGTGAACACATCCATCCTCATCTAACACATCCATACAGTCCGAAGATTCGAATTTAGAATATTCGTTATAATTTATTTTATAAATATTGTATAGTTGTTATAATATTGTGTATTGTATAGTTGTGTTTCGTTGTCAGTAAACTATGATTTTGATATTTAGACTTTGTGTTTAAATTTTTACCACGGCTACGCGTGAAATTTGTTTGTAATAGCAATTTCTCGAAATCTGACAAAAAAATGTTTCAAATAAAAGTTCAACGGTATTAATAAACGTATAAATTTCAATACAACAAACATTAAAAAAAATTTGTTTAAAAGAAAAAAACAAGATCGCTTCGATTTTTTAAACATTAAACTGTATTTTTGATTCGATAATGTCGTAGCTGGTATTAAGACGAATTCAACGATATATAATATTATGACCTTCACATTATTAATAACGTCGTAATAGTTTTGGCGCGCTAAACTGGCCAAATGGGGTTTTGTAATAGCAATTTCTCTAAATCTGACAAAAAATGTTTCAAATAAAAGTTCAACGGTATTAATAAACGTATAAATTTCAATACAAAAAACATTAAAAAAAATTTGTTTAAAAGAAAAAAACAAGATCGCTTCGATTTTTTAAACATTAAACTGTATTTTTGATTTGATAATGTTGTAGCTGGTATTAAGACGAATTCAACGATATATAATATTATGATCTTCACATTATTAATAACGTCGTAATAGTTTTGGCGCGCTAAACTGGCCAAATACCCCACTGTGCGTCGTTTGCACGACGACCATTTCTTCGTCTCGCTCCTTCGGATCTCCTTTCGCTGGGCCAGCTCTTCACTTTTTGCCGCGTTTCCGACGTCTTCTTCTTTTCCGGTTCTACATGAGACGAGACGAGACGAGACGCGACGAGACGCGGTTAAAAGCGTCTCTCCGCTGCCTACGCGTCCTCCTCGCTGCCGCACTAGCGCCAATTAAATGCGCAGAGAGCCCGCATGAAGTTGCAGTTAAGGTCAAATCATAATTTCCCTCGTTTTAACGCTCCTATTCCGAGAACGACAGTGAAAGCGAACGATAGTAAGTAATGCCGATGGTATGTGCGGGTATTCCAGACGATCACTGTCGGGGACAAAAATGAGTGGACAGTGTGAGTGGAAATGGATAAAAATGAAGTTTAGTCGAATTAACACGACTGTCGTAAACTTAGGTTTTACTTGTTACATACCCGTGTAATGTATAGATTATTTACACAGGGAACGCTCTTTACCTGTGAATTACATGATTCAATCCGTTGACGTTATTATTTGTTAACATTAGTTAATGTTTGTGCCGGGCACGTTCGCCTCAATTGAGTACATGAGTACATTGAGTAATCTGTGTGGAACGAACATTTACAACTTTGGTAATAATGGTATTTGCTGGATATTGTTTAAAAATAAATATGCGTTTTTATATTTGAACGAATGAATGATTTCCCTCCGAATTATGTCATCATCTAATTATACAATGAAATAATCTTTTATTTGCTATTTCAACAAATATTTCCAGAAACAATTTCCTTAGAAAGCATTTAAGAAATTATTTAAGGAATACATTTTCGACAAAATGTTTTAACAAAAATGTCTACATTACATAATAATTGCTTCCATGTTCTCAGATTAACATCTAGATAAAACACAACTTTGTAATGAGTTTTTATTTGAATTGATTAATTTGTTTAATATAATTAGTTAATTATTGGAATAAAAAATTACTTCCGAGTAATTTTTAATTTCAGAAGAAAATGAAATTACCATGGTTGTTAAAATTAAAGTAATAAAGTGGTACGAATAATTTATAAATAACTAATTTTCACCTTCATTCCGATTAAAATTTTCTCGAGTCAGAAATGAAGCTATTCCGTTTCTGGACATTACCGTGACGGCCATTTTTGCTGACTTTTCGTTCACAGCGATTGTATTATGTTGCATTGGAAGGATGTACGCAATGTATATAGGGTGTACCGAAAATCATAGTATGTAGAAGAATAAATGAAAAATTTAAAAATACACATTTTTTATGTGAAACTGCGTTGACGAGAGAATAAAATTTGAATATTTCTTAGGCACGTGTGCACTTGTCTAATTACCGACAAAATACAAGCGATGCAGTCCTCAAATAATTAAAATTATTTATTGCATACGACCAGAAACATCATTTAAATGTATTTGTATTTGTAACCAAATACAATTGCGGTGACATGACAAAATGATTATTTTGTTGTGCATCGTACATTCAAATTAATTATTACAAGGAAAATGAGGAGTCGGAAGTGCTTGTAGTTACTATTGGAATATTATAATTCTTGTGTATAAAATTCATAAGTAAACTAGGTACTCATTGATCGGTTGACTTGACTCTATAATATATTATAAAGTGAATCGTTTTGTTCATAGTGTAGGTCAAGCACAATATAACATTTCCCGACACGAAAAATGTAGAATAAAACTTTCTTGCCCGAGGTCCTCTTATCGAAAAAAAAAAAATAAAAACAAGTTTAAGTGTATTGTGCCAACTGTGCACCAAGGTCAAGCATACTCGATAAAATTTCAAATTTAATTTTCTCTAAAATGAAATTTCAGACGAAAGAAAAAATACGAAATAAAGAAATACGATTCCTATGTTTACAATTGATTTTTTTTTTTCTGTCACGCTCAGTCTCGTTTTCGTTGTATGGACCATGGGTTTTGATGCGGCCCACCGTGTCTAATCGATTTTATTCTATTACGTTCCGCAAAATTTCATATGTGAGCCGTTTATTTTGGAAGTGGCCTAAGTCCATTTATCTTAAAATCGAGATATTTAAGGGTTTGCGTTTCAATGAATTTAAAAATATACGTATAGGACACATTAATGAGTCGCACTGCTTAAGTGTATCTAAGGGTGTTAAATTTATAGTTCCTATTAAAATAGTGGCAATATATTATTAAGTGAATAATATGAGTTTTCTTATCAAGAATGGAGTTAGGCCACTTTCAAAATTAACAACCAGATTCATTATAAAATTTGAAGGTGCCCAAGTCCATTCAACATAATTTAAGATGCTTCAAATTGAAAAAAAAAACAATACTGAATTTATTTTACATATCCTTAAAACACTTCAGGAACATAATTTATGCGATTCAATTAACTACATAACGTGCAAAATTACAAACATAAATTTATTACAAAACAATTTACTACTCGTCTACATTTTGTGCGTGTAAAAGGGATTTGAAGTAATCATGGTGTTCCGGTGGTATATATCGTAATAGGTCCATCATGTCCTTGAATTTTCTTGTTGTAATTTGTCTGATATTTTTATACAGTGGTGTCAATACAATATTTTCGAACTTTTTTGGTCTACCCCGACGTGGTAATAAATTCAGGACTTTAAAATTTTCATTCTTATTCATTGACGTCTTACAGAAAATTTTATACGGTTCATTTCTGACAAAGCGTATCCAACATATTTTTAGCCAGTTTATCGATTCTCCATTAGAATTTTTTACTCTTTTAAAAATTGCATCTTCTAATAATTTTGTTGATACAAAATCTTCTTGTCTCATTTCATTTACAATAAAATTATTACCTTTCCGACACCTTTTCATAATCTTGTAATAATCTTGGGGAACGAACAGTAAATTATTTTTTTTTAATGACATTTCTACCACGCCAAAATCTCTATCATTTGGTAAAAACGAATGTCCTGATATTAAAAATTTGTGATCTATGATTTCTACATTATTTTCCAAAGATTGGACAATTTTTAACCACATTAAAGCTATTTTAATGTTTCTATTTTGCCCGGTGCACATGTCACTGTAAGCTACAATGTGTCTTTCACTTTTTAAATTTTTAACATGTTTTAGGATGCATGAAACAATTTCTTGAGCACCTCTGGATGCAATAGTTTCATCCCAAACGTACATGTAAACATTATCGTTATGAAAATAGTAAATAGTAAATATATTATCTTGATTATTTAAGTATAAATGGAGTTAGGCCACTTTCAAACTACACGGTTCGATTATTAAACTAACTCTGAAAACTTATGCGTCAAGAATTATCGTATTTGCTCGGATTATAAGCAACCTGAAATGCTTTACTGATAAATAACATAAAGTTGTACACGTAACCATGATAACCGGAAAAAACTGAAAAACGTAGTTAGGCCACTTTCAAAATAAACGGCTCATGTATCGTTTTCGTTTGACTGTCATCCCACCGGTGACTGACGTGGCGTGAACACGTGGCACGTGTTGCATAAAAATGCATGTTCACGGCGCGACGGTCGCTCTTTTGTTTCGCAATAAACGCCAGAATAAATCGCTTATCGTGATTCTAAAATTTCAAAAATTGTACATTCAACCGCGCAAGTAAACGTCAATAACAACACATTGTTCGTCTGGTTATTAATGCGTCACAAATTATGATGGACAATGCGTACGTCAAACACTATCCATGTAATAATTGTTATAAGAATCTCATAAATTTGGAAAAATTTCATCGCGAATGTGTAGAAAGTTGTAACATTTTATTGAACTTATTCAGTTAATGTTTTGAAAATTGCACTTTGCTTTATATTCATGTAGTTTAAATTTTACTCGATATATGTCCAAAACACAGGTCTAGCTAGGGACATATATCGGCATATATGTGCCCATAATTATGAAAGTGGTCTGTCATAAAAAAAAAAATTACATTGAATAAATTTAGTTTAAAATCATGTCGTGTGAAATAAGTGATAAATTCATTTTTTTTTTAATTTTGACTTAGACCACTTTCATAATTATGGGCACATATGTACTAGGGAGATATAACGTAGAGTAAACACTGTGCTATGTTGCTTACGAGTACACTATATTCGTTATCCTTTCTATTATTGATATCAATCATTATAATCATGCAAAACTAAATAGTTACACAGTAATGTACATGTTCATTATACCTCAGTCTCAATATCTCGGAAACTAAAGCTGAGCGGCGGTAACATGTATAGGGATAAGTTGTTCAGAATGATGACTTTTTGACAACATATTTCAAGGTCATCAAAATCGGTGAGGAAGCCCCTAATGTAAATATTTTTATCGGATGTGTAATTGCAATACAGACAAAGATAAAGATAAAGGTAAAGATTGTATTGATTGTCGTTATTTTTTCCTTTAATATATATCGTAACCTATCTAAAGTAGAAACATGTTTCCGTTTTCTGCTTTTCATATTTATGTTTGAAATAGAAAAAAAAATGTGTAACGTAGAAGTTATTTCTGTTGAGATATTATACATTTATAAATAATAAATTCGTTCTGTTTGAAACCTTCACATGGATTTTTCAACCTCTCATTACCTATTACTTTATTATTCTTTAATTTTCAATTATAATTTAATTACATCGTAATTCGCACAATTAATGTAATTTAATCACAAAATATTTGTAATTGTACTCCGCTGCAATTACGAATTACATTGTAATGTAATTTGAATGAAGATCTGAATTATAAATTACAATGTAATTGAATTGAATGTAATTCAATTAGTTTGTAATTATAATTCCTGGAGTAATTCAATTGTAATTCTGCAGAACGCTGTTCGTCACTGATCATTTCGTCACAGGTTTCTCTGTTCGGACGAGTGTTCCTCACCGACGACCTCAGCACTTCAGTATTCGAGAACTATCTCAAAACCCACTACATACACGGATCGATCTCGCCACTTATATGACCCTTCTGTCGACAACGTTATGTTTCTGTTTCGCCTTATGCCACCTCATAACTACCGGGAACGCTAAAGGAAAGCGGGAGAGATGGTTTATCTGGGAATGTGTTCATGTTTCACATGTGTTTTCACTCTTTTTTCTTACAACAGCGGCCAAGTTACGTTCGACGTTTAACACCGACCCAAAAGTAACCGAGGATGCGATATTTTACAGTGCGCATGTTTATTATTAGATGATCGAATAATGGTTTACACTATTCCGAAAAAATGTGAACGGCATTTAAAGAAATAAATATGTATGATTCATACTGTATAAAATTGCGCGTGAATAATATTTTCCACGATATCAGTATTTAACTTTTTAATTAAGATAAGAGAAAGTTGCCAAATGTGTGCTAGTCACCTTGTTTCTATAATCGTTTTTCATAGAATTTGTGCTGTTCACATTAAATTTAAATAATCAGTTAAAAGTGATGTAATTTATATCTATTACGTTGCAAGCAATAGTATATTTGAAAGTAGTGAATATTAACTAAATTACCTATATTTTAACTAACTTATGCATTCCTTGCATAATATATCATTACGGGATCAAATTAAACATTCTACACAAGTTCAGAAAAATTCCCAAGTGCCACTACTATACTGTTTTCTAAATTGTCCCGGTGTGATTTAAAGGTGTGATTAAATTTGAAGGAATTGAAGGTTTTTCTTTTTTGTCAAAACATGTTGAAAAGAATTTACGATCGATAAGATTTTAAATAGCTAAGCCTAATTTTAAAAACACCCTAAAATTACCGTCAAAAGGCGTTTGTCCCCTTGAGAAAAGTATTCACTTTATTTTCAGTATTTTATTATCTCCAAACGAAATTTTAGTTTACTCCGAAACTAAAAAAAAATTTAATTCAGTGAATCTATTTTTAGTTTAGTTTACGCCGAATATAAAGTCACCATAAATAGATTAACACATTAATAAATTTTCTTGAAATATTAGAAAACGCCATCCTATCGTTTGACCTATACTACATATATTTAAAAAAAGAAATATACCGAATTTTCTCGAGGAACTCAAAATTTCTTAACTAACATAATAATAGCAATTTTCCCTTACATACGATGTAACAGAAATTGTGATTTTGAATACTAACAAAAAATAAAGTGACATAAGAAATGTCCAAATGAAAGTATGGTAATTATTAGGTTGTAACATATGAAACTTCCGATTTTTAAGAGTAACTTTAAATGAACACAACGGACATTTCATATGGTACAACCTAATATTTACATTAGGGGCTTCCTAACCGATTTTTATGACCTTGAAATATGTTGTCAAGGTCATCATCCTGAACAACTTTTTCCTATACATGTTACCGCCGCTCAGCTTTAGTTTCCGAGATATTCGCAAAAAAGTTTCAACATCTCAAAAAGTGATCGGAGTAGGTGTGTGTAGGACTGTGTAAAATAGTATTTCAAATAGTTGACAGTAACTTATATTTTTATGATATTTTGTTGCCTGTAATGTTATTACTAGACAGCGGATCTTTATGCATTTACGGCTTATGGAAATGTTAAAAAAATGCTACAATATAAAATTCGAGAGAATTTCACACGATTTTTATTTGCTTTGGATCTACAAAGGCTGTCCCCATTAAAAATAGGATTTTATTTCATTCCACTTTCTTAAAATGTTTCTATAAAAATTGGAATTTGCATAAACATCCGATGTCTAGTTATTACAATATTGTGGTCTGTTTATCAACATGTTACATATTCGTAATTAAACTACAAATAATACTTTGCTAACTATTATAGCTTCTCATGTTAAAAATTATAATTTATAATATTAAGTACTTGCTCAACTTATTTTCTTTGTAAGGAAATATTTGAAATACAAAATAAAAATATTTCATTTTATCTATCTGGTTATCAAAATAAAAATATTTGATTTAAAGTAGTATCTTATTTGAACCACATTAAATTATACTATATACCAAATCATTAATGATCGTTAATATACGTTGCAAAATATGATAGAAAACCTTGTATCCAATGTTCCAGATACGAATACTAATCCTACATTATAAAATACTAACGTAAAGTGTACTTACTTCTGAATCTTCTGTACCTCCGTGGAATAGATCCGAATAATTGAACAACAATCACTAAACAACACACACACACAACACATTTTATAAAATCGTGACAACGAACGAGATGTCACTCCTATTAAAATACGAACTCCGAAAGGAAAACTATATTCGTTCTTAATTGAAATTACAATAGACTATTAATAATGATGTGAGCACATTGTTATGCTCACCCGGACAGAATAAAGTAAAACAAAACTTATACAATGATTGTCGATCGAAACCTCATGGCAAGGGCGCGCATTCACGAACAAGAATCGAACAAACAAGAACAAACCAGATCGGCACGCGACAACACAAATCGGACCACACACACTCCGCTCGCAACGCCATCTATCTGATAGATTTCTAACAACTCCGACCACGAACAAAATAATACTGCGATTTTAACAATGATCCCTTCCACGGAGGTTGTGCGGTCAGGTTATCCTAGACAGGTTAGACGCTGAGGGTCTATAAACACTAGATACAAAACCAAGGTAAACAAATTATGGCTGGGCGCCGACCCTATTTCCCGGAATTCCCTGTTTACGAATCACGCGTCCTTGGGTCCGAAGCGGTTAAAATCGCAGTATTATTTTATCCGTGGTCGGAGTAACATCTTCTCGTCTGCTGTCACGATTTCGTTAAGTGTGTTGTGTGTGTGTTGTTTAGTGATTGTTGTTAAATTATTCGGACCTATTCACGTGAGTTAATCATTTTGTGCTGCGGATCCGACGGAGGTACAGAAGATTCAGAAGTAAGTACACTTTACATTAGTATTTTATAATGTAGTTTGTAGTACATTAGTATTATATTTTATTATTCGTATGTAGAATATTGGATGCAAGGTTTTCTTTCATATTTTGCAACTTCAATGTCCCTTTAACACTAGATTTACAAAGCACTAAAACTGACTGCTTAACATTATTTTACAAAAATAACAAGAACGTGTCTATCCACATTTGTGTCAAATTTTTAAATAATATACAGTGAGTAACGAAAGTATTCGAACGCCCTTTAAATCAGTATAACTTTTTTTTTAAGTGAATCAAACGACCTGACTTTTTTGAGGAGTTAGAAGAATTGGTTTTCCAAATGATGTGTTAAAAAAATTTCGAAAAAATTGCAATTGGTAAGAATTACATGAGAAAATAAAAATGGCACTTTTCACAACTTTTTTATTTGAGCCTGCAATGAAAATTTAAAATATGCGTTTTGTAGATCTCTGTTAGTTATACACGTACTGAAAATTTCATCGAAATCGGCTGACGCAGATAAAAATGGCACGTATCAAAATATGTTAGAAAATCTGAGGATTTTAAGCAGAAACTGGCCAAAAGTCGTGAAAATCTACGCTTTTTTCACCACTTTTAATTAGTTGTAGCTCGTGTGTATATTAATCGATTTCAATGAAATTTGCAGCATGTATATAACTAGCATATATCTACAAAACGCATATTTTAAATTTTCACTACAGGTTCAAATAAAAAAGTTGTGAAAAGTGCCATTTTTATTTTCTCATGTAATTCTTTCCAATTGCAATTTTTTCAAAATCTTTTTTACACATCATTTGGAAAACCAATTCTTCTAACTCCTAAAAAAAGTCAGGTCGTTTGATTCACTTAAAAAAAAAAGTTATACTGATTTAAAGGGCGTTCGAATACTTTCGTTACTCACTATATACCCAAAAAAATAATTTTGTTGAATAATTCCCCATTCCTGTCATTTTGACAGGCCCCGTGAACCTAGTGTCAAATTTCGTTTGTCTCGAGGCACGCACACGATTATGTTCCATCTCACACACTGTACACTTTAAATTAGTATTTTGTAATGTAGGATTATTATTTGTATGTAGTATATTGGATGCAAGGTTTTCTTTCATATTTTGCAACTTCAATGTCCCTTTAACACTAGATTTACAGAGCACTAAAACTGACTACTTAACGTTATTTGGTAATTATTTACATTAGGGGCTTCCTTAGGTAAATATTTACCTTCAAATCTAACCCACATCTACTCCGATCACTTTTTGAGATGTTGAAACTTTTTTGCGAATATCTCGGAAACTAAAGCTGAGCGGCGGTAACATGTATAGGAAAAAGTTGTTCAGAATGATGACCTTGACAACATATTTCAATGTCATAAAAATCGGTGAGGAAGCCCCTAATATAAATAATTATAGAGTGTTTCAATTTAAATTTAATTTAAAATTTTAATTTAAAAAATTAGGTGCGGTATGTATTGTTACCTAAATTATCGTAAACCGGCGACTTTCACCAGCGTGATGCAGTGTAGTGCGACTCTATCAGAAAAAAAAAAACGCGTCAATCGATATTTCCAACGAACCGAACTTTCCCTAATAAAAGATAGCGGCCATATTGAAAACTGTATAAACCCTCATGTCTCTCATAGTTCATTCGAACGAAGCTGTGGTTGTGATTCACGGCAACCAGATTAAAAATTGCTTTGGTTTAAAAAACGAATGAGATCTGTTTCGACAATTGTCCGTATTCGTCTGTGGACCGTTTTACACCATAATTGATGTTCCACGTTGGAATACACATTGCATGCAATGAAATATCTTTCAAAGTAATTTTATTTTGAACTCACCTGCAAACAGGCAGGTGTGTTACAAGGGTTTGAAAACTTACGTTTCAACGAGACATTCCTTCGCCTACTGGCACTGGCTATTGTTAAGTCAATGTCGATGTCCTTGGTGTCTCTCGTGTAATTGTTGCACTTAATTCTAAGTATATTACTCTATAAGTAATTCATAGATGAACAACATGAACATACAATGTATGTTGCTCTTGGGAAACAATTTATACTCGTAAAAGCATTGAATAAGAACCATTATATTCAGCGAGAATATTTAAAATAAAAGAGAAAATGTGTTGCAAACCGTTGCAATCTTTATTCGGACACCAGTAACACTACCTGTATTATTTCTAGCCACGACAGCCGTTTATTGAAAACCATAAAGTTCTTGCCTATCAATATAAGAACTACCTCGGTGCGACCGTGTCCCGGCGTTGACAATAGCACAGCTGATCGTGCTCGGCGCCGGGACCGGGTGAACGTACTCAGACGTAAACCTTATGTTTACGTCTCGCGCCGAAACCGTCGCGTGGGCCACCTTTCCTATATTCCAAAACACCAAATCCGTTACCTATCGTCCTTGTTTCCCGTGCAGCAGCGGCCGTCAGGGCATTGCCCTCGTGCGCTGACTAACGTTCAGCACTGCCAAATCCTTTGTCATTTTCAAAAACCCCACTCCTTAGTCCTTCCGCAATCGGTGGCCCCGCTTAGTATAAATATCGCGCGATAGCCGTATCGCGCTCTCGTTCTTACGACCTCGTCTAACGATTCTCGTCTTACGGCTACCTTCAATCTCGCGATCACGCTCACACGTCTTTTCACATCAACTCTCGTCATCCGACGTTCGTTAGGTTCGTGCGCTTCACGATTTGTGTGTCACATTCACGCCGTCTCATTTCATTATCGCCTTGTCATCACTCTGTACATATCCATCTGTTAAATATAGTCTACTATTTATTCCTAAATACAGTCCACTCGTCTTTTCTACCGCCTTGCTTTCGCCTCTCCGACATATACAGTCCACTCCCTTTTTTACCCTCTGCTATCGCCTCCATCCTACGACTAGAATCTCAAACAAAATGAAATCCAAATATTTTTAATATTCCTCAAATAAAATACTGTATTAAATAAATGCTCTGGTGTGTGCAACTTAAAATAGAATTTAGGAATATCAATGCACTCTATTTCCAACATCTTTGATTAAAAAAAAATCACCCGCGCCTCTAGTAATTGACAGAGACAATTTTTATTCATCATAAACATCCGGAGATTACTTATTAGAAAATCTTACTGCTTGAATAGGTAAACATGAGGGAAAAATTGGGTAAACGGCAAGGATAATCGTTACTTTGGCAAAATAATCTCTACTTTGAGATTCTAATTAAATAAAATTAAATAAAAAAAAAATAATCGTTACTTTGCTTACCTTCTCGCGAAGCGAAAAGGTTTGCTACTAAATACCACGGCTTCGAACAAGATCAGAAGAGCAGCAGCAAGAGCAACATTGTTTGTTACGGCCTCGACGAGTTACGCATTTCATACGCAGCTAATTATAAATTCTTGTGCGGTGAGTGGACCGGACCCCGATGGCTGCGAGCAATTTTGTTTTTCCGCGGAAGTTTACGGCCGCATCTTTGCAACGGGAGAGCTGTACGCAATATGTAAATAACCGAGGCGAGGCGAGGCGAGGTGGCTGTTTGCGCGCATGAATTTTTCTCGGAGCGTCGCGGCGACCCCATTGGTTCTAATCTGAAAAGAACGCGGCCGATTTCGTGGAAGAGACTCCTTTGATACGGATAAATATTCCGAGCGGTCTGATTCTGTGTCACGTTTCAGCTACGACGCGTTGTCATTTACAGATAGCTCTCCAACGACTCGTATTTCTAATGCTGAAAGTGTTCCGCGGATCACGAGCAACGCGATATTGTTTCTTTAGTACGAGCAGCATACTTTCCTGGGATCGATCCGTTAATCCTTCTTCACTTTCTGCACTGCAGAACATTCGGGGGAACATTACCCTAGTAGCACAAAATATTGTATACACATTCATATAATATTAAAAAGAGATACAATCCTTTCAAATATACATAGAATATTTATTTTATATTAGGTAACAAATATTTCTTTTTAAATATTCAGGAAATATCTACTTCACGTTACGAGAAAAATATTTTTTTCTAAATGTTAAATGAATCTTTATTTCAAATTAGAAGTAGAATATTTTTTCCTAATATACAAATAATATTTATTTAATATCATGAAAAAAATATTTTTTCTCATTATAAAACAAATCTTTATTTAATATTAGAAATAGAATATTTTTCCAAATACAGATAATATAGAAAATATTCCCTCAACAAACAGTGCGCAGAAAGTAATACATATTCATAGTTTCTAGTTTTTGTTATATTTTCTTAAATTTGAAAATTTTATTGAATGTTTCTTAAATATTGAATTTATATTTTTTCAAATATTGAATTCACATTTTTTAAATATTTACTCTGAATATTTAGGTTATATTTTTTAAACATTCAATTTATATTTCTTGTACATGTATACAATATTCATATCCAATATTTTTCTCATATGAAAAAATGTGGCTTAAAAAATATTTTTCCAATATTTGAAAAAAATATCTATCTAATATTTTTGTGCTACTAATCAGAGTCCATTATGAATACTTATTATATTTTTATTGATAAAATGACATGAACATGTTATTCGTGATTTCAAGTCGTACAATATACTTGATCAAGCAAAACACTTTTTTTCTTATTTTCTCAACAAAGAAGACTTCTATGCCCTACAAGTATACGTACTCAATTCTACAAATAACTGTACATTCGAAATGACTTTATAAATTTTAAAACTGATTTGGTGGCTGTGTATATCTTACCATAAGCATGTAAATAATATGATCATGTCAATTTTTTATGATTTTCATCCACATTCGTAATAAACGCCAATATGCAAGAATAAAGGTTTTTTTGTAAAACAGTGAATAACAACAGATTTCATTACGAAGCGCGACAGCGTAATTGTGACACTATGTATTTGGTATTCTCATGTATGTGTTTGGTATGTTTACAATGTCACAATGTCACAATGCCACAATGTCACGTGACTAACGCGGTACTGGCAGAGAGAGGGGGTAACCTTTTCCCCTCGATTCGTGCCCCCTCCCCTCACGTGACGACTATGTGTTTGAACACGACACTTTTCATACAAACATTAAAATAATGGGACACATAAATTTCGAGTTACAAAGCTCCTCAAAGGCAAGTACTGTTTCCCTCTTTGTATTAGTTCCATCTCATGTAAACCTGATATAATAATTTATAATTTCTTTAAACAATGCTCCATTAGAATTTATTGTAGAAACAATGTAAACCTGTATAATGTAAGCCAAATGTAATAACTAGACATCGGATCTTTATGCATTTATGGCTTATGGAAATGTTAAAAAAATGCTATAATATAAAATTCGAGAGAATTTAACATTATTTTTATTTGCTTTGGATCTACAAAGGCTGTCCCCATTAAAAATAAAATTTTATTTCATTCCACTTTCTTAAAATGTTTCTATACAAATTGGAAATTGCATAAACATCCGATGTCTAGTAATAACACTGTGCTTTCTATATAAACCACTTGGTTTGAAGCAATAAATAAATAAATTTCTGTCGTCGTGAACCGCAACGACAGATTTTCGTTGCACTGAACGAATGTGTTGTAAAAGCACGTTCTGACGTTATCTACGGTACAAAGGATAATCGATGCACACGATTTTATTCAGATGCGAACCAAGTCACGGAACTAATTCGTGCAATTATAGTTTTCGCAGAAACCATACGTTCTTCCTGGCATGAATGTAGAACATTTTGATCGCAGAGAGTGACGCGGTTGAAAGGGCATTATTTCCTCGTGTCATAGCACGATAGACAAAGTTCAGCGGGCCGGCCTAGCGTAATGCGCTTAATTAAAGTTGTTTCAACTCGTTAAGATCGTTCGCACGGGACGAACAACGGCTATACACTGCTCGGCAGTTTGTCGACTACTCGAGCGACACTTTCCATCGTTTTCGTCGAGTCTTTCTCTTGTTCGTAATTGTCGTCGACGGTTGTCGTCGATTCTATTGTCGTTTACAGAGTCTGGTGCAAATTAATTGCTTCGTTTCTTTAATGGTACCAAACCTCTTCAGATAAAGAATCAACAGTCAATAATATGTGCCCATAATTATGAAAGTGGTCTAACTCAAAATTAAAAAAAAAAAAATGAATTTATCACTTATTTCACAAGACATGATTTTAAACTAAATTTATTCAATGTAAAAAAATGAAAGAAATATATGACTTGGACCACTTTCATAATTATGGGCACAATTGATGTTCTTGTTAATCTGCCTTGTGATCTCAGGTGTCGAGTTCTAAAAACGAACATTATGAATCGTTGATTCCAATTGAGTCGACTAAATGTATTTCGGTACTAAATATGTTTTGTGTTCGAAAAATTATTTTAACATTTTTATTGCAAACATTTTCAACTTTCTTTACAACGGTATTGTTATATTGTGCTTGACCTACAATATGAACAAAACGATTCATTTTATAATATATTATAGAGTCAAGTGAACCGATCAATGAGTACCTAGTTTACTTGTGAATTTTATACACAAGAATTATAATATTCTAATAGTAACTACAAGCACTTCCGATTCCTCACGTTCCTTGTAATAATTAATTTGAATGTACGATGCAGAACAAAATAATCATTTTTCATGTCACCGCAATTGTATTTTGGTTACAAATAGAAATACAGTTAAATGATTTCTATACTTGCGTGGATTCCAGTGCAATTAACCACGGAATTACATAAAGTTTAATCAACATCGTTAAAAACTAACAGAAGAAGTAGCTAGGAAAAGAATCACTTCTCTTCAATCAAAAGCATCGGTTATGTTTTTCTATAATTGTGAAAATAACGTGTCGATCGACATTGATTCTTAAGATTTTTATAATAACGGATTATCAGAGAGTATGATACCTTTGGTCGTGATTGCTATACGTACACTGCAATTCCACACGGAAAGGTTGTTTTTATCTTAACGATATTATAATGATTACCGGGCACGGTTCCAGCTGGCGCGACTATTGCGTTTACCTTAACGTTGATGCCTGCGCGAAAAATATTGCCGGTGCTGCCTTTTAATTAGAGCGCCGCGATTGAAACGACGCCATTATGCAAACAAGCTTACACGACCGAGTGTTATATTATTATGTCGATCGTTCGATCCTAACGATCGTTCGATACTCGCACGTGTAAATCGCATTACCGGATACACTTCGTCGAATGCGAGCCTGCACTCTACTCTTCGATGCTTGTTGCGACAATTTTAATTACGTCGAATTCAATTACCGAACAAGATTAATCAGGAAGAGAAAGACATGAAATTATAGACAGCAAAAAGTTACAAAAAAATATTTAATATCCAATTTTAAGTACAGTACCTAATTCACAGCTAGTATATTTTTTTTTTTTTTTTTTTTTATTTGGAAATCTCATATGAGATTTATTACAACATGAGTATTACAACATGATAATTCCTAGCACAGAGTATTATTAGTAAGTATAGTAAGTACATTGTATGGTACACAACTAGTATACACACAGCTGCTCAACATGCCTTTAGCAGGCACAGCTACGGGCCAGTGTCGTAACATGAGGGGAGGGAGCATGAATCGAGGGGAAACATTTACCCCTCTCCCTGTTAGCAACAGAGTCACGTGACCGTGCCGTGGCAGAAGGGTGGGGGAATGGCGCAGTAGAAGGGGAAATTAGAGTGGGGGCACAAATCTTGATCTTGGCAGAGTTGTGCTAATTCAGTTACGTTGTAATTCAATTGCGTATTTGAATTATATTGTTATTCAACTACATCATAATTGAATTAAATAATTCAAACCTGTCAGTTAATTCAATTAAAAATTATTCCAATCGAATGTGTAATTGAAATACAATGTAATTGAAATATTTTTATCCGATGTGTAATTGAAATAGAATCTTGATAAAGATATTCGTCGTTATTTTTTCCTTTAATATACATCGTAACCTAGCTAAAGTAGAGACACGTTTCCTTTTTCTGCTTTTCATATTTATGTCTGAAATTTAAAAACTGCGTCAAGTGAGAAGTTATTTCAGTTCAGTTATTATAAATTTATAAATAATAAATTCGTTCTGTTTGAAACCTTCACATGGATTTTTCAACCTCTCATTACCTATTACTTTATTATTCTTTAATTTTCAATTTTAATTTAATCACATCGTAATTCGCAATTAATGTAATGTAATTACAAAGTATTTGTAATTGTACTCCATTACAATTACGAATTACATTGTAATGTAATTTGAATGAAGATCTGAATTATAAATTACAATGTATTTGAATTACAAAGTATTTTGTAATTGTACATCCACTGCAATTACGAATTACATTGTAATGTAATTTGAATGAAGATCTGAATTATAAATTACAATGTATTTGAATTACAAAGTATTTTGTAATTGTACTCCACTGCAATTACGAATTACATTGTAATGTAATTTGAATGAAGATCTGAATTATAAATTACAATGTAATTGAATTAAAAAGTATTTTGTAATTGTACTCCACTGCAATTACGAATTACATTGTAATGTAATTTGAATGAAGATCTGAATTATAAATTACAATGTAATTGAATTAAAAAGTATTTTGTAATTGTACTCCACTGCAATTACGAATTACATTGTAATGTAATTTGAATGAAGATCTGAATTATAAATTGCAATGTAATTGTATTAAAGTAATTCAATCGAAAAAAAACTTATTGTATGTTCATGCATGATACGTAATCTCGTCATGTTATTTTTAATTCGGACATATGTATTTCAGGAGATTAAAAATATACACTAATTCCCAAACGATTACTATGTTTCTTAACTTTTGTCAGCAAGTGTGTATGTTCCTGGCTAGACCCGTCTTTTGGACACATATATCGAGTAAATACTCTATTGCATAGTACACTTTTTCCAGGATTCGTACGTCTCTGTTCAATTCTCATTTGGATCGGAGATCGATTCGACTTGACGCGGCATTTTTGATTTAAAATTTCTTTCAATTACCGAAAGAGACATAAAAAAAAAAAAAAACGAACGTAAATTCTCTCTGTGTTTCCAATTTGTACACGTTGCATTGCCGATAGTCTGAGAATCCCGCGGGAGAAGAATGAAGATTCGTGTAATCATTCCGACGAATGATCTTGTCGATGGATCAGGGATGGGATCGCGATTAGGCGGCGGTAGACGAGAAAAATAAGTGACGAGGAAGAGAGACAAGAACGAGAAGAAACCGGTCGGTCTTCTGGGGATCGCCAGGATTATTTTTCTGCTTGTCCGCTTCTTCTTCTTCTTCTTCTTCTTCTCCTTCTTCTTCTTCTTCTTCTTCTTTCAGCCGTGATCTTCGTCCCGGAGTCATGGGTCGTGATAAATTAGTGGGTATGCATCGCGTGGAGGAGGTGCAACGTGTAGTAGGAACGTGAGAAAAGGATTTCTCGTTTTTAATGTGACCCTGATGCACGCATAATTCCTGTGTCTTTACGTCAAACCATCACGTTAGCCAATACTATTTTGTATTTTTTTTTTCTTCATCTGACTTTTCAAATGTTTAAGAAAAATATTAATCATCTCACTCTTCTATAAATTTAAATACAAAAAATTTAAAAAAATTTTTTAAATAAAGAATTACTGTCACCTTGATTTTTTAATTGTCTTGTATTTTACTTAATGTTCTTATTTTCAACATTTGAATGTTTTTACGACACTCCCTGGGCCCTTAAACATTAAAATAATTAATTAAATGCTCATAAAATTGTTTTTCTCGAATATCTTCTAAATTATTGACTGTTTCCAAAAATATATCTTTGATGTCGTATCACTTTTTTCGTAAATATTGAGAAAAATGATGAAACATTTTTCCTGTATTTGAAAACTGTAGTATGTTTTCATTATCTTTTATCAATAAACATTAACGAAAAATGTTTATTTTTTTTTTTTGAACTTGCAGAACTTACGTTTTTTTAAATTGTACATTATTTTGTAGCAAATTGCAAATATTTTCTTCATTCGAGGTCAAACAAATTTTGTCAATTACCACTTTACGAAGAGTAAAGATCTTATAACGAGAACTACGTTAAATAGTTTAAATTAAGAGTTTTTAGAAATTTGCTTTATTACGTACAAAAATATATTTATATAGAAACGTAAATAAGGTTGTATGAGAAAACTATGCAAACAAACTGCAAATCTGGTAGTCAAATAAGTATTTGCACACTGACAGCCGCTCAAACACTGAAAAATATACTATTAGTTATATGTATACTTTTACACATTCCAATTGTTTCTAATTATTATGCCCTATACATGTATCGGTAATAATTTACTTTTCACATTTTGAGTACTAGTATTCTTTTTAGAGAATGATTTCTCAGTGATAATTTTCTACAATTATGTTCATTGGTGTCCAACTATTATTTTATTATTATTTTCGCATGATAGATTTCAGCGTTTTACACGTACGCTTCAAAATTATAATTTTATCAATTTCGTATATTTTAAAATAAAATTAACGTACAAACACTTGATACATAAACACACTATATTGGAAAATATAAAATGCAATGGAGTTCTATAGAAGAGACTGAAGAAAACGGAGCTCCTGTTTATCTACCGGAAGCCTGTGAATTTTTTAACGGTCGAGTTGTATGTAAAAGGAGCTCGGTAATTTTCTTTGAAATAATAATTTCAGGTGAACTTGTCACGTTAGGTTGCTTTCGAAAGTCTGCCGAGTTACGAATTATTGAAAAATTCTGAACTCTCGATGTTTGAAAGGAAAACCATTAGGAGATTATTTTGCCGGTAAGGGAAAAGTGCTAAGTGTACTAATCAACCGCATACATCGTAAAATGCTCGTTAAAGACAAATATTGTCGGCTGGTAATAAAACCGCTCGTTTTCACCGTGCGAATTTACGTCCGAAGTAGAAATAATTTTCAATGAAGTGAAATAGCCCGGCGCATCTGTAAAAACGCTATAAGCTGAGATTAAGTGAAACAAGTTGTGAAGTAAAACGACACGATCTTGCCACAGACGGCGAATAAGATTAGCGAAATTCGTTTCCAGGTAAAGCTACCAGGCTTTAGGTTGTTGAAGCTTACTGAATTAATCGGGATTTAAATTACCGGCCGATGAAATCCGAGGAGACGTAATTCAACCAGCCTGCTTGCTTGCTTGCTTGCTCGCTTGCTCGCTGCGCCTGTGTCCTACATGACCATATAACAAACTGACAACTCCCGTCGATTTCTCGATTCGCGACACGTTTAGGGAAGGCGAACCTTCAATTCGCAGCTATACCAAGTCGAACTTTTAAATATTGCGCTGCTGGTACTGCCGATCCGATTTAGCAATCGGTTTTTTATTTTCCCCAAGGCACTATCGATTATTCCTACGCTTCTTCGCATTCGCTGAACGTCGCCTAAGACAATATTTATTCTTATACTCATTTCAAAATTGTATTTACTTTCTTTACGGAAAAATGTCTTTCAGTTGGTGCTCAATTTGCATGTTAAATTGCCAAACACCAGTGACGTCTTGCAATTTCTACAACGCTGTTAGAACCACCGTATATGTGTGATCTTAAATTTTATGACTGACCTCATTCAATGATCACTTCGAAACAATAGTGAAATGCAGCTTTACAGTTAGATAATATTTGTAAAAGCTAGAAGTGTAGAGAAATAATGTTGATAATGTTGATTTTATATAGAAATAGATTCATTTGAATACTTCTCAGATATTATAACACCGAAATAGTTTATCAATATTGATCAAAAAATTTGGATTCGAATGTAAGGAATATACTTGAGTTAAACAACAGTGTATTTGCATTTTAATCATTATAATAAATCGACAGTAATATGACAGAGTATTACTGCAATAAGAATGAAAACACTTTTAGCAATAAGATTTCATTATTACTTGTAAAAGAGAGGGAAAACATTTATTTAAATATAAGAATTTCAATTTCTATCAATTAGACTAATTTTTGTCCAGAATATGGAACAATAACAATAACTTATTCCTTTTTATGATTACACGAATATTGCGCTATAATATATTTCTAATATAACGTAACAGTACTTTCAAGTTTATAATGTTTGCGAATGTAAATAGTTTGATGTACTTTTTATATTAAACGTATAAATTTGAATAGCAAATAAATAGAACTGATATACATATGTGCCCATAAATTATGAAAGTGGTCTGTCATAAAAAAAAACTACATTGAATAAATTTAGTTTAAAATCATGTCGTGTGAAATAAGTGATAAATTCGTTTTTTTTTTAATTTTGACTTGGACCACTTTCATAATTATGGGCACAATTCGAGTGTACGAAACCTTGAAATAACGGAAAATATGACCTAGAGAAAAAATCTCCATACGGAGAAACAATGGAGATATTTTTTATGAAAGTCTGAGACAGTTGGTCAATCACCCTACATAACCTATGTAGCATCAAAGAAATACATAAATATAAGACACAATATCGACTATAACATAAGCCTTCTATTAACAACAAATAATTTTTTCTTCTCCATAGTGTTTTACTAAAAGCCTTTCTTTGGCCTCTCTTCCTTACTTACTTCTACCTTGCCCTTTCCCTTTCATTTTTTCCCTAACACAGTCCCCTCCCTTTTCTTTCTACATCATCTATTCCTCTCCTCCATATTTTCTCCCAGTTTTCTTCTTAAACTTTTCACGTACATTCTTCCCAATGCTCCTCTTCTTTTCCAAACAACCTGCACTATTTTTTCCTTCTCTTTCAACCAAATAATTTCCTTCCTTGACCTAATTACCCTAGTTGGTCTAAATCTTGCAATCTTTCTCATTCTATCTTCACTTTATCCTTTCCTCAAGTATTTTGACACATTCCTTCTACTCTAATTGCTTCCTACCATTTATCGTATCTTGAGTCAGATATTTTCCTTGCCTTTTCTTTTTACTGTTTTCTTCTTTCTATTTCTAGTAGCACAAAATATTGTATACACATTCATATAGTATTAAAAAGAGATTCAATCTTTTTTTAATATTCAAATATACATACAATATTTATTTTATATTAAGTAACAAATATTTCTTTTCAAATATTCAGAAAATGTCTATTTCATGTTACGAGAAAAATATTTTTTTCTAAATATTAAATGAATCTTTATTTCATATTAGAAGTAGAATATTTTTTCCTAATATACATATAATATTTATTCAATATCATGAAAAAAATATTTTTCCCGTAATATATTCCCTCAGGAAGCAGTGCGCAGAAAGTAATACATATTCATAGTTTCTAATTTTTGTTATAACTTTTTCTTAAATTTGACAATTTTATTGAATGTTCCTCCTAACTTTTGACTTCCTCCTAATTTTTTCTTTTAGAGATAGTGAAATTATAAATATGTTTCCATGAGAAAATTGTTTAATAAACTTCTCTATCGAAGTAGATATTTAAACAAAACTAATACGAAATCTAAACGAATCTTATTTTGTTGTTATTATAAGGCAATCTATGCCAGTTGCATTTAGTGCTTGGTCATTGTAGTGTTAAATATTGAATTTATATTTTTCAAATATTGAATTCACATTTTTTTAAATATTTACTTTATATTTTTTAAATATCTAGTTTATATCTTCTGAATATTTAGCTTATACTTTTTAAACATTCAATTTATATTTCTGGTACATGTATACAATATTCAGATCCAATATTTTTCTCATATGAAAAAATGTGGCTTAACAAATATTTTTACAATATTTGAAAAAAATATCCATCTAATATTATTGTGCTACTAGGGCAGTTTCTTCCTTTCTTGACTCAGACGTCTCTCTCTCGTTGCATACCTCTAAACACATTTTAGCATAACACTCTTTTCAATGTTTCTTGGCAATTCCATGCTCGTATTTTGGCCGTTGTTCTCATTACGTTGTTCTTGAATTCTTCCCTGATTGTTTGTTACTGTTGTTCTGTTTCTCAGGAATGGCGGCCGCCGGTCTTGAGGTGCGCGAGGCTGGACGAGCGTTGCGGGTACAAACGGAAGCGCCGCATCTCGTCTCCATGGGAAGCGGCCGTTTGTCAACGGCGGTGACCCTGCATCCTTTACCCGAAGGTATGGTAAAGTGCAATTATGCGAATTAAAGGTACCTACCCGGAGCCCTCGAATCCTTTGGCGTTTCGCTACCTGGATTTAGAAACGCGACGCCGCACAGTGGGCAAAAACGGCCTTTTTCGATTCAAAATCAAAGAACTTTCGATAGGAATGAGGTAGAGCGATGAAATATTTTTTAAATGAAAGCTGAAACTTTGTAGAATATGGGAAAAATAGGGAGATTACGGTACGAACGTTTTTTAACCTTGAGAAAATTCGTTAAAGTTGCACAATTTCAAGAAAATTTTGTTTTTGCCGCTAATACGCGCGGAAAATTTTTTTTTAACATGCTATATATCGTTTCCCATAGATTTTTTCACGCTGATTTCAAATCCGTTTTCAAAATTTGTCTACGACCTCTGGTTTTTGAAAAAAAATAGATTTTTGTGACACAAATTAATGAAATTTTTTCGTTAAAATGACTTGATAACACACTAGTTTGAAAGTATTGGGTTGGCAACTAAGTAATTGCCGATTTGTTCAATGAAATAAAAGAGTTTTTTTTTACTTGGAATGAACTTTAATCTATGATGTATTTTCCATTTTGTTCGATGACCTTTTGCCATCTTTCTGCCAACTTGAAAATTCCACGCTCGTAGAAAGTCTGATGCTTTTCGGCCAAAAACTGAGTTGTGAGATTTTACATCGTCGTCATTATTGAAAGTTTTACCACGAAGGGAGTTGTCCAGGGATCGAAATAAGTGGTAATACTTTTTGGCAGCTTGCACTGCGTTCTTTCCTTTACGGAAATAATAAAGCAATATATGGCGAAAATGTTCGTTTTTGCACTCCATATTAATATTGAGGCAAAAAAAAACTTTAAGAAAATATCTACGCAATGAACTTGTAAAGCTAGGTTAGGATGCCAGCTAACATATATAAGGAGATGAAGATCATAACGTTTACGGATATTATAAAAATGGGAGTGAGAAACCCAACCCAATATATCGTATTCTCATATATAAAACACAATAAAAATAATAATAATGAAGTATTTTAACGTTTCGAGTTACTTACGAAACATGAAGCACTTCGCATCTCGTCATCACTTGACGTATCGCTGTCATTACTACTGGCACTTTCTTGAAATTGTGCAACTTTAACGAATTTTCTCAAGGTTAACAAAACGTTCGTACCGTAATCTCCCTATTTTTCCCATATTCTACAAAGTTTCAGCTTTCATTTAAAAAAAATTTCATCGCTCTACCTCATTCCTATCGAAAGTTCTTTGATTTTGAATCGAAAAAGGCCGTTTTTGCCCACTGTGCGCCGCACAGTGTGCCTTTTTAGCTGGACAAAATTCTAAATCGCCTATTTTTCTATATTTATCGATTAATATGTTTACAGTTGTATAAAATATGAATAATTACTCATTTTTTACAACATTTAGTTGGTGTTTGTTAATTAAACAATATATTTTAAGTGATTTATATTTGAATAATAAATACAACATAGTTGGTAATGGATCTATGTAACACAGAATGATTTAACGAGTAGTACATATTATGAAAGAAGACGTCATTTTTAATTAGGGAGAAAAAGAATGAAATTTTGGAAAAATTATAGTAAATGTTACTTTTTGGAGATTCGGATATATTCTAACGGGAAAGAATTATTCTTTGGTTTAGTATAAGGTTTCACTTTATAGATAACAACTCTGTTTCATATCATTGTTTACTACATAATTTTTATAAGGAATGAAATATTTTGATTCAACGTACCTGATTATATCTAAGGAAGATTTTGTTATAACGTTTTCACGTATAAAGTGATAACGTAACAAATAAAACACTAACAACAATCAATACAACAACAAATAGCGTCATTGCCTCTTGTAAAGGCACCTGTGTAATCCATTGTAATCCAATATTATATGTAACAGTCTTTTCTAAAATTTATTTGTAAATCAAAAGTTTTGTAGAATCTCGCTTCTCGATACGATAGATATTCCAGTCTGCGCTGACGACGTTGAGAAAGCCTATTAGAGAACAGAAGATGGGCATTGCCTCGGACTGCTTGGACATTCAGTCCGTCTGACCGTATCTCGAAAGAAATTGAGGCAGTAACGTTTCCCAGATAACGTTGCAGCCGTAACGGCTAGTGATTCATCAATTTTAATCCGTGATTCGAACACGTAATTCTGGCTGATAAAGTCTAATTGCAGTAACCGAGATTCAACACCAGAGATACACATGACCCGTTACGCAAATTCTGTTGAAATCTCTCCGGGAATCAATTCGGATATACATATACAATAAATACCTATTAACTGTTCCGTCTGATGTAAGATAACGTTTAAAAGCTTTCTAATCTCTCTGAAAGAGTCTATTATTATAGTGTAATAGAATAGTTATCTTTATCTATTTATTTTAGTTTCGTAAAATTCCAAACAGATTTGTTATTGTCGAATAAGTGGACAAAGGAAAAAAATTGGTGATTATAACAGCAAGAAATTGACAAAAAAAATTTCTAAATATATCAACTAGTAGTATGAGTAATACATATGTCATTATTCAGATCAATATATATATATCAGAATACATTAATTTAAATAGAAATAAATTCCATTAAATTTCAATATTATAAAAAAAGAATAGTAAAAGTATTTTGTTTTTTTTTTTTTAACATTTACGTCCCATCATCGTGCCGTTACCGTTATATTATTTTGTGTAATTTGTCCACTTTTAGTATCTACTTTGATAAAGGTTGTCAACATTGTTGTAGCCTTTCTTCAGAGAATGTTGACAGTATTAAACCATATTAACCATTATTAAACTGCAGATGCCAATGCTCTTAAAGCAATATATGCGAAATAGTAATAGTAATAGTAATTGTGATTAAACTTGTAAATCAGAAACACATCAAGTAACAGCAGCTAATTTGTATTTTGCGGATTAGTAATGATTCTATGCTACTGTTCCGTTAGGTTTTAACGCTAGACATCTCCAATGCGTTTCACAACTTAAACGAGACGTCATTGTTATCGTGTTGATAGAATGATCACGGAGGACGCCGGGCGAGTCTCTTTCCGCAGAATGGCGATTGTATCGTCATCAGCTCGTGAAATTACAATAGTTACGAAATTTCAGCTTCCTCGGCGAAGCTCGCCTTTATTAACGTAATAGCCGACTGCCTATTCGATTCGACGCGAATGCAAATATTTGTACTCGACAGGCTGCTTTCCGGTTTCGACACCGACATCTATGTATGTACATACATAGATATTTACGTGGATGGAGAACTTCACTTCGGCTTCCTGCCGCGAGCCGGGTGTATTTTTAAAAGTGAATTTTTCGGCCGCGAGAAACCCCGCTTTGATTATTTCGGGAATACACACCGTGTCCCGAAATTATCAGCCATATGTCCGGAGAAATTTATCCGTAATATTAAAAAGAGATTCAATCTTTTTTTAATATTCAAATATACATACAATATTTATTTTATATTACGTAACAAATATTTCTTTTTAAATATTCAGGAAATATCTATGTCATGTTACGAGAAAAATATTTGTTCTCGTCGGATCCACAGCACACAATTATTCACTCACGAGAATAGGTCCGAATAATTGAACAACAATCACTAAACACAACACACACAACACACTTAACGAAATCGTGACAGCAGACGAGAAGATCACGAATAAAACCACGAACAAAAAAATAATACTGCGATTTTAACCGCTTCGGACCCAAGGACGTTTGAAACGAAAACAAGGAATTCCGGGAAATACGGTCGGCGCCCCGCCATAATTTTTGTTTACCTTGGTTTCGTATCTAGTGTTTATAGACCCTCGGCGTCTAACCTGCCTAGGATAACCTGACCGTACCCCCTCCATGGAAGGGATCATTGTTAAAATCGCAGTATTATTTTGTTCGTGGTCGGAGTTGTTAGAAATCTATCAGATAGATGGCGTTGCGAGCGGAGTGTGTGTGGTCCGATTTGTGTTGTCGCGTGCCGATCTGGTTTGTTCTCGTTTGTTCGATTCTTGATCGTGAATGCGCGCCCTTGCCATGAGGTTTCGATCGACAATCATTGTATAAGTTTTGTTTTACTTTATTCTGTCCGGGTGAGCACAACAATGTGCTCACATCATTATTAATAGTCTATCGTAATTTCAATTAAGAGCAAATATAGTTTTCCTTTCGGAGTTCGTATTTTAATAGGAGTGACATCTTCTCGTTCGTTGTCACGATTTTATAAACTGTGTTGTGCGTGTGTGTCGTGTGTGTCTATTCCCCTGAGTCAATAATTGTGTGCTGTGGATCCGACGGAGGAAGAAGATTCAGAAGTAAGTACACTTTACGTTAGTATTTTATAATGTAGGATTAGTACTCGTATCTGGAACATTGGATACAAGGTTTTCTATCATATTTTGCAACGTATATTAACGATCATTAATGATTTGGTATATAGTATAATTTAATGCAGTTCAAATAAGATACTACTTTAAATCGAATATTTTTATTTTGATAACCAGACAGATAAAATGAAATATTTTTATTATGTATTTCAAATATTTCCTTACAATGAAAATAAGTTGAGCAAGTAGTTAATATTATACCCTAGTAGCACAAAAGTATTAGATAGATATTTTTCTCAAATATTGGAAAAATATTTTTTAAGCCACATTTTTTCATATGAGAAAAATATTGGATCTGAATATTGTATACATGTACAAGAAATGCGCAGAAAGTAATACATATTCATAGTTTCTAATTTTTGTTATATTTTCTTATATTTGAAAATTTTATTGAATGTTTTTTAAATATTGAATTTATATTTTTCAAATATTGAATTCACATTTTTTTAATATTTACTTTATATTTTTTAAATATCTAGTTTATATCCTCTGAATATTTAGCTTATATTTTTTAAAAATTCAATTTATATTTCTTGTACATGTATACAATATTCAGATCCAATATTTTTCTCGTATGAAAAAATGTGGCTTAAGAAATATTTTTCCAATATTTGAAAGAAATATCTATCTAATATTTTTGTGCTACTAGGGTTGTTTCTAAAATAGAAGCATTCTCGCGACGCCCTAATCTAGCACATGCTAAGCCACTTTTGGAGCTTTTCTCCTACACTCCAGGATAAAAATGATACTAATGATTCTGCTATAGTTAATGATACTACTATATTATTTGGATCATTTTTAACATGTTAAAATTATGAAGAACAGAAATATGTGTCTATGTGGCTCCTGTATCTTGAAAATCATTTTTATGCTTTTGATAATTTTTTTGTATCCATTGCAAGAAACAAGAGCCAAAAATTTCTTTTACCCTTTGATGATTTTAGTAAACTGAACCCAACACAGTAATATTCTTAAATTTTGTTTATTCTGCTGGTGCTTCAAATTGTACCTAAATATGTACACTAAGGGTACGTGTCCATTCGAGGGTAAAACTGTCGCGAGTTACTCTCCTGGACACGCAGCCTAATTTTTGTCATAAATGCATAAAATACGCAGTTTAATAATACAAAACGAAAAGTGTCTGAATCTTTACAGTGCAAATTATTTTGAATAGCAGAACTTTAATTTACTTTTACTTAAAGATTGGGAAAATAAGTAATTGAATAATAAAATTATATTCATTCACAATCTTTATCAGGCACAAGCATAATTTCGTTACAGTGCAGTTTAGTTTTCGTTGCAATTTACGTTGCAAAAAGGAGACACATGGCACCTTCTCAGTATTCCTCAATATTTTCAATATTTTCGGATTTAAAACTAATCGCAAGATTTACACGAAAAAAACAAAATAAATAAGTAAAACAGTCTTTTATTTGATCACTGTCACACATAAAATTTTAAACGACAGAATTAATATTACCAAGTATATAGTTTTTAATTAAAAGTTATCTAATTTCGTAAACGAAAAATAGTAGACGTTTTTCCAAAGACGAAGAATATTTTATATCGTCTCCCCTTCCCTAAAAAATAAATTTTGAACATTTGCATATTGTTCGTCGCTTTTTATCTTGTCTGATAGAATAAATGAAATCTTGTGATAAAGTTCCTACGCGATGTGTATTTTTTTTAACAAAGTTATTTCATACAATTTGAAAACAAAATTCAAGGTCAGTCATTAGACTTTCTTTTTTCTGACATCTTCAATTTTTCGCATTAGAATAAATTTGCATATCTCGTCCCGCGTCACATTTTTAGTATATCCAATGTAGTTTACGATGAATAAGGTTACGCGTTGATGGATTTTACGACTTTAATTACGTATCGTGTAGCTTGTAATTGCCGAGGCAACTTCGTTACCAACATGATTATATGTTCACGCTTTAAATATGTTAATATCGTATACATTGCCGTGTTCAAAATCATTAACGTATAATAATTAACGTATAATTACACTTTCTTTCTTTCAAACATCATACATTTCATTGAAATGACCGAAATTCATAAAAATAACAAAATAAGCAACTTGCGTTGGAAAATAAATAAAAAGCAATCTTGTTGCACGTAACATAAGATCACGTGTGTGAAAAGCAATTATACTCCAAATTTTATCGCACATACATATTTTTAGTTTTCAAAACTACCTACAAAGTTACAATGTTAAAATTTTCTTTAAGAGAACGATATTTCGTACTAATTTTACGTTATCATGTTAAAAATATTCGTGTTAATTTTCACGAAATTCTGAGCAAGCGGACATTCCAGTTTGTAGAAAGTGCCTCGATCATTTTACCAAAAAAATTGATCTTCTTGAATAATAATAACAACAACAACAATAATAATAATAGTATAATAGTATATAATAGTTTTTTTTTAATATATTAAGTCGGGAAAAGCAGTTCCAAAAGCATTAAAAAAATGTGAAATAATAACTCGCCTCACAGTGAAACTATGCAAATTAAGAAACGATTATTAGTTAGCATAATTACTATATGTATAAATGAAATTACGTTTAAATAAGTGTATGTAGTCGTATGTAGTTTAAATAAATATAATATTGTGAGCTTCGGAATGTCTTGAACCAACAATTAAAGCAAATTAAATAATCGTTGCTTCTCAACTTATTATACGTATCTGATCATAAATTAATTTTCTTTTGTCTACTGCTAAATCTATTTAAAATAATCGTACACTTCCGGAGCGCAACCGCGCTGGGAAACAAAAGCATATCAACGCGATTCAATTCCATTGTTTCTACGTTACGAGTGAAAGATACGGCCGAGGCTTGATGTTTCCTGCCAATATTCATAAAATTATCCGATAAATTATTGTTCGAACAAATAATTCATTGAACGTCCCACACTGACTGTTAAACGCGTCTTAAAATGTAAAATATACTGGGAACGATAAAAATATGCCGTTACAATGAGGTACTTCCTAACTAAACTAACTAAGTAAAATTTAACTAACTAATTAAAATTAAGATCTTTGAACTTGGTTATTTTGTTAACATAACCCTGAATTGATTGATCGGGAAGATTCCACTTCCAATTAAATATGTATTAAAAGAATGGGCATCAATATATTGGTAATCTAGTTTTAAAATTTTGCAGTCGGCATATAAAATTAATTTTCTCCTTCAGTGTAACTATTAATATTAATAATATAACCATTTGTGGATTTAGGTGGAATTTAATATTTTTTTTTATTATATTGAATATTAAATATAATTCAATTGAATTTTTGCTCTTTGGGGTATAGTTTGCAGGTACACTTAAGAATTACCGTATCTATTATATATATTGGTTGTTTAACAACATTTTTATGGAACGTTATGCGTCGAGAAAATTCACTGATGAAGTCCTTAACATGTATGGATAATAATTAATGATTATACTCACGTTTACGAAATTTATAACATTGAATCAGATAAGCTTTGTGCTTGTGTATAAACATTTTTATAGATCGCTGTAAATAGATCAACAATATGATCATTGGACTATCTATAATTTTTATTGCAAATTGTGTACAACACTGCATTCGAAAGGCATCAGTCAACGTCTTTTAAGAAACAATTATATTATTTTGTGTGGTTTAAAGCAATAAATAAATAGGAATAATATATTATTATGTGGTCGCCATTTATATTGTTCTGTTAAGATTCTTTTACCAAGCCGAATTTAAGCCGTGAGAAATATTTTCGTATTTTCACAAATTTGAAAATAATATGATTCTTTTTTTCGTTATTTCTTCTTCATTGCTGTCTTGGTGCTCGCATAACGTCAGTTTTTCTCTCTCCATTTGTTTATAATTATTGTTCTTATCTCGCTGGAATACGCTGTAAATTTTCTAAGACTCGCATTCGAATTTAAAACTCCCGAATTTAAAAATAATAAATTTTTCTTACCAAGTCATACAAAAATGAAATCATTCGGAGTAAGATTACAAAGGACTAGGAACAAACTTGTCAAAATATTCCGATAACGCATCAAACATTGAAACTGTTAGTGTTACCGCCAAGCTCGGTGGTCACTTTTATCGCTGTCCACTATCTAAATTCTGTGGCATTGAAAAAAGTGTACCGATCAAATATTTATGCGATTCCATCGAAGAGTACGACACAGCAGCCAATGGCGAATATTCGAAACCGAAGCCCATGGTATACATACAGGGTGGGGCACCACATTTTGCCATCTAGATTTACGTCATTATTATTACGCATAGCAAACAATTTTTTAGGTGAAGTTGAATGGTTTTGAGAGGGGCACATTCTGATGGTACATTTTTTTTGTAGGTGGACGTGTAAAGGACATATGAAGGTCATTCGTGTTTTTTTTTAAATGGAATCATATATTTTTGATTGCATCAGCTGATGCTCCTTCATATTCTTTACAAAAAAGTATTAATCTATTTGTGTAAAAAAATCATTAGTTTAGGAGATATTTAGCTAAAAAATAGGAGATATTTATGTCTTTTGAGTATGCGTAAAATGCATTTGCGGCTATAGTTCCAGCTTGTATTTCGATTTCGCGAGAGCCAACGGATGGATTTAACGTAATTGCGGCTAACACTACAATTTCGTTTGCTTCATTTGTTATTGTTTTATTACGAATTGCCTTTTTGCGTAATAATTGCCCCGTCTGGTGAAATTTTTTAAAAACATAATCAAAGGTACGACGTGATGGATGATTTCGTTGAGGAAATCTATTGGCGTATAATGATTCTGCACGTGTAGCACTTTTCCCTGCTTCAAAATAAATTGATAACATGTCTATCTCTTTTCTTCTTTAGAATACTTCATTATGAAGTGATTCACCGTATTAGAGACGTAACGGAGACTAAATTTCACAATTAGTAGGAGTGCAAGAATTATCAACACAGAAAATGTAAATATTTACATTGGTAATTCTTGCTCTCCTACTACATTATCACATTGAATTCATAATATTGACCAGAAAGTGGAGATTTCCTAACAAATTAGAATTAAAATATCTCCTAAACTAACGATTTTTTTACACAAATAGATTAATACTTTTTTGTAAAGAATATGAAGGAGCATCAGCTGATGCAATAAAAAATATATGATTCCATTTAAAAAAACATGAATGACCTTCGTATGTCCTTTACACGTGCACCTACAAAAAAAATGTACCATCAGAATGTGCCCCTCTGAAAACCATTCAACTTCACCTAAAAAATTGTTTGCTGTGCGTAATAATAATGACGTAAATCTAGATGGCAAAATGTGGTGTGCCCCACCCTGTAGATACGTACATATTTTCCGCCAGGCACATAGACCCTTTGCAAACGTGCCTGGTGGCCACGTGTCCGGACGTGTGCGCAATAGTGTGCATCTGCGCGTGTGCCCGTGCATCCAATAAAACGGTACGACGTAAAACCTGGCGATTACCGTGCCGGAAAAATGCAGTCAGCAGAAGAAAGCGTTTTCCTTCTAGGTGTTTCGCGATGCGGAAATTGCGAAGGGTTAGATAAGAAAATAATCCCAAGATAACGATAGAGGGTCGTTGTGTAATAGCGGGCAAATTTGTTGGATAGACTTCTTTTTTTCCCCCCCTCCCCCTCCCCTCCCCTCCCCCCCATTCTATCCCCCAGCATTGGAATCCACGGTACATATCGAGTGTAATCTGGATTCTTGGATTCGTGTGTGGTAAACATTCCGTGCGCGTGTTTCCTATCCTGCGCTTTTGTGTTTGCTCGATCTTCTTAGAAGCTCTTCTGCTCTTCTTCTTTCTTGCGCACCTTTGCGTTCGGATATTCGGATCCTTTGTTACGATCGCCACTGCTATGCCAGTTACACTTTATCAGGTTATCAACAAACTACACAAGTAATACAAGTAGATTAAAAAAATTATGAAACTTTGCACACAAGTAGAGCAACTGATACAACGCTATTTATTTATTTTGGTACCACTTCTCTAAAATCAGCCCTTGAAAAAATTTCAATATTTTCTTTTTCGTGAAATATCTCGAGAACAACAAATGATATTAAGAAAATCTTCAAACGAAAGTTGCACAGTATTGTTATGTCTACCAAACTGTGTAAATACAATTTTTTAAAATGCATTTGTTTTGAGAAACGCTTCCTCCGCACCTTTAAAAAGAAACGGTTAAACTATACGTGCTGCAATACCTCCGGTTAACGATTTTTGTAATACAATTTTTTTTTTTATGTATACGACCATAATGATAAAATTGAAAGTTTATTTCGACAGCAGTACTTAAGAAATTTGCATTTATTTTCAGTTTGAAACGTCAAATTTATTTATAATATTGCGACAATATTTATTAACAAAATTATTAGTATACAGCAACGGAGATAAGCTATATCTTCGAAACACTAGAGATAGAAAAAAAAACGACATAAGACGAAGTTAAATGGCACAGTGTTTACTCTATACAGGGTGTCCCACATAAATGATAACACCTAAATATCTTTCGTATTTACAGTCGTATCAGAAAACTTCAGAGGACAAAGTGACGCTATTGCAGGGGGGCAATATAATGATGAAGAAAAAAATTTCTTATGTCGTGTTTTTTAATGAAATTTCAAGGTCACCGATGTTTTTTTAAATGGAATAGTATATTTTTTTTTACGATAGCATGATAGACAATAAAAAACTGAATTTACTGGATACCACCTTTTTGACCTTGAAATGACCTTGAGCAAGACTAATCATGTTGAAGCGGATGAAATGTGCAAGTTGTTCTTATAGTAAATTGAATTTTTATGTTTACGAGGATGGATTTAAATAGAATTTTTATAGTAAATTGAATTTTAAAATTTATTAAAATGGGTTGAAATACAATTTCTATAGTAAATTGAATTTTTAAATTTATTGAAATGAATTTAAATAGAAATTTTTATAATAAATTTAATTTTAAAATTTATTAAAATGAGTTTAAATAGAAATTTTTATAATAAATTGAATTTTAAAATTGATTAAAATGAGTTGAAATAGAATTTTTATAGTAAATTGAATTTTTAAGTTTATGAGGATATGTAAAGGTCAACCCGACGTAAACAACGCGCAATCTTTGCTGAAACACGTAAGTTTTAAACTTCCACATTTCATCCGCTTCAACATGATTATTCTTGCTCAAGGTCATTTCAAGGTCAAAAAGTTGGTATCCACTAAATTCAGTTTTTTATTGTCTATCATGATATCGCAAAAAAAATATACTATTCCATTTAAAAAAACATCGGTGATCTTGAAATTTCATTAAAAAACACGACATAAGACATTTTTTCTTCATCATTATATTGCCCCCCTGCAATAGCGTCACTTTGTCCTCTGAAGTTTTCTGGTAGGACTGTAAATACGAAAGATATTTAGGTGTTATCATTTATGTGGGACACCCTGTATATGTCCCAAATGCCTAACCGATAAAAGTCTCCTATAACCGATAAAAGTATATCCCGTGAGAGGTCATGAACCTAAGCCTCTAGAGCTTCGTTGTCCTTTTCTACGTTCGGCGTGGATCCGAGAATAGTATGTCCTGATATTGGTTGCATGAATTTTTATGCACTAGTATTGCCACAAAATGCAACTTCACCTATTTTTTATATCGTACCCTATAGTTTTATATGCACTAATCGATCAATTGTTTTCTTCTCTACAAGAAAGTATGAAGGAACTTATGCCTTAAAACTGCTAGTTAAAAAGTTATTGGAACAAACTTAACCACTTAATTAAAAAGAAAATTAAGCCGATATCTTCATTAGATTCCGAGAAAGCAGCTTGTAGCACTTTAATTGGTACACCCTGTATACAGTTGTATGAAGAAAATGCGAAGAATATAAATTCTAAGAGAAAGTTCTATCACACGATGGAGTCGTACTAAAATCGTGAAACGATCAAAAACTTCTCGCCGGTATTGTACAGGGTGTAAAGAAATGTTTGATGTACCGCAAAATTGTCCTTGACCTTGAGTGTAAAGGTCAAACTTTTTATCGTATTATATTCTTCGCGTCACGACAATGAACAAAAATTTGACCGTGATGTTTAAGGTGAAGGATAATTTTGCGGCAACTTTTTTTACAGATCGTTCGTCGGTTCGAATATGAGAATACAAGACCAAACATTTCTTTACACCCTGTAGGTCGCGTCGTTCGTGCTGCAGATCATTCCAAAAGTCACTGTCTGTTCGGCAACTTAGCTGGTGTGTCCGATGTCAGAAATAAACTTCGTGTGAAGTCGTTTCTCGGGAAGCAGAACATTTACCGAGAGAATTTTGTTTCGCGTTTCCGGAAACATCATCGGCTTCCCGAAACTGATGAAATTGGACCGCATATGTTTCTACAACACACATGTGTCTGCGATTGTCCATAGAAAACAGCGTCTTTTCCAACTTGAATGGAACGACTTGCTGGCAATATTTACATGGCCCTTGCTCATCTATATTTGGACAAGTACATATCTTTTCTGGAAAGTAGATAATTTTTATTGCAACATAAAAATGGCCTGCAGTAATTTCAAGCTACAGGAGCCACATACATAATTTCTTAATGATCGAAATAAGCTCGAAATAATGCAACAATATTTTTTAAATTCGTCATACGTTTTTATCAGAGTTTTTAACTGAACGGGATTGCTGTAGAGTATCTTTGAAATTAATTACGTCCAATATATACATGATGATTCATAACAATGCAGCATTTATAACAATATTTAATCAATGCTAATTGCAAGTCTAATTATATTCTTGTATTTGCGAATAAGTAATTAAGCGTTATTTGTGGCAGTTTGTATTTGAAATTCAAATGATTTATATTAATGTATTATTATAATGGTATTATCAAAACTGACAGAATTCATATTAAATATTAAATAGCATAATTAGCTGCTGTTTAATAAAATACATTATAACAGTTTAGTATTATATTACAATATGCTGGTATAATATATATTGTACAATCTCTTGATTAATAAGTGCAAAAATTTTAGGAAAATAACAATGCAAAGTTGAACTGTTGAATCCTTATGTTGTTAGAAACGATAAACAATGTATAATAATTAATACAATAATTTTGACAGACAAACACCATTAACTAACAACACCAAATTTAGTAAAATACTTGTGACTTACAAATATTGCTTTACCATTGGCAAAATTAATTTTTAAATTATGAGCATTCTACTGCAATAAAAACACAAACATATGGATGAAGATTTTTCAAAAAGTAGAACACCGACGTAATTGATACCAAGCTTCATTTGTTTGTTAGATTGCCGCAGCACTGTTTGAAAGAATACATCTTATAGTTCATGGTAACTGTATATTTTCAAGAGAGTCTTCCATCTATTTGGAAGTTCTGTTGAGCTTCGTCTATAAATAGTCCACGAATTTATTAGCAAAAGCAGAATTTATTACACTTTTTGTGGCCTCGAGACTATTGAAACTGTTCCCGTTTAAATTGTTTCTTTAGGTGTCCGTAGGTGTTCAATTCCAGAAGTGCCTATGGGAAACAGGGAATAATATCTAATTATAGTTCCAATTTTTTTTTTGCGTTGGTACGAAATGCGAGTTGTTTTTCTTGTGAAAACACAGGATAATTTTTTTTTTAAATAATATGTCCCAAAGCAATAAATTTGTTGAATTTGTTCCACATGGACGCATCTTTATACTTTATATTAGAACCCGCCGTCTTGACGGGTCACTTAGTGTAGGAAATTTATTGTAAGTGTAAAATGTTGAGCATTATTGAAGCAACTTGGTAGTAAAATATTTAAAAGCTGGAAAGGTGATTCATATAATTGACTGGGAAAACTTTAATTGTGTATTGTTCCCCCTTAATCCCTTGCACTACTATTTACTTTGTGGTTGCAGTGACTAGAAATTCATTATCGTTCAGAATTTACTAGAAAAAAAGGAAAGTTTATATTTATTGTTATTAGACTATGTTCAGCATCTTCGTCACGAGTCTGACTCGATATTATGGGGTTAGGGGTCAAGCTACCTTTGCATCTAGGTCTGGGTTAAACTTCCACTCGGGTGATGAAAAATTTTCAACTTTCTGAGTGTAATATTATACAATTCGACGAAAAATGATAGTACTTAAAATTGTAGTGCGCGGAATCCAAGTTTCAGTACGTAGAGTCCACTGATTGAAAAGTTATGCTTGTTTAAAGCACTTGTGACAGGTAGATTTTCAAGCGTACTCTCCACTCCAGCCCCACAAACCTAACCCCGATCGACCTTCTCGATGACCAACGATGCCTGGGTACACACCAATATGGCGGCGCCCTTATCTGTCAAATGCGGTTGTCAATGTAATACGCTGACATAGTAAAAATACTAATCAAGCCGATTTCATTGTTTAATTATTTTTTAAAATGTTTAAGGTTTATCAGTTCCTGATAGACTTACAGAATAAATAGAACGTAATAATTTTAAGGTTAGCTTAGTTCTTCGCGGAAAAAACGTCGAAAAAATCAGTTTTTATTTTTTTTAACAACCGCGCACTAAACCAAAAAATCTGAAAAAATTCATGAACAATACTTATGACAATATGCCGCTACTGTAAAAATATAAATGTTGTTACTCTAGAACTTCCATGTGAAATCCGCATTTTTTCGATTTTTTTGAGGTTTTTGATTTTTTACAAGCAGGATTTTCGCTTTAAAAATCTGAAACGTATGTATTAGGGTTCTTGACATGCGTCAGATTTTTCTCAGAATTTCTAAACATCATTAACTAGGGAAAATAGGCCAAAAACTGATTTTTCAATTTTACCCCATAACTACCCTCCCGATCGAGATACAGGGTTGAAATTTTGCACAGTATGTTTTTTCTTGGTGCTCTATCGAATGGCACATCGTCGATAAAATTCGGTTCAAGGGCATTTTTCACTATCTTATCCGGCTATAAATTTCAATTCCGCGCATCAGAATTTGGAGTTTTATCATTTTTCCCGCGAAATTGTATAAAATATTACATTCAGAAAAGTTGAAAATTTTTAGTCCACTGAGCGGAAGTTCACTGTCTAGGACTGTATTATAAGCAGAAGACCTTCGTTGCAAGGAGCAACTCTATTCAGATAAGAGAACTTTAAATTTTGGGGTATTCGAATAATGGACATTCCGATAAGGGAAGCCCCCCCCCCCTCCCCGGGCCGTGTATAAATCTCATCGCGTCCATTAGTTTCCACGACGCCTGGAAAAGAAACTTGTTCGGAACAACAGGAATTCCCCGATTACACGTTAAAAGCGAAAGAGTAGTAGCGGTTCTGCAGGTTATCGCGGTTTGCTTAATTAAACTTGTGCCATGCGCAATTAGTAGCATCTAATTACACCGGAATCAGTTAACAACGGCCGTCCCGCACTTGGCCGCCGACCTTTTCCATAATGAGAAAAAGAACGAAAATAGAGGGAAAACTATGGAGAGAGAGATAGAGAGAGAGAGAGAGAGAACTATGGAGAGAGAGAGAGAGAGACAGAGAGAGAAAACTATGGAGAGAGAGAGAGAGAGAGAGAACTTTGGAGAGAGAGAGAGAAAAAACTATGGAGAGAGAGATAGAGAGAGAGAGAGAGAAAACTATGGAGAGAGAGAGAGAACTATGGAGAGAGAGAGAGAACTATGGAGAGAGAGAGAGAACTATGGAGAGAGGGAGAGAGAGAGGGAGAGAACTATGGAGAGAGAGAGAGAGAGAACTATGTAGAGAGAGCTAGAGAGAGAGAAAGAGAGAGAACTATGGAGAGAGAGAGAGAGAGAGAGAGAGAGAGAGAGAGAGAAAACTATGGAGAGAGAGAGAGAGAGAAAGAGAGAGAACTATGGAGAGAGGGAGAGAGAGAGAGAGAAAACTATGGAGAGAGAGAGAGAGAAAGAGAGAAAACTATGGAGAGAGGGAGAGAGAGAGGGAGAGAGAGGGAGAGAACTATGGAGAGAGAGAAAGAGAGAGAGAGAACTATGGAGAGAGAGAGAGAGAGAGAGAGAGAAAACTATGGAGAGAGAGCTAGAGAGAGAGAGAGAGAGAGAGAGAGAGAAAGAGAGAGAACTATGGAGAGAGAGAGAGAGAGAGAGAGAGAGAACTATGGAGAGAGAGGGAGAGAGAGAGAAAACTATGGAGAGGGGGAGAGAGAGACAGAGAGAGAGAGAGAGAGAGAGAGAGAGAGAGAGAGAGAGAGAGAGAATACGAACGTCGGAACCACCGCGTCCGGGTACATTCATGCGGCACGAGGTGCACGTGCATAGCCGCGTATATGACGCCTCTGTGCACGGTGTATAAATGGCGTAAAGGCGTTTACTTGGTCGAAGGGGGATTCGGAGGAGAGGACAGTAACCCATGAGGAACGTTCTGTCTCATAAGCGCGGTGCGGTGCACTTAAATATAGTCGGTGCATACGGAGAGAAACGGTGAAGAAGAAGGGGGAAGGAATAAAGGGAGAGAGTAAGTGTGAGAGAGAGAGGGAAAGGAAGAAAGAGAAAGGGAGAGCGAGGTAGCAATATAAATTATTGCATGAGTCAATCCTCAAAGTGACCGTGTATTTTCAGGCGACGTTCGTTTTTCTCGGCCGTCCTATTATTCTCTTTTAGCACGGCGACCCGCTCTCGCTGTTGCCTGAAACCAGCATGCTTGCCGGCTCGAAACTTCCGAAAGCAGAAACGACGCTCCTTTTCGGGCAACTCGCTGGCTAAACACACTAAATCAGATGACGAAAGAAAAGTATTATATACAATTTTATACCAAACTGCTATAGAAGCTTTGGAAGCATTTTGAACACTTTGATCGCCAAACAAGAAAGCTCAAAAATTCCATGAAATCAGTGTTATTTAATAATATAGAAATTGAAAAAAATTAAATGTATGATATTGTGTAGTTCTTCAACTTTCTTGCATTTTACAGATCCTAATCAAATTTGGTACAATGAATATATCGACGTAAAAATTAATTTCAAAGACTGAACAAATAATTTCGTCACCCATATGTGGGTGACATGGCAGTCAACGTGTTAAATGAATAGTTTTATTTATTAAATGAATCATTTAAACTAGTATAACTTTTTTTTTAATTGCATCAAACAACCTGAAATTTTTTAGCAATTAGAAGAATTGGTTTTCCAAATCGTGTTAAGATTTGGAAAATAATTGCAATTGGTAAGAATTACAGGAGAAAATAAAAATGTCACACTGTTTACAACTTTTTTATTTGAGCCTATAATGAAAATTTAAAATATGCGTTTTGTAGATCTATGTTACTTGTACACATGCTAAACATTTAATCGAAATCGATAAATATACACACGAGTAGAGTTAAAAGTGGTGAAAATCATAGTTTTTCACGACTTTTGGTCAGTTTCTGCTTAAAATCCACAAATTCTAACATCTTTAGATGCGTGTCGTTTTTATCTGCATCAACCGATACAAAACGCATATTTTAAATTTTCATTACAATCTCAAATAAAAAAGTTTTGGAAAGTGCCTTTTTTATTTGCTCTTCTAATTCCTAGCAATTGCAATTTTCTAAAATTCTTTTTTGTACGTCATTCGGTAAACCAATTCTTCTAATTGCTCAAAAAGTGTCAGGTCGTTTGGTCCAATTAAAAAAAAGTTATACTGATTTAAAGGACGTTCGAATACTTTCATGAGGCTGTGTATATCGAACGTTATGTTTAACAGGTTGATTGACACGTTAGTTGTATAAAAACATATATATTTATTTATTTCTGTATTTATCAAGACGGTGCCACAAAAATCTCAAGAAGCATGTGCTTTTGGATTTATTTTAGCTTGAGACACGATTAATATTTTAGCATGAGTCACGATTAATATTTTTGCTTTCTTATACCTAGTTTACTAGTAGTTTATTCCCCTGACTCTGATAATTAGTCAAAGTGGTCCTGTTATTGATTAGTGGTAAACTAAAAACGTTCCTTTTATCAGTTTTTTGTTATTAGATAATGTATTTCATTTTACTTACACATAATATTAATGTTTGTTTAATGATTCTCATTAGATGATTGTCGTTATTTTTTCCTGTAATATACACTCCCGTCCATAATTCACCGGACACTTACTCGTTTTCAGCAAAAGAATGATTAAAACACAGATACAACTCTCTCGCTTGATTTTATTGTTGATTTTATTGTTCTAATATTTAGCTATTTTACGATCATTTCGGTATGTAAAAATAGAAATAAATATTAGTTTTTGGGAAATTGGGAATTGGGAAAAGGTGTTGTGGACCGATGAGTCGAAATTTTAGGTGTTCGGTGCAAAACGACGAAAGCGAGTAAGTGTCCGGTGACTTATGGACGGGAGTGTATATCGTAACCATAAATTCTGCTATGATACAAGTAAAAGCTTAGGGTAAGGGACCTAATTACTGTGGGGGTGGATGTGTCTATTACTATGACTGTATTAATTATACTTATTTTTAAAGCATAATGATTGTTAAAAAAGAGATATTGAATGTTTTTCATTAAAATCAGTTAGTATGTATGTTATATATCTCTTTTTTAGTATTCATTATGCTTTAAAAATAAGTATAGTTAATGTAGGCACAGTAATTGGGTTTTATATTTCTTTCAAAGACCTTATGATTTCAAATTTGTCAATCAACGTCAGATACAATTTTCTCGGAGACCTATTGATGGGAGATTCACATCGATTGTCTAATGGGTGCAAATCGCGATCGACAATTAGCTGGTTTACCCGTAATCGATACAGTTTCTACGTGATCATTTCAGAAACGAAAGCATAGTCGATTGTTGCACAGGAACAGTTGTATTAACTTGATCCACCGGATAGATGTCAACATAAACCGATCTACCTGTGCTATAGATACACGTAGCGTAGGCCATAGAAATCAGGAAGTGTTTTTTCTCTTTCTCGCTTTCAGTCCGTAACTCGTCCAGCGTTATTGTTTGGCTAGCTTTTAACACGTTCAACTAGGCTTGAGCCACTAATGACCTCTGTGTCAACAGAAGACAGTGCGAGATTCAAAACAGTCCCACACATTTAACACGTACCACTCATGCTTATCCTCGACTGTGTAACGTCTATGCGTAGTATAGAACCGTTCAAAATTTCATCAAGCAAAATCACTTATGAAGGCTGGCCCCCATTAGGGTGGCTCTTATTTACTCCTGAAGAATTTTTTTTTTTTATTTTCGCTCATATTTGTTCAACGGTTTATTTTACAGGGCTTTTCGAAACGTAGATCTCTTCGTAAGACCTGTAGCCTTGATGAAGTGGAACCTGAACATTTTTTTTACTTCCAATAAACAAAATATATGCAATTTCTTTCAAAATAATAAGCAATGAAAAGAAACCGAGTTCCGCAAGTTGAAAAAAAAACATTTTTCTGATAATGATAACACTATAGTTGCACACTATAGTTTTCGAATATCAGAAAAAAATTTTCGATTTTGTCGAGACATTTTTCTCAATTTTTTCGAAACCCGTATATTTCACGAAAAAAAGTAATAGGACATAAAAGGCGCAGCCTGTCCATGTCTACAGGTTTTGTTGAACATTTTTTTCGATGCAGTCGATAATTTAGAAGATATTCGAGAAAAACGATTTTATGAGCATTTAATTAATTATTTTAATCTTCGGGTTCGGGGGCACGTTTTCCCATTCTCCGAGCTCAAACTTTGCAGATATTTTTTTTTTATTAATTGAAACAATCCTGAGAGGTGCCGTTAAAAATTCAAATGTTGAAAATAAATCACCCTAGTGGCCCATAATCACGACCTAATTTACAATTTCTATACGTTTCGTATTTATTGCAAATTTTTATTCTCATTATTTTTATAAAAAAATATAGTCGCTCCCAAAAATATTCGAGCAGTAAGTACAGTACTTAACATTGTAACGATTTAGTTTGGTTAGTTATAAAAGGATTGGATTAATCTTTTTGTTTTAGTGAAATGTTATTTATCGTACTTTAGATAATATTAGAATATGAATTGATTGAAATTATGTGTAATTACTGCGTTATGAAAACATTCGGGCATTCGGTAAAACTATTTAATTATTTTTAGCATAACATTTATATATGGCTTATGAAATACATATATATAATGCAAGTGAAACCTTTTACCAGTGATTTTTTCAGTAAATACTCGATTTTTTATGCATAAAAAATGAAGTAATTACTGGAAATAGTATTTACTCAATTGTATTACCTAGTACATACATGCTAATACAAAATTATGCATAAGAGACCTAGTATTTGCTTTTAATTATACTGAACACATATAAGCACTTACTTATTTCTACGCACACGGCTCAATGTTAACACATTATTTACCGGTGATTATTTCATAGCTTTTAAAACTCTATGGTTTTGTAAGCTAACACGCCAACCTAAATAAAGTAGTCTAATTATTTCGTTTGAGATTATTATCTAAGAGATGATATTTATTACCTTTTAGTACAGCACAATTATTCAAAGCTATTATTGGAAAGCCTATTAATAGGCTTCCAGTAGATATAGTGTCATGAAGCTCGTGAGACCAGGATATTATATTTGGATTATATTATATCATATTTGGTGTCATTTTCATTAGAAAAATACCACGAGTATGTTGGTGGAAGTCCCCCCCCCCAAAAAAAAACAATGGAAAATAAAGAAATTTTGTTATTGTGTTAGTGTGGCCTCCTGGTCTCACACCGATATACCCGACTCGTGTTATGTTTACACACCTCGAAGGCCATTCGTGCTTTGCTGTCCTTTTCTACGTTCGGCAGTGTATCAAAGAATAATATAATCTTCTAGACTCGTGTTTTGGACATACATGTTTACACTCTTTTAAATCTTCCTTCGAGAATTTACACAATTAAATGATTTCAAAGGATTCTCAAAGGATTAAATATTAATAGAGTACTATCTTGTATTAATTTTGTTATTAACTGACGTCTACAGTGATTTGTAGCTTTACGAATTCAAATATCACCTTCATTCCACGAAGGCTCTATAAAACTTGTTGGTAGCTAGTGTGGGGAATCGCAGAGCGTTACACAATTGTATGTATTTGATAAAACTTGACAGTACTTAGAATTTCCATATTTGAGCCGTTTATTTTGAAAGTGGCCCAAGTCCATTTTTCAATTATTTCCGGTTGCCCGTGGTTACACGTACAACTTCAAGTTATCTATCAATTAAGCATTTGATGTTACTTATATTCCGAGTAAATACGATAATTTTGGTCACACAAGTTTTCAGAGTTAGTTCAATAATTGAGCCGTTTATTTTGAAAGTGGCCTAACTCCATTTGTCATTTATCCTTTGTTGCCCGTAATTACGTATACAATTTCAAATGAGCTGTCATAAACAACATTTGCGGTTAAGTATATTCAGAGTACATACGACAATTTTGGACCCATGAGTTTTCGCAGTTATTTCAATAATTAAAACCATCAATTTGAAAGTGGCCTAACGTCCGAAGGACAGTATCAAAAAGTGCCGGAAAGGTAATAACTTTAAAGAGGATTTCATATGAACAAAATTTTTGGAGGATACAATTTTTAAAATGGTAAAGAATTCTAACGGAGAAACAATAAATTGAGAATGCAAAGTTTGAAATCCTGGATTTATTAGCACGTCGGGATAGACCGAGAAAGTTCGAAAATATTGTATTGACACCACAAAATGTAGATGAGCAGTGAATTGTTATGTAATTTATGTAGTTGGAAAATGTCCTGAATTGCATAAATTGTGTTTTTGAAGTGTTGTAAAGGTATACAAAGTAAATTGAGTATTGTTTTTTTTTCAATTTGGAGCATCTTAAATTGTGCTGAATCGACTTGGGCTCCTTCAAATTTTATAACGAATCTGGTTGTTAATTTTGAAACTGGCCTAACTCCATTCTTGGTAAGAAAACGCATATTATTCACTTAATAATATTGCCATTATTTTAATAGGAACTATAAATTTAACTCCTTTAGATACACTTAAGCAGTATGATTCATTAGTATCCTGTACGTGTATTTTTAATTGCATTGATACACAAACCCTTAAATATCTCAATTTAAGTATAAACGGCTCATTTGTCGTACAAAATCCATTAAGCTGCAAATTATAATTTTAAAACACAGCAAATAACGTTTCGCAAGAAAAACGCAACATTTAATACTTTGACAGTTGTCCAAGTTGAAACTGAAAAGTTAAATTGATTTAGCTTCCGAATATTTTCGGGAGTAAATATTATACGTTTATGGATATTTATAGCTTTAAAATTATTTATAAAGAATCTTGCATATTTACCATATTTTCGATAAAAAAATTTCATAATCGTTGTCAACGTTTGTGGCTGCAACATGCTAATTCCCGACTTACAATTAGTATACTCCTTCGGCTCTTGGGCTGTTTACAGTCTGCTGCTATGTAGCCTTTCCTTCAATTAACCCCCTAGAATGAAGTCAGGAGCCTGCGGTTCAGAGAATGCAATGATCGACTAATTTAACATCCTGTCTAATGACGTGGTCGTCCAGCTGAGATCGCATTATTGTTTGCTATACCGAGATGCTGGAAATTATTAAAAGAAAAATTTCATTCTAATCGATAATCTCTTCGTGGTGAATCAGTTTGGGTCCCCGTTGGTGGAAACGTTGCATCAGACGATGAATCATCGATTTCGTGAGAGCTTTTCTGGCATTAGCTTTTTCTGTCAGCGATACACTCTGTGCACGAAGCGAATTAAACGCTGGATATTGTATCAAAGCTTCATATTTTTGAAGAACTATTTTCGAAGCTCGAAAGAACCGAGATAAAACGATAAAAATTTCAATTCAATTCTTTATTGATTCCCCTCAGGGTTACAATCCATTTACATAACCTCCCGCTACGCTTACCACTACCTTAACCTAACTTACATCTAACTTAACCGCACTATACCAAGAGAGAGAGAGACGCTTTCTTAACTTAACTTACAAAATATATATAAAATTAACGCAATACAAACAAAACATAACCAAAATAAAATCAAATACAATAAAATAACATAAGAAAACATGAAATAAAGTATTATGCAATTCAATATAAGTAAAATAAAATAAAATAAACTATAAACTAAAAAAAGGAAAATAAAATAAACTCCAATAAAACAAAACATAAAATTTTCAATTAAAAATTTCAGATAAAAATTTCAATTAAATTTCTAAAACCTTTTTTTCTGCAGTCTTGCAAGTAGAAGAAACTAGTAGTGCCATCTGTAGGAAAATCTTTTGATCGAGGAATACCTCCTTCATTGATATTGTGGTCGACTTTTGTGACACTGAAGTAATTGCAAAATCGTATTACAACGCACAAGGCGACAATGATCTTTATTTTTATGCAATAACTCATTACAATGAGTAACTCAAACCAGATGGAATTTACCATAGGCCATTCGATAGCTTATCCAAAGAAAATACTTTGTGCCAATTTTCAACCGAATATGTCGACATGGGAAAATCAGGTATATTTTAGCTATTAGAAAGCACATTTATAAATTGTGCCCATAATTATGAAAGTGGTCTAAGTCAAAATTAAAAAAAAAAATGAATTTATCACTTATTTCACACCACATGATTTTAAACTAAATTTATTCAATGTAATTTTTTTTTTTATGAGTTAGACCAGTTTCATAATTATGGGCACAATTCTTTCAGATTTTTCAATTGAGCAGGATAAGAGAAATGACGGGAAAACCCATTTTCGTTTTTCACCACATTAATACTCTTATGTGGACATATACAGGGTTGAAAATTGGCTCAAAGTATTTTCCTTATCCGAAAATGCCCTTTGCTTATTTATCACAAAAACAAGTCACAATGTTGCACCACATGCAGTACACCGAAATTTAGCATACTATAATTACTTCATATTTCTGCGTGTCATGATACCGGTAAAAGGAAGGAGTTATGACAACATTCGACATATTTGAAAAGCTGACAAGCATGTTCCACAAAAGGATGTACAAAGTCATGTGACGCATTAGTTGAATGTACAGATCTTTCAAATGAAGCAAAACATTTCTTTCCACACTTGCCTTTTCTGTGCGAGAGGATAACTTCTTTTTGAGCCCTCCTAGCTTGTTTTTCTCATACTTAAAAAGATCACATAAAAAATTGGATACAATTTTATGGGATGGTCCGATTTCACGAATTTCCACCTCTTGTTCCCCGTTTGCTAAAATTGCACTTTGCTCTGTTTTACTAAGACAATTACTCTGTGGCATAAATTGAACGATTCTTATTCAGCAAAAGTACAACATGAAAATCCCTGAAGTATGTTAAAGATGAAGATGGTGCTGATGAATCGACAATTGTGCCCATAATTATGAAAGTGGTCTAAGTCAAAATTTAAAAAAAAATGAATTTATCACTTATTTCACACGACATGATTTTAAACTAAATTTATTCAATGTAATTTTTAAGTATGTTAAAGATGAAGATGGTGCTGATGAATCGACAATTGTGCCCATAATTATGAAAGTGGTCCAAGTCAAAATAAAAAAAAAAAAAAATGAATTTATCACTTATTTCACACGACATGATTTTAAACTAAATTTATTCAATGTAATTATTTTTTTTTTATGACTTAGACCACTTTCATAATTATGGGCACAATTGGTTTTCGTGTGATGGAAATAAGACAAAATAGAGTATACGGAAATGTAGTAGTATAGCCAACCGATTAATCAAAGTTGCGCACTGAATTAGAATCCGTTGCAACCTCTCGCTCGACTTGCCGCGTTCTCTCACCTGTTTCTCTGCCGGAATACAGGTGGGTTGCACGAAATTTATGATCATGCCGCGCGGGAAATAAGAGAAAACTTTCGCCAGTTAGGACGAAATTCTGACGAAACAGAATAACTTGAGGAAGTCTATACTCGCGGACCACTTACGCTAATCACTCACCTAAATCGTACACCACCTCTTTTATTTCAAAATTAATGCATTTTGATGCCTCTTGGTGGTAAAGATATGGACTTTTATTTATGTCGATAAAGTAGGACCAAAAAGTCATTCGCATGAAGCGTTGTTTTGTGAATGACAGAGGCACAAAGAAATCGGGCAAGTCTGATGTCAATTTTAAACGATTTTAATCGGCTGAATTAAATATAAATCTACAGTTTCTGAGGTAGTCTTATATATTTTTGAAAACTAGCTATGTTATATTATTTATTTCTATTTAGTTTATAAAACATGCTGATAATGTTTTAAAGGTTAGCTTCAATTATTTAGCGGGGCGTCTTTTTCCTAAATCGTACCACACTGTGGTTTCCTAAATCGTACCAGTACGATTTAAGATACTGTTATTCAAATTTTACCGCGAAAATAAACGATTTACAATATTTAAAATTTTTTTTTAGCATGGGAAAGTAGCTTACAGTAGCCCCTATAAAAAGGAATTAGTTGCAATGAAAACAAAACAAATGAAACAAAGAAAAGTTGATTTCACGCCTTCAACCAGCACCGCTGCTCCAGTTCTCGTAGAAGTAGAGAATGAAAACGGTTGGTTCTGTTTTCTTTGCAATAATTCTTATTTAGAAGACATGATCCAAGAAGACATGTATAGTCCTAAATTGGACTTTTGGGAAACAAAATTAACCACTTCTGAATCGTTCGTTACGATATTGAAGCGTCCCTAGTAGCACAAAATATAGTATACACATTCATATAATATTAAAAAGAGATTCAATCTTCTTGTAATATTCAAATCTGTTGGAAGCAAGAGAAGATAAGGAGTACAAACAACCAACTCTACTATTATTTAACTTCTAGTATGGTATATTAGGTAATTATGTGAGGTATAAAAATGAACACACAAGTAAATTATGTAGGAAAAACTAGACGTATTATAGCAAGTGTGATTGACTATGTTATCGTGTCAGGAATTTTTCCAATCTTGTATTTTTCATTAGCGGGTATACTAGTAATGGTATTTAAGAGTAATGAGCTAGGCAACAGTGACATAAGCTTGGTTTTTGATTTTCTTCGATCCAACAGACTACTAGTTATACTCATTGTTTCCATATTCTTTATGATACTAGAAATAATAATGGTAACAAGATTTAATGGTACTCCATACTAACCAAAAAACCAAGATTTAGTGGTACTACATACAATATTTATTTTATATTACGTAACAAATATTTCTTTTTAAATATTCAGGAAATATCTATGTCATGTTACGAGAAAAATATTTTTTTTCGTCGGATCCACAGCATACAATTAAAATATAAAATAATTGAACAACAATCACTAAACAACACACACAACACACTTAACGAAATCGTGACAGCAGACGAGAAGATGTTACTCCGACCACGAATAAAATAATACTGCGATTTTAACCGCTTCGGACCCAAGGACGTTTGAAACGAAAACAAGGAATTCCGGGAAATAGGGTCGGCGCCCCGCCATAATTTTTGTTTACTTTGGTTTCGTATCTTGTGTTTATAGACTCTCGGCGTCTAACCTGCCTAGGATAACCTGACCCCACCACCTTCGTGGAAGGGATCATTGTTAAAATCGCAGTATCATTTTGTTCGTGGTCGGAGTGTCATCTTCTCGTTCGTTGTCACGATTTTATAAACTGTGTTGTGCGTGTGTGTTGTTCGTGCGTGTGTGTCGTGTGTGTCTATTCCCCTGAGTCAATAATTGTGTGCTGTGGATCCGACGGAGGAAGAAGATTCAGAAGTAAGTACACTTTACGTTAGTATTTTATAATGTAGGATTAGTATTCGTATCTGGAACATTGGACACTAGGTTTTCTATCATATTTTGCAACATATATTAACGATCATTAATGATTTGGTATATAGTATAATTTAATGCGGTTCAAATAAGATACTACTTTAAATCGAATATTTTTATTTTGATAACCAGATAGATAAAATGAAATATTTTTATTTTGTATTTCAAATATTTCCTTACAATGAAAATAAGTTGAGCAAGTAGTTAATATTATACCTCAGTAGCACAAAAATATTAGATAGATATTTTTCTCAAATATTGGAAAAATATTTTTTAAGCCACATTTTTCATATAAGAAAAATATTGGATCTGAATCTTGTATACATGTACAAGAAATGCGCAGAAAGTAATACGTATTCATAGTTTCTAATTTTTGTTATATTTTCTTAAATTTGAAAATTTTATTGAATGTTTTTTAAATATTGAATTTATATTTTTCAAATATTGAATTCACATTTTTTTAATATTTACTTTATATTTTTTAAATATCTAGTTTACATCCTCTGAATATTTAGCTTATATTTTTTAAACATTCAATTTATATTTCTTGTACATGTATACAATATTCAGATCCAATATTTTTCTCATATGAAAAAATGTGGCTTAAAAAATATTTTTCCAATATTTGAAAAAAATATCTATCTAATATTTTTGTGCTACTAGGGGTCAGTTTGGGCCCTCGTGAACCCTTGCAAGTTTCGTATACAGGTACACTACCGCTCAAAAGTATCCGGACATTCGCGGTGGATACGTCGATGAATTTTACTGTAGTATTGGCAAGTTCCGCGTACGTAATTTCTAATTTGAAACGTTGGATATTTCATAAGAAATAAGTGATTTTAGCCACTATTTTAGGCACTGATATAACTTTTATGCAACGCTAATACTCGTATTATTTCGCAAGTGTCCGGATACTTTTGAGTGGTAGTGTATATGGGTTTCTTCTATGTGTGTGTGTGTGGTTACACAGAGTCATCAAGGCGACGAGCCGCAGAGAATATTTTTGCAAAGGAAAAAGTTACTTTGAATGATATCGGAAATGGTATCGTTCAAGGGTACACAACATCTTTGGGACACCCTGTATTAATAGTTCCACAAGGGCGCACATATGCAATGCCTTTGGTAGTCAAAGGGCTAATAAAATTTGAAGCAATCCATGCGAAACTCGAACTGGAAGGACGCACAACCAACTAAATCAAGTTAGACTCGAGAAACTAGAACCAGGTCTCAGAACTCGTCTAGATCCTGGAAACTAGGGTTCGACCACTAAGGGGTTGGAAGTTTTTAAAGGACGATATTCAATCTCTCAGACAGAAGACTTAACAACTCCTACAAACTCAACGTCCAAATCAATTTCGAAACCAGAAATCATAACTAAAAGTCGTTTGAAATCGGGTCCTTAAATTGGATCCAATTGGACAAGGGACCCAATTACTGTGCCCGTATTAATTATACCTATTTTTAAAGCATAATAAATATCAAAAAAAGGAGACGTTAAATTTTCTCGTAAAAATCAGAGTTAATATACAGGATATCCCACGTAACAGCTTTCACGATTTTTTAAATACTTTTAAAACGTGCCATTTAAAAAAACGAAGGTGACCTTGACAATACTATGAAAAAGCGTTTTTCGAACTTTTTTTATTACAATATATAGCCAACCGAAAACTGATCAACTTTTGTTGAAAATATTTCTTGTCAGATTATCAGAAGTACTTAAAAAATCGTGAAAACTGTTACGTGGGACACCCTGTATATGCTTTTTTAATACTCATTATGCTTTAAAACTAAGAGTAATTAATGTCGGCACAGTAATTGTCACCCCCGCAGTAATTGGGTCCTTTACCTTATCTTAGGTGACTAGGTCTAGTCCACCATTTAGATAATGGTGGTCTTTAACTTGACATCAAGATTTTCAGTTTTGGATTTTTGTCTTTGGAAGTCTTGCCTTTGTCTCTTACAATTGGTAAACATTAGAAAAAAATGAAAAAGGAAAAGCTATAGTATTTTCCACACGCAATTAATGGTATCTGAAATGAAGATAACCTCCAATTTTTTAAATGGAATTCTATGTATCTGTTTCTATCATATGACAGCGTGTACAAAAACGAATTCATTCGTATACAACACAATCACCTTCAAGATCATACAAGGTCAGGAATGGAAGAAATACTTTGAACACTGCGCTAATGTGTGTACAACATGTGTATTCTTTATTGACAAGGCTACAGTAAATGTTCAATATGATTTCCTTGTGCATGAATGCAAATTTCGGTTCTCCTCATTCAATTTTTGATAGCTTCTGCTAGTGTTGCCCATGCTTGTGTTTTTTTTTTTTGCTTTTCAAGTCGTTTACATTTCTAGAGGTTTCTTCCATTTGTGACCTTGTATGACCTTGTTTGAACACACGCTTTCCATTCACTTTCATTTCTAAAAAACATAACGCAGATGAAAAAAATTAACTTTTAACTTGTCTAATCTTTTCCTCTTTCATTCTTTTTCTAATGTTTTGTATTGGAAAAAGAAAAAGAAGAACTACTTGTCTTAAGAAAAGAAGAAAGACTTCTTTGGTTCTGAAGTTTCAGTTTGCGGGTTCAAAAGTTGTTCAACTTGAGAGTCCAACTGCGGTCTATAAATAAGTAAATAAGTAATAAGTAGACAGCGGATCTTTATGCAAAATAAAAATTTTCTACCTAAATTGCAACAAACTGGAACGAAATAGAAATTTATTTTCTTTCCTAATATGTTTAATAGGTTGAAAATAATATAACAGTATTTCTAAATTTTTCTAATGTTCTTACTCTTTTAAATTACACTTGCTCATTTTTTGTAATAAATGCATAAAATCCGATGTCTAGTAATAAGTAAATACCTAACGAATTTTCAAATTCGATTTTCTCGAAAATGAAGCCGCGTATGGAAAAACTATACTATTCCTTATTTCCGATTAGATTTTATATGAGGAATCATTCCTTTGCCAGTTGTGCCACGATTTCCCAAACACCCTGTATACTGAAATAATCAGTCTTACAATTAGTTTGACGTTGTTATGGTTCTGGGTCATATTTCTCAACAGAAAATTGACGTCTTTCCAATCTTTCATGTGATTGCCAATTATCTGTGAAAATGTGAAAATTCAATTATTTTTCACAGATCCCACAGTCACTTTCATATCTTGTGTTTAACTATAGTACAGTGTTTTTCGTAGATATAGAATATAAGTCGAAATATCACAATTCTTCTTTTACAGAAAAGTATACATATAGTGAATAAAATTGCGGAATAAACTAATTATTTAATGAAGTAGTTAAACGGATAAAGGAGATACGTGAGTGTTTATTGGTAAATGCGGCACTTGCTTTGACCAGGAGCATGTCTTGTACAATTCGCTACTAGCTTTACAGCAGTAAATTAACGAAATTGATGGGATTACCTAACACACGATAAATTCGAATAATCCCTGTAATAGCGATCGCTACGAGAAGCTATGCAATTACATCGTGTTCGACCGATTACACGGCTATATGGCGTATAGATACGAACAGTAATTTTATCGACGTCAATGGAATGCCGCTGTACAAAATCCGAGAACTGAATAACCGTAAACAACGTCTGAACAATGGAACTCGTAAAATATAATGAGGCCTCGGGTTCAATTCTACGACAAGGAAATAAAGTATGCTGAAATCGAGCTGAAACATTCGCTTATTCTTCTTCCTTTATTACTCTTCAAGTACTCTTTATTAACTGAACTCGATAAACTAAGTACTCTTTATTACTCTGAGTCATTAAAGAATGCAAACAGATATTTATGTATATATTTCATAAGTATGTGTATTTTTGTAAAATTATTCTAAAAATAATAATTAAAATAGGAACTAACAATAGGAGTTATTCTCAATAATATAAAACTGATTTGACAAAAAATAGATAGACCTCAGATTTGATGCATTTTTGACAAAAATGAGGCGTAAGCACATATTTTGTCGATATTTCTCTTTTTTTGTTATAACAAACATTCAATTTATATTTCTCTTTTGAATATTGTATACATATCCAAGAAATATAAATTGAATGTTTGTTATAACAAAAAAACTAAATAAATAAAAAAAAATAAATTAAAAGAATGTTTTTCAGCATATCCGCGAACATTAACATTTCATGCTTCATTTATTTATTTGTTTATTTATTTATTTATAAATAAAAAAAATAAATTAAAAGAATGTTTTTCAGCATATCCGCGAACATTAACATTTTATGCTTTATTTATTTATTTATAAATAAAAAATAAATTAAAAGAATGTTTTCAGCATATCCGCGAACATTAACATTTTATGCTTTATTTATTTATTTAATTAATTAATTTATTTATTTATTTATAAATAAAAAAAATTAATTAAAAGAATGTTTTTCAGCATATCCGCGAACATTAACATTTTTTGCTTTATTTATTTATTTAACTTATTTATTTATTTATCTATTTATTTTGATGTATTACTTTTCTGTGCACTACTTTGTTGATGGAATATTCAGTTTGATAATCAATTACAGTTTGTAAAGCTTTTCTCTAGCAGTTTAGAATGACTGAAACGTCAAGAAATGAAACACGTCTTAAAGACGACTCGCAAAAGACGCCTTTAAGACGTCTTTTACGAGACGTAAAAACGACGTCTTTTCAGGACGTAAGACGTTCAGACCAAAAATGGACGTAAAACAGACGTCTTTAAGACGTCGCGTGCTATCTGGGATATACGTTACCGGAATCTACAAAACGCATTTCTTAAATTATCATTATAGGTTTACATAAAAAAGTTAAAAAATCATCATTTTTTCATTTTTTTTTATCATTCGAACCAATTGCAATCTAAAGAAATTTTTGTTTACTCGTTGTCTAGCAAACTAATCAGTGTAACATCTTAAAAAAAAATCAAGTCATTTGTATGAATTTTAAAAAAGTTATGCAATTTTTAAAAGATTTCGATGAAATTTTCAGTATGCATATACGTTACCGGAATCTACAAAACGCATTACTTAAATTATCATTATAGGTTTACATAAAAAAGTGAAAAAATCATCATTTTTTTATCATTCGAACCAATTGCAATGTAAAGAAATTTTTGTTTACTCGTTGTCTAGCAAACTAATCGGTGTAACATCTTAAAACAAAAATCAAGTCATTTGGATGAATTTTAAAAAAGTTATGCAATTTCTAAAAGTGTCCACTTAATATTGTCCCCGACCGTATGTATACAGTCGAGTCGGAAATTATGCTAACGATTGGCGTATGCAGGCAAATCAATATGGTATATCTGTAATAATGTTATAGACTGCGGATCTTTATGCAAAATAAAAATTGTCCTCATCGATTGCAAGAGGTAGGTAGAAACCAAATGGATTTTGGAATTCTTTATGTTTTACTAATTTATTTGTACCTTCTAAAGCAAAACAAAACAATAACTTGATTTTATATTAAGAAAAACACAAATGCGTTAGCAAAACATACATGTATGTAACGATATCAACGACTACATACTACAGCAATCCTCGGGTCCGGGACTGTATATAGAGAAATTCCAATTTTAAACTTTCTTTTGTCCTCCACTGTAATATCTGGCTGCGGGTCGCTGTTACAAAGTCTGCAGTTCGCGGACTAGAACGGCGGTCGCTTCATCTGACCAATTCAAACAGAAGAAGAAGAAGAAGCCTTTCCAAAGAAAGAAAAGAGAAGAAAAAAAAAATTGCATCTCTCCGAACTGCTCGGAGTTTCGTGGACCGCTAAGTAGGCGAAGACTCACCCTTAGCCGCGCGAGTATATTTTGAACGCAGCGTGGCGGAAGCTTTTCCAAAAAGACCGAAAATGCACGGGAGTGCACGACCGCGCCAAAACTAAATATAACTGCAGTCCTTTGTAGAATGCACCGCGATTTACTCGGTTCTCGCAGTGCGGGCCACCGCTCTTAGGCTTCATCTTGTTTCGTGACTAATGTACCAATTAGGGGGGTTGTCGGTCAAAAACCGGTGAATTTTTCGTTGCGTGTTGTTGCGATTCCTTCGAACCCCGGAAACCGACCGGCTGATCTCTCAAATAAAGTCCAACTGTCGACCCGTCAGCGATTGCAGGTAAAAAGTTTCCGAAATTTTCACGATTTTACACGATTTGAACATACAAATACAATCGTCAAAATATCGTTACTAACTTTGCAGTTGTTGCAGCACAAAAGGAAGCTGTAAAAGCTGTTATTGATTATAATTTTATTGTAAACAACAAGTCATTTCTATCTTATCACTGACGGTATTCAACATTATGAAAAAATAAAAATTTCTGTTTAAAAAAAAAAAATCAAAAAGAAAATATCCACTGCTGATTTGTGTATAAATAAGAGGTTAAGAAATTACAGACAAAGTCAAAAAGAAAATATCCACTGCTGATTTGTGTATAAATAAGATGTTAAGAAATTACAAACAAATTCCAAAAGAAAATATCCACTGCTGATTTGTGTATAAACAAGAGGTTAAAAAATTACAAACAAATTCAAAAAGAAAATATCCACTGCTGATTTGTGTATAAATAAGAGGTTAAGAAATTACAGACAAAATCAAAAAGAAAATATCCACTGCTGATTTGTGTATAAATAAGAGGTTAAAAAATTACAAACAAATTCAAAAAGAAAATATCCACTGCTGATTTGTGTATAAACAAGAGGTTAAGAAATTACAGACAAAATCACAAAGAAAATATCCACTGCTAATTTGTGTATAAATAAGAGGTTAAATAATTACAAACAAATTCAAAAAGAAAATATCCACTGCTGATTTGTGTCTAAATAAGAGGTTAAATAATTACAAACAAATTCAAAAAGAAAATATCCACTGCTGATTTGTGTATAAATAAGAGGTTAAGAAATTACAAACAAATGCAAAAAGAAAATGTCCACTGCTGATTTGTGTATAAATAAGAGGTTAAAAAATTACAAGAAAATTCAAAAAGAAAATATCCACTGCTGATTTGTGTATAAATAAGAGGTTAAGAAATTACAACCGTTTGCAGAGGACATAGATTAATATAGCAGCCTGATACTGCACGTGTAGGATTAATAATAGCAATGCTAATAATTAATAACAATAAGACATAATCTATTAATACAGTATAAAGAATAGCTTGCGTTCCGCAAGTTTTTGTTTTTAGATTAATTTTTAGAAATCAATACCGGGGTAATTACAAGTAACGAGGATCTTAAATTACTGTTAACAGATCAATACGTCTAACTTGATCGACTATAAACAAACAAGTACGCCCATGGTTGAATCACTTGCGCAACGTGGCAAAAGTTATCGAAGAAATTTATTATTAGAAAACCGGCGAATGTACGGTGGGTCATCCGCATTCCCGGAATTCTTGGAAATGATCTTACGATCCAGATCTGTTTCGCTTTCGATTCCGCATATACCATCTGGATCTTGTATAGAAATTGTTGATCGCTGTAATAATATTGCGTACATAATTTTCACTACGTACAAGAAGATTTCATTTGTATCGAAAAATTATTCACTAATCTAAACAAGTTAACTGATGGATATAATGAGGTGGTAAAATAACGGCATTTCTTTGGAAAATCGAATTCTCAATGTCGAGTAAGGGACCCAAATACTGTGGGGGTATCAATTACTGATCGCTGTAATAATGTTGCGTACAGAATTTTCACTACGTTCAAGAAGATTTCATTTGTATCGAAAAATTATTCACTAATCTAAACAAGTTAACTGATGGATATAACGTGGTGGTAAAATAAAGGCATTTCTTTGTAAAATCGAAATCTCAATGTCGAGTAAGGGACCCAAATACTGTGGGGGTATCAATTACTGATCGCTGTAATAATATTGCGTACAGAATTTTCACTACGTACAAGAAGATTTCGTTTGTATCGAAAAATTATTCACTAATCTAAACAAGTTAACTGATGGATATAACGTGGTGGTAAAATAAAGGCATTTCTTTGTAAAATCGAATTCTCAATGTCGAGTAAGGGACCCAAATACTGTGGGGGTACTTTGCCTATACTTATTTTTAAAACACAATGAATATTAGAAAAGAGATATCACATTTTTTTTTCATTAAAATCAGTTAATATATACACAGATAGCACCCGGACGTCATAAGGACGTTCTATGGACGTCCCAGGGACGTCCAAATGACGTCGGTATGTCCCAGATATGTTCGAGATAGATCCCAGATTATATATCTATTTTTTAATATTCGTTGTGCTTTCAAAATAAGTATAATTAATATCGGTAATTGGTACCCCAACCAGTAACTGGGTCCCATACCCTATTTTTTTTTACAATATCTTGACATCTTTATGAATGATCTTAGAGCAAAATGAAATCAACATGTTCTCATAAAACATTACATATAGCTGAATTATTCTAGTATCTTCTATTGTTTTATTTTTTCAACGAATGTTGATCAAAACTTTCCGTTGACTAAAATTAAACGGGAATCTGTAGTAGAAATAGGAACCTATTGGATTCGTAAAATTGTCTCTTCGAGTTAATTCCTTGGGTACAGTTTCAACGTTTTCCACTGAACTAAAAAAGCTAATTACGTGAAGAGCATTGTACATTATAACATCCTTATACGTATAGTAGTTAATTGACTAATCAAGTAAGTGGTCCATTAAGCTCCTTCGCGATATTCCATTGCATTGTTGAACCACGCGCGACCACAATCCTCGCTAGAAAAACTAAACCCAGGATAATATCAAGGTGTGCAAAGACAACGTATTCGCTAATACGTAACCACCGATTCTATTTGTCGATGGGCCTACGAAAACTAGGATTACGCACGCGGAAGCGACACAGTTCTCATGCTATGGATTGAGTAACACCTCCCATTGCAACTAACTAGGCTGGAGGACCCAATTACTGTGTCCTCCGAACATGAACTTTCGAAATTTCTCTAGAAAAACTTCTTGTTCCCTAAAAAAATCATTTTAAGAATTTAAAATTAAATTGTATAGGTTTCTTTATCGGTGTAAATTTTCTTATAAAACAAACATTAAACGTTCTTTAAATATCATGAAATATAAAATAACAGGTACTGAAGTCAGTTATTGTGTGTCTATGATCTTCAAAGATTAATTAATGTGCTGCAATTACTGTGACCTCTCCCTCGCCCTCCCGCCCCGAACACTGTAGTTTGTCCTTGAATACAAATAAAGATTAATGTTTAACATAATTTGGCAAATTACAATAGTAATAATGTTAAGGAGAATTTAATTTTTAAAAAATGTGACCAAACGAATTAATTATAATTCAATTAACAGTTTATTTGAACAAATTTTATAAAAACAAGTAAATAACAACATACATACATGTTCATACATGCATACACTACCGCTCAAAAGTATCCGGACAATTGCGAAATATTGTTATTAGCATTGCATCAGTTATTTCAGTGCCTAAAATAGTAACTAAAATCGATTTTTATTAATTTCTTGTGAAATATCTGACATCTGTTCTAAATTAAAAATTACGTATATATACAGGGTGTCACCTAAAGTTTGCACCTCAAATATCTTTGTTGTTTCTAAAGATACGTAAAGTGTGGTAAGGACAAAGTTGAATGGTATAATGGGGCTGACACGATGCTATAAAAAATTTTGTTTTTATGTCATTTTTTTTTTAGAGATATCAAGCCTCACCTTGATTTTTTTTTAATGGAACCACCCTTCTTTAAACACCTACAATGACAGTCCCTTTCATTAGGAATTCAGTGACAATAATTACTCCAAGGTCATTCAATTCAACTTTGTTCTTACCATATTTCACGTATCTTTAGAAACAACAAAGATATTTGAGTTTATAAGTGTCCGGATACTTTTGAGCGGTAGTGTACATGTGTACTGTTTATGCTTGCACTACGTTTCGTACAGTAAGAGGTTAGGTTATCTGTCAATGCACGTACTTATATACGCTGAGTGAGAACTAGCTCCCAAATTCATTGGAAATAAAAGCAAAAATTTAAAACATTGCTCTTGTTAATGTTTTTTCGTATTTTAAATGTCCCTTAGCCTAAATTGTTTCTTGCAAACTTTTGAAATCTCACGCAGAAGGCACGCTTTCAAAAGCATCGAAACTTTATTACCAAAATGTTGTTAATTTGCTTGAAATAGGAAGGGATACCTACACTATGGTTAGATAAATAATTTATGCACCTAATACTCTAAACGTTTGGGATAAGATACGATATAGAATGTTAACAATAAAATTCTTCCCCGCATGGGTCTGATTAGAAAATATTTATTTTAAAAACAATATGGAAACAGCATTCTTGAAAGTACAATCATTGCTAACGATTTTGGAATTGAATTATTTATCGTACCGAATGTTGGCAGACGAGAATCTTTTAAAATATTAAAATTATGTTTCTCCGACTAGATTATGCATACATCAAATACTTAAATATTTCTTAAATTTTGTTATTTAAATAATTCGCTTGTTTGTTTGCAGTTCAATGCATGGACTTGTAGCGACTATGGCAATATTCGCCCTCAAAAGGGTGACACGTTTTCTGGCAACTGTCACATGCATGCAATGGCCATAATTTTACGTTAAATTATTTTCATACTGCAGTTAATTACAATTATAACACATAGCATAATATTCGGAAAATTGATGACTTTGCTCACGTAATATCTCTTTTTTTATAGTTTATAGTAGGATACGCTGCATTTCATAAAATGTTATAACTATAAAGTCTGTTACCAACGCAAACGCTGGTAGCAAACATGTTAATGTTTAAATGATATTAAAACGTAGAATTGTATAGCAGTAGGAAAATAATGTAGTCGCTACGCGTCGGTTTAAAAAATGTTTATTTTTCTGTTTTACATTAACATACATACAAGTATGTGATTATTGTTATTTGAAAATATTGTATTTTTTGTGCACTCTTAGAAAAAGCTATGCCTATCTGATTGTACGTACAATTATCTGCACCAGTTATTTATTTTCTATTTTCTTTTTGCTGCAATTGATACAAAATGTTTTCTAAAAACACACGATAAAATACAGTTTTAAGCAAAAATATTTTTTAGTTGTGGTACTTGGAGAATATTATGATATTATGAACTTCTAAGTAGTCTCAAAAGTTCTTTTCATAATGAGCGGCTTAACGTTGTTGAGCAACATGAACATGTGCAAACATTGCAAACAGTGCGACCATCTTTTTGTTAAGGCTTTATTATTTCCTAAGCTTTCACTTATTTAACCATGTTATTTGCTTACTGAAAAAGCTATTCTGGATTAGCTCATCGTGTACTGCTCAAAAACGAAGATATTAAGATATTTAAGATATATCTTAGATTTATCTTTTAAGATATTTTAATGTTTCCCTTCTGTAAATTGCATTCTAGTTATAATTTACTTTATAATGATGGCTGATTAGTTTTATTAATAAAAAAGTTCGAGCGCAGTAAAATTATGTCAGCGACGTATCTACAGAGTAAAAATGCAAAATGTATTCTACAACGTGGGGAAAAAATGTTTAGGAGCTTATTAAGTGGTCGCAAAATACAGTACTCTGAATAATAATTTGATCGCGTTTCAGTGTTTACTAAATATTAATGTATTCTACAGAATATGCATTTAATGTATAATATTTTTCATGTATGTGTTTGGGGCTGCGTTTCAATGTTTACTAAATAATAATTTGATCCACTTGACAGTAGTAGTAACGGATACCAAAGTATTATGCAGAGCGAAGTAGTATGAGCAATAATATTCGTACAGATCCAATTTGGTTGTGGATTTCAATATTTCTGTTTTCTTTTTGTTTTAGGCAAGGTAACCCTCGGATCGAGTCGAGATGCGGATATTTCTGTCGTCGGTACCAACGTTGAATCCATTCATTGCGCGATTGAAAACAATAACGGCGTGGTCACTCTTCACCCCATAAATGGAAGCACGGCAGTCGATGGTGTACCAATAAATTCGCCAGTCAGACTCGCTCAAGGTAAGACCTTGACTTAAATACGGTTGACCAAGTCTTCGACTTTTCAACAAGCCGTTTCTCGGGTAATCGTTGCATTCTGTACAAAATTCATATAAACCACAACCATTATTTGGTTTATTATTAGATAATTCAGTTTGACCATTTTTACACTGTTATCTGAGAATCTCTGAAAGCAAACGAATTCCGTTGCAGAACAAAGAAAAGCATATAATGTTAATTAATTCCCAATAGGATCAGGTCAAGGCAGGAATAATCACAAAACTGAGTTTCTCCTAAAAAAGAAGATTTCGATTTTATTCTTTGGGTTTCTATATACAAATATTTACAAAGCTTACCTAAAAAAGAAGAAACGACATTAAATGTCAATTACTCCTATATCCTTTCCCTTATTTCAGTCTTTCTACTCTCGTATTATACGTTTCTGTTTTATAAAATCCTTGCACGTGTTCCCTTTTATTCTCACACATCCCTCTATGTCTCCCTCTTGTGTCAGTTTTCCTAACCTATTCTTCAACGCGCCGTAAGTGCGCGGGATATTTAAAAAGAAGAAAGTGCACGTGCTTTCTTTACACACAAGCATAAAATTCTCTCTCCTCTTCTCCCTCCTTCTTTCCTTACGTTTGCTGCAGGAGAATTTCTTGTTTTATCTGACAAGTCGAATTTTAAAAAATATTTCTTTCGCTTTAAGATGTTCATAATATATTTTTAATGCTTGGTTCTTGTGAGACCAGCTTTCAGAAACGACACCTAATCCAAGCGTTGTGTCGGTAAGGTAGAAAATGATACAAATATGATAGAAATTTTTTTTTCGATTCCGCAAAAATCCTTTTGGGAAACATATTTTTAATACAAAACGAGGGTATGTGTAAAGTTTGAGCTCAATCCGATTCGACCGATTTTCGGAACTTCAGCCCATGCCTCTTACAAATCAGTTCAGTCAACTATAACCTAACCTATTTAGATGTGAAACTAGTTCACTCACATATGTATAACGAAGGACGTTCGAAATAACAAATTAGTTGCTGGGAATCACTCGTCCAATATAATGATACGATAGGCCAGTTCGTACTAAAAAGTTAAAATATGATAGTTTATTTGTTCATTTAATGAGTTGTGCTGCATATATACATATAAAATACAGTAGGTCTAAATGGGTTAATGACCGTAACAAGAGTCCAATTCTGAATACTGTGGGAAATTATAAAATATATTGCTTAAAACTAGAACTATTACGAGCATTGAAACGATCAGGTCGTACTGCTTCATAAAAATAACAAGACTGCATGTGTTCAGACTTTGCATCATTTTTATTCACAGAAGCGTTCTTAGAATTTCAGTAATTGTGAAATCAAAAAAATCTAAAAGCAGTTGGTTTAGCTTATCCGGTACTTCTAGCGGTAATAACAAAAGATTCGGGGAATAATTAATGATGAGCATTGTTGCTCGAAAACAGAAATAAATAAAGCTTGTTATAAGAAGTATTCTTTGTCTTAAGGGGTGATATACAGTTAGGAGGCCCAAAAAAAGCAATGTTTTAAGAATTTTTCCTGAGAAGACCTTTACATCTATTACTGTAAAAATTTGTACACATATTATGGCAACTTTTAACTGTATTTTAACATTTTTTATTTGTAAAAATAATAATTTTGAAACCTGCTGGAGCTCCTCTAAAAAAGACACTTTGCGGTGACCACTATATATCTCTGGACTGTATCATAAAAAATGAAAAAACCAAACTGATTTCGTTAAAGAAATGTATAATCTAGTAATTAATCGAAGGAATAAGCAAAATAAAATTTCTTTATGAAAAAATCGATTTTTCACAAAAATTTTGGCCTTAAATTGTTTATAAAAAGAAAAAAAATATTCATCGGAGAGAAAAAAGCTTCGATTAATTACTAAAAAAAAATATACTTAAGAAGCATGTGTTAAAATTTGAGAGTGATCGGTTCAGCCGTTTTCGAGAAATCTTGGTTACCGACTTTGAAAACACAGTTTCGAGAAAAACGCTCTGACACGTCTTTACAAATATGCGTGTAACTTCGAAAATAATTGCCGGATCGATTTGAAATTTTTTCGAAAAAAAAAATCGATTTTTTGAAAATTCTGACTGTATATAATCCCTTAAGGTTGTCATAGTATACATGCTGCGCGTACAGTGGAAAATGATCGGCATTGAAAAATGAACTTTGAACAAATCAAGATTACATTTGATGGTAAAAAGATTTTTAAATGAAACGTGTTGCAGGTTGCATGTTGTCGATTGGAAGATCGAATTACATGCGATTCAACCACCCGGCCGAAGCGAAACAATTAAGATCGGTGCTACCACACTCGAGGATCTCAATGGCGCCAATCAGTTTCTTGCTGCCGGAGAACCAGCTGCAGGAGAACTATCATTTGGAAAGGAAACCTCCGGTGGCGCCGCGAAAATCGCCAAGGAACTCTTGCTCGGACGATGAGATCGGTTTTTTGGGAAAGTTGACGAAATTTGAAATGCTCTCGAAACAACAGAACAGAAACAATTGCGTCTCGCCGAAAGTGTTCCCAGCTGGTGCGGTCACCACGAACGTGCCAGCCGATCAAATCCTCGGACACTCGAGATCGTCCAGCTTGATCTCGTTGAAAACGAACGGCAACAACAATTCTCCTCTGCAAAATTTAACCAATTTCGATCGGAGTCGTTCAAACACTCCCTCGATCAATACATCATCATCCTCTCAGTCTCACTATTTGAACGCATTCTCGCCAGGCAATTGTTTCGCATCGCCTTCTTCTAATAATCACTGCTCCGACGAAAACCGTCAGAGAGAAACACCTAGAACACCTAGCCGCTCGAACACGCCGAACCTTCAATATCAAAGCACACCGACGAATCACAACAATCAAATTCAGATGTATTCCTCGGCAGAGTCGTATCTGAAAAGCTACAAACCATATTACCGGGAGAACAACAACACCGAGAACAACGCTAGCAGTCCGCAGAATCCGATACTGAAGAACACAGCCAGCCAGGGTGATTTGATGTCTCGCAGCCTGACGTGTCAGAGATCGCCGGATTTCGACGAGCTGAACGCGAGGGAATACGACATGAGCCAAAGCTTGATCGTAACCAAAACCACCACCACGGAGTACCTTCAGTTGGACAAGTTCGGCTCGAACCCCAGCATCAACGCTAACAACGGCAACTTTTGCACCGGAAGTCTGAGGAGCGTGAACGGTGCGCAGAATTTCGGCTCGAACCCAAACATTAAAAGAATACAGCCACCGAGTCCGGCGTTCAATCGAAATCCCAAGTACAATGATCCGAAACGAAACCTGGGTCGGGTGAAGAGTCCGAGCCCGAGCACCGAAAGCGGTTGCTCGCTGGAGGAACTGCGCGAAAGACAGATCGACGCAGAGAACAAACGCAGAGAGGCGGAACACAGGCGGAAACAGGCGAAAGAGGAGAGGCTACGAGAACAAGAGGTCGAGAGGCAGGAGAAAATGAGACTTGAAGAGATTCTTGCCATGTGCGCCGAGTACGAGAGGCAGAGTGCTGCAGAGAAACCGAGGCAGCCTAACAGGTGAACACTTCTCTTTCGCATTAAAAAACAAAAAAACCAGAGCGTAGATTGTCCGTGATTACGCGGCGAAATTGTTAAACACCAAAATCCCCAAAACAATTGTAAAGGAGCTCAAAAGTGCCCCTGAACCAAACTGAATTTGCAATAGTCTATTTTCGATAGCTTATCCAAAGAAAAACTTTGAATATACCAGTGAGTTACCAGTTTGAATATATTTTGGTATATTCTGGCATATTCTGGTTTTAGTCTGGTATATTTTGATATATTCTTGTATATTCTGATGTATTCTGGTATATACTGGTATATTCTGGTTTTATTCTGGTATATTCTTGTATATTCTGGTATATTCTGGTATATACTGGTATATTCTGGTATATTCTGATGTATTCTGGCATATTCTGGTTTTATTCCGGTATATTTTGAAATATTCTTGTATATCCTGGTGTATTCTGGTATATTTTGGTATATTCTGGTACATTCTAGTATATTCTGGTATATTCTAGTATATTCGTGTATATTCTGGTACATTCTATTATATTCTGGTATATTCTAGTATATTCTGGTGTATTCGGGTATATTCTGGTATATTCTGGTGTATTCGGGTATATTCTGGTATATTCTGGTGGATTCGGGTATATTCTGGTATATTCTGGTATATTCTGATGTATTCTGGCATATTCTGGTTTTAGTCTGGTATATTTTGATATATTCTTGTATATTCTGGTGTATTCTGGTATATACTGGTATATTCTGGTATATTCTGGTACATTCTATTATATTCTGGTATATTCTAGTATATTCTGGTATATTCCGATATATTCTGGTGTACTCGGATATATTCTGGTATATTCTGGTTTTATTCTGGTATATTCTCGTATATTCTTGTATATTCTTGTATATTCTGAAGTATTCTGGTATATTCTGGTATATTCTGGTATATTCTGATGTATTCTGGCTTATTCTGGTTTTAGTCTGGTATATTTTGATATATTCTGGTATATTCTAGTATATTCTGGTATATTCTTGTATTGTATATTCTGATGTATTCTGGCATATTCTGGTTTTATTCCGGTATATTTTGATATATTCTAGTATATTCTAGTATATTCTAGTATATTCTAGTATATTCTAGTATATTCTAGTATATTCTCGTATATTCTCGTATATTCTCGTATATTCTCGTATATTCTAGTATATTCTAGTATATTCTAGTATATTCTCGTATATTCTCGTATATTCTAGTATATTCTAGTATATTCTGATGTATTTTGGCATATTCTGGTTTTATTCTGGTATATTCTGATATATTCTGGTACATTCTAGTATGTTCTGGTATATTCTAGTATATTCTGGTATATTCTGGTCTATTCTGGTATATTCTTGCATATTCTGGTGTATTCGTGTATATTCTGGTATATTCTGGTATATTCTAGTATATTCTGGTATATTCTGGTATATTCTGGTGTATTCTCTATATAAGAAAAATTTTGTGCCAATTTTCTCAACCGAATATGTCAACGATAAGGGATAAGGGAAATTATTATATGAAAAAACCTGATTTTCTTTATCCCCCCATTGACATACAAGGATGGATTCGAGTTATCGAATGGCCTATAGCAAATTCAATTTGGTTTAGTTTATACCAAGTATTGTGTAGTTTGACAGTTCGTTGTAGTCCAACCTGAAGACAATAGTTTGGAAAAATTAATCTTTCTTTAGAAAAGTTGACAATCTATAGGATAAAATTATGCGTACAGTGCAGAGATTGATTTTATTCAGCTAACAGAGTGAAATCATACAATTCATACAATTAATAAATAAGGAAATTTTTCGTGATTATTTTTGGATGTAATTGTGAAAATCAGTTATTTAAATTACTTTTGTATATACGAAAAAAGTGCTACTGCGAAGACAATTTTGTTTGTCGAATTTTGGATAGAAAAATAAATTTATACTTATTCGAATAGATACAACCACGTAAAGTAGTAAAAGAAGTGAAACAATTGAATCGTCGTAAAAACTGCAGTCTTGCAATATGTAGCAGTGTTAGTTTCAAAATTTTAGTAAATTTTCTAGATTGTACTAAAAAAAGTGGAGCCTGTCTCGGTAATTTCAATAACGTTGAAATATGTTCCGAAACTATGTACTGAATAATGTTTTTTATATAAAAAATCATTGCTCAACTTTGATTTCAGAGATTGTATGAAAGTACGTTTAATATCTTATAATAGTTCGTTCAATGATTTAAAATTGGTCAATTGTTTACGGTGCTCAGCTGTGATAATATCAATTTCCAGATAATAAAAGAACTAGCCATATTATATAACCATATATCCCAGATTATATATCTATTTTATATATAATTTTTTATATAGCCTTCACAACATATTTCAAAGTCATTGAAATTGATCGATTGTTTTTAAACTATGTAATTTCTTCGAGTAATCACAGACTAGGAATATTTCCTCTGTCTGCAATAAGAAGAGTATTTTTCACCGTAAAACACGCATAACTTTTCAACCAGTGAATTCCTCGCATTAAAGCTGCGATTTTTGGCATTTTCTCGTCAAAATCTACAAGATTATATTTTAAAAAGATATAAATTTCAGGGTTGCCAAGGTGAAGTTGAGCCCAAGCGTGAAATTATAGAATACGAACGTATCCTTGCACACATGTAGTAAATACACACCGTTCTCGAATGTAAAATTTGTGTTTCTATTTTACAGAATCAAAACGAATGGGTCGCTTCCACGTGACAAAAGACTCGGTTACAACTCACCTTTCGAAAGCCCGAAGAGTCCATCGAAGACGCAGTCTCATTTCTCCTTCGACACGAGCAAACAAACGCATTCTACGTCGTACGAGAACGTGTGCGTGCAGAACTCGAAAGTTATTTTCCAAAACGGCAATTCGAATTGCCGAACTCCGATCAGCCAATCGGAGAACCAAACGACGAATCATCCGCAGCAGTCGAGCATGCCGAACAATAATCAAACGACGAAGTGGCCAAACGTTCATGGCAACGGGGACTATAGTTTTTCCGGCTCGATCGCGCAAGTACGTAGCCCGGGCTACGACAACAACACGACAATCGACCATTCCGTATTAAACAATAACAACAATAATGGTTACGGTCAAGCCGGCGATGGAGCTAAAGAAACGTCTGCCTACGGGACGATTCAATTGAATGGTACCAAGATCGTCTCGCAGCCGAACAACACGCGAAATTACGACAACTCGACGCCGAGCAGCGGTAACGTTAGCTTGTACGAGAACATAGTGATCAGCTCGTCGCAGAATAACAATCAAAATCATTCCATACCAAAGAAAAACAGTCAGACCTCGAATTCCTGCGAGATGATTGAGAATAAGCTGGCGATATCGAACGACGACCTCCTCGAAGCTATCGAGCAGCTTTCGATGCTGTCGAAATCCAAAGAGATTTGTATGATTCCGAAGAAGAATAATTCGGAGAAGGACAATACCAAGTCGAATGAGGCTAAGGCTGATAAAGAGAGGAAGGAACTCGAGGAAGAGGATAGGCGAAAGTACATAGAGTTCCTGCAGAATGAAAAATTGCACATCCTAGGAAATATGGACGCGTTGAAAAGAAGCGTCGCGGACATAGAGATTCAGGAAGAGGAAATCAGTAGAGAGGTACTATACTGCTTACGTCCTTTGTTTCGTTAAACTATTTCTTATTAATAATAATCTTATTTGTTTTAACATCTGCTGACAACTGAACAGGATCAGAAGTAATGTCCTTTTTTATTAACTTGTAGTCTAAATTGTTCTTAAATTGCTCAAGGGCATGGTCTTCGTAGATTCGCGATAAGGCAGAGTGACTACATTACCGTCAAAAAATTTACTTACATAAGAATATATTTTGTCGAACAAATCTTATTTCTTTTAACATCTGCTGACAACTGAACAGGATCAGAAGTAATGTCCTTTTTTATTAAGTTGTAGTCTAAATTGTTGTTAAATTGCTCAAGAGCACGGTCTTCGTAGATTCGCGATAAGGCAGAGTGACTACATTACCGTCAAAAAATTTACTTACATAAGAATATATTTTGTCGAACAAATCTTATTTCTTTTAACATCTGCTGACAACTGAACAGGATCAGAAGTAATGTCCTTTTTTATTAACTTGTAGTCTAAATTGTTCTTAAATTGCTCAAGGGCATGGTCTTCGTAGATTCGCGATAAGGCAGAGTGACTACATTACCGTCAAAAAATTTACTTACATAAGAATATATGTTGTCGAACAAACCTTATTTCTTTTAACATCTGCTGACAACTGAACAGGATGAGAAGTAACGTTCTTTTTTATTAAGTTGTAGTCTAAATTGTAGTTGTTGTTAAATTGCTCAAGGGCATGGTCTTCGTAGATTCGCGATAAGGCAGAGTGACTACATTACCGTCAAAAAATTTACTTACATAAGAATATATTTTGTCGAACAAACCTTATTTCTTTTAACATCTGCTGACAACTGAACAGGATCAGAAGTAATGTTCTTTTTTATTAAGTTGTAGTCTAAATTGTAGTTGTTGTTAAATTGCTCAAGGGCACGGTCTTCGTAGATTCGCGATAAGGCAGAGTGACTACATTACCGTAAAAAAATTTACTTACATAAGAATATATTTTGTCGCTGATAAAGGGCTTATTTGATTTGAATCTAAGCATTTTTATGCCATTGGATGAGTTTTCTGGATGAAATCGAGAGTAGCACGCACGATTCTCTGCGAAAATAAAGCCAAAATTTCATTAATTTGCAAAATACAAACTTTCTTCCTGAACTGCAACGAACTGGAGTGAAATAGAAATTTATTTTCTTTCATAATGTGTTTAGTAGGTTAAAAATAATGTAGCAGTATTTTGAGATTCTTCTAATGTTTTTCCCGTTTTAAATTACACCTACTCAGTTTTGTCATAAATGCATAAAATCCGCTGTTTAATCATACAGTAGGTGCACGTTAATTTATTTACTATTAGTTACACGCGCTAGTCCATCATTTTTCCTTGGCGAATCAAAATGTACATTTTTCTTCTCCCCCCCTCTCTTCAGCCAGAAAAGCATGTAAATTTGCGGTACCTTTTGATCCTACTGTTATAATCTAATCCTGTACATGATCAAAAATCCAATCAATGTCAATGTAAAGTTAAAATAGAATATTAATGCTCAGTCCGTTTCAACGGGTCTAACCTACCCCAGTTTGCTTCAACTTGCTTATAATCCATTACAACTCACTCCAATTGTTTGCATAGTACTTTAGTATAGTCCAAGAAAACCGGCAGAGTCTGCTGGCAGACGGAAGCGTCAGATTGGCAGCAGACTTTGACTGAAATCTGCCGTAATATACTGTTACGCCGTCCAACGATCGAATCACTAAAAAGAAAGGTCAAGAGACCAAGATCGTCGCTAGATGGCGCAACAGTCTTTTTAATTTGAAACTACATTGTTCTAATCTAGTCATTGTTAACTAGATTCGCTTTCCTGTCCCAACTTTTTCTACAATTGTACCTGTAAGTCGTTGAAGCTACAAATACCATGTGAAAGATAGTCGACAGTATGACTCTGATCTCCTTATCAATGTTCGCCTTCGAGTAAATATTTGATTGGCATTTTTGTGCAGTTTATGATAAGTTTCCTTGCTTTAACGCCGCCATTCTTTGTCCAGTTACGTTTCGTCGTTCGTTCGTCGAACATGTCGATTAATTTAGTATCTGAAATTTAAATATGAAAGTATGAAAGAGATTGCGCGACACTTTTTTGAAATAAAGATCCTCCAGTTATGTTTAAAACAGGTAAATAAGAAAAATAACTGTGGACTCGGAAAATTTGAATGTTCCCCACAGACGCGTTACTGTTGAAACTTTCCGTAACCTTATAATTTTTTTATATTTACATACAGTTCATCAAATTAGATGGAACAAATAACAAACACAAATTTCTCCAAGCTTTAAGTTCACTTGATAAACATTCTAAATGCAAGGGTCTGTTATATTACTTCTATGTGAATGATTTTAACATTTAAATCATTGTGTATTTGTACATTAAAACTGATAGTTATGTAAGTCTTGAAGAAACATGTAATTTTACAGTCCGCAGGAAGCGTGTTAATTCAGGTGAACTCACGAAAAGCATTATTTTGTGAAATTGTTTTTGCAAAAGTTTTTCAAACGAGTGTAAAATAAATTTCTATTTTCCGGTAGCTCGAGTTGGAAAAGGCGCTGCTGTCCGCCGAATACGAATCGGAGTCGTTGAAACTTAGTCAGGATGAGGGAGAGAAGATCAAAGTGCAGATGCGGATAAACGAGCTCGAAAGACAAATGGCCGAAGATAATACAACGCAATCGAATTTACAAGCGGAAGCGAAGCAAAGGGTTCAAAGGGCCGAGCAGGCTTGCAGTCGTTTAGAGGAAGAGCTAACGAACTGCACGGACGAACACGCGCAATTAGATATTAACAAGAAACTTGCCGCCCAGCAAGACATCTTGGAGTCTGAAAGCAAAGCATTCGAGGACCTGGAATTCCATCATCTCGAGGAAGAGGCGAGTAAATTGGCAACTAGGGAAGAATTGCAAAGGTAAAGTTGCTTTTCATAAAGCATCAAAATATGTCACATTTTTACTCGAAAGTATTGCAGGCTGTCACATTTTCATTTTAAATATCTCGGAAGATATAAATGATATGAAAACATGTTTTTAAAAAGGCAAGAAGCAAGGGTAAAATTTATTCGACCTTCAGACGACCTTGAAAAGGCCTATAAGATCAATTTCGCATTTTTCAATTCGAACCTTATTACTGGAATCGATACGTTTTCGAAACTCTACCTGAATGCAAGTTTCATATATGTATTAGTATTACCTGCATTAGAAAATAACCGATTGTGTTAGACTCTTCTGAAAAGCACCTTAAGCTAGTAAATGTATAGAGAGTTTATATCTTGGGAACGGTTTGTGCTGAAATTACGTTCAGCTAGTGGAAACGTATAACAACAATAAAAAAAAATATAGGTTTCAATATAAAAATACAAAGTTTACTTTTCCAGGCCTTTTCAAGGTCTAGTAAATAAAATCTAGTAAATACAACTTCATATTTTTCGAGATATTTGCCCTGGTAATATCAAATGGGACACCCTGTATGTATAATGCGTAACACATAACTGTCTCTGTTCATTATGCCCATAATATCTTTTTTAGATGCTTCGCAAGGTTCATAATTTTAATATCATAGATAAATGTGAATAGTATATTTTGTAATAGCAGGATTGTGATAGCGCTTTATTGAAATATTATAACATACGGTGACTGTAAAATCCTTAGCAGTCGAAATAGAACTGTGAATATTCATTTGACATAATATTATCTTTAATCAATACTGAAAGACATTTTTTGAATACAATGCGTTACATTCATAGACACATGGAAAAGATATATTTTAATGTACCAGATACAATGTTGAATATTTAATTATTTTAATTTTCTATTGCATAAATGAAAGTAGTTGCATGCTTTCTTATAAATATAATAATTTTCAAAGATATACAACTCGCACGACTTATATCCGAAACACGTCATTTTCAGATACTTAAGTGAGCTGACGACAAAAATTGAAACCCGAAAGGCTCGAATGAATCATTTGGAATCTCAAAGATCTGAAGCGAAAAACACAGCGACTAAAGACGCCAGAAGCTTCGAGAGACAAAAACTGGCGCATTTAAAGCGGTTAGAAGAAGTTAGTACACTTATAATTCCACTTGAAATTATTGAATGGTACTAATGAGTAATCCACTCTTGCTTTCAACAAACTGAAAATTCAAATTTTAGAGTGGCTGTCACGTGATACCCCTTGTCAAAATGACATAGGCACATTATGGCACTATTTTATTAATTGTGCAACAACGAACAGAGAACAATTTATCTGAAAATATTGAAAAGTCTTGAATCATATCGTCGTTGTTCGATGATTATGTGCACGTCTCAAGAATTGTTAAACATCGATTGACTGTCGTTTTTAACAACCTAAGAGTTGTTTTTACGAAGCGTCGCATTTATAGTATTTCTTTGTTCTATACGAATTACTGCATTTTTATTCAAGTTATCTGAAACAAAAATACAGCGATTCGTAAACAAATAGACGTCGATATTATCAAAGTTTAGTAGTAAACAACCAGGCTTGTTTTATAATGTAACATTTTTAAGGAAGACCATAATTAACGCTAGTAAAAAAAAGGTTAAGAACAAAGTCACATATTACTAAGAAATTGGGACAGCCAATGGATGCGACCGGTTTTTAGGTTAGGGACGACTTTGAGTTTTCTATAAGAAATTGTATGCATAGCTTTGGAAGATTTATTTTTGAGGGTTTTAATGAGAATATTTCGGAAAGTTATGATAAGCAATTTAGCAGTTTGCACGGGACATATTTTTAAACCATAGTGTTTGTGGTACATGTAATATTTTTGTCAATTTGTGTTGCAATAAAACAATTTCCTTTAAAATTGACCATTTGATCAAGTGGCAGTTATTGAAACTAAAATGTGAGATTTCCAATCTAAACCTTATCTATTTCTTGTTTTCACACAAAAACCATGACAAATATAAAAAAGATTCTATGGTATTCACCTACACGATAATTCTGTTGAAAATCATTACACTACTTAATTTATGGTCTTACACTTGCATGGAATAAATTTTTATAAACCATTCGATAAAGTTCTCATGGGAAACGTTTTAATACATGTTTGAAAAACTGCTTTTTTTTTATCTACCTGGATCAATAAGAATACTTTGCGCACTTTATGCTTACCTGACCTATCTACTACATTTATATTCTGTTTAACAAATGTGTATGATGGTCCGTTGATTCCTTATTGCATCTATGGAAGATGTACCTATTCTTTAATAGTTACGTTGACTTTGTGAAAACTAGATTGTAGATTACTCAATAGTATTTTCAGCAAATAATTCATACCTTAAATTTTAAAAGATGATACACTTGCCTTGCGAATTTGCAACATTTATGAAACAACTGTATTTTTCTAATAAATGTAAATTTTACTATCTTGCTATAGGGTCGAAACCGAGTTAGAGCGATAAACGATGAGCTAACGAAATTGGCAGAGAATTCGTGCGAGAACTCTGAAGAGAAACGATCTCCGAGCAGAGAGGACTTCGACAGGATTTCAAGGGTTACCACAGATTCTCCTATTGTCAATAATCAGGGTAGCTTGGGAAGGAAGACTATCGAGTCGCTCAAGGAAATTGAGAGAAATCGACAGCTTCATTTAGCAAAACAAGGTAATATATTTCTCATGTTTCTACAGTAGTACATACCCGTGTTGACAAATCCTTTAGCGGTTTGCAAACTTAAATGACCATCAAATCTGTTGCAGAAGCATATGCTCAATTTATATTTCCTCGTATATTTCCAGTTAAACTTAAAACAATATTTTGGATTTTCAATCAAATGAAAATGTGTCAATGAATGATTTTAAACTGATGTTGGAAATGCATTTAACCGTATTTAAAAGTCGATAGAGTGTGGCACAGACGTTTTGGAAATATCTGTAGTTAGAAATTTTTACAAACTAGCAGAACGTACAAATTCAACATGTAGTTTTAGTTGTAGATTTTATAAGGTAGGCGGTCATAAAAACCAAAGAGAAGAAGGAGAAAGAGAGTATATGGGGTATATGTAAAGATAAATTTAAGATAAGAGAAGCAATGTAGAAATAGGTAGAGTAGCCATAGGTTTAAACAAAAATACAAATGGAAATATAAAACATATAACACTTAAAGAAGAAGCAAAAAACGAAAGATCGATTTTTAAAAAATTGAAAAACCAGAATGCCCCCTTAATTCTATTAAGGTAAATTAATGATATAAGATAGAGCAATGTATTTATAAAATTCACGGTAGCATCTTCGACCTTGAACGATTCTGGAGTAGGCGTCGAGCGGTCTCCAAGAATCATTTTGCCAGAAGATGCATCATGTTCTCCATTTCGTGGACTGATCCTTCGAGAATACCCTTATCAGCCCACGGGTATCGTGTGGCACCATAACTTCAGAAATCAACAAAAGGGTATCGGATTCTGTGTTTGTCCACAAGATAACTGAATGTCGAGTTGCTTGCCGTATTCACTTTCACTAATCGGTCTCTCCTAAACATTCCTGTTCGGATAGCTGGATGACCCAACACGTTTATCATCCACAGCCTAACAACATTTATCATCAACAAACTCTGCCTACTTGCAACAGTGTCGCCAGACGAGGGGTAGGAGCACAAATCGAGGGGAAAAAGTTACCCTGTTTGTTTTACTGACGTATCGTTTTAGTTACGTGACATTGTGACACAGACACGACAAATACGGAACAATATGTCGGAACGTTTATGTCAATTACAAGGATCAACTGTTTATCCTCCATTATCATCAATTTTATATCATCCATCTTCTTCTGTAGATTTCACTATTTTTCCCCTCCATATTGCAGGAATTTCTTCAATTATACGAGCTTTTATTGTTTCAATTATATTAATAAAATATATTTCTCTTAAAATAAATCAAATTCCTTTATTACCATGATCAGTAAAAATTACTTTTATCTTTACCTGTTTTAGCAGGAGCTATTACTATATTATTAACTGACCGAAATATAAATACATCTTTTTGTGACCCTTCTGGAGGAGGGGACCCAATTTTATATCAACATTTATTCTGACTTTTTGGTCACCTAGATTTTTGGTTTAATTTCACATATTATTTTTAATGAAAGAGGAAAAAAAGAAATTTTTGGAAACTTAGGAATAATTTATGCTACATTAGGAATTGGATTTTTAGGATTCATTGTATGAGCACATCATATATTTACAGTTGGATTAGACGTTGATACTCGGGCATGCTTTACATCTGCTACTATAATTATTGACATAAACGTGAACAATTGACATAAGTGTATGTCAATAACGACAAAAACGTGTCACACAATAGAAGGGAAAATTAGAGTGGGGGAACAAGTCTTGATCTGGCGACTCTGCATGCAAACAGTGGCGAGTAAAAGTAAAAGTTTGGCTAAAACGGGTTACCTCGGTCACCCCGCATAATTTCGCATAATTTCGCAAAATTTGTTATGATTTGATTTTGAAAAATGAATTTATAACATGTGTATGTCAATCGAGTATTAATAGTAACTTACAAAATATTTGGAGCACGCTTGTCTCGTCTTGGACTCTTTCGGTACTTACCCATAAGTGAGTTATTGGAACTTTAGACCATATAAACCTGTAGACACAGTTCAGATAATGTTCCTTGAAGAAAAGATAACTGAATTTGTGACGTCACAGCTTCGAAAGATATATAAGCTATGCTCATTTACCCAGGAACAGCGTTTATACTTGGCTTATGTATGGAGGGGGGGGGGGGTGTTATCATGGTACATAAAACGAATGAACAGGATAATTTCAAAGAATTTTACAATTTATATATTTAAGATACAAATATTTATTCTACATGTTTTATTAATGTATTACAATGAAGTGTGAAGTAATAATTGTATATTTAACTATTTTAGGAATCGACATTTGATTCTGAAGATTAACAAGTTTCGCATATATGCATGTTACAAAGTGTTTTAACATTAGGCTGCAAATTTTTATGCATTTATAGCAAAATTGAGTAGATGAAATTCAAAATTGTTGAAAAATTTTAAAAATTGAAGATCAATACATCATTTCTTCTCTACTAGAATCATTAAGGAAAGAAATAACATTCAATTTGGTTTTTATTTCTTGCCATGTCAGCCATTGTGAAATTATCTTAGGAATTATCTCGTGACGTCGCAAATTCAGAGATCTTTGCTTCACTGGATTCTCGGCTTTCCTACACACATACTATACCTATGCCGGCTCCATAAGTATATATGGTCCAAGATTGGAACTGATACACGGCCTCTCTCAAAATGCTAATAATTATTTAATGTGTAACTATCGATAATATAACTATTTATGGATTTGGATGAAATTTTACTAACACGCTACGTTTATATTCACCATTTCGATCGAGATAAGTGTCTAATATAATTTATTTATGTCATTACATTTTCAAAGTACATTTCAAAGATTCACTTAAGGGTTAAGAATAGATTGCCGCTAACATGCTCAGATAAATTTGAGTGTAACATAACATGTAATTAGCATTAATTAATTATTAGCAGTGATCGAAACAAACAGATGTCTTTATCTTCTTTTTATTTCTGTTCGAACTTATTGTTTCGTTTAGGAAAATCCTGTGGAAGAAATGTGAACTCTCTAGGAATATTTTAGATTCTCTATAATAAAGGTTCCGTAGAAACAATTAATTTATAAGCTTATTAAAAGAGAGCTTCCATAAGGGATACACAAACAATCTTTGAGATTTGAATTATTTACATAAATATTCAAAATAATCTAATCCGAATATCAATTTAACTAATAATACTTATTGTATTATTGTATTCAGTATTTGCAGCAATACTTGACAACTCTTTTAACATTGATGAAGAAACTATGTGAATGTACCTGTTGTAGAAAAATGTTTATTCTAGTTTTTTGTAGGGCGTGTTCAAACTAAAACTTCTACTTTGAAGAACTTCTTCTCTTCGACGCTTTTAATGATAGGACAGTTTTTGAAAAAAAAACGTTCCACAGTTCATTAAATAAAATCTATTAAACAGATCTAGAATTCTTTCGATCCCTGCCAATCAGCCCATTAATTTTGCATTTTTTAAAATCTTTTTACTAATGTGTGAATTTTTTAATTTGATTATGTTTGTGTATGTTAGGAGATAAAAATTATTTGTTATTTAAAAATTTGTTTTTGAAATATGTTGAAAATGACATTATTGACAATATGCCAGTCTCGTTTACAAGAAAATTTTTTTAAGTTTTTGGGGAGGTCTGCTGCACTTTTTTGGGAAAAATGATCTTCAGTTTCCCACCTGCTACATAATGCAAAAATATGTTAGAATTAAATGTCCAGCTTATGATTGTATTATTTGTTTTTACGAAATTATTCAAATACTTTTTGGATACATTGTGTAGATGTGCTTAAGGATCATAACGTGCTTTTAAACAAAACAGAACGAAGAATTGATACACAAACCATGTGCATTAAAACTTAATCGTCTTAATTAATCAGAGTTATCTTAATGAATTTTAATTAACTTATCGTTAATATATATAGAAGATAAAGATTTTGTGTTTGATTTGTTACAGGTAGTCAAGTAATTTCCGAAGAGCGACGGAGGGTCGAAGAGTTGAAACGAAGAGTACAAGATGAGGTTAGATCACAATGGGAAGAAAGAAAGATGAACTGCACTTCGTTCAACAGTGTTGAATCAGGCGAAGAATCATCCAGTTATTCAACAGGGCCAACTGAAAGGTGAGTCATGCATTGTCCGGCTTTACTACTTAAAATCAATATAATCATACATGTTTCCTTTCCACGTGCAAAGGTATTTATAATCTCTGCACAATTTATATAATTTAATGCATATAGCATATTTCAGACACTATAGAATATACAGTGACTCGAACAATTGATCAAATGCTCCCAGTGTAAATTTTTATTTAATTGAACACATGTTAACAAGATATGTATGTATCAAAATATTTTATTATAATACATTCATAGTTTTCGTGGTTCATATAATACAGAATTAACTTAAATATGTCGTACTTTTTAAACAAAATTAAATGAAATTATCAAATTATGTAATGATCAAATTTTTGAGTTTGAAAAAATGAAATATTAGTACTTCTATGCGTCTTGGCATACTATTTACTAAACTTTTACACTGATCAGCCTTAATATTTTCCCAAGCAGTTTTAACTTCTGACCAGAATTCAATAATACTTCTTTAATTGTGATCGAAGTTGGCAACTGTTCTTTTTGGTAAACTCCATAGGTGTTCTATTAGGTTCAGATCGGGAATTGATATTTTACTTCCTTTTATTGGTCTTATTATGAAATATGACTAAAAATATTTATTTTTGTTTATTATTTTATCACAAACGTATTCTCGAATGTTTAAATGTTGTGCTAAGGAATGCCAAAAATATAAGAATTTTTCACAACTGAGCTTATCACAAATAATTGATCAAATAATGTACAGAATATAATTAAAAAATGTTCAAATTTTTTGTATATATATCAACAGTCTTGAGCAAGATTCTAAGAAAGGTGTACTGTGACTTGTTCTCTTTCTGTTCGAACATTTGATCAATTGTTTGAGTCACTGTATTGTCAAAACTTTGCAAACGAATACATGATAATACGAACACCTATGCAAAGGGTATGGCTTTGTAGATAAGGAGGTCAAAGGTGCCTCTAAACTAAATTGAATTTGCAGTAGGCCATTCGATAGCTTATCCAAAGAAAATACTTTGTGCCAATTTTTGGATGACAAAGAGAATCAGGTTTTCCCGAAATTTTTCATATCCTCCCGAAATTGAAAATTCTAATAAAAATCAGGCATATTTGAGCTACTAGAATGCACATCTACGAATGTTTTCAGAACTTTCAGCTTCGAAACCGAATTTTAAAAGAGAAAGAAAATTTTGCGTTTTCCATTAACACGTTGACTGCCATGTCACCCATATGTGGGTGACGGAAATATTTGCTTAGGTTTTAAAATGAATTTGTACGTTAATATATTCATTGTACCAAATTTAATTAGGATCCGTAAAATGCAAGAAAGTTGGAGGACTACACAATATCATACATATAATATTTTTCAATTTTTATTTCGTTGAATAACTTACTTTGATTTTATGGAATTTTTGAGGTTCTAGTTGGGCAGTCAAAGGGTTAACACTATGACGTCCGGCGACACCACAGTGGTGACTTTCGCAAACTATCGCTCGGCGGCCGGTAACACCACAGTGGTGACTTTCGCAAAGTATTGCCTGCCGGCAGGTGGCACCACAGTGGTGACTTTCGCAAAGTATTGCCTGCCGGCAGGTGGCACTGTAATGTTGTCGTGCGCACGATATCGTCCAGTGGCCGAAGACAACACTGTTGTGGGGTTCTGTTGTTACTTTTGTGAGACGGATTGAAAACTCGTGAGAACTACCAATGAGATTAGAAAAACTTGAAAATCATGTCCCAATAACCTCTAAACCAGCCGGCGACAAGCGAAATAACAGAGGTAGTGGTACCGGCGCCAAGCGAAGAAATCTTTACGAAACGTGCGGACGCCAAAGTGTTAATAACTCCTTAACCCCTTGTACTACGATTTATTTCACGGTTTCAGTGATTAGAATTTTTTTGTAATTTATAATTTCCTAAAAAAAAGGAGAAAATTTATATCTATTGTATGCCTATATGTTCTCCGATAGCTGTATATTAACAACGCCAAAATAGAATTTCATTTCGGCTTAAGGAAAATTTATAAGAAATATATTTATTAGACCCTGTTTAGAATCTTCATCACGAGTCTGACTCGATATTGTAGGGCAAGGGGTTAACAAAACCGCGGCGAATATTTTCGCAGAGGAAAAAGTTACTTCGAATGACTTGAGGAACTACATACCGCTTCCAAGATTTTCCAAGAAGGCAATAACAAAAGCTTTTGACTGCCAGCTGGGTGAAAAATCGTTAATGGTAAAGAGGTTGCAGTAATCTGACAGGTTGTGCAATAAAAAAAAATGGACAATCGAAAGATTCGGTGGTTCCAGAGTTACCGTTTGTCAAGCACACGATAAGAAGCACACGATAAAAGTTTTCTCGTCCAACGACACCGAGTGTCACCATAACAGTGGAACGCAAAGGAACGCGCAAAGCGAGAAAATCGCAATTACAACCGGCGTATATAGAACAGTGTTAAACGGCATTCACTCTTAATAGGCGTACACTCCCGGACAAAAAGATAGCACAACAATAAATTTTATGAATGTTTATATATTTAAGCTCAAAGTTCTATATACATTTAATGTATACATTTCACTTAAATAGCGTAATACGAAAGTGACAAATGAAAATAATGACAGTCCTTTCAGTTTCTTAACATAATTATCATATTTCAGGCCGGCGAAAAGATAGCACACTTGAACTAATTCTTACAAACAAAATGACATTGTTTATCAATTTAATAATGTGTCGAACTTCCTTTGTTTCGTATTAATTCCACCATTCGTCTCGGTAAAGATTTGTATAAATTAATTTTTTGTTTTTGTGAAAGTCTGTCCCATTCTCTTCTAATGCACTCATTTAACCCTTTGCACTCGGCGCTATTTTCATTCTAAAACTAAATTTTTCTTTCGTCTTAGAATATTTTCATTTATTCATACGAAACTGATCCAATTTCCACATACAATATTTAAACGTTTAGTAATCTATTAAATACAAATTTTCTAATGTAACAAAGATTCTGTAATATTTTTTGTAATTTCTTTGAAATAATTCCATAACAATTTCTAGTGGTGCTTCAGAGTCACCACTTGAGTGCTAAGGGTTAAATCCTTTTAAATCGTATCGAATTGTCGATTACTGGCGTAAACAGCTCGTGAGAGTTCTCCCCAACAATTTTCCATAATATTAATGTCAGGGGACCTTGCAGGCCAAGGGAGAACAAATATATTTTCGGACGCAAAAAATTCCTTCACTACTCCTGCTTTATGAACGGACGCGTTGTCCTGTTGGAACACATAATTTGGTCCTCCGATGCGGACTGCATGATTCTTAAGTTGCTCTTCAATTAGTTTTTTATACATTGCAGCATTCATTCGATAGTCAATGAATTGTACATCTGTTCGTCCGTTGTACCCAATTCCGGTACATACCATTGTGCTGCCTCCGCCCATTTGCAGACGAACTTTTGATAATTGCTCTTTTCTAATGTCATGCAAATAGTAATTAATTAAATAGTGAAAAACTCGGGTTTTTCGTTGTAACTCGAAAATGGGGCCGAAATTGGAAAAATACAAAAAAGTAAACCATGTTTAGAATGACCTTTTCTACCACCTCCCAAATTATCTGGCACAAAAGTGGGGTCACCCTGTATATTTGACAAACATATCTATCTAATATTTTTGTGCTACTAGGGATCTGTTTCGGGACGTCTTGAAGACGTCTGTTCGGGACGCCTCAAAGACGTCTTTAAGACGCACAGTTTTTTCACAAAGACGTTCCAGAGACGTTCAGAAGCCGTTTGGAAGACGTTCGTAGGACATTCAAGACGTCTCACAGTGGTCCCAAATCGCCAAAGCGTGGTCAAAACCTCACAACGTCTTAACAAATTATTGGTTCTGCTTGAAAATTGGTATTACGCCGTTTTTGGGGTCGCTGATCACGAATCTGAACTTGAAATTAGAAAAAACAAAATGGCGGATCCAATATCGCGGACATATACATTCAAAAATTATTGGTTCTACTTGAAAATTGGTATTAAAAATATTCGGATATATGATTCTTTATAAAAAATTGACATTCTATTCAAAATCTGTTTAAATTTTACAGAAAGACTTAGTACATATCTTTCACAGTTTGACAAGCAATGCAAGGAAACCACACAAAATACCTACTCTGCGTTACAAAAAACAATGTTACGACGAAAAGTGCAAATATGTGCAGCCAATTTTTTTTAGAATTGCAAGATAATACTATGTAGTAGAAGCTCCAACAAGTTTTAGCGCGTGATATGGCGAGATTTTCAACTTTTACTCTACATTTAAAAAATGTATGCCTTCACTTTCACTCTCTCCTTTGCATACATAGACATCAGTTAACAATAAACATTTGGCACTAAAAACTATGCAACCTACCTCCAGAAACAGCATCCATAATGCACAATTAAAATCAATTCGTTTCAATACAATTTGTACACTGTACACTTAAAATTGGCAATGCGCTTCACAAGCTTAAAAAGGCACGGTCTAATGAACTCGAAGTTCGAACTGTGACTGTTGGTCAGGTATCAAAAAATGATCATTTTGCTTTTTACCACCATTTAGAAACACTCTTAGAGTAACCAACCCCATGCTTAAAACTTACCTACCTGTGAACGTTCATTTTTTAGGTTTAGGAATGTCCATCGACAGACGTCTTTAAGATGTCTTTAAGACGTCTTTAAGATGTTTTTAAGATGTCTTTAAGACGTCTGTTTTGGGACGTTTTAAAGACGTCTGTTTCGGGACGTTTTAAAGACGTCTGTTCGGGACGCCTCAAAGACGTCTTTAAGACGTACAGTTTTTTCACAAAGACGTTCCAGAGACGTTCAGAAGCCGTGTGGAAGACGTTCGTAGGACATTCAAGACGTCTATAAGACGTCTGAATGTCCATCGACAGACGTCTGTTTCGGGACGTTTTAAAGACGTCTGTTCGGGACGCCTCAAAGACGTCTTTAAGACGTACAGTTTTTTCACAAAGACGTTCCAGAGACGTTCAGAAGCCGTTTCGAAGACGTTCGTAGGACATTCAAGACGTCTGAATGTCCATCGACAGACGTCTTTAAGATGTCTTTAAGACGTCTCTGTGCTATCTGGGTATTAGCCATGTGTTATCTTTTTGTCCGGGAGTGTACGTACGCACGGTACGAGGGAAGGCCGAGTCCAGTTGGGTCGGGTTTTTTTTTCTTCTTTTTTTTCTCGCGATTAACGGAACGGCCATGTGTAACATGGGAGGAGAGGTACTCGTCACTGTCACGTCGTAAGTGTTGCGTAGACGCGTCTCTTTTATCGGGCAGTTTCGCGAAACTGGAATCCGCGGAGAGTAAAAGGTGTCCTTGGTCGAAGCGAGAAAGTGCTCACGAGTGCTCGAGGGCGGAGCATGAGAGAGAGAGGGAGAGAGAGAGAGAGAGAGAGAGAGAGAGAGCGAGCTCATCAGCATTAGCGAGATCCGAAGGAAGCGAAGCGTCCGGAATCGTGGTCGACGATCGCAGAGATTGCCGGGCTGATTACACGGGCTGCCCGGCAATAAAACGGTTTTATCAGCTCGGTTCGTCGTTGCTTGGCCACTGTCGCGGTGGGTGGGTGGGTGGGGTGTTTATCAGGCGATACGGTATCTGTTGCAGCCTTCTCTAGCTGCCTTTCCACGCGAGCCTAACACCACATCGTTGACCATTGACCGTCTCGTGCTCTAGTCTTCGATCGGGAACGGCTCATCTTTCACGCCACCACCGGGAAAAGCTGTCACCGGGCACCCGCGAATATACAGTAAGGAGCAAAACTGAATACACATACGACATTTTAACAAAAATAATTTAATCTACAATCTTCTGACTTTTCAAAACAAATTTAACGTTTGTGATATTATCATTATTTCTCTTCATAGAATTTTTTTTCGTGTAGTCGGTTTTGCACCGCACCAAGATTCTCGGGATTAGGAACTGTAAACACAGATTTTTTAAACAACTTGGTAGTCCGTCACGGTCAATGCCATGACCAGGAGTTCAGTAGTTATTAGTTTATCGTTGTTCATGCGTTAACACGCATCAATGTAACATCATGAAGCTATTATCTAAAGATATGAAGTATAATATCATTTTCCAATTAAAATCGGGTTTTTCAACGCGAGTAATTGCTAGAAAATTTGTCGTCAGTCAGGGAGTTGTACATAAGATACGGAAAAAATACTGTAGTAAAGTCCCTGCATCTTTTGGAGGCCGTACAAAATGATTATCTTGTCAGAAGAAGAGAAGATTGACGAAATACATTACTTCAGAAATTGCAACGACGGCATCAATGGCTGCAAAGTTATTAGAAAGCGATGTTGGAAAGAAAATTAGTAAGTGGACGGCTCGAAGGGCATTGAAAGAAGCCAATTTTATAGCAATTGAGAAGAAGAAAAAACCTGCTCTATCGAAAAAGAATGTCAGGGCACGTCTGAGTTTTGCAAGAAAATATTTAAGCTGGAATATAGAGCAATGGAAAAAAGTGATTTTTTCCGACGAATCTAAAATCAATCGAATTTCATCGGATGGACGTTCTTGGTGTTGGAAGAAGCAAGGCTAACCTCTTTTACCGCGTCATGTGAAGCAAACAATAAAATTTGGTGGTGGTTCGCTTATAGTGTGGGGGTGCATTACGGCGTTACGGTGTAGGTTCACTACATCGAATAGAAGGTACGGTGAACCAGTATACATATAAGGATATTTTAGAAAAAAATTTACTGGAAACAATTGAAAATATGCCGGTACCAGAGTGTGACGTCGCACAGTGGGGTATTTGGCCAGTTTTTTTTCTCGTGTACCTGAATATATATGCGAGTAATATACAATAATATTTTTCTATAAATAGTACTATTTAGTAACATATAGACACTTGAAAGTGACATATTCTCGTGACCAAGAGAAGGGTCGAAAAACATGTGTTAAAGAAATGACTCTTTTCACAAGTTTGGTGTATGGAATCGGGATAAAAACATATCTAGGATATAAAGGAAGGTGTATAAAGTAATTTTATAGCTTTTTGTTCTAAACGCTTCGGTGGTTTTGATAGAATAAACAATCGAAAATGGTACAATTTTTTTCAGAAAGTTAAAATGTATTATGTAATAACTTTTTTTCTTCGCAAAACACCTCTCTAATTTTTTTTGAGGTTATTCAGTAGACATTGCTTTACAGAATCCTGAAGAGTTTAGGTGCAACAGAGTGCCACACATGGAGAAATTTAACTTTTTGTTAAATGGGGTTTTAGCCAAATGGGGTTTTGTAATAGCAATTTCTCTAAATCTGACAAAAAAATGTTTCAAATAAAAGTTTAACAGTATTAATAAACGTATAAATTGCAATACAAAAAACATTTAAAAAAATTTGTTTAAAAGAAAAAACAAGATCGCATCGATTTTTTAAACATTAAACTGTATTTTTGATTTGATAATGTTGTAGCTGGTATTAAGACGAATTCAACGATATATAATATTATGACCTTCACATTATTAATAACGTCGTAATAGTTTTGGCGCGCTAAACTGGCCAAATGGGGTTTTGTAATAGCAATTTCTCTAAATCTGACAAAAAAATGTTTCAAATAAAAGTTCAACGGTATTAATAAACGTATAAATTGCAATACAAAAAACATTAAAAAAAATTTGTTTAAAAGAAAAAAACAAGATCGCTTCGATTTTTTAAACATTAAACTGTATTTTTGATTTGATAATGTTGTAGCTGGTATTAAGACGAATTCAACGATATATAATATTATGACCTTCACATTACTAATAACGTCGTAATAGTTTGGGCGCGCTAAACTGGCCAAATGGGGTTTTGTAATAGCAATTTCTCTAAATCTGACAAAAAAATGTTTCAAATAAAAGTTCAACGGTATTAATAAACGTATAAATTTCAATACAAGAAACATTAAAAAAAATTTGTTTAAAAGAAAAAAACAAGATCGCTTCGATTTTTTAAACATTAAACTGTATTTTTGATTTGATAATGTTGTAGCTGGTATTAAGACGAATTCAACGATATATAATATTATGACCTTCACATTACTAATAACGTCGTAATAGTTTGGGCTCGCTAAACTGGCAAAATGTGCGTCGTATTCCAACATGACAACGCTTCTGGGCATTGTGCGAAGAGCGTAAAGAATTGCTGCAAACGCAATCATTTCAAACCATGGAATGGCCTGCTCAAAGTCCAGACATAAACCCGATTGAAAATGTCTGGGCATACTTAAAAATGAAGTTACAGAATAACTATAGTGCTCCCCCAACAACGATAACTGATTTGTGGCAAAGAGTGCAGGAACGGTGGTATTCTATTACACCAGAATATTGCGAAAATGTAGTATTAAGTATGCCTAAAGGTATTCAGGCAATTATCAAGGTTAAAGGTTCATGGACGAAATATTGAGTGTACGAAAATCTGAAATGTTTACTCAAAATTAATTGCGGTGCAAAACCGACTACACGAAAAAAAATTGTATGAAGCGAAATAATAATAATATCACAAATGTTAAGTTTGTTTTGAAAAGCCAAAAGATTGCAGATAATTTTCCTTGAAGAAAAGATAACTGAATTTGTGATGTCACAGCTTCGAAAGATATATAAGCTATGCTCATTTACCCAGGGACAGCGTTTATGCTTGGCTTTTGGGGGATGTTATCACGGTACATAAAAAGAATGAACAGGATAATTTCAAAGAATTTTACAATTTATATATTTAAGATACAAATATTTATTCTACATATTTTATTAATGTATTACAATGAAGTGTGAAGTAATAATTGTAGTATATTTAACTATTTTAGGAATCGACATTTGATTCTGAAGATTAACAAGTTTCGCATATATGCATGTTGCAAAGTGTTTTTTATAACGTACTTATATAGTACTGCTATTTTTACATATTTTACATAATTCATTTAACATTAGGCTGCAGATTTTTATGCATTTATAGCAAAATTGAGTAGATGAAATTCAAAATTGTTAAAATTGAAGATCAATATATCATTTCTTCTCTACTAAAATCATTAAGGGAAGAAATAACATTCAATTTGGTTTTTATTTCTTGCCATGTCAGCCATTGTGAAATTATCTTAGGAACTATCTCGATTAAATAAGATTCTAAAAGATTGCAGATAATACTAAGTATTTTGTTTCTTTTATATTCTACATGCAAATATTGAATAGAAAATTATTTTTGTTAAAATGTCGTATGTGTGTTCAGTTTTGCTCCTTACTGTATATCCGCGATATATATTAATCGGATAAGATAAAAGGAGTCCACGTCAGCATCATCACTATTGTTGTGGTCAGAATCGTCATCACTTGTTGACGGGACATGTGTAGATGGAAGTTTCGGATCTGCTAATAATTTTATAACCTCTTGATCTAGCGTCGTTTCTTTCTTCCAAATAGTCGACGTTTTTCTTGAAATCGTAGATATTATTGGATCCGATGAAAATAATATTATGTGGAACAAATCTTCCCTTGTTTGCTCTCTCGACATCTTGGATTCTAAAAACATTTATAATAACCAGAATCCTGTTCAGAGTTTTCATCGATTACCGAGTGTTCGTCTATCGCCGTGTGGGCACACAGTTGTCAATGCTTGTCATATTTACTCGTGCAATTTTTACTCTAATCCTGTCAATTTTCAGAATATTAAAAAAAATCTGTCACAAAACATTCTTCATATCAGATACAATTAAGTAAGTAATATAATAGGTATCAGTCTTTTAAATCTCATACAGCTATCCTATTCGTTTATGTGCTGTCACAAGGAAACATAAAATTCCGTTTTACACTAGAAGTATTAATTTTATGACCTACATTGATTAAACATTTTTTACTCCTCTCAGTCAGTACTATGAACCACAAAAATCTTAAACCCTCTTTACGAGTGATCGCAAACTATTCACAAACTTTAAAGTTACATTAAACAATCCCAGGCAAATCTCGGCAGCTGATTTTTACAAGAATTAAAGAACAGAGTCTACATTACGAAATCAAATAGGAAATTTCACATATATACGCGCAAATTTGGTTACTTACATTCGAAAAACTGAAATGCATCAAGTAAAAAATTGTCTACCTTTGAACATGGATATTTGGAAAATTCATGAACTTTTGCAAATTCTGTAATCACAGAATGAAAGTACGTACTTTCTTCTGGAAAACCCATGAAAGGCAAAATATTCGCATTTAATATTAACGTTTACCAGTAGCAAAAGCACTGACCGTTCTGGGGTACTCTTAAAGGCTTTTGCGTAAATATTACCCTATATAAAAAGTCTTCAGAGCAAAACAGAATATGATTTAAAGATCTACAGGGATTTAAGAATGGAAACAAATAAAAAAGTATTTAAGTAATAGTATGTGATTTTAAATACGACTTTTTATCAGCTAGATTGGCGTTTGGGCCCACTGTGTATGGCCGGTCGAAAACGTTTTCCTTGTGTCGACAGTGTGTGCGCGATGACGAACTGAACCGTTGCTAGGAGTGAAATGTCATCGGACGAATGAAAATTGCACGTGCAGTCTGCACGTACACAGTGTTTGTTGAATGTTGCCGCGGCGTTGTAGTGGAATCAAAACAAAGTGCACAGAACGCGGCACGGACGCCGTGTAACAACGCAACCTGAAGATTGATTTATTTGATAGGCAGAACTCGTAAAAGTGTCTTGCGCGAGTTTCGTGATTTATCGGGAGGTGGGACATGGTAGAAAGTCCGGAGAGGGCCGACAAAGAGGCTTCTCAAAAGAAGTGTAATCGACGAGTACTGTGTGTAACGCATCGAAATAATCTTTAAATTGCACAACTAATCTAATGCTGGTGTACCATTGTCGCATCAAAAAGATTAATTAACATCTTTCACCAAATATTTCAAACGTGAACGTAACTTTCAAATTCTAATAGCCACCTGTCTGCTGTACGGAAATGATAAATCTTTCAAACCTTTAACTAAAAAACTATTTGCCGAATGTGTTTGAAGCACAAAGGGATGATTTGTAAATAATTAGGAAAAATCAAAGAGGAAACAAGTAAAAGCTTTATATCTTGAAGCACAATTGTTGAGCCTCTGGTCAATTGTTATTGTTCGAGCCGTTTGTGCGTGCAATTTGTGACGGCGAAGAAAATAGAGAAAGAAGAAAATATTTACTGGTCGAGAGCGCAGTGTCATCGAGGCTGACGAGGAAGGACGAATGACGCACTAGTTGGAAAATATATTTGCCAGAGGTCGTGTTAATGAATTCGAAATAGTAGAACGGTCACGTGTCGAGTGAAAGGGTGTGCGACGATACTACATATAACACAGAAGAATGAACGCAAGGGAAATTGGCGCGTCCGTTTTAAACGAGATTCGGCTCGCCGGGTGCAATCTTGTCACTTTTGTCACCAGCAATCGTTGCTACGTCACGAGCAAGGATTGGCTTTGCGAAAATTGCTATCGGCCGTTGGAGGCGCGATCTCGCGAATTTTGCCCGCGTTGCTTGTGAGTTTTCATTGACTTTATGGTTTTACTTCACGCGTGTCGTAACCGTTTCATCCTTATATGTATGTATAATATGTGCCACGACCATCATGCTTTTTTTATCTCGTTGTCAGTCCTGCTTGCGTACTACTAGTCTTTAACACTATTTCTACCACGATTTAGTGTATACCTATTTCGACCAAAAGATGTCTTTTGACAGCTTTGCGTTTGAATGCAAATAATTGCCAATACTGTTGGGATTTCAAATGATCAGTTAAATATAGATTATTTGAGCAATATAACGGGAACAATAATTAAAAAATATTACCTTCTTCATTTTTTTATTTTCGCAAAACGTAAAAGATAATGCAAGCACGTTCCCGTTGCTCTATTACCTGAGCAATACTTTATTCGGCATTTTTTTTTTGTCTACTTGGAAAGGATGTGTGGTTTTACTTGAGATTGATGAACGTTCTAGACGTTTTTTATATTCCTCTGCAAGTTCTTCTCCTAACTGGAATAACAAAATCTTTACGTGAAATATTTTCACTTATTTCAATTATTTGGTCGGTCATATCGACCCCAAATTTGGTGCTATTATCAAAATTTAATGGTTTCTCGAAGACGTTTATTGTTTTTTTTCCACTGTTATAGATTTGAGCCGTTTATTTTGAAAGTGGCCCAAGTCCATTTATCTTAAAATCGAGATATTTAAGGGTTTGCGTTTCAATGAATTTAAAAATATACGTATAGGACATTAATGAGTCGCACTGCTTAAGTGTATCTAAGGGTGTTAAATTTATAGTTCCTATTAAAATAGTGGCAATTATTAAGTGAATAATATGCGTTTTCTTATCAAGAATGGAGTTAGGCCACTTTCAAAATTAACAACCAGATTCATTATAAAATTTGAAGGTGCCCAAGTCCATTCAACATAATTTAAGATGCTTCAAATTGAAAAAAAAAACAATACTGAATTTATTTTACATATCCTTAAAACGCTTCAGGAACATAATTTATGCGATTCAATTAACTACATAACGTGCAAAATCACAAACATAAATTTATTACAAAACAATTTACTACTCGTCTACATTTTGTGCGTGTAAAAGGGATTTGAAGTAATCATGATGTTCCGGTGGTATATATCGTAATAGGTCCATCATGTCCTTGAATTTTGTTGTAATTTGTCTGATATTTTTATACAGTGGTGTCAATACAATATTTTCGAACTTTTTTGGTCTACCCCGACGTGGTAATAAATTCAGGACTTTAAAATTTTCATTCTTATTCATCGATGTCTTATAGAAAATTTTATACGGTTCATTTCTGACAAAGCGCATCCAACATATTTTTAGCCAGTTTATTGATTCCCCATTAGAATTTTATACTCTTTTAAAAATTGCATCTTCTAATAATTTTGTTGATACAAAATCTTCTTGTCTCGTTTCATTTACAATAAAATTATTACCTTTCCGACACTTTTTCATAATCTTGTAATAATCTTGGGGAACGAACAGTAAATTATTTTTTTTTAATGACATTTCTACCACGCCAAAATCTCTATCATTTGGTAAAAACGAATGTCCTGATATTAAAAATTTGTGATCTATGATTTCTACATTATTTTCCAAAGATTCGACAATTTTTAACCACATTAAAGCTATTTTAATGTTTCTATTTTGCCCGGTGCACATGTCACTGTAAGCTATAATGTGTCTTTCACTTTTTAAATTTTTAACATGTTTTAGGATGCATGAAACAATTTCTTGAGCACCTCTGGATGCAATAGTTTCATCCCAAACGTACATGTAAACATTATCGTTACGAAAATAGTAAATAGTAAATATATTATCTTGATTATTTAAGTATAAATGGAGTTAGGCCACTTTCAAACTACACGGTTCGATGATTAAACTAACTCTGAAAACTTATGTGTCAAGAATTATCGTATTTGCTCGGATTATAAGCAACCTGAAATGCTTTACTGATAAATAACATAAAGTTGTACACGTAACCATGATAACCGGAAAAAACTGAAAAACGGAGTTAGGCCACTTTCAAAATAAACGGCTCATTTATGTCTTGAACTTAGCAGAAGTACTTTTTTGTTCGGTTTGCTTTTATAGCTTGTTAGAGTAGAGTCATTCGATACATAAAACTGCGATGTAAAGCGTTCCATTTCATCCTTTTGTATTTCTACAGATTTTCGCAGTTCTCTCTTATTTTGACGGATAGTTCCAACTAAAGAAGTTTTTTTTTTTGCAAAAGCTTTGTTGCCAGGGAAGAACTTGTGAAAAAATTGTCGGTGGTAACGGTTCTGCCGCAGCCAGTAAATGGTTCAACCAGCTTCAAAACGATAGACTCAGCCAATGAAACTGATGTCGGTCTCGTTTCATCTTTCCCTAAGTACGGAAACCCATGCACAACATATATTTGCTTTTGACATCAGACGTTAACCATTTGATGCCAAATTTATCGGGCTTATTCGGCATGTATTGGGTGAACCTACATCTAGCTTTCACTTGGGAAAAGCTGTTCATCCACTGTGATATTTGCGGCTGGCTTGTAACAGTTTTGACTGTTTTCAATTAATGCGTTCCATGCTCTTGATACTAAAGAAAATTTATCCTTTCCCAAACGTTGGCTCCGCTTGTTTTTATTATCAAAACGCAAAAATCGTAGTATTTCCATGAAGCAATCTCGGCTCATGACATTCGAAAAATATGAAGGACCCCATTTTTTATTCCATAAAAACGATGCATTAACATTTTTTTTTTTGTTCATATGCACCGCGTACATATCAAATACCTATAAATGCCTCTAATTTATCTCGAGGTAAACTCCATCCTTTTCCGTTATTCAATTTTTTTTAGAACAAGTCACTGCAATGATCTACAGTAAAATACAACTTGGCGAAAAACAAGCAAATATCAAAGTATCTTCCGTTACAACTGAAATCGAGATTCCCTAATCAGATTACAATTGATATGATGCTGCGAAATGGTGTTGATATTTATATGTAGATCGGTTTAAAATTAGACACTGTTCTGAAATCCTTAAGGTGTCAAAAGACACCTCATGGTAGAAATAGGTATACCATATGCACATTTTTTAATCCAGGATGAGCTGGAGGAAAATGATATCGCTGAATTAATTTAACAACTGTTGTACGAAAAGTAAAAAAAAAAATTCTGGAGAAATGATTAAACTTGGAGAATAATGTTAAGTTAAAATTTGAAAGGTGTCTTTTGACACCTCTTGGTAGAAATAGTGTTAACTATCCAGTAAATCTTGACGAGAAAATGCACAAAAATCCAAGTTTTGTTTGATCAAGATCTGTAGGATTATATTTTAAAAAGTTAACAAATTTTGGTTCCAGAATGTGAAGCTTGTATTATGTCTGTATTATGAAAAAGAATTTGTCCTTCCTGTTTACATAAACAGTTGACTAAAGTGTCACAAACTGTTTTCTCCGAATCTAATGAAGACATCAATTTCATTTTTTTTTTTTAATTTAGTGGTTAAGGGGAGCTAATATTTTAGTATCTATTACAAATTTTTTTGGGTCAACTTTTGAGGAGAAAGGGGGCCTCAACATTTGTTTGAATAGGAAACAGTATTGATTTTTTGTAATTTTGATACCTGTCATTAAACCGAATATCATTCACTTGAAACATATTTTTTATTATGCACAGTTACAGAGTTCGTTGTACTGCAAAGCCTAATCTATCATGCTATGGATACAGACTTCAATACGTGCATCAAGATATCTCGTTTTTCTCTTAAAATTAGTGATTTTAATGTATAACCCGCGATTTTTGAAATGAAATGCGTGTTATCTTCTAAATGATTAAACAGAACACAACGATTTCTGCATTGTATCTTGGAAATGTTTCTCTAGGAATGAAGTGTGTCCTTTATTTATAATATTGCGTGTTCGCTATTAACTCTTTCAATCTTTCAAACTCTTCGATCGAAAAGCTCTCCTGTTTCATAGTTTTCCGTGGTTAACAGGAAGTTTTATCAGTTATTCTTATCTAGTTTCTTAATTCTTAGAAATATTGATTACGATATGATGTTACAGAAATACTTCTCATGTAAACTGTAACACATAGCATACAAGAACAAGAAATTCCTTTTTATAACATAGATTTGTATGGTTTTATATACCGTCTAATATTATTGTCACGGAGTGTAACAGATTATTATTAATTACGGTGGGCGTCGTTTGCGTGAAAGCATCTTTTCTAACAAGGTTTAACATTCTTAAAATATTCAACAGTTACGACTATTCGAAATATTTATTTCGCGAACCAACCTTAGTTTATTGCTTCGGTATTGATGCGCAGGATGCATCACTTAATTAAAACCGTCTATTGTATACCTCCGGTATTTATTTATGGTTGCAGAAGATGTCTCAGAATAAAGTTCCACTATTTCAAGGTATACATAATACACACAAAATACATTAGTAGAAGAAATATTTTCTCAATGTTGTCTTCTTCTTATTGGTAACCTTTTTGGGAGGCATGTTGAAGTACAACATTTGTACAGTTTCTTTATCAGTATCCCCACTCTAACTTCCCCCCTTCTGCCGCGACCCAGTCACGTGACGTCACGTTTCCCCTCGATTCGTACTCCCTCCCCTCATCTAGCGACACTGCCCGCGTGCATAGGAATTGATTCGAATGAAATAAATTTAATTAAATAAATTAATTACTTAATTAATAAATTATTTTTTTATTTAATAAATTTTTTTTTAATTAATTAATTTTTTTTTATTTTTATTATTATTTTTTTTTATTTTATTAAATAAATTTAATTTAATTTTTTTTAATTGGGACTTTTTGATCCCCAATTTTTCCCATGTATGATTATGAATATCTTTCGAAGATTAGAAAAAGTACACACTATAAATGTCAACGAATTTATCTTCATATTTATCTTTTCTATTTTAAGTTTACATTGTTATTATCAGCACACTGATAACTATCCCACGACACTTGTTCTAAACAAGTTTTTCCACAGCCATAAATAACGAACATACTCAGGTGTTTGGATTTAAGTGGACTATACTGTACAATAATTTCAATAAATGTCACATGGAAAAGATATTTTCTTTACCGGTGTGAAAAGTACAGTATGTCCAAAAAGTGCTGCGCAATCCGAAGGATCAGTGTATTGTTGCATTAATTGTTTTCATGTCTTTCTTCCAAATGAACAAATGCATAATATAACCTTATATAACATAATATAACATAGAGAAATATTTGTCTCTATGTTATATTTCATTATATTTTTGGAGCTGATATTATTTATTTATTTAAACTAGTATCTACCATCCAATTATTAGTCATCGCATGCATACCAATTAATATTACATTTATAACAGCTGAAAAAAGTAAGATTGTATGACACTATTGTTACCTGCTGTTATTGCATTTGCCATAGTGTACTTGTATATAAACTATTTTTGTGGGTCCCACCGTAATGTTTCTATGCAACTATTTATTCTTAAAAAAAAAATATTCCATTTAGAAGTTATGGATATTAATAGAATTACGGAACCTGTACTTGTGTTAAACGAAACTAAAATAGAGATGTATGCAACCATGCTCCGTACGCAAACAACCATTATCACAATATCTATTATCCTGACGTTCTGTTATCTGAGAAATATCACCGAGCAACAGATGGTTCAACCAGATAAATTCTGATCGAACGATTTACTATGAAGCTCTACACAACTATGTATGTTACAAGTTTCATATAATTTAACAGCTAGAAATATGTACGATCGATCAATATTTGTATAAAAGTTGCCAATGTTTACGGTCTCTATCGGAAGGAATGAAACGTGGTACTAGAAAAGTGATTTTTCATTTGTCTGAAAGTTTGTTCACCCAAATATTTCTCAATTAATAGGAAAATAGACTATGTAAATATTTTACATTGCTATTAATATGTAGGCACTGTTTCATATGTAAATATGTATATTGGCATTTTCATCATAATTAAACAAAGTTCTAAAGTAATTTATCATTCTTTAAAATCCTCCTTTACCGAGGGTACAAAAAATTTCTTTTCGACACTCGAAGTAATTAACTTATTTAGATATTAATCGATAGATAACAAATGTACGAATTTCTTTCCGTAAGATATTTTTCTTTACCTACGAGAAAAAAATCCGTGATGATAAAGCAATAGTATTTTTTTTCTTCCACTTTCTATTTAAAAATGCCCTTGAACCGAATTTTATCGATGAAGTGCCATTCGATAGAGCACAAAAAAAAAAACATTCTGTGCAAAATTTCAACCCTGTATCTCGATCGGGAGGGTAGTTATGGGGTAAAATCGAAAAATCAGTTTTTGGCCTATTTTCCCTAGTTAATGAAGTTTAGAAGTTCTGAGAAAAATCTGACACATGTCAAGAACCCTAATACATACTTTGCAATTGGTTTCAGATTTTTAAAGTGAAAATCCTGCTTGTAAAAAATCAAAAACCTGAAAAAAATCGAAAAAAATGCAGATTTCACATGGAAGTTCTAGAGTGACAACATTTATATTTTTACAGTAGCGGTATATTGTCACAAGTATTGTTCATGAATTTTTTCAGATTTTTTGCTTTGGTGCGCCGTTGTTAAAAAAAATAAAAAAAACTGATTTTTTCGACGTTTTTTCCGCGAACAACTAAGCTAACCTTAAAATTATTCTGTAAGTCTATCGGGCACTGATAAACCTTGAACATTTAAAAAAATAATTAAACAATGATTATTCAGCTTGATTAGTATTTTTAGTATGTAGCAGCGTATTTGAAATTTTGCACAGAATGTTTTTTTTTGTGCTTTATCGAATGGCACTTTATCGATAAAAAAAATGCAGATTTCACATGGAAGTTCTAGAGTGACAACATTTATATTTTTACAGTAGCGGTATATTGTCACAAGTATTGTTCATGAATTTTTTCAGATTTTTTGGTTTGGTACGCGGTTGTTAAAAAAAATAAAAAAAACTGATTTTTTCGACGTTTTTTCCGCGAAGAACTAAGCTAACCTTAAAATTATTCTTGAAGTCTATCAGGCACTGATAAACCTTGAACATTTAAAAAAATAATTAAACAATGATTATTCAGCTTGATTATTATTTTTAGTATGTAGCAGCGTATTTGAAATTTTGCACAGAATGTTTTTTTTTTTGGTGCTCTATCGAATGGCACTTTATCGATAAAAAATGCAGATTTCACATGGAAGTTCTACAGTGACAACATTTATATTTTTACAGTAGCGGTATATTGTCATAAGTAGACATCGGATCTTTATGCATTTATGGCTTATGGAAATGTTAAAAAAATGCTATAATATAAAATTCGAGAGAATTTAACACGATTTTTATTTGCTTTGGATGTACAAAGGCTGTCTCCATTAAAAATAAAATTTTATTTCATTCCACTTTCTTAAAATGTTTCTATAAAAATTGGAAATTGCATAAACATCCGATGTCTAGTCATAAGTATTGTTTATGAATTTTTTCAGATTTTTTGGTTTGGTGCGCGGTTGTTAAAAAAAATAAAAACTGATTTTTCCGACGTTTTTTCCGCGAAGAACTAAGCTAACCTTAAAATTATTCTGTAAGTCTATCAGGCACTGATAAACCTTGAACATTTAAAAAAAAATAATTAAACAATGAAATCAGCTGGATTAGTATTTTTAGTATGTAGCAGCGTATTTGAAATTTTGCACAGAATGTTTTTTTTTTGGTGCTCTATGGAATGGCACTTTGTCGATAAAATTCGGTTCAAGGGCCTTTTTTGACTATCTTATTCGGCTAGGCCCTAGAGGTCAGTGTGGTTATGGCTGCGCAGCGTAGATGTTCCATTCCATCTCTAGCTCCCAAGAATGACCAGAGGTCCGCGGCTGCTCCGTTGCAAAAGGAGCAGCTGGAACGAAAAAGATGACCCCGTTGTTGGAGATCAAGGACTACGTTGCCATAGCAACGGGATCGGAAAGAGTGTCGTCGGCTACGTTCAACATTATAGAAGAGTTAAATACTATGCTGGGTGGCACCGTCGAACCGGTCGACCGAGTCACTTTGTACTTGTTAGGTTTTAATAATACCTGGCGCAGTTGCGACCTCGCCGGTAGTGCCGATCCGCGGCCGTGCCGGCTAGAACAGAGCCTTCTGCGATTGTTTTTTCCTTCTCTCGCCAAACAGGCTAAAGTTCGCGGGGACCAAGTGCACGCGAAACGAAACGAAACGAAACGACGACGATCGACGTGCGCGAACCGTGCTTACGCAAGGGATCTAGTTATTCTCTTTCGAAACCGATCGACAAAAAGATCCCGACACTCTCTGCTAATACCGTTCGCCACCGTCCTCGAGTGCGAGTGCGTTCGTATCGTTAGGCTGTTCACCCGATTTTTTATACGTCTCTGTGCCCAACGCGCCGACTCAATTATCTGTGGATTGCGGATATTCCTCAAGAGTTCACCATGCGGATTATTAACTCACCTCGGAGCAGATTAAACGGAATCTCAGTTCGTGCGATACAGGTTTTCTTCAACTATACCAACTACGATCGGGGACCCAATTACTGTGCCAATATTAACCCTTAGCACTCGAATGGCGACTAAAAATTGCTGTATCGTTGTTCAAAATATTTTTTACATTACTAAATTTGTTTCTACGTAATAGATTATTAAACGCTTCAGTATTTTACGAGTAAATTGCACCATTCTCATATGTATACCATAAAAAAATATATATATACAAGGGAAATATTCTAGGTCATAAGAAATGTATCGTTTAGGTGTTACAATATCTTCGAGTGCAAAGGGTTAATTATACTGTTTTTTTTTTAAAGCACAGTGAATTTAAAAATTGCTGTATCGTTATTCAAAATATTTTTTACATTATTAAATTTGTTTCTACGTAATAGATTATTAAACGCTTCAGTATTTTACGAGTAAATTGCACCATTTTCATATGTATACCATAAAAAAATATATATACAAGGGAAATATTCTAGGTCATAAGTAGACATCGGATGTTTATGCAATTTCCAATTTTTATAGAAACATTTTAAGAAAGTGGAATGAAATAAAATCCTATTTTTAATGGGGACAGCCTTTGTAGATCCAAAGCAAATAAAAATTGTGTTAAATTCTCTAGAATTTTATATTATAGCATTTTTTTAACATTTCCATAAGTCACATTCTAGTCATAAGAAATGTATCGTTTAGGTGTTACAATATCTTCGAGTGCAAAGGGTTAATTATACTGTGTTTTAAAGCATAATGAATTTAAAAATTGCTGTATCGTTATTCAAAATATTTTTTACATTATTAAATTTGTTTCTACGTAATAGATTATTAAACGCTTCAGTATTTTACGAGTAAATTGCACCATTTTCATATGTATACCATAAAAAAGTATATATACAAGGGAAATATTCTAGGTCATAAGTAGACATCGGATGTTTATGCAATTTCCAATTTTTATAGAAACATTTTTAAAAAAGTGGAATGAAATAAAATCCTATTTTTAATGGGGACAGCCTTTGTAGATCCAAAGCAAATAAAAATCGTGTTAAATTCTCTAGAATTTTATATTATAGCATTTTTTGAACATTTCCATAAGCCATAAATGCATAAAGATCCGATGTCTAGTCATAAGAAATGTATCGTTTAGGTGTTACAATATCTTCGAGTGCAAAGGGTTAATTATACTGTTTTTTAAAGGATAGTGAATTTAAAAATTGCTGTATCGTTATTCAAAATATTTTTTACATTATTAAATTTCTTCTACGTAGTAGATTACTAAACAATTCAGTATTTTACGAGTAAATTGCACCATTTTCATATGTGAGCCGTTTATTTTGAAAGTGGCCTAAGTCCGTTTATCTTAAAATCGAGATATTTAAGTAAATATTTCTAAATAAATACCTTGCTTCCCAAAAAAAATCCCAACATAAATTAATGTAGGTTATTTAATGAAATAAAAATTGAAAAAAATTATATGTATGATGTTGAGTGGTCCTCCAACTTTCTGGCTTTTTACAGATCCTTAAAAAATTTGATACAATTAATATATTAGCGTAAAAATTCATTTTAAAATTTGGACAAATAATTCCGTCACCCACATATGGGTGACATGGCAATCAACGTGTTAACGACGAATCTCAAATTTTTGATTTACCATCAGTGAGAATTATTCGATAAATTTATTTCCTTTAGTAACTGTATTTTTGTAATTTTTATAATTGTTCAGTAATTTCTTTCAGATCTCCGTAGATCTTACGTTAATTGGTTCTAACACTAGAACTACCAAGCAGTAAATACAACTGGCATACATTGCCTTGTAACAACAACAAAACTGCAGTTGTTTAGATTTCGTACCAGTTTTGCTTAAATATCTACTTGGACAGAGAAGTAGATAAAAAAATTTTCTCATGAAAACATATTTACAATTTCCTTATTTCTAAAAGAAAAGATTAGGCGCAAGTCATTGTGACCCATCCGGTAGTTCTAGTGTTAAACGGTTGAAAAATGGGAGACATTCTTTTTATATATAAAATTATACACATCGGAAATGTTTATGCAATCCCGTTCGATTATTCTCGTCGTTATTGGGACGTGGAAGTTTTCTGATACGACTGTAAATACGAAAGATATTTAGGTGTTATCATTTATGTGGGACACCCTGTATATTATAATATAAGTATAATAATTATATACGTTCGTTATATATATATAAATTCCTCTTTGAGATAATTAACACTCTTAGAACCAATAAATTAGAGTTACAAACACAAGAGTTTGATTTACAAGTTAATAAATTTATGGTTGTAACGCAAATCGTCTTAGATTCCGTGTCGTTCGTTTAGTGATGTGGTTTTACACGTTAAGTTCTGACAATGGATACACGTATATTTGTAATTTCTTAGTGAATAATTTCTTATGAAACTTTTGTTTACAAAACGAGCGGCTTTTAACTTCTAAACATAAAATGTTACATATGAAAATTAAACCACTTCATTTGGTAGAGTTAAAGTCTGCAATATTTAGTTAACAAACAGTTTACTAATTCTTGTTTAAAAATAGGAAAAGTGTAGTACAGTATAGTAAAAGTATAGTATAGTATAGCATAGTGTAGTAAAATTATAGTACAATATAGTATAGTATATTACATGTAATAAAAGTATAGTATAGTATAATAAATATGAATACACTGAATATAAGGATGAGTTATTTGCCGACAGAGCGTTTATTAGTTCAAAGTAGCACATATTGAGCAAAATGGAAGGATGATAATATTATAATTAGACAGCGGATCTTTATGCATTTATGGCTTCTGGAAATGTTCAAAAAATGCTATAATATAAAATTCGAGAGAATTTAACGCGATTTTTATTTGCTTTGGATCTACAAAGGCTGTCCCCATTAAAAATAGGATTTTATTTCATTCCACTTTCTTAAAATGTTTCTATAAAAATTGGAAATTGCATAAACATCCGATGTCTAATTATAATATTTTCGTTAAAAAATTGCCAGAGCTCAGAACGTTGTAACCTTATGCAAAAATGTCGTAGAATGTTCGTTCTTGTCTCATTTTAAAGCTTGATCCTTCTACTTTCGAAATCCGTCGTTCGCTTTTCTCAACACAGTTTTTTACGCCACGGAACTATACACAATAATTATAGGACAAGGGACCCAATTACTGTGGAATACCAATTACTGTTCCCAACTTATTTCTAAAGCATAATGAATATTAAAATGAGATATATAACATATATCTTTACTAATTTCAGTGAAAAAAAATGTAATATCCTTTTTGTAAGGAAGCTTTAGACGTCAATGTCCTTTGCTCACTCAGAAGAGACTGTTTATTTAAACGAAACTCATGGTAACATCAATTTAACAAAATGCATCAATTTAACAAAATGCTAACGTAACGCATAAATCAATAAAATTCTATATAACAGTATAAATCAATAACAGGTAAACATATGAATAATACAAACGGTGACATAAACATTCTTTTTTAAATTGTGCTTTAAAAATCAGTATAATTAATACAGGCACGGTAATTGGGGTACCTCATCCTACTTGCATTTGAAAAATGGAACAACGTTCCAAATCTTTCTTATTGTACATTGTTTCCTGCTAAAAACATACATTCCATTTTATGTGTTCATTAAGTACAGTATAAGCTGAGAATATTTTTGTAAATGGGATTTTTGTTTTTGACGGTTGTCAGGACACACAATTAAATGAATGTTTTTGCACTTTCAGTGGCAGTGGAAGTAGCGACGGCGCGGAAGGCGGAAACAGCGAGAAATTGTCTCCGAGCAAACTTTCGGAACTTACGTCACCCAGTCCCGGACCTTCAAACAATTCCTACAGTCTGCTCCAAAATGATAATGTGAGTACACTACAGTTTCATTCCGTTTAATCTTCTATGAAACATAAATGTTTTTCTTGATCCTCGTTAATTAGGGCCTAACAATTAGTGACTAGCTTCTCCTTTTAAAATAGTTTACATGTCACTGTTAACGGAGCGATTATCCATGAACTTATGTCTGCGATACCGTGACCCTTCCATATGGTTGGTATACCATGTGTTCCATTGAATTAAAAGCAAGTAAAATAATTAATAAAGTACACTGGGCGATCAAATTACTAGAGCCAATAAGTTGACGATATTATAACAATTAATTTTTTTAATTTTAGCCCATATATACTGAATTCTTATTATTTCTTTTTATGAAGTACTGAAGTTTGCAATATGCAAACACACAATTAGTAACACACATATACAATAAATGTATGTTCGTATTGTCCGATACTGTACATTCTTCAGGGAATTTTGTAAATCATATTTTTAACGGAAATATAATACAATTACAATAGAATTTCAACTGCAATAGTTTGTCGTTATAAATGTTTTTTTTTTGTTAGATAACAACAGTTTCTTAATTTTATAGCATTTTCGTACAAATAATTCGAGTTTCAAATGTATGTAATTTCAAATGTTGTGAATTTGAAATTAATTATTTATTTTATAAGAGAATTAAATTAATTGTTACTGTTATAGACAACAGAGCGATTTGTAAATTACATTAATATACGACGAGTGTTCATCCAAACATTTTATAAATGCGACTTTTGTAAATTCTGAGTTATTCCATGTAATTGAACTGACGCTAATAGTTCAGATAACGAGAATTAGCAAATACTAATTATTAGACATCGGATGTTTATGCAATTTCCAATTTTTATAGAAACATTTTAAGAAAGTGGAATGAAATAAAATTTTATTTTTAATGGGGACAGCCTTTGTAGATCCAAAGCAAATAAAAATCGTGTTAAATTCTCTCGAATTTTATATTATAGCATTTTTTTAACATTTCCATAAGCCATAAATGCATAAAGATCCGATGTCCTTAGTATTTATACTAATTAATACAGCTGATCGGGTTGAAACTAAATTATTGTTGAAATAACTGAGATCCAAATACCTTGCTAATTGTAAGATATTATTCTTTCTATATCATTAATTCATACAGGGTGTCCCTAAAATGTTGCAATTCCTTGAAATAGGTAAACTAATCGAGATTTTCTCATAAAATTCTAATATTTTTCTGAACATATCAACAACGATACACGTTATAAAAATGAAACAGAAGTGTCCTCGCATATCGCATAGTATTCTTTGACCTATGCATATGAAATTACTATAAATGCTGTTAAAAGCTTCAGCTAGTCACTTGACAGGTACGAATTATTTCCAGTACAAAACGATACTTGCACGTTAGTATGACGTTTAAATATTCGAATGATACGTGTCATTTAGGTTACTAACACACGAAAGCAGTGCAACACATTGGTTTTTAATCATTTGATGTCCATTCTTGATGCACGAAGACATTTTTATATTCAAATGGAAGCTCTTCTAACTATTTTGTAAATTGCATCTTATGATTTTTTTTAATAGTAAAATTTATTGCTGGCGTTACTAGAAAGATCTATTTTAAATTATCTGTAGGTATCTTACTAAACCGCAAAAGTAGAAAATCGTTCAGCAATTTTATTTTTTAACACGCGTATTTCGATTAATGTCGCAACAAATATCAACAAGTGTACTTGTAATTTTCGTAAAAATTTAAACATTAGTCACTGACGAGTGCTCGACGCTTCTTAATCTTGAATAAAATATTTTCGCTTTACCGATTTAAGGGACCCAAATACTGTGAAGGTGCCAATTACTATATTAATTATACATGTTTTTAAGGATAATGGATATCAACAAAGATATATACAGGGTGTCCCACATAAATGGGAACACCTAAATATCTTTCGTATTTGCAGTCCTATCAGAAAACTTCAGAGGACAAAGTGACGCTATTGCAGGGGGGCAATATAATGATGAAGAAAAAATTTTTTTATGTCGTGTTTTTTAATGAAATTTCAAGGTCACCGATGTTTTTTTAAATGGAATAGTATATTTTTTTTGCGATAGCATGATAGACCATAAAAAACTGAATTTAGTGGATACCAACTTTTTGACCTTGCAATGACCTTGAGCAAGAATAATCATGCTGAAGCGGATGAAATGTGGAAGTTTAAAACTTACGTGTTTCGGCAAAGATTGCGCGTTGTTTACGTCGGGTTGACCTTTACATATCCTCATAACCTTAAAAATTCAATTTACTATAAAAATTTCTATTTAAATTCATTTCAATAAATTTTAAAATTCAATTTACTATAAAAATTCTATTTCAACTCATTTTAATAAATTTAAAAATTCAATTTACTATAAAAATTCTATTTAAATGCATCCTCATAAACATAAAAATTCAATTTACTATAAAAACAACTTCCACATTTCATCCGCTTCAACATGATTAGTCTTGCTCAAGGTCATTTCAAGGTCAAAAAGGTGGTATCCACTAAATTCAGTTTTTTATTGTCTATCATGCTATCGTAAAAAAAATATACTATTCCATTAAAAAAAACATCGGTGACCTTGAAATTTCATTAAAAAACACGACATAAAAAAGTTTTTTCTTCACCACTAAAATGGCCTCCTCAATAGTGTCACTTTATCTGAAGTTTTCTGATACGACTGTAAATACGAAAGATATTTAGGTGTTATCATTTATGTGGAAATATAATTAATATAGGCACAGTAATTGGCACCGCAACTTTAATTGGGTGCCCTACCCTATCTTCCTCGAAATAGAATTCATCTATTTGTCATTGAAACCGGAAGAGGAATTTAAAGCACAAGTGGAAACCATTAACAAATTCTACGAATTTTTTGCCATTAAGCTTTAAAGACCAGTTAAATCGATCGTAATCGCGACGAGTTTAACGTTTGACGTGACATAGCTATTTCTTGGTTCGGACCAGATTAGACGAAAACCATTCCGACAGCTGCCAAGACTTCAATGCTTCGGAAAATACGCGTCATTTGAATAGTGTAACGTCATAATTTCTATAACAAAACCGTCTCTAGTTCGCATCGAATGAAGACAAATTACGAGAACCGATGCTAATGGTCTAAAATTAAGTCAACGTCATTTTGCGAAATCTTAAATGAGACTTGATTTGGTTCGCTAAGAATCTCTGTCTTCCATTTATTTCTAACAATAAACGTTCCATTGAAATACCTAAGAATTTCAATCATGAGAAAGAATTCCTTAAAAATACTTTGTGAATTATTATCAATAACCGTAGTTTTGTCTTCGGAAATTTTTATGAGGAAAAATAATGGCAGAGAAATAATGTAAAAACAAAAAGTGACAAAACATTTTTAAAAGAAAAGAGAAATTTAACCTACGTAATTCGAAAGTGAGAAATAAAAAAATAAAACAGCATTTTCACGATTGTATCACTAAAAATTTATGATAATTGTGAACCGGTACTCCACAAATTTGAAAAATCAATTTGCTATAACTATTTACATAAAAATAGTTCAAAATAGAATGACATTAAGGAAATACATATCCTAATCTTAAAAGATTTATGTTTTTATATGTGCCCATAATTATGAAAGTGGTCTGTCATAAAAAAAAAAAAATTACATTGAATAAATTTATTTTAAAATCATGTCATGTGAAATAAGTGATAAATTCATTTTTTTTTTAATTTTGACTTAGACCACTTTCATAATTATGGGCACATATGTGTCTTATATGTCAGCTTATGTGGTTTGCATAAAAAATATAAAAAACAAAATTAGCCAATTACTTCGTGTAATCCTATATATATATCGTAACAATTTGAAACTAGTTTTTTAAAATGTTGAAAAATGGGACTCTCTGATTGAATTTGACTGTACTACAAATTTTATACGTTTATAACAACATAATAATAAAATTCTTTCTATTATGAAATTATTCCTATTTCTTGCTATTGGTGCAGAAAATTATTATTTTTAAACATGCACAATCTATATACGACTTATGGCACTTTCATAATATCCGAGAAATATGTTGAAATTTCTAAGTTGGAACCTATCAAGTAAAACCAATAATAGTAAAATAAATACTATCGTAATCAAATAAATAGAACCTTCGTATACCTTTTTACAAAACTCGAAGCATTGACAATAAACGAACGAGATTCAAGACGTTTATAAACATTGTCATTTCTATAAAAATTCATGAAATTCTATAAAATTTCGCAATGGAAAGAATTCATCAGACATGTTTTAATTAATTCGATAGTGTCGCCAACCCCGATTATTGATTTGGACGGTTTAAGTTTAGTAATTACAACCGGCGGCTACTATACTTAACAGATTCAATGATTCCATCCGGGGTCGTGAAGTAGTTTTATGCCACTTAACAAGACAAAGACAGACCTAAATTACAACAAGAGGATTTCATTACCGACTGATTCAGTTCACGTAAAATACGTGCTAAAACACAAGAACAATTGTATTAATAACGAAATATAAATAATACTTCTCATTCTTGAAAGAAGCTTTATTCTAAAATATTCATTTTCCGTTTTCATAAGACAGTACTGTCATCGTATTAACACGTTGACTGCTACGTCAGCCATATATGGGTGACGGAATTATTTGTTCAGGCTTTAAAATGAATTTTTACGTTAATATATTCATTTACTTCGTTACGTTGTCGAAATAAAATAATAAATAATTTCACCTCAAGAAGAGGTTAGTGAAATAACTAAATTACATTACATTAATACATTTTTGTAGTTTGGTGATTCAAGTTTAGTTGCATTCGCTTTTAAAATTGTTCTTTGGTACACGAATTTTGGAGAGTACGAATTATTTGATCAAATTAAAGAATTTAACGTGAAGTATTAATTATTTAACTTAATTATTTGAATTTCACTTGAAGTTAAGAAGAAATTGTATAGCTTGAGACTATATTAACTATATTGCTTAAGAAGAAATTATAATGATTATAAAACTAAACACTTAATAATTATGACATTGTTGCGAAAAAAATGTAACGTGGAGTAGGAATTTTTAAATAAAATTGTAAAACCAGTCATTGTGACTGGTGTGGTAGTTCTAGTGTTAAGAGAGGAATTTTATTTTTTTTTAATTTCTGCTTTTTACAGTTGACTTAGAAAATTTTTATTTCGTATAAAAGACGTTCTCTCAAGAAATAATGTTAACTTTTTAACGGTTCTTCGACTGGTTTCGTTCACATGTGTTTGCATTTTAGTCAGTTACGCTGCTGACATAGTAGTAATCAATTTTGTTACATTGTTCTCGTAATACTTTCATTGATCCTTTTCGTATTGTTCACGAATTATTTTTACGAAATGTTTTCTATTTGTTACGTGCTTACGAAGTGGCATATATATGCAGACTAGAACTCATTGTCAGTGAGAAATAATGCAAGATGACCGCAGCTAGACGAAGTACCAGATGACGTAATTTTCCGTGACTTGGTCAACAGTTTAACGATCTAAATCTTAAATTGCCTGACTTTATAAATAGAATATTTTGTTTGTAGCATAGTTAAACCTCGATATAACCAACTCAGATACATAGGACGAAAACACACGTTTCGTTTGAATAATGATCAAATATGCATACGGCATTTAAATACAAGCTAGAATATCTTGTTATATTTATTTCCTCGATTTTATTGGTTTGTTTTGCACAAGAACGCGGTTTGTTATCGACCGGAACGGTGAAACTACTGTGCCGGGAATATCTCGGCTTTCGACCGTTAAGGACTAGTAGTAAAACTGAAACTTTTGTCTTTCATGATTAATTTTACACACAGACAGAGCTGTGCATCGTTTAAGTAAATTTTCATTGAATTGATTATTTAAATAAAAAATTATTTGTTATTTGGAAGTTTAAAGTAAAAGACAAAAAAGTAATTATTTATTATTTATATAAATCTAAATAAATTATTTAAATAATACATTTATTTCTTATTTATAAATACAATTTCAATTGTTCAATTGTTATCACAATTATCATTTAATTGCTTATTATTTATTAGGAAAGTCATAGTCGTGAGATCACGACGAAGCAACTAAAAACAATGAAAAATAAAAATACGATGAAATCTCAGTTTTTTCTGACAAAACACAAAAATTGTTCGATCAGATCGGGCAATTATCGATATCTCTACTATTACACTGATTTCGATGATTTTTTAATGTTATACAAACATTAACAACAAACACACACGACATTTGCAACAAATAATTACAAAAATTTGTTTATACATCTATTATTTAGATTATTATATATTATTTAAACAATTTTTTATTATGTAAACCATTTTTTAAATAATAAAAATTTATGTTTGTATTTATGTTTATTTATATATATTAATTATACTTATTTTCAAAGCATAATGAATATTAAAAAAAGAGATATCATATATAGATTTTTTAATATTCATTATGCTTTGAAAATGAGTATAATTAATATAGGCACAGTATTAATGTAACCATTAATATTGGTGCTCCCACAGTAATTTGGCCCATACCCTAAATAGATAACAACTAAAATTTTTCTTTTCTTTTCTTTTTCTTTTTTTTTCTTTTTTTTTCTCTGCAAGCGAAACTAAATACCTGCGACTGTCTGGTCAATTCGATCAGTCGCTTGTATTACACTGTACAATGATAATGAAATCTTGCAGACATTCCACGATCATTCGTACATATTTCTGTGATGATACAGAGAAAGGCCTACGCAACTGGGTTACGTCGTAACTTCAAAACAAATCTGCTATTAATCTTTCAAGTAGTACTTTCAAATAAAGCAGGAGTTTCCAAAATTTTACGTAGGTGGGCCGATTTGTAAATTCCACAATATTTCGGACCAAAAGAAAAAGAAACAAAAATATAAAATGCTAGGGAAGGATTTATATTAATTTTATAACACAATCGTTCTGCATTTGTGACAGTAATTATTTTTTATTCCAAACTGTTTATTAATACATTTCTAGAGTTTGCGGGCCGTCATTGGCCGTGAGCCGCGCTTTGAGAACCCCCGTGGTGTTAAAGTATTTGTACACAAACTTAGTTACGTTAAAAGATATTTTAACTTCAGTTTCCCAGCTGTGTACTTGACCTCACGCATGAATCAGATTCCTTCTGTAATCTTCTCGTGTTTACTAACGCTTAAATTGTATATATCTGCACGTAATATGCGTAGGTATGCAATAAAAGTTGTAAAAAAAGTACCTTTCAAACAATCATCGATCTAAGAATATCAATACCTTTTTTATAAAAAGAAAAGTAATTATTTACATTAGGTGCTTCCTCAACGATTTTGATGACCTTGAAATATGTTGTCAAGGTCATCATTCTGAACAACTTTTTCCTATACATGTTACCGCCGCTCAGCTTTAGTTTCCGAGATATTCGCAAAAAAGTTTCAACATCTCAAAAAGTGATCGGAGTAGGTGTGTGTAGGACTGTGTAAAATAGTATTTCAAATAGTTGACAGTAACTTATATTTTTATGATATTTTGTTGCCTGTAATGTTATTACGATATTGTGGTCTGTTTATCAACATGTTACATATTTGTAATTAAACTACACATAATACTTTGCTAACTATTATAGCTTCTCATGTTAAAAATTATAATTTATAATATTAACTACTTGCTCAACTTATTTTCATTGCAAGGAAATATTTGAAATACAAAATAAAAATATTTCATTTTATCTATCTGGTTATCAAAATAAAAATATTTCATTTAAAGTAGTATCTTATTTGAACGACATTAAATTATACTATATACCAAATCATTAATGATCGTTAATATACGTTGCAAAATATGATAGAAAACCTTTGTATCCAATGTTCCACATACGAGTACTAATCCTACATTATAAAATACTAATGTAAAGTGTACTTACTTCTGAATCTTCTGTACCTCCGTCGGATCCACAGCACACAATTATTGACTCGCGAGAATAGGTCCGAATAATTGGACAACAATCACTAAACAACACACACACAACACACTTAACGAAATCGTGACAGCAGACAAGAAGATCTCGAATAAAACCACGAACAAAAAAATAATACTGCGATTTTAACCGCTTCGGACCCAAGGACGTGTGATACGAAAACAGGGAATTCCGGGAAATAGGGTCGGCGCCCCGCCATTATTTGTTTACCTTGGTTTTGTATCTAGTGTTTATAGACCCTCAGCGTCTAACCTGCCAAGGATAATCTGACCCCACCACCTCCGTGGAAGGGATCATTGTTAAAATTGCAGTATTATTTTGTTCGTGGTCGGAGTTGTTAGAAATCTATCAGCTAGATGGCGTTGCGAGCGGAGTGTGTGTGGTCCGATTTGTGTTGTCGCGTGCCGATCTGGTTTGTTCTCGTTTGTTCGATTCTTGATCGTGAATGCGCGCCCTTGCCATGAGGTTTCGATCGACAATCATTGTATAAGTTTTGTTTTACTTTATTCTGTCCGGGTGAGCACAACAATGTGCTCACATCATTATTAATAGTCTATTGTAATTTCAATTAAGAGCAAATATAGTTTTCCTTTCGGAGTTCGTATTTTAATAGGAGTGACATCTTCTCGTTCGTTGTCACGATTTTATAAAATGTGTTGTGTGTGTGTGTGTTGTTTAGTGATTGTCGTTCAATTATTCGGACCTATTCTCCTGAGTCAATAATTGTGTGCTGTGGATCCGACGGAGGAAGAAGATTCAGAAGTAAGTACACTTTACATTAGTATTTTATAATGTAGTTTGTAGTACATTAGTATTATATTTTATTATTCGTATGTAGAATATTGGATGCAAGGTTTTCTTTCTTATTTTGCAACTTCAATTCTAACCCATACCTACTTCGATCACTTTTTGAGATGTTGAAACTTTTTCGCGAATATCTCGGAAACTAAAGCTGAGCGGCGGTAACATGTATAGGAAACAAGATCAGGAACAACTAATACAAAAAAAAATCATAGAAAAAGTTTCATTTAAAAAATAATGAACGATCAAAATTTTTGACACAAAGAAGGAGAGCGTATGGGAAAGAAAGAGACATAGTTCATAGCATTTCCCATACGATCTCCTTCTTCGTGTCACAAATTTTGATCGTTCATTATTTTTTAAATGAAACTTTTTCTATGATTTTTCTTTTTTTGTATTAGTTGTTCTTGATCTTGTTTTCACTTCTTCATTTTTTTTGTATTAGTTGTTCCTGATCTTGTTTTCACTTCATATACCATTTCCAATCTTCATTTACTTCTAAACATTACTAGACTGCAAGTAGTTTCACTTCTGTCGCGCGTGGTTTTCACGCGTTTATTTTTTTTTTATCTTTGGAGATATCCTGCAACCCGTTGTATATGCCACAATAATCAATAATGTTCAAGAAGTATGGAATCACATAAAATTAGTGGAAACGTATGTAAATAGATGCATGTGCTGTCATAACATAAGCAAGTATTTCTAACCTTTTCGTTTGATCCTACTACCGTAATTTTTACTAAAATCCTATCGCTGCAGCATTTTATTCATTGCGATATATACCAAAAATGTTCTATAATATTCTAATATCGTTGGTTGTCCAAACGGTTGAGGAGTTGGACTACCAATCGGTAGACCGGGGTTCGAATCCCGTCGGGGTAAAGAAAAAAAACTTGTGTTTATCTCCGTTTAAATTTCGCGCCACTCCTTTCGACTTCCGTAACATCGTTTCCGTCACATCAGAAAATCGTAACCCCTCAGCAAAGAAGTTTCACTTCAAAAACTGTGTATTCTCGATTGCCAACAGATTGTGGCGAATTACCTTGAAAATTGAGTTAGGTCTGGGCTTTCGATATGCGTAGTAACGAAGCTACGTTGCGAATAGTAGTTACGTATTTATAGAATATGCAAGCACCAAAATCAAAAACGGTTTATCTATCTTCAACCTCTGCAAGGTTATCGACTCGTATGTTTACATTCTAGTTGAATGACTACACTTCAATGCTCGTATGTGTGAAAATTATGTTTTGTTAATGCGTTCATTCTGTAGAATTTTCACCTTCCTGTATTTATTTAACACATTCACTTTCCCGCCCGTCATATGTGATGTACAGTTGCAATCAGTATTAAATAATGTTTATTTGAAACGTGTGCGAAACAAAGCTGATATAATAAATATAGTAAGGGACCTAATTACAAAAAACAATGGTCACTAATAATAATGGGTGAACACACGTGAGAACAGCAGATGCTACACCAAAAGATTACGTCTTCATGTAGCAACAATAGATAATCATAATAGATTCAAGGATATATTGGAGCTACCACCGCTGGATCATCTCAATAAAGAAAAGAAAGACAATATTACAAAGTTAATAGAACAAGATTACTTAAACAGAAGAAAAACACATTCCTATCGAACCAGAAAATATTGTCAATTGCATTGCTTCGTTATTAGATGAATTTAAGAAATGAACCTGGACTCACTCAGTATAAAGAAATCTAAAAACATTGAAGACATACCCTTGTGCAAATACTTTATAAATAAATTAAAGGGGACCATTCTGGAATAAACCAATAGAGATAACCATATGTCAGCATCTAAAAACCTAAACGTCGGTAAGCTAAGATCAAAGTACTATTACGATAAAAAAATAAACCTGCAAGATTTTTAAGTAGTAGACCCAGTCTACTTATTAAAGGAACCATTCAAAGGACAGTTCAGTGATCGGTATACTGGATCCCATAAAGTTATAAAAACTCTGCTTAACCAGAATATAAAAATCCTGGTTAGAGAGAATCCTCGTACAGTGTATGTAAATAAATTAAAACTGGAGCATCACACACACACACACACATAGGCCCAACTGACGATATGGTATAACAAAGAACGACAGAAGACAGATGACGACGAACGCTATAAACGGAATACGAAGTATGAAATGTGTATAATTTTCTTTCTTTTTTCATGTATTATGAAACCATTATTCCATTGATAAAAATGGCCTTTTCACGAAAATATCATATCATCCTGAGATGGAGATTTTAAAAGAATACCACTACTTAAAATTTTGTAAGCCTGTTACGTCCCAGGTAGAACCAATTAAGGATTTTAAAGGAATATAAAACGCAGGTTAAATAAATATTTACCCTTATTTTTGAGAAAAGGAAAAACAATCGATTTAATTTATAGATAATCAGTGGTTTTGAGTCAACCATTACAAAATTCATTTTACAGGTTTTACTCTATTTAAACACATATGCGAGAGTACATATTAAAAATAATAATAATGATAAGAAGAAGAATAATAACAAATATTACCGTTGAACAGATCCGAACAGCTACTTCACAAACACTTGAACAAAATACTTAATACTTTACAATATAACTTTAATATAACTTTACTTTACAATATACTTTATCTCGCGAATGATTTATTCGAAAAGGACTGCTGACGAGGAGCTGTCCCCCCCCCCCCCTTTTATAGGCTGGTCAGTCCATTGTTTTCCAAAACTGCTGGCTCAGGAGTTTTACCTTACTACACCCTTCTATCTTCTCGTTTTCTGCTGATTAGTTTACTCTATATAGATGGATGTGACATGATATTGACTCTATGTATATTTATATACACAGGCTCACGAAAATATTCGAACGCTCTTTAAACTACTATAACCTTTTTTTAAATTGGATCAAACAACTTGACCTTTCTTTGATGTGCAAACAAGATTTCGAAAAAATTGCAATTGGTAAGAATTACATGAGAAAATAAAAATGGCACTTTTTACAATTTTTTCTATTTGAGCCTATAATGAAAATTTAAAATATGCGTTTTATAGATCTATGTTAATTATACACATGCTGAAAATTTCATCGAAATCGACTAATATACACACGAGCTGCAAACAGTTAAAAGTGTAATAATAGTTGAAAATTCTGCTTAAAATCTACAAATTCTAACATCTATAGATGCGTGTCGTTTTTATCTGCATCAACCGATTTCGATGAAATTGTCAGTATGTTTATAACTAACATAGATCTACAAAACGCATATTATAAATTTTCAATACAGGCTCAAATAAAAAAAGTTTTGGAAAGTGCCTTTTTTATTTGCTCTTCTAATTCCTAGCAATTGCAATTTTTTCAAATTCTTTTTTGCACTGCATTCGGTAAACCAATTTTTGCTAATTGCTCAAACAATGTCAGGTCTTTTGGTCCAATTTAAAAAAAGTTATAGGACGTTAAAGGATAAAGTTAAAAGTTAAAGGACGTTCGAATACTTTCATGAGCCTGTGTATGTATAATACGTATACAAAATAAGTACAGAATTGGAACGGTATGTTAAAAATGTTATTCCTCGGTCTTTCACAAAGTCGTTTTTTCAGAAAGAAGCATTGGAAAATGAACTGTCGAAATAACTGCGACATACGAAAGTCCAATAAATTATAGCGAGTGTAAAAATAAAATATAGACTGACAGATCAGTTTTCAGTTGGAAAAAGAATTACTACACCGATACTGTTCGTTTCCGTTAGACAATACATTTAAACTAAACGCCGAGGATATATTTAACCAGACCGAGGAAATTCTTATAAAACAATTCGCTGAAAATAAACATATTGTTACGTGGGCGATCTTTCTTTTTAAGCATTACTATGAGAAAAGAGAAGCTTTTCAGAAATAAAACGTATTCCTCTCATGATAACAATATGTTTTTCACGTTTATTCAGTGCTACAACCTTTACATGTTTACAGTGTTTACTCGGTATACATATGTCCAAAACAGGGGTCTAGCCTGGGACATATATCGGCCAGGAAATGCCTATTCTGTAATCCACTCCGAACGTAGAAAAGGACAACAGTGAAAATAGGAAATAATGAAAAATAAGGAAGTTTTGTTATTGGATTAGTAGTGGTCTCACACCGATATACTCGACCCGTATTATGTCTGTTGTGGGGATAATTCCGGGACTTGCATCGGTTAGGCATTTGGGACATACACTTACTGACAAAAGTTAAGAAACAAAGTAGTCGTTTGGGAATTGGTGTATATTTTTAATCTCCTGAAATACGTATGTCCGAATTAAAAATAACATGACGAGATTACGTATCATACATGCACATACAATAAGTTATTTTTCGATTATACTTGTATAAGCACTACAATTAATATTGAGTCAAGGAAACGAAAGAAAAGTTTGTGACAAAAATTAAGAAACATACTGTGCTTGAATCATGTAATCACTTTTAACAAAAAACAACAATGTGCTGGTGTTTATACTTTTTATGATGATCTAATAAGATGTTGGATAACCCTTGGATTTGATGACTGCATGGCATCTGCGTGGCATTGATTCGATTAATCGAACATAATTCTCGGGTGGTATTTTAGACCATATTTTCGTAATTTCTTGCATTAATTCCGCTTTATTGGTAAATGAATTACTCCCCAATTGACGTCCAACGTAATCCCACAAATGTTCAATTGGGCTCAAGTCTTGGCCACTTGATTACATTAACATTTTGCTGCATGAGAAATGCCTTGATTAATTTCGGAGAATATTTTGGGTCATTGTCATGTTGAAATGACCACTCCATTGACATTTTCTCCTTAGATAATGGCAACATATGGTTTTTGCAAAATATCGCGATACACAAATCCATCCATAGACTCCTTTATTTGTATTAACGGACCAGAACCGTTACGTGAGAAACAGTCCCACACCATCACATTACCACCACCAAATTTTACTGTTGGTCTCAGATACTTGACATTAAATTTCTGTCCAATAGGACGTCGTATGTCACTTCTGGAGTCGTTTACGAATAAGTTGAACTTACTTTCGTCACTCCATAGAATTTTTAACCACTCAGCAACAGACCAGTTAATGTGCTCTTTAGCGAACTCCAACCGAGCTTTACGATTCTTCTTAGAAACAAATGGTTTCTTACATGCTTTCCGTGAAAAAAGATTATTTTCATCTAAACGACGGCTAACTGTCCTACTGCTAATGTTTCTGAGGTCCAACTGACTTTTAATTTCGACAGCTGTGCAAAAGGGATTCCATTTAGACAGCTTTGCAATTCGACGATCCAGCTTTTTACTTGTTTTTCGTGGTCCTGCCTGTTCGTGGTGCCACTTTAACAGTTCCATTGTCTTGAAAACGTTTTATAATCTTCGTGATAACACAAGCATTTACACCAAACACTTTTTCAATGTCAATTTTTCTCTGCCCTTTTTTAAACATTTCAACTATTCTTTGTTTCTCGCTTTCAGTTAAATGTTGCCTTCTTGCCATATTTACTGCAGATAATAATACAAACCACGCTCGACGATGTCAGAAAAGAGACTAGACTCCTTCGAACATGTTTGTTTACATTGCTTACTCTACTTCTTGCAAGAAGTCTTCATGTTTCTTAACTTGTGTCACGAGTATTTATTTTGTTTCCTTGACTCGATATTAATTGTAGTCCTTATACAAGTATAATCGAAAAAAAAAACTTATTGTATGTTCATGTATGATACGTAATCTCGTCATGTTATTTTTAATTCGGACATATGTATTTCAGGAGATTAAAAATATACACTAATTCCCAAACGATTACTATGTTTCTTAACTTTTGTCAGCAAGTGTATATGGAGTAAACACTATATTTATATCTTCAGAAAAAATTTCGAAGAAATTGTAGTTGACGATGTAGTTCAGGATTCTTGAATTATTCATCTAAATCAGGGCTGCTGAACTGGTGGCTCATGAGCCACTCGTGGCTCTTTCTCCGATCTTCCTTTTCCGACAAGAAACCCCCACTGCGTACGATGTCGTCCCATAAGCTAGGCAGTCACAGGGGAAAGGAGAGTTGTAGCTGTCTCATTCTGCCGTGCTCCGTTTCGCTAATGTTCTTCTCTACGCGATGGACGTGGATGGAGGGGATTGGGTGCAACGAAGAAAGAAAGCGAGGCAATGCGCGGCAGAATGAGACAACATGATCTCTCGTCATTTGTTCATAGTTTTGTTTTCAATCGATTTTCCATCATTCCGAGAAGAGTGTAGAGGGGGGATGTATGGAGTGGGTATTGCCGAATGGTGGGAACGTCGTGTGGCTCGCGGCGGAGAAGCAGTTAAGCAGCCCTGATCTAAATGATAAAACTCTATATAGATATATGTACAGAAATTATATATAATACGGTTCCAGGAACTGTTGTATATGTATCTCGCTACATTGTATCTCGCGGTATCTTTAGGTATCGAATCAAAGACAGAGCCGCGCTTCTTTTGGTCCGCCGACGTGTCCCATTCAGATGTTTATTGTTTTCAAACGTATCGACGAACTGCCGAAGTCAGTCAGTCTAAGCCTATCCTTAGTAGAGGAAACATCGATCAAATATCGTTCTAAATCATATCTGTGCTTTTATTCTTTCTAAATAAATACCTTGCTTCCCAAAACCAACACTCTACCCATACTATACAGCGTGAGGCACTTATAATTGCCATATAGAACAACTCCAAAAATATGACGGTAGTTTTTTTTTTTTTTTTTTAAACTCCTTCAAACTCTACAATTTGTCCAGAGTGGACATTCGGTAGATTTCTCTAGCATGTTAAGTAAATTTAGCCCGTAGATATTTTCTCAGTAGAAAATATCTTTTCAGTGTTCACTACTTAAGTAGAAAAGTTTTCGAAACAAAAGTTGCCTGGGACAACAGGGGCCGTAGTATAGTGTGAATCTATTGTTGCTAGCTGCAGTCGTGTCAGAAATGTGCAGGTCACCTCTGTTTTTTTTTTTTAGGTAGAATGCTATGTTTTGGTACTTGTTTTCTGATAGCGGTTATTGAGACGAATCGAACGAAGTGCGACATTGAGGTCTTTGAAGATCAACAAAGATCATTTATCACAAAAAAGACGAAACAAACTTACATTTACAGAAGGTGTTGGAAGTGGTGTCATATTTTTACGTCACGTTGGATAAAACGGTACTGTCGACAGACGATCCTAAACTCTGCAGTAGCTTTGGTTCTGCAAATTGACTCATCCGTATGGTCTCGTAGACCAGCGATCGTCAACGAGCATGCTGACAAAGGAACTATGCGCAATCTCCAGAAAGTTTACGCCTGGTGGCCTAGATACGAATGTCATTACGAAAATATACGTTCGACGTCGAAAACGTTTGCCCCAGAATGTGTGGTTGTACACGTTCAAGATTTCGTGGACCTCCTCGCGAGCATAAATTATACGGTATGCAAAGCACGATTCCGCTTGAAAAATGCGCTCCGTTGATGATCGGACAGCTTCTTGGCGAGTGAAAAAAAAAACGCGAGCAAATTCGCGAAACATTTCGACACCCGATAGTAACATCGAAAAGATGCGTTTACGTAATACTTGTTAGCTCTTTAAATGTATAATACAAGCATTGCGTGTGACTCGCAATACACTTGACACAGGCAAAACTGCTGGGAGAACATAATTTTTATTATATAAAAATTACTACATACACAAATACGTACAAAATGCATACAAAAATTGAGGAACATCACAAATTTAAATTTCACTTAGATAATTTCCTACATAAATAATTAATTTTCTTTACTTTTTCGGCGAATGTACTTATCTTTGAATAATGAATACCCAATTCTTTGTTTTAAGGACAAAGTGGAATAGCTCAATAGAGCACACACGATGCCATAAATATATTTTGTCTTTATGTTATTTCCTTTTGGAGAAAGGATCCCTTTTAAACGCCTAAACCATTATAGTCCCTTTCATTAGGAATTCAGTGACTATCAATTACTCAAGGCCATTCAAAGTCACAGACAGAGGAAACATATAATATTTGAAAAGATTATTTTTGTGGGCTATGCTAAAAGATAGCTAAAAGCCATCATTTCGAACATTTACAAAATACAGGTATTCTGCTCTCATATTTTAAATCTTATACGTTTCCTCTGTCTGTGACCTTGAATAACCTTCAGCAATTACTATAATTATATTCACTGAAGTCTTAATGAAAGGGACTATCATCGTAGGTGTTTAAAAAAGGATGGTCTGGGTTAGGTATTCTGCTCTTATATTTTATAGTCATACTTGTTGTCCACCCCACTTGTATTATTTACAACTTACAATACAGAAGTGAAGTGGACAGCTATTACAACTTCAATTGTATTCTATTGGAAAACCGACTATAGACATCAAGTCTAGAACAGTGCGCGAATAAATGCGAGACAATATGCAAACAGGTGACATACGCTTCGCGAATTGTTTGCGAATGCCATTGGAGACACACCTTAACGCTTTGACTGCCCTGTCAGCCATATTTAGGTGACAGAGTTATTTGCTTAGGCTTGAGAATGATTTTTTTTGCCGCTACATAGCTCTAGCATACTGAAGCTTACGATCTGCAAAATGCAAAAGAATCGAAAAATTAGGCTAGGAAAAGATCGTTCTAGAATAGCTCTTGAACAGGTCATTGTCCCTCCTGATGTTATCAACGAAGGGAATCGAATCCGTCATAAAATAAATTAAAAGAATGTTTTTCAGCATATCCGCGAACATTAACATTTTATGCTTTATTTATTTATTTTATTTATTTATTTATTTATTTATAAATAAAAACCTGTACTCCTGTACACGTACTAAACACGAAAGTGTTTTCTGAGCAGCTGTGCAAACCCCCCGTTCAATAGTGTGCGCTCTGTACATACACTTAACCCAGACAGCACGCGACGTCTTAAAGACGTCCGTTTTACGTCCATTTTTGGTCTGAACGTCTTACGTCCTGAAAAGACGTCTTTAAGACGTTTCAGTCATTCTAAACTGCTAGAGAAAAGCTTTACAAACTGTAATTAATTATCAAACTGAATATTCCATCAACAAAGAAGTGCACAGAAAAGTAATACATCAAAATAAATAGATAAATAAATAAATAAGTTAAATAAATAAATAAAGCATAAAATGTTAATGTTCGCGGATATGCTGAAAAACATTCTTTTAATTTATTTTGTTTATTTATAAATAAATAAATAAATTAATTAATTAAATAAACAAATAAAACATAAAATGTTAATGTTCGCGGACATGCTGAAAAACATTCTTTTAATTTATTTTTTTTATTTATAAATAAATAAATAAATTAATTAATTAATTAAACAAATAAAACATAAAATGTTAATGTTCGCGGATATGCTGAAAAACATTCTTTTAATTTATTTTTTTTTATTTATAAATAAATAAATTAATTAATTAATTAAATAAATAACTAAAGCATAAAATGTTAATGTTCGAGGATATGCTGAAAAACATTCTTTTAATTTATTTTTTTTATTTATATATAAATAAATAAATAAATAAGTTAAATAAATAAATAAAGCATAAAATGTTAATGTTCGCGGATATGCTGAAAAACATTCTTTTAATTTATTTTTTTTATTTATAAATAAATAAATAAAGCGTAAAATGTTAATGTTCGCGGATATGCTGAAAAACATTCTTTTAATTTATTTTTTTTTATTTATAAATAAATAAAGCATGAAATGTTAATGTTCGCGGATATGCTGAAAAACATTCTTTTAATTTATTTAAGACGTCTTTAAGACGTCTCTGTGCTATCTGGGAAGTAATAGGCGTGACGATTTTGCGTTGCATGTTTCGTTACATCTTTTATGAAATCACCCCCCATCTGTAAAACACTTTTCTCTCTCTCGAACGTGGAGTCCCTTCTCGAAAGATTTTTGTACTTTTTGCCCGTCCGTTTACCTTTACCTTTGTGTTCACCTTTTCTTTTCTCTACTCGCTTTATGACTCTGTCGATCATCAGTACCAGGCAACGGATTACTAGGGTTAGGGAATTTTACCTGGGACGATTATCCTCGCGTAACACATTTTCGTCCCATTTCCGTTGCATATTTCGCGTTACATCTTTTCTCAAATCACGCCCCCCCCCATCTCTAAAACACTTTCGTGTTAAAAAAAAAGTTCCGAAATTCCTGCCCGGTTTACGTAAGTTTTCAATTCGGTCGGTTCGATTTGATGATTCCGGGGGCGAGAAAGACGCGTGCCGAGATGACGCACACTCCCTCCCGATCGCTACGTGGAAGTGATCATCGCGTTTCCCGAGGTCTCCCTTTTTTGTTGAACGAACTCGCGTGGTCATCGGTACGATTTGGACAACGTTACTCATGAATGAGCCTACGGTCGGGCCGGGCCGGGTCGGGCCGGGCCGGGCAGGGGCAACGGTTTTCTGCGCACAGAACGAGAGATGCCTCCGCAGTTTGAACAGATCGGGAGAACGAGAAGGGTGGGAAGAAGGGGTAAAGGAGGCACGTCATCGCATTTTAACTTGCGAATAATACCGGTGAACGTTCGTCCGCCGACATCAGTTCTTCACTGTCGTTCATCCCGTTTCGCGTGTCGCACAGGAAGAGGCTGCTGCTCCCCGTCCAGGAGCCTTGGAATTCAAAGGCGAAGAAAACCTGCGACAATAGACAATAGCAGGCCTATTAGACAATAGAGGAATATCAGATATTCTACTTATACCGTTTGATAGAAAAGCATCTCCTTCGATCACCTCGCAGTTCTCCTGATATCTCGTGTTTCTCTTTGCTCTCTTGGTTGTACCATCGTTCTAGAGGTTTTTCGCTAAATAGTTGGAATGTCTCTAATGTGGATTAGTTACATGAAGAATAAAACTAAAAAGAAGCACGTTCGTAGACGAAGAGTAAGTGACGTTTCTTGTCTTTTCATATTTTTTTTTTTTATAACCCTACATCCCGCAAATAATTTTTCTGTTTTCATGATAATTCGTTGCGATTATTTTTGAATGAAATATCCTGTTTTGCTTTTTTTTTTTTGCGTGTTTAATGTCACATGAACCTAACTACGGTTATTAGTGACCCCTGTGGATATGTCAAAGATTTGGAAAATGTTTATATTAAATGGTATTGTTTTGCTGTTTGTTGTATCGATTTTGACACTGTTTCGTGGCATGCTCGAAGAATCAAACCGTCGGAATATTGTGTGTACTTTCGATGCGATGCAAGGAACGAGACGATACAAGTTATTAGGAAAATAAACAACGGCGGCACTGAACATTGTTGAAATTTCTAAAAATAATAATAGACGCTTGAAATCGTCCTTAACGGAGGCATAATATAGTTGTATTTTTAGATCACAAACAACAATGGCGTTCCGCTGTGTTTAGAATCTTGCAGCTTTATCAGCTGTTCTAATGAGTAGCTCATTATTTTCCGAAGATAACAGTCTAACACCTCAATATCCCTTCATTCCTGTGTACTTTAATAACAAATGCGTACAGAGTTGCCTGACGTGGCCAACATTATTAATCACAATATTAAATCACACGTCTTCGAGTTTTCTGGACAATGTCATTTAAAAAAAAAAAAAAAATTAATTACTGCAAATAATTACTAAAGACTCTGTGGTTCCCCTCGCTATTCGAAGTTTCATATTCATGAACCACCTTCTTAAATAAATAAAGTATCGTTTCACGACTATAAGAAATTTATAGTAGCTTGTGTTACAGAAGACACGGATTTGAACTGAAATTCTAATTTATTTGAAATCTTTAACACTAGATTGCCTAAGCAAGTCATTTTGACTGCTTTTGAATTTCATTTTTTTTATTGCTAATACTTATTAATAACTTGTTATATGACTGTAAGTGATATATAGAAATATATTAAAAATTACTGTTAAACAAATTTCTTTGCGCATAAGTTATTTTTTCACAATGCAGTCATTTTGACTGCTTTCAGGCAATATAAATAGGGTAGGGTACCAATTACTGTGCCTGTATATTAATTATACTTACTTTTAAAGCATAATGAATATTAAGCAAGAAATATTAAATTTCAATTCATTCAAATCAGTTAATATGTATGTGTTTCTCTTTTTAGATATTCATTATGCTTTTTAAAAATAAATATAATGAATATATAGGCACAGTAATTGGGTCCCTTAGCCTACATGTTATCACATTGTACATACAAATTCTGAATCTGAAACTGAAGCTTTCCTCTTTTGTTCGTGAGTTTTCTGCGTGTCGCGCTAAACTAAAAATACGGCACATGAAAGAAAAATTGTAACTAAACACCGTACTGTAAATACAGTTGTTATCGTTTTTCCAACGAGAGAAAATTTATCGCGACAATGAATAACTGAAAACTGGAAAGATCTCCGTGAGATATACGTGACGAAACAAAAAGGTTGGGTTGAAATATAGATTCAGCGCGCGGAATCAATGAAATATTTCGTGTCCCATTGCGTGTGCTATTCTTTTCGACGGAGCGCGTGACGCGTTTAATCGGCCGGTCTTGCAGGGACGAACAAAAAGCTTCGAAGCCTTTTAAACGAATGAGAGAACCAAGACAAAAGAGACGGATCGCTGTTCTCACCCACGCGGCCCTCGTCTCCTGCTTCATTGCGTAAATTTTTCTCGTTAACTGTGCTTAACAGTGCGCTGCAGTCCGGAGAACCAGCGGCAGTTTGAGTTATTTCTAGCAATCCATTAATTCCCGCCGTTTTGCGCTGCAAAATGGAAATCCATGAGACAAATACCAATCGAAGTCTACGAGTACTTTTTACTTGTGATTTTTAAATATTTAAACATCTGTACTATAGGCTAACAGACCCAATTAGTTTCCAGGGGTGTCAATTAATGTACCTATATTAATCATGCTTATTTTTCAACCATAATGAATATTAAAAAAGACTAATATATTAACCGATCTCAACACAGACAAAATTTAATATCTCTTTTTTAAGGCTTTAAAGAGAAGTATAATTAATATAGGCGCAGTAATTGGTACCCCCACAATAATTGGGAGATCATGCGATAACGTACCATCGAGTAATTGAATAATAAATAAATTTTTTTTATTTCAAATAATTTTACGCAATCGAGGATGCTGATGATAATAATATTTTTTCATTTCTCTACAATGATTCAGTACAATTTCTACTACACATTAAGAAGAGCTTGAAAAACAACACAAGCCTGATTGGGGACCATAGTTAAAAATTTTGAATCAAAGAAACGGCAGTACAAATATTGTGGGAGTTGGTACTTAATAATTAATTACTAAAAATGAGTTTCTCGACAAGCTATTAACAGGACGTCATTTTACTAAAAAAAATTGAGAAGATTTTGTTAATATATAATGAAGGATATTTCAAGTTTGTTTACCGAGGTTATGTTTCACGTTTGAAAAAATATATAAATTTTAAATAATATCTTAACCAGTTATTGATGCAATATTTTGATACTTTGAAAACAGCTTACTGGTTAATTTTTGCGACGCAATTTAGGTACACATATTTCAAAGAGGTCGCAACAGTTAACTGGTTAAACATGAACAGAAAAGCATATGTTTTCTCCATTCAATTTTGTAAAACCCTACCATTGGTAAGAAATTTGCATTCTACCTTGTGATTAAAACTATACATTTTGTATTTTCGTTTTTGTGCAATATCGGTAGGTTAATATTATCTTTGTCGATTGATACGATTTTTTTTAAACAGAACGCGTAAACAGGTGCGGCTCCCGACTGTTCGTACATTCGGATTTATAAATATAGCCATAGCTTAGAAGCGAACATATGCAACTCTGCTCGTTTTGTTCGGGTCACGTTCGAAACAATCTGTGCACACTTTCGAAGAATATCTTGTACAATAAAATAATGATCAATATATTCAAAACGGTAATGTTACACTTTATAAACGATTTGCAATGTGTATTTTGTGAATTTTTCAACATCAGTTAATTTTCGGTGTCATAACAGTAAAACGTGTCAAAATTGTGGTGTCATCGCGCAGTGTCCGAAACTCACAGTATTTTACAAATATAACAATTGTCACCTGTGATAATTGAATAATGCTTTTATAATTTCCACAAATTCAAAAATTTTAACCTAAATCTTTGCGCGTCGATCATGGATCTTGAAGTTAAGTTAATTTTTCCGACAATCGTATTTGTGAATAAGTTAAATCAATTCTCCTTACAAAATTATGAAAAACTCTTCACGTTAAAGGTGTAATATGGTAAATCAGCAAAAAAGTATTGCATTTAAATGTAAATTAGCAGAGTGGTAACAATTAGATCTATTAAATGTTTTAAATTGTTCACGAAGTCGTGTCTCGGTGTAATACGTTTCCATTGAAAAGTTACGTCTTGTTTGTTCTCGCAGATGAGAGACGATCGAAGAACATCGATGGAAGGCGAGAGACTCAGCAACAACAGCGGAGGAATAATCGACGGAAACGGAAGTCGTCCTCTTTCACAGACTTCCAGTGAGATGGACACCCTTGGACCACTGCAACCAGTCAAACATCGCGAAAAGGCAAAACTGCAGGTATATTAACCTGTCCATTTATTTAATTTACCGCACAATATGCGAAACAATACAAACTATGGGATGACCTGGCCAGCGAATGAACACCTCCAAGTGAATAAATATAACCCAGATAGCACAGAGACGTCTTTAAGACGTCTCGAAACAGACGTATTCAAGACGTCCCGAAACAGACCCCTAGTAGCACAAAAATATTAGATAGATATGTTTGTCAAATAATGAAAAATATTTTTTAAGCCACATTTTTTCTTATGAGAAAAATATTGAATTTGAATATTGTATACATGTACAAGAAATATAAATTGAATGTTTGTTATAACAAAAAAACTAAATAAATAAAAAAAAATAAATTAAAAGAATGTTTTTCAGCATATCCGCGTACATTAACATTTTATGCTTTATTTATTTATTTAATTAATTAATTTATTTATAAATAAAAAAAATTAATTAAAACAATGTTTTTCAGCATATCCGCGAACATTAACATTTTATGCTTTATTTATTTATTTAATTAATTAATTTATTTATTTATTTATTTATAAATAAAAAATAAATTAAAAGAATGTTTTTCACATTATCCGCGAACATTAACATTTTATGCTTTATTTATTTATTTAATTAATTAATTAATTAATTTATAAATAAAAAATAAATTAAAAGAATGTTTTTCAGCATATCCGCGAACATTAACATTTTATGCTTTATTTATTTATTTAACTTATTTATTTATTTATCTATTTATTTTGATGTATTACTTTTCTGTGCACTTCTTTGTTGATGGAATATTCAGTTTGATAATCAATTACAGTTTGTAAAGCTTTTCTCCAGCAGTTTAGAATGACTGAAACGTCAAGAAATGAAACGTCTTAAAGACGACTCGTAAAAGACGTCTTAAAGACGTCTGAAATGAGAGGTCTTAAAGACGTCTGAAATGAGACGTAAAAACGACGTCTTTTACGAGACGTCTTTAAGACGTCTTAAAGACGTCTTTTCAGGACGTAAGACGTTCAGACCAAAAATGGACGTAAAACAGACGTCTTTAAGACGTCGAGTGCTATCTGGGAATTCGTATTAAACGGAAAAAATAACATTTACGATGTTATCATAATAAAAAGATGACCCGATTTGCATGTCGAAATATTAAGAACACAATTAAATCAAAACACAAAATTAGGTGCTCTTAACCAACATAATATACAATAATATAATTAATAAACTGCGTATTGTAATTTTAACTACACATTTAACAAACGTCGTTTCTAGTTCTTGGTAGATAACTGTAGAAGCCATTTTTCTTTTCCCCACCCCTCGAAAAAATTAGTTAAAGTCGCGTTTCCGATTTAAATTATAGTAAATAGCGTAAACTTTCAATAAGTAAAATGAAAATCATGTAAATATCTTCAAATAAAGTATTGCATGGATAATAAAACTCTCTTATTAATTTTTCAACGACGGATTCTCTTATCTCGAACAAATAAATACAAAATTTTATATAATCTATGTTATTCTTAAAAAAAATTACAAAATTTGAGGGTTGTTAAGAGTGTACTATGTACAAGATATTTATAACTAGCTATTTATATCCTACAAAACCATCAAGCATTAAAGATCATGATGAGCACAATCTTCAAGGTAGTTTCTACATCATTGATCAGAGATGACGCGTCAAGGCCGTTACAGCATGCCAATAGATTTTCCAATCTACGATTGCCATGGAGATAATAATGGAAATATGTCATTGCAAAAGCAGTTTACATAATGGTGCAACATATTTAACTCGTATAAAAGACGATATGCAAAATATTTATGAGAGAACCCAAGTATATTCGTAGCATTATGGATCTGACATCCATTTTGCACAAAATCTTTCTTAGAAGATCTCATGGATAAGTGAGGAAAAGCACAAAGTGCGCATCTTACGAAATCTCTCAAGAGCCTGTAGGACTTGCTCAAATATAATAGAAAAATCAAATTCTTCAACGATATATAAATTTTTGTACTTTACATATTTCTTATATAAATTTCTTACGTTTTTTGAGGTATACAGAATTTTTAAACTCACTATTTCCGAAAAATACATCGACCAAGTTTAGTTTTTGGTATAAAATACTATACAAATAACAATTAATGTGCAAAATTCAAAATCATGATGAATACTTTTAAAAACGTGAGCCCACTTTGAAAACTCTGAAAAAATTATATGTTAGCAACCATAATGAGATGCTAAAACTGTAAAAATATAAACTTAGTATCTCATAACGTTTACAAGAAATCGGCATTTCAATTTTTTTTTTATTTTTTTAAATTCGGCGTCGAAGCTGAAAATTCTGAAAAAATTCATAGCTGTGCATTCTAATAGCTAAAATATGCCGGATTTTTTCCAGTATTTTCAATTCAATAGGATAAGAGAAATTACGGAAAAACCGGATTTTCTTTATCATTCCCTTACACACCCCATATCGACATATAGGGTTGAAAATTGGGATAAAGCATTTTCTTTGGATAAGCTATCGAATGGCCTGTTTGCAAATTCGATTTCGTTTGGAGACACTTTTGACCTCCTTATCTGGCTACACCTTTAAGTGTTGAAACACTTTTTGTTTCCACCGCAGCAAAATTTTAAAATGCTCTTCACCTAGCATGTACTTCGTCAAATGGACAGCTGTCGACATTTCATCGATAAATCCTCTGTACGAAAGTCTTAGAACACATTCTGATTATAAAAATAAACATTTCTCCTTGGTCTGTCTAAATTCAGAGAGCATGGTAAGCCCACTGGGTAGAGTTGTTTCATTTCAACGGATGAATAGCATGCAAAAAGCAACACGATTAGTCAAGTAAAAACTAACTGACACTCGAAACGCACTTTAAACCAGCAACAACAGGATCGCATCTTTGTGTCGGCAGGTGTTCCCATTGAATCCAGCCAATTCTATTTTCACGTTACACGACCCGTTACGCTAACTACGTAATATAGGGGAACAGGTGACGAATGACAGGCCCTACAGGGTTACCATTTAACCGGACACTTGGTTTCACGGCTTGTAAATTCGATGATTTATGAACCTGTGCAGAGGCCGCTCACGAGATACCTCCCCATCAAGTCGGAGTTTCTAGACCTGAGGCATCACATCGAGACAGCAGGGCACCAGCTACCCCTGATACACGATGTCACGGTCGACACGACCAGTTGCAGCGGTTACTTATCGAAGATGAGCAAGAAATTCCACCATTGGAACAAACGGTGGTTTGTCTTTGATCGGAAAAGGAAGACCCTGTCATACTACAGCGACAGCTCCTCCAGAAAAGCACGGGGAGTGATTTACTTCCAGGTACGATCGTGTTTTCTCCAGGTACAATAGCGTTGTCCTCCCACAAATCAAATATCGGCAGCTATTACTAACTCCTTGCCTTAACCCCTTGACTACGGCAGACTTTGATACGGCAGGAACGGCGAACTTTTGGGTAGGGATGCATTTTTTTGTGAAAACGTATTTCAATAATCAAAAAACTGAACTTCACTACGTTAAAATAATATTATTTATTTTTCTCGACCGAATTAGTATAAATATCTATAATAATCAGTAAGAAATATTATATTTTCCGTGTTAGAAAGCCAAACTACGTCGAGCGCCTATAGGCGCCCTCTGTGTCAGAAAGCCAAACTACGTCGAGCACCTATAGGCGCCCTCTGTGTCAGAAAGCCAAACTACGTCGAGCGCCTATAGGCGCTCTCAGTATCACAAACGCATATATACGTGTTACCACCGGACGACCTTGTTTTGCGAGATATTTGCGGAAAACTGTTGGGATAACTATAGCAAACTCTACCTTTTTCCAATGACTAAATTTCCCCTTTAGGACAGACCCTAAAAATTTGTGTATCAATGATAAACAAAAATTTTAATATTTTCTTCTGTTTTAGTCGATCGAAGAGGTTTATGTGGACCACATGAACACCGTACGGTCGCCACAGCCGTCGCTAACTTTCATCATTAAAACATCGTCCAGACTGTATCATTTGATGGCTCCGAGTGCAGAAGCTATGCGGGTCTGGGTGGATGTCGTGTTCACCGGCGCTGAGGGATATCATGAATTTGATCACGGCATGTGATGAGCTGAATATTCCCACGCCTCTGGTCAAGATTCGTGTTACAAGTTGAACGACGTAACATGTACTCTGAACCTGTTGTAGCCTGTAGGCTCAGAATTTGAGCTTCACGATCACTTTGAAACAAGGTCGATCTGGGATACTGTTGTCCCGTTTCAAGCTAAACAAGACGAGTCCTTCTGCATTGGTGCTCAACAACAATATTCCTCGGATAAGTAGACGCCAAATTGGAATCGTTCGCAAGCACTGATCGAAGGAAGAGAGAGTTCATATTTCAAGAAATGTTCCACGACTTATTTCGATATTCGAAATAGATTGAAAAAAAAAACGACAAATTCAGGGGGGTGGTGAAATGCGTGGTCCTAATTCACAAAGTATTAAAATTATTTAGACAGCCGCAAACATTAAAGCAATAACATTAATGTATGAAACATAAGTATCGGGAAGAACAAGAACAATCATGTATTTTGAAATGGAGAAACATTTTGTACATCAAGTCCGAGGATGAATGTTAATGCAAGATGACGATGCAAGATGATGATGCAAGATGATGATGATGACGACGACGACGATGATGATGATGCAGATGATCGAATATTTCAAGCAGAGCTGCTTCGATTATTCGTGGCAAGGTGTTTGTGTATAAGGGCATTAATTGTACGTCATGCGGAAAGTATTATTCATTCGAGTGCAAACTAATCACGACATTATTCTATTTGTGAACGAGGGGGATTTTATAGGATTTACTGTTTAAAGTTCATAGACATTTTTAATCTAGTCTTCCAGCATAGATACCTTGATGAATACTTTTGAGAAAAAGATCCTCGACAATAGTAGACAACGTGTGTTCTGAAGCGAATCAAAGTCAGGCGTCCCTGAAAAACTGTACATACATACCATTTTACATTTTTTAGTGCAACTTCTTTAATGGATATTTCGATACCTCGTGATACCAAGGATTTTACGAAATCTTCCATGCCTTTATATGCCCAAAGGAATTTTGTGACATACGGTACACACAATATCATTCAAAAATATTTCATCGTTTGCAGTTAGTTTAATACTTAATTTGTCACTAGAAAATTGAAGATTATTGTTTATCCAACAAATAATCAAATATTTTTTAAGTGGTAACGTATTATATACACGATGTTCCCATTGATTCCTATCATTTATGTACATAACAGTTTGATATATGACTCGAATGATAAGAATCGAATGCAACACTCTATACGTTTGATTCATGACTATAAGACATACACATACATATTGACCCAAACTTAGCCTACGATCAGGAAATTACAATTAGATTTTCTTGCATGTATCTTTTGTCAAAACAACTCAATTGATTTCCCAAGGAAAATCTGTTAACGTCGTGAACTTATTAATATGTATTGTATCATAAGAAAGTTCATTATACGTATTACAATAACAGATACAGATCTTTATCTGTGCAAGCCGATTATTAATATATAAATTAAAAATATTACCCGACAAATATGACCGGTCAATTTCAATAAAATATAATCATTTATAAATGATCGTTTTGTGGATGTACTATTAAACAAAGCAGTAAATTTTAATGGTAGTTTAAAGTTTACTAAAACCTAAATTTTGTTGAATTATGAGTTCGTAAACAGATGCTGCAGTATTCGCATGGACATGTTGACGACATAAAATTCGATAAAATTCTTCAATTTTCAGTCCAGGAATATATGTATACTCAGTTAGCCACACCTGCATCGAGACAATTTTAGTCAACGTTTGCAATCGTACTTTGCAAGCAAAAGCCGGTCATTTTGGTGCCAAGGCCATGCTTGGAGCAGAATTTGGTCCCTATTTGCTACGAATTTGCCATCAAAACTTGTCATCAATACATGAAAATTATATAATTTAGAAGTTTAAATAAAATTCCGGTTTTCCTGCTACAGAAACAAGATCTTAGTGTGATTGTCCTGCCCTCTTTACAAGGGCAAGGTTTGGCATGGATTTAACATGGAATTGTGCCTGCAAACTTTGCACTTGAATACCGAGCCATCTGTTTTTGCATTATGATCGGACTTTATCGACAAGTTTTGGTGACAAATTCATAGCAAATTGCCTAGCATGCAAAATACCGGTAAATGGGTCCATTATTTGCGCAACACGACTTGCTAGTTAATCTACAGTTTCTACACTTAAAATTATACATTTGAATGTGCTCTAGGTTTAAAAAGCACAAAAACGACTATTTTAATTGTAATACATTAATTACAATTTAAATACATTTCTGTTTTTTTCTACAAGATAATGAAAAATAGTCGCTTCCAGTGCTCTTTAAACATTTAAATGTGTAATTGTATATCTTGTGGAGGGCGCTGTACCAACCGTCTAACGCGATCAGTAACAAAACAAATTAACCAACTCTGCTGATTTTGTACAATTGCCTGGTTTGGCTGACTGGGTACTTACTGGTTATAATTATAGTAAAAATACCGCGATATACACTACTCCCTTCCTATAAGCGCGCGTTATCAACAATCATATCTGGGTTGCTATCAAAAGTGCCTAGGTATATTGTCAACCTCTAAAATGCTCGAGGCTTTTTATGGTTACATTACCAGTTCCAAATGGCGCAACCATAGAGAGGGCATAATTGCATTATATATTTTGTAGCAGATGCGTTCGTGTAAATAATTACATAAAAATTTTTTAACCAAATTTTGTATCCATCATGTTTTACGAACATTTACAATCTTATGGCTGCCGAAATGTTATCTTACAAATTTTTTCAATTGAATCAACTGTTAATTTTTAAAAATCATAAGGTTTGCAAAGACAAGAATTACGATGTTAATTTTTCACGAAGATCATGTATTTTACGATTGGATGTATCTCGCTAGGATTATTTTATATCATTAAATTAAAATAAATTATAAACTGTATTTCATACCGTGCGTATGTATTTTTGGATACATTTACAAAAGATATTAAAACGTTCTTCTTTGATAAACTATTCACCCTATTAACCAATGTATAAATATCCGAGTATTCTAAAAGTACGTATCGTGTACAATAAAACGAAAATACCTATTTACAATAATGACTTTTATTATATTACGTCTCATTATATTATTGTATAATTATCTATTTGTAATTCAGAAAACAAATTGTAATGAACTAAATATTATTTCATCTAAATATAACTTTCAGATAGCAGAAAGATAGGCAATCACATACATGTAAGGGCATAGTTGAATCATTTTTCATTGTATTATATTGCATGCATCTTGATACTTTAGATTTCATTTTTTATTAATTTCGTTTTAAACAATAGTAATATTACTGAATAAATTTTCTTTGCCGTCAGACAGTTAATAACAAAATCTTTCTTTATCCTTTAATCTTCAAACATTGTGGACCTAGTATAGTATTACTGGAGTAACATGTTAAAAGGAAATACGTATAATTCACTTTAATACACAAGACGAAAAATTATTTTTCATACATATTGTTACGGGTTCGGGGCATCTTCAATGAATAAGACGTATAAAATACCAATAAACGTTTATTAACTCATTTGCATCATCGCTCTATTTGGGCTGCCGCTTTGAAACATCAGCGACGTTCAACTGAGGACTGACCCGTATCACCGCGCGTGGTCGATCGAATGTGCAGTAACGGGCATCCAAATCATTCATGGAGTTTATTAACAATGTACTGTTTCAAACGATTGATACACAGTGTTATATCGGAAATATTGCATTTTACATTTTTTTTACAAAAAAGGAAAACAAATATTTTTTTATACATAAACTAAAATTATTTAAATTAAAATGAAAATTTAAATTAATTAATTTTCGTGGAATTCTTTAAAGTGATCAATACATAATGCTTTATCACAAACATGACATTTAAAGACTGTCTCTCTTCGAATTGACTTACTTAAGCACACAACGCATCGTTTTGATGTTCTATTTCCTTTTGCTAGAGTTGCAGTTATCCATACAGGAAAATGCCTGCCAGTAAATCGCGTAATGGAATCATTGACAGGTGCATTATTTACATTTATGTTGGCTAAATATTTATCAATAATTTCTTCGGCTAATAGCTGTTTATACACGTGAAATGCTCGATCTTTCTTATGATTTTTAAAAATGATGTAACTGTTCAACAACATCACGTCAATAAAATTAAAAAATATTTTTTTATAGGCTTTTTTACATCTTCGCATTGTGTAAAATATACTCATTTGGTCGCCAACATCAATTCCACCCATATATTGATTGTAATCTATTACTGCGGTTGGTTTTAAACTCTTTTGTCCAGTATATCGGTTTCGTTTCCCTGTTTCACCAAAATTTAAATCATGCATAGTAGTTAGTATAACAACATCTTTCATATCTTTCCACTTTATCGCCGCTATCTCTTTTGTACAAAATATAACAGCTTCTCCCTTTTGTAATTTGTATGATTTTAATTCCGGAGGCATTCCTTTCCTATTTATTCGCGCTGTTCCACATATATTTGTTTTCATATTATATAATTCTCGGTATAATGTTGGTGAACTGTACCAATTATCAATGAATAAGCAATACCCCTTATGCAATAATTGACTCTCTTTCAACAAATTGATTACAACATTTCTGCTAGCAGATCCTGTATCAGTTTTATCTTTTCCTGTATATATATTGAAATTGTGTATGTATCGCGATTTTGAATCACAGAGTTTATAAAACTTGACACCAAATCTCGCACGTTTTGTTCGAATAAATTGTATATAATGCAAACGACATCTACATGACGTTAGTGATTCATCAATGGAAATGTTTTTATTTGGGACATACATGCGAATGAAAGTTTTTTTTACTATTTGAGCAACTTCTCGAATTTTTATCAGTGAGTCATTAGGATTATTTTGACTGGAAAAGTGTAAATTTTTGAAGATAGAAATAAATCTGTTACGGCTCATGATATTCTTAAAATACGGAGTTTCTACACTTTTATCAGTAGTCCAATAGCTTTGAATCGTGGGCTTAGAAACTAGACTCATTAAAATATTTACAGCAATAAATACTTTTAATTCGTCGTCTTCAAGAGGTATAAACTCTGCGTCGTTTGCGCCATATTTACTTGTTTCCGTAATTATTTTTTAATTAACTCCTTGTTAAAAAATAGTTCAAAAACCTCCCTTCTCGACAGACCTCGTGTATTTACGGTTGCACCACACGCACTTGAAAACCCATGTATAATGGGAGTATGATTTTCGGCTTTCCACATGTAATCTTGATTTATACAACTGCCGCACTGTTCATTTTCGCTATCATCACTTGACGAAATCCTCCGGATACGTTTTCTAGAACGTCGTACCTCAATACTTGAATCCGAATCAAGATACTCAAAATCCATTGGGGCAACTAAATTTTAGATTAAATTATAAAATAAGATTGTTTTCTAAACTATAAAATAAGAAAAATAAGTAACTAAATTATAAAATAAGATTGTTTTCTTGAATTTAAATATAGATTGACAGCACTTACTCATAGTGGCAGTTTGAAAGATTTTCACAAAAAAATGAAGAAACGCTCCCACAAGTCGTTAAACGTGGTCTGTCGCAACCAAAGAATATTTTGCAACTGGCAAAAAAAGCAGTCGTAGGCTCGCGGATTATTCCGCGCTCGGTGACAGATGACAGTCGGGGGTTCGCGGAATATTCCGCGCTCGGTGACAGATGACAGTCGCGGCTCGCGGATTATTCCGCGCTTGGATGCAAATCCGTTGTCACTAAGCGACGAAGACCATTCGGCGCGATGTCTCGATATCGTAACATATTATCGATACTCGTAACAATATTATTTTTATGTAATTTGTTTATTTTCAGAAAATACAACAATTCTGCACCTCTTTCGAAGGAAGTTTCAATTCTAGTTTTCGATTCCAAGATGTATTAAAATATGTAAACATTACGTAATTTTAAAGTACCTCGTTATAAAAGGGTAATTGTAATACTTTTACATAACGGAAGAAGTTACAATCTGAGGGAAAAGGGATTTGTATAAAGTAATAGATTGTTACATTAATACTGTAGTTTCAGAAACCGTGTATGTGTTCTAAAGTAACAATATTTCGAAGTCTGTAATTATGTGTCTCTTTCGATATTTTTTTTTTCAGATCTATACAATAACCTGAATCGTTGCAGCTATTACAAATGATGTATTGTGTAAAACATAAAATAATTTATACAATAATATAAAAATTATGTTGTATTATCTTGAAACATGAACCAATATAAATGCAAACTTTCAAAACACTTCATAAATCGACGACTCTGAACGGGGATACCCTGTTAATTTCAAAAGTGATTTGTAATGTATTTGAAAGGATGAATTCAAAACAATTTTAAACTTAACACATTAAATTTATGAATAATATCGAGGTAGCAAAAATAATTTATTAGTATACTTGCGATTGTAATATAGCTTTCTGTAATAACATACAGAAAGTTTCACTAACTTCACGGCATAAGATGTCTGCAGATTTATCTCCTAACGCTGCTTGAGCAGAATTAACTCTACCAAGCTGTAACAACAAACCTGTAGTATCTTCAGCTAATGGTGGAAAAGCTAAACATATTCGCGTTAAAGATGGTAATACAGGCATAAATAAAATTACACGATCTTTAGCAGATAATACTCCTAACAGTGTTACCATAGTATTAATTGCTAAACGAGAAACACTTAAAGCCTTTGGTAGAGCATACTGAATTGCAAGATGCGATGCCAAATCTACAGCAAATATTTGTTTCTCTGATTCAGGTTGAGATAACAATTCAGGAATCCAATCAAGACATATGTGCATAGATGGAATACCAGTAACTGTGATGGGTAACAATTCTCTCGGGTAACCCTATTAAGAGAAAAATGATATTAATTTTAAAATATTTATATAAATTGATTTCAACTTTCTAAACTAATTCTACACAGTAATTGTACTATGGATTTTTATTTAATAATCATTCTGTAGAACCATTTAAGTATAATAAATATATTTGCATATGCACAAACATGAATAAATGAATTGAAAGTACCCTTGCATCAAATTGAACTGATGCTAGACATTCAATACTCATTAACATTACTCATAGACATTAAACGTTAAAATTGGATTATTTGATATTGTTCTGTTTTTCATATGCAAAGTCACACGCAAAAAATTGCAGTTATTAGGGCACATGTTAGATGACTTTTTTTTAAATAAAGAGATAAGTCAAATGTATTTTTGTACAGTATTAATATGCTACCATACATGTTGTCCTTCAATTTTTGTAAATTTTGATACGAAGTACGGCATAGTCAACAACATTTTAAAAGTATCTTTCAATGAATAAGCAGTTATACAATTTCAAAATATAGTGTACCTGTCTTTAAGGATACAATCAGTTCTCTCGTAATATATTCCGGATACAAAAAGTTGTCAAATAGGAACTCAATTACACAAGAGGACACACTCGTTAATTACGATAATTTTTCTGTTATCTATTTACGAGATATATAAGCTCTGCTTCAGATTTGTTTAACATTTTGAACAGACATGACCATGATATATTATATCATCACTATATCATGAATTTGCATAAGCATGCACAATAACAAAAATGCTATTATATGACCATTATGATAATATTTTGATTCAGTTGACATACTTGGAAGTGAACCAATTTGGCCAATGATGGATCCGCTATAAACACTTGATGCAAGTACGAACAAATGATACTTCGAATTTCTCTTAGAGACCACATTTGGCCAGGAGTTTCTCTATCGTCTTTTGTTTCTAAGCATGCCTCTAATAATATTTGAACAGCAGCACTTTCTTGCCCTGCCACTAAAGCTGTTCTTAAATCTTCTCTTTCAGTGTCACTTGATAACTGGCCAATTTTTTCAGTCAATGGTTTGTCTTGTATATGCCTAGATAACTGTGATCGAGAAGCAGCTAATGCGGCTTGCAAGATTCTAAAGAATAAAATGATTAAGTAATTTTTTTTTTGTACCTCTAAGAATACTCAACTTAAAAAAAAAAACTTACCTTATAATAATAGATAATATTGGAGCACATCTAAATACCCTTGTATCACATCTCAATACTTGTAAGGGATCTAAGACAATATTTTCTTGTGTTAGAAATACATTTTTTATAATGGAATTTTCTATTAACAGTGCGTTTATAGACAACACCCATAAGCATCTTGGAAGTACGGTATTTAATCTAAGCCACACTTGTTTATATAGCTCTGAAAAGTTAAATAGACATCTGCATGAGAATATTGAAAGTTCGTTAAACTTTACCTGGGGAAACCAGAAATTTTTTACTTTTTTTTATGTAATCCTGTAGATTTTGGCTAGAAAATGCCGAAAATCGAAGTTTCAATCCTAGGAGATCGCTAGTTCAAAAGTTATACGTGTGTAAAGATTAAGGTGCAAGGTCAGTTGTTGGTCTCTCAACTTTAAACTAAAATCTAAAATCTTTAAAGTATTCTTAAAATGGCGTTACAACAGTCATATAATTAAAAAGGTATAAAATATCGTGGTTATTGAAATTAAAAAATTATGCATACATATAACGCACGCACCAAATATTCGATAATTTTTTATTAAATTTTTAAGTATATATTTTTTCAGAAAAGTCGCGGAATGTTGAAAAATTCGACTTTTTATTTTATTAATTACAATAGTCCTCATAAAGAATCTAAAAAAATTGAAAACAACGTTTCCTACAACATCTCACTATTGAATTAATATAAATCTGGTTTCTTTTAAACTTCAATAAAAGACATAAATTTAATATTATTTTGGGATTTCCAATTATTTTTAATACATTCAACTACTCCGAAAAATACACATTAACCATCATCATAAGACACCATTACCATGAAAATATATCTGTGGCACTCTGATAAGTTCAATATAAATTCAGCAATTTGAGAGAATATTTTTTGAGTACTCTTGCAGCAAATGCTGTACACATATATAATGCTTATACATTGTACATCCTACGGAAATGGCAAGTAGAGTAAAAATAATGATTACAGGGTATTGATAAATTATTATTCTGTAGCCAATTCAGTAATGTCTCGATATACACATGTATGTGAAGGATATGTACATGATATTTGTAAAAAATTTATCTCCACTACCACAAAGTACATCCTTTAAGGGAACACAATGCAGATGCCAGTGAGACAATACTAATCTTATGACAAAACTCTTTTGTTTCAAATGATTTTCTATGAAACTCAAACCAACATATGCACAACATTATTGTAATGTCTGTACACAATGTACATGACATTATGGTTCTGAAGTTTTCACATATGTCGAGACATTATTGCAGTTTCACGTCTGTGATTACAAACTAATATAATCTACAAATAAAGGAAAGTTTACCTTGAATATATCTAGGAACTCCTTCATTTAAGATAGCTTTGAAATAATAAATTATGACTTCAGCATGAGGCCAGATATCAATTGGTTTCGTTGACATTAACTGTCTGAGCAATCTGCCTGTTCTTGAGGGGCATGTTTGGATATGTGAAAATGTTTCGATAATCATGATATCAGTAATTTTAACATTTTCATAATTTATAACCGTGGAGTCTATATTAATCATCTCATTATCAAGCCAATCATCTACTAATGAAAGATGAGGAAAATGAGTTGCCAATAGTCTGAGAAGAGGAGAAAAAAGGCCTGCATAGTTCATTTGATCTCTTTGAACCAATTGAAGTAGGTATTTTATTGGTAACTCGGATAGAAATTCAGTTGAATATGATTTCACTTTTCTATCCTGTGATATAAATGTATGCATATTAGACAATCTGACATCTTCATACAATAATAAGTAATAGAGCAGTAACAACTGCGATGTAAGAGATGGTTTTGAAATATCAACATCTGTGTTATCTATCTCACAGTGAGGAGTAGTGATACCTTTCTTAAAATCAAAATTTGCTCCAAAGACACTGTTTTGAAATACTCTTCTAATTTCGTCTTCAGTGATCGGTTTGTTTGTATGTTCTGATGTTTTATTGTTTGTTAATACTATAGAATTGACATATACTTCGACTAAAGCAGGAAGAACAGGATGTAGTGGTGGCACACTATTACAAATCTGTTTATAAATCCAATTTTTTATTGGAACTCTGTGTTTCGCAAATGCTCGCGATTTCAATAATTGATGAATACAGTGCACAGGTAAAAATCCTGGAATATTTGCATTTAAATTAGCTGTCACTGGCACTTTTACTGCATGAGCAGTAACAACTTGCTCTGTAAATATCTCTTGCATAAAAATTTGCTTCATTCTAGTCAAATTATTTGGTCTGATTGGTATTTTCATTCCAAGAGTTGCACATACCAATTCACAAATAGCTGATAGTTGATTGCTGTGAAAATGTATAGCCATCAAAAGTAACATTTCTCCAAAACTTGCTGTTACACCACTAGCACTTTCAAAATAAGCTTCTTCACGAACAAGCCACTGCACCCATTCTATACTACGCTTTTCAAGATTATGATGTCCTATTAACGATGAACATGCTATAAGCATACAAAGACCTAGAGAAACGAATCTTACACCAGCAGGGGAGGGAGGAGGATGAGATGTTAACAATTGAACAATCATTGCTACTTCATCATCTTGAAATTTAATACCTCCAATACCTCTTAATGCACAATATAGACGTAATAATGCACTAGCTTGTACAACTTGGCTTTCTGCTAATTGACCTGCATTTTGGTTTGTGATTACTTGTAAACGTTTGAGAAGTTCCTCTCTTAATGATTGCAATGCTGTATGAGATTCCCATTTACGTTTCTGTCCATTCCTGATAAACATTGCAATCCATGTTCTCACTTGTTGATCACTACCAAGCAATAATCCTGATACAAATGCAACTATATCGCTTTCTGATTCATTGCTGTTTATACTTTGATGTTCTAGGCTTAATGTAATTGCTAAAGCAGGCATTCTACATAGTTCTACACACTTTGCTCTTATTGCTAAGGCTTGACTAGGATTCATTTGACACAACATAGTCAAAGACATTGTTCTAATTCGGCTTAATGGTGATTCTTCTTGCCTTTCTCCATTAGCAATTAAATGTGCACATACTTCATTAAAACTATCAGGAATATTTGCAACGATCCAACAAATTATTTCTGGACCGTGTTTAACATGTAATAATGTTTCTGTAATATCTAATATTGATAATAAGGTTGGCAGCTCTGCAAGTGCAATGCAAATAACATAACTAATCTCTTCCATGTACACTGCATTATCAAATAAATCAGACTGCTTGATTTGAAATTCTTGATTTTTTTGCAATTCTTGTACTTGAGAGGCTATATATAACAATTCACTTAAAACAAGTCTTATACGCCTTGTCGACTCACTGCGTTCAAACTCCAAAGCAAGACCACTTTGTAGTGATTGGGCAAGTACACTATCCCTCTGCAAACTACCCAACTTTTGCCTGAAAATGTAATTAATTTAATTTACAGCAAATGTACATACATTTATAGATACGTAATAGTAAAACTAACCTCAATTGCTGCTCTTTACGGACATCAGTTTCTAATGCATGAAAGTCTATTGAAAGCAGTGCAATTATCGAATTTACTGATTCAATACCAGACAAAATTGTTAGAACTTGTTTTCTTTCTTCCACACAATCCCTTGTTATGTCTAAAGGAGAAATTAAACTCATACGGACCAAACATGGTAATATTGGTCGAATTTCTTTATGAGAACACATTGATAATTCATATATATCCACATTTTGTATTGCAGTAAAAATCCGTGGTGTTACACATGTACTTGCTTGCATGATTATCAATCGTTTTTTATTACTGTTTCGAATCATACACACCCGGCAAATAGTTAAACATCACTTTGTACAAAATCTGATACGTTTTTAACTAGCACGAGTCCATTTTTATTATTTATATGAGTCAAATTAAAATTGTGACTCAAATAAATATATTTTTAAACATTATATGCAATTACCAATAAAAACAGTACAAAGTAAACTAAAACATTATATCACTGTAAGTTACATGTTTTATAAATATGCTGTAGCACTTTGGGATATTCATACACTACATCACAGAAAATTTGATTAAACGCGAAATCCCTCAACCCTGGTGTTTATCGAAAACTAACCTCCAACAGTGATGAGTCTAGACCAGTCTAGACAGCTCTAGAGCCCCCCGAGCGTGAGACAGAAAACTACATTGGGTGATTGGTCTACTCCTATACCTCGTCGGTGGTATAAGGTTGTAATTAATTGGTTATTAATTTATATTTACATATTTAATATATGTGTGTAAGTTAGCGTACATTATACCCTGATTATTATCGAATGAAAGTACTCAAGAAAAGTTGCATTTTATATCTATAACTACATTTAGAAATTCTGATTTCACATTTCCCGCCTTGCAGTACACAGCAAGATGGCTCCACTCGGTTTACACTTGGATACGTAGATACGTATGAGATGAGGAAATTGGATATACAATACAATATACAGTATAACAATACAAATACGACAACTGAGTGCAACATAGTTTATAATAAGAAGTTTATAAATATTTTTAATTTTAGATAATATTTATTTTCCTTCTTTTTTTAAAACGTTATTCAATTATCGAGATTCAAACATCGAAAATTATTTCTTTCTGTGAGTTAATGTACTATGAACCGCTTGGATGATCCTCCGGGTCTCATGAAAGGCAGAAAAACATCTTTCATTGGAATGAACGGTAATTTTCATAAAATTTCTATTCTTCACGCCAACCTATCTTTTTTTATTGATTAATAAACAAATTTGTATTATTTCTATATTCTCCTCCTTTCATTAATTGAATTATTTTATATGTTTGTGCTTCAAAATTTCTTTTTGTGTGTATTCTTCTTAGATATTATTCACATATATTTATTTTATCATTAATATACGTGAAAGTAATGTAAAAATCAAAAATTCAAATTTGTGACGATTATAATGTATTTTTAAATTTATTGGAAAGAAAAATATATGTCTTAATATATGTATGTCTCATAGTCATTGAGAACTTTCATACAATCTACATACGGAGTGAGTCATCTAATGATTGTATCTCAAATATCTTTGTTGTTTTTAAAAATAGATTAAATTTCTTGAGGATAAAGTTGAATGGTTTGATAGATCTCACACGGTGCCCTAAAAATGATTGTTTTCATGTCATTTTTTAAAGAAAAATCAAGGCTACCTTATTTTTTAAAAATGAAACTATCCTTTTTTAAACACCCATGATGATAGCTCCTTTCACTAGGAATTCAGTGACTATAATTACTCAAGATCATTCGCATTCACAGATAAGTGAAACGTACGAGATTTAAAATATGAAAGTAGAATACGTTTATCATGAGTCACATTTATAGTAAACATACTGTATTAAGGTCCTTCATATCCTATTATTGTGTGCTTTCAAACATCCACTAGTCAATTATGCTGTCATTTACTGTCAGTATCTTTCCAAACATGATTCTGCTATGTATTATTCAATAATTGAAAAGGTTAATACGGTAATGGTTTATTGTGAATGTAGACAAAATGCAGCGCAGGTCTGACTGCTTTATGGAGAAAGATATCCTGAGCAAAAGACACTTTCTGAGCAGTTTTTGATTAACAGCTATAAGTTATTTTGGGCTCTTTTGGAGTATGCTAAAAGATAGCGTATACATGAATGCTCCAACAATAGTTTAAGATTATTTAATTATAGCTACTGAATTCCTAATGAAAGAAAGTATCATTGGAGGTCTTTAAAAAATGGTGGTTCCATTTAAAAAACTGAAGGTGACCATCATATATCAATAAAAAGCAAAGTAATAACAACATGCAACGTTTGTTTGAAACATTTTTCCATACAACAAATAACTTATGAGTTATTTGAAATACGAGGCTCACCTTCTATAGTGAACTTGATTGGAAAGTGTTAAATATGTCGATCGAATTGTGTAAGTGTATAAATACTTTGATGCTTATAATATGTATATTTTAAAATATATCCAACCAGTGATATTAGTAGTTATATGGTGGTTGTATTAATATTATATTAAGTAGTTGAAAAAGATTTTATAACACAAATTGCAGCAGGTCATTTTTTTACAAATATAATTTTATTTAGTAGCATAGTTACATATGAAAATATTTATGTGAATTAAAAATTTTGTATTTTATCGAGAATAAGTGTTTTGTTGCTATCAATATTATGATATCTCATAATTAATAGTAGTAATAGTTTTTTCAAATAAATACTTGTATTATAATATTATAATAATATTAGAATGTATTATAATAATATTATATATTGTATCTTGAAGCATGCATTTTGCATTAATTCTACAGCATAAACAAAAATTTAATTTGCTTTATAGGTGGTCCAGAAACAGAGGAACAGCAGCGCTTACGATTTCAGGTTGAACTTGAATTTGTTCAATGCCTTGCTAATCCAAACTACTTAAACTGTATGTTTATTTGATCTGCTTTGATTAATTTATAATGTCTGTCACATATATTAACTAATTGTTTGTTACAGTTCTAGCTCAACGTGGATATTTTAAGGATTCCACGTTTATTAATTATCTTAAATACCTGTTATATTGGAAAGAACCAGAGTATGCCAAATACTTGAAATATCCTATGTGCTTGTACTTCTTAGACTTATTACAATACGAACACTTTAGAAGAGAAGTAGTAAACTCTCAATGTACCAAATTTATAGATGACCAACAAATTTTATTGTGGCAGCATTATACTAGACGTAGGACAAGATTACTGCAGGCAGCAGCAGAGCAAACACATGTGAATCCTCAAAATAATGGTATTGTACAACCTAAAGTTCCTTGAGTAATACATATGACCAAAGAATATAGACAGTTAAGTGGGTCTATAAAAGCTACATCATAAAAATGTTGCTATATAAGAGTATTTCTATAGTTCCTTATCAGAATTGTTTTATTAGTTATATTTCTTGGCTGTGGTAAACTGCAATAAAATTAAATACATGCCTATGTTCATTATATGCGTGCAATTATGTCTCCCTTTCTTCCTTCTTTGTATCTTTTATATGTAACTTACAAGAATTTTGTATAATAATAAGTGTTACTAGTTCATACTGTATATTCATAAAGCTTTCGTAATATATTCTTATAGTTACAAAAGAAATAATATAAGCAAATGAGCAATCAACATAATGTATGAAATAATATATTTACATACAGGGTGTCTCACTTACGTGTGGCCCCCAGAATATCTTCTTCAATTTTGACAAAGTAAAAATTTGTTATGTGTAATTTGAATGGTATCAAGTGGTCAGTATCCCGCAGGGGTTGTTTTTTAAAATGTTTTCTCTCACAGTCTTCAAGGTCAGTGACCTTTTTTTCTAGAGAACTACATATATTTTCGTGTTGAATCGCGTAGTTCATAAAAAAATACATTCAAATATTTACTGTGATATGACCTTCAAGTGACCTCCAACTCCGAAGATGAAGTTCAAACTTAATTTTCGTTTATACGGAGAACACCTAATTCTAACACCTGTAAATCTATAGAAAGTGTCTTTTGTAGCACAAAGATGGATTGATCATAAAATTTTCAATGACTTATTTTTATTTACTGTATCATTCTAATAGGTGTTCAAAATGGCGCCCTTCTACTGCGATGCATTATCTAAAACGCCCAATGAGCGTCTGCAACGATGTTTCGCTTGTTTCAGGTCTGACAGATGCACAGTAAGCCTGCAGGCAAGCTTGAATATTCGAGCCGAGTTCGAGTCGAGTCGAATCGGGACTCGCTTTTTAAGCCGAATCGAGTGCCCGCACGAAACGATCGGTTCGCACGATGCGAGATACTTGCATGAAAGGATCGACTCGATATAAATTCAGGCGTGAAATGACATGATGCGAGTTACAGCGAAAAAGATTGGCACATCGATATTATCAAAGATTTTAGTTTATTGAGAATACTGAATGTTTGGGATGTTTCATTATATATTTTGATAGTGAAATGGATATAATGTTGAGTAATATAGATTCAGAATTCGTATAACCCTTATAGAAAATAGTTATGGGTTATTCCATGTCACCACCGGCGATTTCGTTCGAATTGAAATATGTTGTAGTCCATGTGAAATTGGGGGGTGGTAAGGGGAGGGTTAAGTCATCATTTTACCATTCCAGAATTTCCTTAAAAATCACAGGCCTTCGAAGTTTGCAATTTTTGCCCATTTTGGCGAAAATGGGCTTCAGTCACGAATTTTTATCTCGGGAACTTAGTTAGTAAATACTATTTACCCTCATATTATCCTTAAATGAAGGGTTAGCGACTTAAAATTTTGGGGAATTATCTTTCACCCTAAAACCATTGTTTTCCACACAATACCAATAAAAATTGTGGCCGGGGCCGCTGGACCATTCTGATCCTGCTAGGCCCTTTCTGGTTTCCTGAGGTAAAGTTTAACCATCTTTTAACTTAGAACAGAATGAATCGGCTTGAAGAATTGCCAAAACAATTTGCTCTGCTCTGAGCAATTTGCTTTGCAATTGCTCTGTTTGATTTATCTATGGAGCACAATTTTGGGGGAAAGCCGCTACATGTGGATTGACATTTTTCGGTTTGCTTTTTTGTGAGAATTAATTCAAGCATGCAGTTGTCGCCTAATAAGTATCGGCGCACACTTGCTTAACCACGTACAGAAAAGTCATTTGCCCTAAACTGATATCTGTAATATTGTTTGAATTCTGAGATGGGTTTCGCGACGTGTGGAGCCTATCTAAACTTTATGCTTGACATTCTTGTGGTTACTTTGAGTTTGTTTGTGAGAAAGAAACTGTTAACTTGATTTTTGGGTTAACTCTTTATCCATAAAGATGCATAAAACTAGATGCATCTAGTAGATTGATCTAAGACATGAAGAATGAACTGTTAATGAAGGTCTTTCAAGGACACTGAAGATCATCTGCAAGGGAACACAATTTACTTTCCGTCATTTATTAATGTACCAGACACTGAATAGAGTATAGTGAGTATAGCATGGATGAAGTTTGAAGGACAGCTATCTTCATGTGGTAATTCAGATTTTCTTAAAAAAAATCTGGTGAGCATTGAGTAGTAGGCAAGTTTGTATTTTTTGTATTCCAAACAATTTTCTTTAAAGATATAGAATTCAATTCAAAAAATTCAAATGTAAACCACATATTTTTCATGTTAACACATTGGGGGTTAAAATAGGAACACAAGGACAGAGTCCTGGAGCTATTTTTTGTTTTGTAGAGAAGTTATATTTATCTTTCACAATCTCTTGACCAAAGACAGCGTAAGTTCAGTATAACTCACGTTTCGATAATTTACAATTATTTTTCTCTCGAGGCATTTTGATTTAACAACATTTACATTTACATTTGCTCAACTCTATTATACTCTATTATAACTGTTTATAAAATTAATATCAATTATTTATTATCAATAATCATATTAATAAAAACGAAATAATTATACTAATCTAAAATTTACATTTTCAATTAATACTTCTATATTTAATTCTATTGCTCAGTATTTTTATTATCCGTAAAATTAACTAGTATACCATTTCCGGCATCTACCCAATCTTCTGAAAAGAGTTTTGTTCGAAGTATTTCTCTTTCCGATAAATCTTCTTCTTTTTTTAGCAAATTTTCATTATTTATAGTCTCGTTATCCTCCTTATTTCTCCTCTTTGCCGTTAACAATTTTGAATCTTCTACGGTGTCGGGCAAAACGATGTCCAGAGTTTCTGGTAGAATTAGAGCGAGGCCCCCAGATACTAAACAAAGCATTCCAATGACAATTAATGGAATGGTTACAGGAAAGTGTTCGCCCTGAAACAAAAATCATAACCAAAATTTAATCTTTAATACTATTAAATAATTAAATAATAATAGTTAAATAAATTAAATTATTAAAGAAATAAATATTAAAACATAGGGGATAGCATGGTAGCCCTTGACAGTTAAACACAAAAAGTATATCTGTAATCAATCAATCATAGATTCCTGATGATCAAATCTTCAATAATCTTAATAATACGTAAAAGGTAATCCTTTTCAGCATGTAAACATAAAAATTTCCCGATTCATTGTAGATAAACCAAACATATTTTAAAAATAATTTTACAAAAAACATAACAACATATAATATAATCAGTTTTTATCCACTCAAAAATAAGCGTGTAAATCTGACATAATTTTCTTTGCTTTTTCAATGAGTTTTTCGTCTTATGAACATCACAATAATAGTATAAACATGAATAATCATGACTGAACATTTTTGATGTGCCCAATTTTTGCATTTATTGCACTGAATCCAATTCTCTTCGAAGGTTATTCCGCAAAGGATGCATTTTGTTTATTAATTAAACAAATTTTGTTTTTTTCACATTGACTTTAGAAGAAGTTCAATACAAATTAGTCATCAAATCAAACCACCCCATAAGGTAGGCATATACTATTACCATGTCATGTGAAGCCAGGTGAAAAGAAATATTTCCACGTAACATTCTTAGACTGTGAATCATATACAGGGCAAGTCTCGTAACACGACGACTTCAAATAACTCGTAAATTGTTCGTTGTACGAAAAAATGTTTCTAACAAAAGTTGCATATTTCGGTGGGGACTATGTAAATGTCAGGTCGATTAGAAATAAACCGGAATTATTTTTTTTTTTAATGATTGGAGCATCACAAAAATTCTAACCTTAAATATTATTTTTCTATGTAATCTCCTGATTTAAAAACACATTTTCCCAAGGGATAGGATTTTGTTTACTCCACTATAGTAAAATGAAGGTGACCCAAACAAATGATAATTGCTAGGCGATAAGTTTGGACTGTAGGGAGGATGTTTCAGTATAGTACGGAATAAATCCTTAACATTTTGTTGTGTTAGGGTGTAGTAACCGGCCGCCGCGAGATAGTAAAGATTAATCTCGAGAAACCAAAAGGAACGCAAAATTAGTTAAACGTAATTAACGTAGAAAGAACGGTTACAACCTTGACAATATATTTCACGGTCATTATAATTGACGAGATGTCCTCTTTTCTGCATAATTGGCAAGGTTTCTTATATGAACAATCATTATCATGATTATCATTATGAACATCATTAACTGTCGGTTGTATTCAAACTCTACATACATTTTTTTCAAAATTGGTTAGTCATTTGTGTTTATAATTACGGGTACGTTTATTATAAGCATAAATCTATCGACCTACTCATTGAAATTGGTGGAAGTCAGGTCTGAAGCATTTCTTGTAAGTCTACGACCTTCCCAATTGGATAAACTTGTTTTACAGCGAGTTCCAACCGCTTGACCAGTGATGTTCCTATTAACTAACTGTGGTTATGTCCGAAGAATCCCTGTTCCCTATTCGGAGCCCGACTGATGTCCTGCGTGGACCATTCGGCCATTTTTTATGACTAGTGTTTGCGCGGCATTACAGTTCCTAACAATGGCTCCAGTTTCTAAATTTAATTTTGCATCTTACACGAAATGAATTTTGTTAATTACAGACATGCAAATCTTACCGATAATAATACGTGTGGTGTGCACAAACTGCCGATTTTTGCAACAACAGTGCAAAAGCCTAAGAAAGTCCCTCGTACAACGGTCGGGTAGATTTCAATTGTATATAAATAAGTTATGCAAATCGTACTCGTCACTGCTACTCTACCAAGTAAGAGTATAATGGTCTTCGTGAGGTCTGAAAGTGAAAATATAGAATATAACGTAACTATGAAATCCAGAAAATAGACAAATTCATCTGAACAAATATGACTAAACGGTTGACCATAAACGGTCGAGGTGATCGGACGTGTTCGTATGATTCGCGAGTGTTATTGTGCTCTATCGGTTCGTCCCGGATTATTTGTGTGCGTGTGCTTGTGTGTGACTGCTGTCTCGTGCTCACTGCATGAGCAGTGGTGTGTGTACTACTAATTGTAAGTTTAGAAAAATCTTCGCACCAGTTCGTAAACACGAGTCTGTACCTCTGAACTTATAACTAAAGTGTGTGTATTTAATTTTTTTTGTGCTGGTCACTATCGCAGCTCCTATTGTGTGAGGTTGTTTTTTTATTGTAAGTGTGTGAGGTTGTGAGGCGCAAGAGGGCGCTGCAAGCGTCGAGCATGAGGCGATGCCCCACTCGTAGCTGTTCGACCGCAAGAGAGTAACGAGAGTGCGAGATACAGAACTAATAGAGAGTGTTAGAGTGAAATATCAAATATACCACATTTAATAATTAACTGTTCAACCCTTTTATTCCCACCCACACCTATCTCATTGAATCACTGTGTAAATGTCAACTTGAAGAAAGGAAATCACGTTGATTATACGTACCGACTTCAATTGCATGCCTCGTCAAAATGATTATTGCTGCCAGTAAGATGCAAATAACACCGTTGAAAGACTGACACGCCGACATGGGCAATCGTCTACCGTATCTGGATAATATAAAATAAACGAACACGTAAGTTGCAATTTCTAATGCACTGCCAAGTGCAAACGTGATGTGCCGGTTGACAGGAAAATTTGGTACCAGTGTCATGTACACGCACCATGCCATGGATGATGTTAACCTTTAAAAAATAGAAAAATAAGAAATCAATACACACATATTTAAACATAATGCGATAGTCATGTGATGTGAAAGTAATTTTAAGTTCTATAAATTATACATTTGACGTCTTAGGAGGCTATTTTTGTACAGTATTCGCTTCGTAACTGTCGCAAAGGTCTTCACTGTAACTGTCTAAATTGTATTGGAACCAGTCGAGCGGTAAATACGCTGGATAATCGAGCCAGCAAGGGATCGAGTATTGGTCAGATTCATTAATGCAGGCGAAGAAAAAAATAGCAGATCTAATTTTTGATTTTTTAAATAAAACTTTTATCATCGTATTCGTCACGTTTTTCTAATAAAAATGAGACCAAACACGATATTGAAACTTGAAACACTTGTTACACAAATAAGTGTAATCTTGGTAAATGTTGACTGAAGGGTACATGAAAATTATCAATATCAAATTTATTTATAACACTGAAACAATACTATAACAATAATATGTTATTAATAAAATGAATATTTAAACATTCGCATCTTTTTTTTGTATGCAGAGTATCCCACGCTGTGGAGACAAGAAATATCTTTATTTATATATATCCATATCCATCTTCCCGTCCACCGAATAACTAACTATATATTCGGAAGTAATACTGAAATTGTCTCGTCATAGTAGAAACTAGGAGTAAACACTCTGAATGTGAATGACAACATTATTTGATTCGTATAAATAAGGAAAACATGTAAACAAATTGGTATGAAATATTCTAAATGTTTCTTCCATTTATGACCTTGCATCAGCTCGAAGGTCACTGTGCAGTATACGGATGAATTCGTCTAGACACACGCTTTCATGTGATATACAAAAATATACAGCATTTCATTAAAAAAATTGAAGGTCACCTTCATGTCTAACGAAATAGTATAAACACAAAAAAATTATATACGCCATTGTGTTACGTACAAAAAACAGTACTGCTTTTCCCTCTTCCATTTCTTTCTAATATTTAGTATCTACAAGAAAAACGCTGGTTAGTAATAGCGTGAAAACCCTGTATATATAAACGAACAGCGAAGCTCGAGAGCGGGGTACATATGTACAGTGACGAGCAAAAGTGTAAACACACTTCGCTAGTTTCACATAAAACGTGATAATACAACCTATTTTTCAATTGAATGTGTTACGCACGGTGAATCCGATTACGTGAGCCTCTTACTCTCTTCTTGAAACCACATGTTTTTCCCTGCAAGAGGTCCGGGTAATATGCCATGATAGACAATTACGCCATGTTTCATTACTAGTGTTGATATTATCAAAGACACTTGAAATTTAATATATGTAATCATGATTCTCATACGTTATTATAGAAATAAAAGTATTTCGTAATTCATAATATGACTCGTATTTTTTAAGCTCAAAACTTTTTATTTCGGAACGTTCGCATACTTTCGTGACTCACTGTATGTATTCCTGTGTAAACAAACAAACCTCGGTCTACGCGTTAACTGCCCTGGCCCTCGGCTCGTAACACATGATAAAGCTTAGGTAATAATAATTATGTGGTGAATGTGATAAACAAAACATAACAGTTTATGTTAGATAATATTAACAATATATATACAATATTTTATAAAAACTAGGATTTGAAGCAATGTTTACAGTTTTGCACGTATCATCAGAAACGGTCAAGATAGTGCACAAGTGCTAGGGAATTGAAAGTGTCAACAAACACTGATAGCCAACTGTAGTAAGACACGTTCAGACTGGTGTTTACACAGTTTTTCTCCTATTTGAAAGTTGACACGCGTAAGTCAAGATGAAACCGCTTAGTGCAGATAAAAGAAACAGTATCATTTTGTTGTGCGATAAAAGTTTTTCACTACGGCTAATTGCAGTGAAATGTGGTGTAAATCATACGATGGTCGCAAGAATAAAGAAAATTCCATGGTAGTGTGTCAACTTCTTCAAGAAACGGTAAACCGCAACTTGTTTCTGACACAGCTGCACGTGAAATTGCACATCGTCTTCGGTCATAAAAGTCGAAAAATTGCGGCTCAAGACGTTGGAGTAAATGCAAGTGAATGGACCATCCACCGCTCCTTAAAGAGAATCGGGTTAAAAGCGAAAGAAAAGAAACGCAAACCAGCTCTTTCAGACAAAAATATTAAACTACAAAGATATGTACGTATGTACAAAGAGTGGACTACAGAAGATTGGAAAAGAGTTATATGGTCTGACGAAACAAAAGTTAATAGATTTGGTTAATAGATTGCAAGTAGCATAAAACAAACTATGAAGTTCGGGGGTGGCTCAATTATGTGTTGGGGTTGTTTTACTCATAAGGGTGTTGGTCCTTTAGTTCGGATAGACGGTATCATGTGCAAAGAGCATTATTTAAATATTTTGCAAAATAATTTACCTTCTGTTGTTAATTCTATTACATTTGCTGAAGATGAAGTAGTATTTCATCAAGACGGGGCCCCTAAGCATACTGCAAAGATAGTAAAAACCAGGCTAGGAAATTAAAAGTTTTCCCTTATGAAGTAGCCAGCACAAAGAGTCCAGGTATGAATCCAATCAAAAATTTGTGGTCAATTGTGAAAAGAAGGCTAGCAAAACATGGCAATCCATCTGTATGTGTTGATGAATTGTGGAAAAGGACAGAACAAGAATGATACAACATTGAGCCGGAAATTATTAAAAATTTAATAGATAGTATGGCAGACTAAAAGCAGTACAAGAAAGTAAAGGAAAATGGACAAAATATTAGTTTAAAGTTTTATTTCGACGAGCACAATTAAAGTGCAAAACTGTAAAAACTGTCTTCAATCCCTATTTTCGACAAATATTCCTTACATTGTTAATATTAACGAAAATAAACTGTTGTGTTTTGTTTACGCTATTCACTTTGTAATTGTTAGTACCTAATCTTTATCATTCAATTGAAAAATAGGTTGTACTATCACGTTTTATGTAAAACTAGCAAAGTGTGTTTACACTAACTACCAACCGCGAGGTTGGCACAGAATTCACTGTACTTTTTATACACCCTATACATTACTAGAGCGATCGTCAGGCTAAATAATAAAACAGTCTTCCCGACGGGTTGCGAATTGTCCACGCACAACCTGCATTTTAAAAGTTCCTGCAAAATTAACTTAAACACATTTATTATTTCAAAAAGAAATTTTGAAAAAATTGCTATTAGTTAGAATTGAAGAGAAAATACTAAAAGTATCTTGCTATCTTTCTTATGTTCTTCTAATCTTACTAAATATATCGTATAAGTGGCATTATACTGTTAAATATCGAAGGATAGATATTAAAGCGTGTTGATCATAGTCCCTCACCGAGATAAGATATTGTAGTATCCATTTGCGAGTTTCAAATTGCTGCTCGCTCTCTGAGAGTTTTAGGTGCAGCTCTTCGCTAACACTCTCGATACCATGTACACCAAGGAGCTTCTTATTTTCGACATTTGAATTTTTTTACGGCACCTCCCAGCATTGTCCCAATTAATAAAAAAAATGTTTGCACTTAAACTTAGGGCCCTTAAACGCTACAATAATTAATTAACTACTCATATAATGATTTTTCTCTAATATCTTCTAAATTATTCACTGTATTGAAAAATATGTTAAACAAAACCTCTAGATCTGGACAGGCTGCGTCTTTTATGCTGTATCATTTTTTTCGTAAAATAGTTGTTCGAAAGAATGGAGAAAAATGTCGGAACAAAATCAACTTTTTTATGAAATTTGAAAACTGAAGTGTGTTTTCATTGTCTTATACAAACAAACATTAACAAAAAATATGGTTTTTTTAACCTGCAAAACTTAATTTTTAAAAATTACATATTATTGAGAATTATAAGACCTTTAACTTTGATAAAGCGAAACATGAACATTTTTTTGACTTCTACTAAAGAAAACATACGCAATTTCCTTCTAACTAATATGCAATTAAAAAACAGTGAGTTTCGCAAGTTAAAAAATATACACATTTTTCGTTAATGTTTATTGACAAAGTGTAATGAGAACACACTTCAGTTTTCAAAATTCAGAAAAAATGTTTTGATTTTATTCTGACATTTCTAAAGATTTTTTTCTAAACTGTTTATTTTACGAAAAACCTTAATAAGACATAAAATACGCAGCCTCTCTGTCCAGATCTAGAGGTTTTGTCTAACATACTGTTCGACATAGTCAATAATTTAAAAGATATTCGAGAAAAACAATTTTATAGGCATTTAATTAATTTTTTTAACGTTTAAGCTCAAACTGTAGAAAATTTTGTTTTTATTAATTGGGACAATACTGATGGGGTGCCGCAAAAAATTGGAAACAAATTTTTTTCAAGAATAAATAAGAACCAGCCTTGTGTACACTGACAAATTTGACTCTCGAGAGTAACTCGCAATAGCTTTACTATCAAATGGACACATACCTTTAGGTAGAGACGCTTTCCATAATCAAGTCCATTCTCATAATCCCTAATCTCAAAATTCCCATAATCTTTCCATTTCAATAATTAAGTGGATTTTCTCGAAAATATATGCTCATATGAACAAATAATATTGCACGTTTTTACTTCTTTTTTTAAAGGTGGAATCGCCCCCTTTCGGTTTGCATCACCAGTTACCGATCAGCCTGTATATTTCGAATTCAATCTTATATTAACGAATGTATATCTAGAATGCTTAATGAATAGTTCAAAGTAAAAATAAATTTGATTTTATATAAAAAATAAATATTGAAAGACTTACCATTGACAAAACAATACTACGCTACATCTCCTTAACATCGTGGATTTGAACGCATCTTTGAGTTCCTGTGCCGTTTGTGCTTTCCGAGGTTTTTCTTTAACCTTTTTTTCTATCGTCTCCTCGTCTTTATATAAGATCTCCTTGTTTGCGGCAGTTCTCAGCTCTACGATATCATATGCATTTTTCATGCAAACTTGTTGAACATCCGCCGTGGCCGGTTGGGATATGGATTTCGATTTGCGATGGCTTTTCAAACTTGTCGGTCGGTCCTTTTTCTTTATTTCACTACATTCAGGAGAGTCTACTAATGCTGGTTCCATTTTGGGAATTTTAACTTCTAGGTTTTCTGAAACACCTCCAACACTTGCTTCTGAAACATATGCAACATACAGGTTGCAAATTAGTTAATATTTCTTACAAAACTTTCTTAAAGTTAATCAGCATTTAACCGACAAGAAATTGCAATATTTTAAATTGAAAAAATAATCGATTTTCAACAAAAAATCAAGGTCGCTGTCATATCTTTTAATGGAACTGGGTATTTTTAACTTCATAATATTGTAGGCGACGTCGAAACGAATTCAACGACCTGCTATACAATGACTTTCAGACGACCTTGAAAGACAACATCGCCATGAATCAATTGCCAGAATATTTGAAATATTTCGACGGTACAAACAAATGAACAAATGACAAAACATTCAGAAATGTAAAAAGAAGTTCTCTAATGGAAGCTACACATAAGACTTTGTTACAAAGAACAGAACTTTGCGTTACACAACATGGAGTGCAGTTCGACAATTTAATTTAATTATTAATTAATTACATGTAGACGTTTAACATTTTTTTTTAACAATGTGGCTCCGTACAAATTTGGTTTTTTATGAGTTAAGTTCTGAAGCAATGTTTACATTCATTTGTTTACTTCTAAATGCGAGGCGTTGCTATTACGTACCGTCGAAATATTTCAAATATTGTGGCAATTGATTCATTATTATCTTTCAAGGTCATCTGAAAGTCATTGTATAGGAGGTCGTTGAATTCGTTTCGACGTCGCCTACAATATTATGAAGTTAAAAATACCCAGTTCCACTAAAAGATATGACAGCAACCTTGATTTTTTGTTCAAAATCGATTATTTTTTAAATTTTAAATATTGCAATTTCTTGTCGGTTAAATACTGATTAACTTTGGTAAGAAACATTTTTCTGTTCGACCATCCGAAGGGGCAGAAATATCGTGGGGACAATGCCAACCTTACGTTTCCAAGTCTGTGGAAAAACTCACACCACTGCGGTGAGTGGCCGAAGCTCGGGATCATCGGAATTGTATCATATTTGGTTTCATTTTAATCAGAAAAATGCCACGAGTATGTTGGTAAAAGTATCATAAAAAAATAACGAAAGATAAAGAAGTTTTGTAATTGGATTAGTAGTGGTCTTCTGGTCTCACACCGATATAGCCGACAATGTTGTGGTCGCGACGGCTCTTGACCTTCGGGCACTCACCGCGGTGGTGTGAGTTTTGTCATAGAACGAGAATTCACTGTAAAAGTCAGGACTTGCCGATTCTAAAGAATGCTTATTTGAATTTTATTATCTATGCCTTACTTCGATTTGTTTGTTGCATATTTTCCATGTCATTAGGTAGTAGCAAATTAGTGGCTTCCTTGTTCATTTCAGTATCCGTTTTTAGTTTTTTCAAATCCGAGCATGATACGCGGGACTTTCGTTCCGGTTTCAGCGGTGCCGTATTTTCCGTCCCAATTTCATCTATTTTAACATTTTCTTGATGAGAGCTTACACAGCACATGTTATACTTCACAATACGTTCCAATGAAATATCCGCTTCTGTGGTTTTACCCTTCGCGAGTAGCCATCTTGGTGACTCCGGCACGATCCTAAAAAATAACAATATTATATAACCATTTGTGGCCATAATTATGAAAGTGGTCTGTCATAAAAAAAAAAAATTACATTGAATAAATTTAGTTTAAAATCATGTCGTGTGAAATAAGTGATAAATTCATTTTTTTTTTAATTTTTACTTAGACCACTTTCATAATTATGGGCACATTTGACTATCCATAAAACAGGAATCCTCGCTTGACAAGATACATTCTGTTTGTATTCACCATACTTTGAAGTAGTTCTGTTCATTTCTTACAACTTTAAAATATATTCATCGATTAAGCATCAAATAACGAGATAATTGGTCTTTAGTTACTAGTGTGTTATAAAGATAGCATGCTACACCTTAACACATGTACCAGTTTCAATTACGGAATTATGTGAAATTAGATTGAGTTCGTTTGATTAGCTGCCCTTTAGTCTAGGACAGTCCCGTTCAGCTATTGCCCGTGCGGGCAAAGAATTTTGTTCCGCAGGCACAAGCGACTTGGTGGGCAACGAACCATGCCACCTAGGGCAACATTTCACTTCCCAGATAGCACAGAGACGTCTTAAAGACGTTCAGATGTCTCGAAACAGACGTATTCAAGACGTCCCGAAACAGACCCCTAGTAGCACAAAAATATTAGATAGATATGTTTGTCAAATATTGGAAAAATATTTTTTAAGCCACATTTTTTCATATGATAAAAATATTGGATCTGAATATTGTATACATGTACAAGAAATATAAATTGAATGTTTAAAAAATATAAGCTAAATATTCAGAGGATACAAACTAGATATTTAAAAAATATAAAGTAAATATTAAAAAAAATGTGAATTCAATATTTGAAAAATATAAATTCAATATTTAAAAAACATTCAATAAAATTTTCAAATTTAAGAAGTTTCAAATTATAACAAAAATTAGAAACAATGAATATGTATTACTTTCTGCGCACTGCTGGTGGAGGGTATATTATCTGTATTTGGAAAAAATATTGGTAATTATTTACATTAGGGGCTTCCTCACCGATTTTGATGACCTTGAAATATGTTGTCAAGGTCATCATTCTGAACAACTTTTTCCTACACATGTTACCGCCGCTCAGCTTTAGTTTCCGAGATATTCGCAAAAAAGTTTCAACATCTCAAAAAGTGATCGGAGTAGGTGTGTGTAGGACTGTGTAAAATAGTATTTCAAATGGTTGACAGTAACTTATATTTTTATGATATTTTGTTGCCTGTAATGTTATTACGATATTTTAGTCTGTTTATCAACATGTTACATATTTGTAATTAAACTACACATAATACTTTGCTAACTATTATAGCTTCTCGTGTTAAAAATTATAATTTATAATACTAACTACTTGCTCAACTTATTTTCATTGCAAGGAAATATTTTAAATACAAAATAAAAATATTTCAATTTATCTATCTTGTTATCAAAATAAAAATATTTGATTTAAAGTAGTATCTTATTTGAACCACATTAAATTATACTATATACCAAATCATTAATGATCGTTAATATACGTTGCAAAATATGATAGAAAACCTTGTATCCAATGTTCCAGATACGAATACTAATCGTACATTATAAAATACTAATGTAAAGTGTACTTTCTTCTGAATCTTCTGTACCTACGTCGGATCCACAGCTCACAATTATTGACTCACGAGAATAGGTCCGAATAATTGAACAACAATCACTGAACAACAACACACACACAACACATTTTATAAAATCGTGACAACGAACGAGAAGATGTCACTCCTATTAAAATACGAACTCCGAAAGGAAAACTATATTTGCTCTTAATTGAAATTACAATAGACTATTAATAATGATGTGAGCACATTGTTGTGCTCATCCGGACAGAGTAAAGTAAAACAAAACTTATACAATGATTGTCGATCGAAACCTTATGGCAAGGGCGCGCATTCACGATCAAGAATCGAACAAACGAGAACAAACCAGATCGGCACGCGACAACACAAATCGGACCACACACACTCCGCTCGCAACGCCATCTATCTGATAGATTTCTAACAACTCCGACCACGAACAAAATAATACTGCGATTTTAACAATGATCCCTTCCACGGAGGTGGTGCGGTCAGATTATCCTTGGCAGGTTAGACGCTGAGGGTCTATAAACACTAGATACAAAACCAAGGTAAACAAATTATGGCGGGGCGCCGACCCTATTTCCCGGAATTCCCTATTTTCGTATCACACGTCCGTGGGGGGGGGGGGGGAGCGGTTAAAATCGCAGTATTATTTTATTCGTGTTCGGAGTGACATCTTCTCGTTCGTTGTCACGATTTTATAAAATGTGTTGTGTGTGTGTGTTGTTTAGTGATTGTTGTTCAATTATTCGGATCTCTTCTCGTGAGTCAATAATTGTGTGCTGTGGATCCGACGGAGGTAAAGAAGATTCAGAAGTAAGTACACTTTACATTAGTATTTTATAATGTAGTTTGTAGTACATTAGTATTATATTTTATTATTCGTATGTAGAATATTGGATGCAAGGTTTTCTTTCTTATTTTGCAACTTCAATTCTAACCCATACCTACTCCGATCACTTTTTGAGATGTTAAAACTTTTTTGCGAATATCTCGGAAACTAAAGCTGAGCGGCGGTAACATGTATAGGAAAAAGTTGTTCATAATGATGACTAGACATCGGATGTTTATGCAATTTCCAATTTTTATAGAAACATTTTAAGAAAGTGGAATGAAATAAAATTTTATTTTTAATGGGGACAGCCTTTGTAGATCCAAAGCAAATAAAAATCATGTTAAATTCTCTCGAATTTTATATTATAGCATTTTTTTAACATTTCCATAAGCCATAAATGCATAAAGATCCGATGTCTAATGATGACCTTGACGACATATTTCAAGGTCATCAAAATCGGTGAGGAAGCCCCTAATGTAAATAATTACCAAAATATTCTACTTCCAATATGAAATAGATTCATTTAATATTTAGAAAAAAAATATTTTTCTCGTAACATGACATAGATATTTCCTGAATATTTAAAAAGAAATATTTGTTACGTGTTATATAAAATAAATATTGTATGTATATTTGAATATTAAAAAAAGATTGAATCTCTTTTTAATATTATATGAATGTGTATACAATATTTTGTGCTACTAGGGATTCTAATCCAATAGGGAAACTTGTTTATGCTTCATTATTTTTTTTTATGGTACTTTCCCATACACCAACATATTCGGGGCATTTTTCTAATGAAAATGATTGCAAATATGATATAATTCTGATGATATTTACTTGTGTAACGAACGATGAAAGTTACTTTCCCCATTACAGTTATATTAACGAAAAATTAGTGTAAACATGATCCGAATTGTATAGTGTTTGGTATAATTTTAATCTTGAAAATTCAACAAATGTATTGGTGAAAGTCACATAAAGAAATAATGAAAAATAAACAAGTTCTCGAGCTTCGCTGTCCTTTTCTACGTTCGGCACTGCATCAAAGAATAGTAGGGTCTCGTCGGCAGCATTGACAGATAATTCAATGGAATTACGACGTGTTCACACGAGAGACAAGACTTAAGCTGTCCATTTGAATAATAATATTTTTGTAGAAGAAGATTTTCATACGTATACTTGAATATACGTTACGTGTATTTGTTAAGAAAAATATATATTACGCTAATTACCAAATATAAAGTACGGTAACCGCAGTGGGAACTGATACTGCTAGCTGCAAAATTCTCCAATCTGGTATGGCATAACTCAGTGTAGCCAAAAGCAGTAGGCCGATGGCCCAGGCAATTTGCATAACTAATGCAATGAATGTCCGAGCTTTCGCAGGAAACAATTCCAAAGAAAGAATATATGTAGAATTTTGTAAACCCTGGACAAAAACTCCTTGTAGTCCACGAAGAGCCAAGAACGTGGGATAATCCTAAAATAAACGTACGTTATTTGTCACGCAACATGAACCTTAATTATTTTAAGCTGCGTAGACTGACTGTAATTTTCAAATTGATGCAAGTAAAATTGCATTTTTTCTATTAAAAATTTTATTCTATTATACTATACAATACTATGTATACTGTACTACTATACTATACTATGTTACACTATACTGTAAATGTACTGTTATCATGCTATGCTACGCTAGGCTATCGATATTTTATTAATTTAATGACTCATCGTTACGTTAGTCACGTTAGTCATCATGACGTTTGTTTGATAACATGTTAGATTCCACAATTTTTCTTTTACTAATTCCTATTTTACTTTTACTTTAACAGGAATTTGCAGTGCTCTTTGTACTCTTAATTAAAATGTAATAAAACTATTGTACCTGCACGACGTATAATGCAACAGCCATAGTTCCTTGAGTGTAAAGACAAATAGCTAGCACGGGAAGTCTTCCGATACGATCACTTAAAATACCTGCGATCCAGGCGCCTATTAAAACTCCTACGTAATAAACTATAGGTCCAAGAAAGGTCAAATATCTTTTTTCACAAATTAAACTCCACTCTGTCACTACACTGTTTTCTCCAAACTCGGTAGCGAACTGATAGTCACCAAAACATAGATTTGTATAGTTGGAAACATTTTTGTGATCAGAAGTCGCGTTGTTTTCAACGATCATTCTGCGCAAATCCTGGCATCCGTACGTTCGTTTGGTCTCGTTTCTCATCTGAAATAGGACAATTAATTTTTATTCGTTAAATGATTTTCACGAGCTCATTTTAATTATTATAGTTAAATATAGAAAGTTTATAGAAATTCCATTTTTTAAACGTGACATTTCATGTAGTTGAAATTGTGTTTAGGTAGCAATTTTAAAGGAAAGTAGGATCAAAGATTAAAATGAGTAAAATAGTGCTTTGTTTACAGCTTGAAAATCTTACCTGACAATAAAATTCCGGCGTGTAATTGTAAAAGGCCGGTAACGCATGGCTCATAGCAACAATAACATAGTTAACAGCCAAAAGTATCGCGATGACCACTTGGAAACAGCCAACTTTGACCTCTTCCGCGTTCATTTTTCACAATAACAATATCAGATACACTAACTTTCCTGAGAAATTACCGTTACGGAACTAACAACTGACTCACAATTGACAATCGAAAACTTTCACTCGAAGGAAAGGGGAAGAGAAACATTAGAATTTTCAAACCGCTCACACAAAGTATATTACATTTCGGTATATCGAGTCGCACTGCTTAAATATTACCGATAACAGGAAAAAAAAAGCTTAATTCGATAACGTGTTGCGTACAGTTTTAAGGTACGTGTGTGTGTTGACGCGTTTCGCCTCGAAGCATTAGAGTATCTAACGCGTATTCACCCGGTACGAGTAAAAGTTGACGTAAAGCGCGGATAAACTGTCATCGGTGAGGGTGAGGCGCATACTGACAGAGAGGAAAAGTCTTCTCATTGTCGAAGGGGATAGCTACGGAAAGAGGAACCGATTCCTGCCGGCGCACAGTGGGGTATTTGGCCAGTTTAGCGCACCAAAAGTCAAAATTTTTAGTTTGTTCAAAATGACTGAAACTTTTTTCTCGTGTACCTGAATATATATGCGAGTAATATACAATAATATTTTTCTATAAATAGTACTATTTAGTAACATATAGACACTTGAAAGTGACATATTCTCGTGACCAAGAGAAGGGTCGAAAAACATGTGTTAAAGAAATGATTCTTTTCACAAGTTTGGTGTATGGAATCGGGATAAAAACATTTCTAGGATGTAAAGGAAGGTGTATAAAGTAATTTTATAGCTTTTTGTTCTAAACGCTTCGGTGGTTTTGATAGAATAAACAATCGAAAATGGTACAATTTTTTTTTCAGAAAGTTAAAATGTATTATGTAATAACTTTTTTTCTCAGAAAAACACCTCTCTAATTTTTTTTGAGGTTATTCAGTAGACATTGCTTTACAGAATCCTGAAGAGTTTAGGTGCAACAGAGTGCCACGCATGGAGAAATTTAACTTTTTGTTAAATGGGGTTTTGGCCAAATGGGGTTATGTAATAGCAATTTCTCTAAATCTGACAAAAAAATGTTTCAAATAAAAGTTTAACAGTATTAATAAACGTATAAATTGCAATACAAAAAACATTTAAAAAAATTTGTTTAAAAGAAAAAAACAAGATCGCTTCGATTTTTTAAACATTAAACTGTATTTTTGATTTGATAATGTTGTAGCTGGTATTAAGACGAATTCAACGATATATAATATTATGACCTTCACATTACTAATAACGTCGTAATAGTTTTGACGCGCTAAACTGGCAAAATACCCCACTGTGCGGCGCTCGAACCAACAAGGACGGCTGCTGCGCCTCACAGTGGGCAAAAACGGCCTTTTCCGATTCAAAATCAAAGAACTTTCGATAGGAATCAGGTAGAGCGATGAAATTTTTTTTAAATGAAAGCTGAAACTTTGTAGAATATGGGAAAAATAGGGAGATTACGGTACGAACGTTTTGTTAACCTTGAGAAAATTCGTTAAAGTTGCACAATTTCAAGAAAGTGCCAGTAGTAATGACAGCGATACGTCAAGTAATTCTGATAGAAAAATATAAAATTAAAACATATTATTGTGTTACATACAGTGAGTAACGAAAGTATTCGAACGCCCTTTAAATCAGTATAACTTTTTTTTAAGTGAATCAAACGACCTGACTTTTTTGAGGAGTTAGAAGAATTGGTTTTCCAAATGATGTGTAAAAAAGATTTTGAAAAAATTGCAATTGGTAAGAATAACATGAGAAAATAAAAATGGCACTTTTCACAACATTAAAATACTTCATTATTATTATTTTTATTGTGTTTTATATATGAGGATACGATATACTTTCAAACTAGTGTGTTATCAAGTCATTTTAACGAAAAAATTTCATTAATTTGTGTCACAAAAATCTATTTTTTTTTCAAAAACCAGAGGTCGTAGACAAATTTTGAAAACAGATTTGAAATCAGCGTGAAAAAATCTATGGGGAACGATATATAGCATGTTAAAAAAAAATTTTCCGCGCGTATTAGCGGCAAAAACAAAATTTTCTTGAAATTGTGCAACTTTAACGAATTTTCTCAAGGTTAAAAAAAATTCGTACCGTAATCTCCCTATTTTTCCGATATTCTACAAAGTTTCAGCTTTCATTTAAAAAAAATTTCATCGCTCTACCTCATTCCTATCGAAAGTTCTTTGATTTTTAATCGAAAAAGGCCGTTTTTGCCCACTGTGCGCCTGGTGCTATTGTTTTGCGGTTCGCGACACGTATCCCATTAATGCATCCACGTCACGAGAGGATGATTTTTCTGTCAATGATAATCGACATTCAAATTCTTTGTGTCTGCTACGTTCAAAAAAAAAAAAGAAAATTTAATCATCAGATTTTTTATAAATAATTCAGCAACCCCCTCGATTGTACACCGACTCTGATGTACACACTTGAACTAATGCCCATATTAATTATACTTGTGTTTAAAGCATAACGAATATTAAAGAAGAAATATTAAATTTTTTTCTCGTTATATATCTCTTTTTTAATATTAATTATGCTGAAAATAAGAATAATTAATATAGGCTCAGTAATTGGTAACCCCACAGTAATTGGAACCCTTAACCAACAAATTACCGTTTTAAATTAAATTAAAACTGTTGCCATGGCGTAAAAGCTGGCGTTGATGACGTTTTTACGCCGCAGCAACACCATACTTAGGTCACGATAATCTTGATAGGTTATGGAGGGGCACCGCGATCGCCGTAGACCAACGACGGTGTTTCCTTCGTTTCTGGAACTGTTTCTGTATGCGGAAAACGTCACGTCCGGTCCCGGCCGCATCCTGCCTTTTATTAGAACTACCTCGGGTTTGCTTGATCGCCGATTCCAAAGGAAACCCTCGTGCTCGATGAATCCCTGTCCTTCGATTGCACGGCAAGTCGACACAACTCGACGTCATTAGCGTCGCCTTTTGAAACGTGTGATCATTCGACAAGCCTGTACGAAAAGGCTTCCGAAGAATTTTGCATTTTCATTCAATCGCCAATAACGGCCAATGTCTTTATTGGTTCTACATACAGTGAGTAACGAAAGTATTCGAACGCCTTTAAATCGGTATAACTTTTTTTTTTAAGTGAATCAAACGACCTGACTTTTTCAAAGAGTTAGAAGAATTGGTTTTCCAAATGATGTGTAAAAAAGATTTTGAAAAAATTGCAATTGGTAAGAATTACATGAGAAAATAAAAATGGCACTTTTCGCAACTTTTTTATTTGAACCTGTAGTGAAAATTTAAAATATGCGTTTTGTAGATATACATATGTTAGTTATATACATGCTGCAAATTTCATTGAAATCGATTAATATACACACGAGCTACAACTAGTTAAAAGTGGTGAAAAGCGTAGATTTTCACGACTTTTGGCCAGTTTCTGCTTAAAATCCTCAGATTCTAACATATTTTGATACGTCCAATTTTTATCTGCGTCAGCCGATTTCGATGAAATTTTCAGTACGTGTATAACTAACAGAGATCCACAAAACGCATATTTTAAATTCTCATATATATGTTATTTATCTCTTTTTTAATTATTTGTTATGTTTTAAAAGTAAGACTAATTAATATAGGCACAGTAATTGGTACCCCCACTGTAATTGGGTCTCTTATTCTACTTGTTCTGGCCTGCAAGCTCTCCCGAAATTAATATTATAAGAAATTGTTGGGGAGATCTCTCACCAGCTGTTTATGCTAGAAATCGACATTCAATACAATTCAAGAATTAAACGAGTGCATTATAGGACAGACGTCCAAAAAAAAAATAAAATAAAAAGTTTGTATGAATCACTACCCGGCAATATGGTAAAACTAATAGAAAAAAAGTTCAACACATTACTAGATTACTATTTTCACGAATTTGTCTAAGTATTGCTATCTTTTCTCAAATATGTGTAAATATTATATTACTCGAAAGGATTCATGAATTTCATTTGTTATTTTGGTATTATGTTATATTCAAGTGAAGTGTACACGTGTTTTATTTTTAAATGTTTATGGAAAGGCTATAGCCGGTTTTGGGGGTCAAATCTGCCCTGGAAGGTATTTTATTCTAATTAGCGTCGTTCGATAGACAAAAATTTCGATTCGATACGTAATCGATACGTAAAAAAATGTTAAGTAGATAAGTAATACAGCCCGTAAACGACTAAAGACCGAAAGTACTCCAAAAATATTTTTCCGAAAAATGATTAAAAAATAGTTTAAACATAGTTAAAAAATGTTTTTACAATAGCGTAACAACAATCATAAGGTTAGAAATCGAAAAAACATCTGATTAACGAAAAAAAAAAATTGTCCCGCGGCGGGATTCGAACCTGCTCAAAAAAGTCTTCAGCGGTACCGCAGTCGGAGACCATAACCGCTGAACCAACCGGCGCTGTTGAAAATAGTTTCGAAATATTCGAATATACCCTGCATAGTATAATTGTTGTTTTTGTGCTACGCAATTTTTAAAGTCTGGACGATGTTTCTCTGAACTTAGGAATGTTTAATATTACATAATATATTTTTACGAAAATTATAACACTTTTTCACGGAAAAAACGCCGAAAAAAGCGGTTTTTCTTTTTTCCTACTATGACGCACCACACGCAGGGGTTCGAAAAAAATTGAGCATAATACTTAGGACAATACCTAATTGCTAAATTAATTCTGTTCTAGTGTCTCTTAGTTTTCCATATGAAATCTTTTTTTTCCGATTTTTTTCGTGTTTTTCGATTTTTACAACCAGTGTTTGCAACCGAAAAATCTGAAAACGGCTCAAAGTATATGGTTTGGTATCCGAAATGTGTCAGATTTTTTTCAGAATTTTAAATTGTCATTAAATGTGAAAAATGGGCGAAAAACTGAATTTTCGTTTTTCCTCAATAACTACCCTTACAGATGAGCTATCGGGCTAAAACTTGGCTGGAAAGTATCTTTTTTTTTTTGTCTATCGAATGGCGCAAATTAGAATAAAATACCTTCCAGGGCAGATTTGACCCCCAAAACCGGCTATAGCCTTTATAAACAAGTTATAAACTAGCAAAAGTAGTAACATTTAATTATTAATGGATAACTAAAAAAATATATTAATAAATCACTTTTGAATTTACGCTACTATTCGTAAACCGTTCATTGATGGGTATTTATTGATCATAGCAGCATTTTACAGCTTACGCAAAACTTACAATTACTTATGCTCTGTGTCGTTAATTATACGTATTTTTAAAGCATAATGAATATTAAAAAAGAAATATTAAATTTTTTCATTAAAAGCAGTTAATATACAGGGTGCGGCGCAAATTAGTCCCCACGATTTTTTTGCCCATTCGGATGGTCGGACAGAAAAATGTTTCTTACCAAAGTTAATCAGTATTTAACCAACAAGAAATTGCAATATCTAAAATTAAAAAAAAAAATCGATTTCCAACAAAAAATCAAGGTCGCTGTCATATCTTTTAATGGAACTGGGTATTTTTAACTTCATAATATTATAGGCGACGTCGAAACGAATTCAACGACCTGCTATACAATGACTTTCAAATGTCCTTGAAAGATAATATCGCCATGAATCAATTGCCAGAATATATGAAATATTTCGACGGTACAAACAAATGAACAAATGACAAAGCGTGCAGAAATGTAAAAAGAAGTTCTCTAATGGAAGCTACACATAAGACTTTGTTACAAAGAACAGAACTTTGCGTTGCACAAGACGGGATGCAGTTCGAAAATTTAATTTAATTATTAATTAATTTACACGTTTAACATTTGTGTTTTCAATGTGGCTCCGTATAAATTTGGTTTTTTGTGAGTTAAGTTCTGAAGCAATGTTTACGTTCATTTGTTTACTTTTATTTGTTTACTTTTATTTGCGAGGCGTTGCTACTACGTACCGTCGAAATATTTCAAATATTCTGACAATTGATTCATGGCGATATTATCTTTCAAGGTCATCTGAAAGTCATTGTATAGCAGGTCGTTGAATTCGTTTCGACGTCGACTACAATATTATGAAGTAAAAAATACCCAGTTCCATTAAAAGATATGACAGCAACCTTGATTTTTTGTTGAAAATCGATTTTTTTTTTAATTTAAAACATTGCAATTTCTTGTCGGTTAAATACTCATTAACTTTGGTAAGAAACATTTTTTTGTCCGACCATCCGAAGGGGCAGAAAAATCGTGGGGATTAATTTGTGCCGCACCCTGTATATGTTATTTATCTCTTTTTTAATTATTTGTTATGTTTTAAAAGTAAGACTAATTAATATAGGCACAGTAATTGGTACCCCCACTGTAATTGGGTCTCTTATTCTACTTGTTCTGGCCTGCAAGCTCTCCCGACATTAATATTATAAGAAATTGTTGGGGAGATCTCTCACGAGCTGTTTATGCTAGAAATCGACATTCAATACAATTCAAGAATTAAACGAGTGCATTATGGGACAGACGTCAAAAAAAAAAAAAAATAAAAAGTTTGTATGAATCACTATCCGGCAATATGATAAAACTAATAGAAAAAAAGTTCAACACATTACTAGATTACTAAAAAATGTCATTTTGGTAGCAAGAATTTTATTTGTTTCACGAATTTGTCCAAGTATTGCTATCTTTTCGTCAGTCTCAAATATGTGTAAAGATTATGTTACTCGAAAGGACTCGTGAATTTCCTATGTTATTTTCGTATTATGTTATTCAAGTGAAGTGTACACGTGTTTTATTTTTAAATGTTTATGGAACCTCGAGTGTAATATGAAAATTGATAAAATTTATTGTTGTGCTATTTTTTTGTCCGAGAGTGTAGTAATACTAATTAAAAGTTCATAAACGAGCGGACAGCTCGATTATTGACGGATCGTCGAAACTGGTACAATACATGCTGAACAATGTGTTGACACTTTCACAAGGACGTCCTTGTTTTTACGCGCACGTTCCCGGTAAAGATCCTCTGCCATCCGTGACTGTACGTACACAGTGGTCGACCGAGCACGTATCGCGTAACCTGGAGAGATGGCCTGGATGCCTTTTTTCGTCGTATACCGTTACTGTAGAATAACTTAGGTATCTACCATCATGGGACCGCCATATATTTCACTTTGTCCCCTTCGTTCACCTGTTCGATCGAACGTTACAATCGGTGCTCTATCAGCTAGTGAGCTAAAGAGAAAAGGAACTGGCTAAGTTTCTCCACGCGGAACAGTGATTTCGTTCAGTATTTGGTACGTGCTCGTTCGAAGCGGCCGCACAAATGTAACCGAACCTGCCTTGGTGAACGGATTAAACCAGGCGAAGCATCGGAGATCACCTAGTCGAGTATTTTACTTAATTACACTGTTCTTCCGAAGCCATACAATGGAGATCCTTACAATGAGAACAACATTCGTTCTGGCGCTAATTATTATCATTTGCCTTAATGTGAGTTCCCACCAAACAAACATGTCTTATTTTTCAATACAATTAACCATCTAATCATATAATTAGCTATGTAATTGTGGTAATTGCAAGTAGTGTACAACTAGACCTATTGTAACTAACATTTAGTTATAAATAGACAGCGGATCTTTATGCATTTATGGCTTATGGAAATGTTCAAAAAATGCTACAATATAAAATTCGAAAGAATTTAACACGATTTTTATTTGCTTTGGACCTAGAAAGGCTGTTCCTATTAAAAATAGGATTTTATTTCATTCCACTTTCTTAAAATGTTTCTATAAAAATTGTAAATTGCACAAACATCCGATGTCTAGTTATAAATGTCAAATGTAATTGTTACCATGATTTTGAATTAGGTAATAAGCGCCAATTTGATATAACAACAACGCAACGTGTTGCCTCTAATGCGATACGTATTGCGAAAATATCTATTTTCTTACGTGACTAGTGATTTTTATAATATTGGTATCACATTATACGCTGTGAACTTTTTATATATTGCATGTAGATATATGGAAAAAATGTATAATGTTATATTGTGTTGATAACACGATAATGTTAAAACTAATTGAAGTCTTTTCAAATTCGAAGCGAATGAGACATGTAACTTTAATTCAAAAGAAATTGCTACACAGTAAATACTCTTTTTCTTCCGTATCGGTGCGCAGTATAAGAGAAAGTAGGTAAATATTTAGAATAATGGAGTAACCTTGAATTCTAGAATGTTGTTATGGTATTATTAGACATTATTCTGAATAACTTTTTCTTATGATACATATAATCGGTAGGCCCTTTTAATTTCGGTTCGATGCCTCTCATCTGTAAGAATACTTACAGAGGAAACTCGAAAAACCAGTTTTTATTCGTGTTCTATTTCCTATTTAATTACAATTACGAATTCATAAAAAACCGACATATTTCGCCACATATTAAGAAACTTTTCTCGATTTTTCAGTTAAAAAACTCTGATTATAAAAAATGAAATACACAAAAAAAAAATTGAAAGATTTATATTGTGTATTGCAGTTTAAGAGTGACACCTACGAAATTAATTCAGCAATAAGATATTGTCATCAGCCCAAAATTTTTCATATCTTTTGCTTGAATGCGCCGCAGTTAAAAAAATAAAACCAAGTTTTTTCAACGTATGCAATACAAAACTGCTTTATTTTTCGTTATTTTTTAATAAAACTTCGACCAACATATTGGTGGCATTTTTCTGATTAAAATGAAACCAAATATGGTGTAATTCCGATGATATTTACTTGTTTAATGAGCGATGAAAGTCTTCCCATAACAATTACATTAACGAAAAATTAGTGTAAATGTGATCCGAATTATATCGCGTTTGATATCATTTTAATCAGCGTAATGCCACAAATATATTAGTGAAAGTCTAAAAAAAAATAATTAATAATAAAGAGGTTAAATTTTTCATTTAATTTATTATTTATTTTATTTATAAAAATTTAATTTTTCGTTCTCTGCGTTCGAAACTTTCATCGCTCGTTACACAAGTAAATATCGTCGGAATTATATCATATTTGGTTTCATTTTAATCAGAAAAATCCCACGAATATGCTGCTAAAAGTTTCATAAAAAAATAACGAAAATAAAGAAGTTTTGTAATTGGATTAGTAGTGGTTTTCTGGTCTCACACCGATATAGCCGACAATGTATGACAATGTGTTGACACTGTCATATAACGAGAATTTACTATATTACTTCTTTGTAGTAATATGTTACATTTAGTGAAATAAAAATATAGAATATAATTTTGAACGTTCTCATTCATAATAATCGTGAATTCCGAAAATTCCGAGAATCCACTAACCGTTTATGTTCGTTTTAATGAATACATTCATGATTTTGGATTTTTTATTGTAGTTGTTTTCGACAAATTATTTTATTTTACTTTTTACTTATTTAATTAATTATTATAACTTTATACAATTCGCAATACATAGAATAGGAATGGGGTATAAATACATAATAAGTATAATAAAATAAAGAAAAGAAGAAGTAAAGAAAAATTAAATTGAAAGAATGCTTGTCCATCACGAATTATTTGCAAGAGTGTCATATGTTATATTCTCGAAATTTTCGGGAAACCCGATTGTTCCGGGAATCTCGAAATTTTCGGGAGCCCGACCCGACCCGATCCGACCCGACAATCGGGTTTCTGATACTTCGGGTTCTCGCACACCCCTAGTTGTAGTATAACCAGATTAATAGAGAAATATAAACTAAAAAAAAGCAAAGTGCTAATTTAAATCCAATGGAAAACTTTTGGATTACGTGGAAGGCGTTGATCTATGTAAAAAAGAGTGTAAGAATAAAAATGAACATTATCAAGCAATTCAGATATAATGGAATGAAATTACATCAACAGGAATGAAAAAATATAATTGATTCAGTGCCTACTACGTGCACGTAGAAATAAAACTAATTGTATGTATTAGATTAACTAAAAATTTATATGGTGGAACACTCTTTCCAGAGCTTCCGTTGGCCAAATACTTTTTTTTCAGTAGATAATAAATAAATGTCCCAATTATTTTTGTTTTTTTTTGTATTAACTTTATATTTGGCCAATTGAATGTTACCATAACATTTTTATTTCTCTTATATCGTATGATGTAAAACAACATTTGGTATTTCTTGTCAAGTTCACACCATTGGGTTTGATTGAGAACTGTAACATAATCTAATAAATGAAAACTGATGTTATACAGTCCAACATCATCGATTATTTGACATGGTTCGAGCTACGACCTACGTTCTTCTTTATTTTAGAAATAAATAATTTTTCACTTCTTAACCGTACGATTTTTGTTAGAACATTTCAAGTACATATTTGAACTATTTTTAAATATTTTTCATTTTAAAACTCCGATTAAACCCTTCTACGTAGCATTTGAGCGTCCAATAGAGAATGTTTTGCATGTACATTAAGATGGTCCTTATTTTCAACATTTGAATTTTTTTACTGCACCCCCAGGATTGTTCTAATTGATAAAAATAGATCTATGCAAAGTTTGAGCTCCATCGGATAACGGAAAAACAGGCCCCTCGGCCCTTAAACATTATAATAATTAATAAAATGCTTATAGAATCGTTTTTTCTCAAATATCTTCCAAATTATTGACTGTATCGAAAAATATGTTAGAGAAAACCTGTAGATCTGGACAGGTTGCGGTCTTTTATGTCCTATTACTTTTTTTTCGTAAAACAAACAGTTTTCGAAAAAGTTGAGAAAAATTGTCGGGGAAAAATCGAAAAATTTTTTCTGAAATTTTAAAACTGAAGTATATTTTCATTATCTTTCATAATAAACATTAACGAAAAGTGTGTAGCGATCATTCCGTGCCAAAAATAAATGAAATATGTTGTAGTTCGTGTGAAATTAGGGGGAGGGATTAAGTCGTCATTTCGCTGGTTTAGAATTTGTTTACAAATTACCCATTTTTGCGAAAATGGGCTTCGGTTACGAATTTTTATCTCAGGAACTATTTGTCTGATCGAGCCAAATTATTTTTGTTTTATTCAGAAAGGATTGGGCTGTTGTAAAATAATTTTTTTAACCTCGATAGTTAACTTCATAAAATGTAAACTATGTAAATGTATGAAATGTAATGAAATGTATGAAAAGTGTAAAACGTATTCCGAGTATAAAAGTACTAATGTGTATTTGTCCTAAAACTTACCGTTGCTGAAATATTTCAATATATTCATGAAGAACGTTCTTCATGAAAAGCTTCCAATGTTTACATTTGACATAGTGAGCATATCCTTGAATACGTTCCTTAATGGCAGTAATGGAATGAAAATAGTTAAATATCTCAGCAACGGTAAAATTTAGGACAAATACACTTTAGTACTTTTATACTCGGAATACGCCAATCTATCGAAATCGAGCATAAAAAATTGGACATTCCATTTAAAAAAACAAAAGTCACCTCTATATCTTGTCTACGCCTCCACTTGCAAGAATATCATTTATACCATATTATGTAGTTTCTTAAACCCTACAACTTCTGTAAGAGACATTTTCTCGTATTGTTTGAAATAACCAAGATATTCAAGTGAACAGAGTTCGTGGGACACTGTATGTAAAAAAACAAGTTGTTCAAAATGGTATTAATAACACGTTTCAAGGGCATTCAAATTGGAGGTAGCACTATTTTAAATATTTACCAGAGAATAAGTACACATGCTATCCTACCATTTGCTGCATACAAAAAGAAAAAAACATACAAGAGAGATAGAAATTGAAATGTTCAAAATGCTTAATGATTGATGTTTTCAATTTATTATTAGTTTCATGAATTTTGAATAGACTTGGTGAATTTTTCAGCTTTTTGTAAAATGGCAAACGAAAATATTTATATAAAATATCAATGTCACTGTATTTAATCTCTGAAATGAACGATTATGGTTGTTTACAGGTGCACTATGTTGAGAGCAAGGCAAAGAAATCAACTCAGTTGTCTCTTCAAAGCAAAGAAACAAATGTGGCAAATTTCATGAGACTACTGGTTATGAGACTAGTCTTCGGTGTAGCATCTGCGATGGGTCTCGGAGAAAATCTTTCTGGCGTCCTTGGAGGAATTTTTGTGCCACCCGGAGCTGACGACTACGATTATGGCAGCGATGACTATATACCGGATTTGTTTTAAGGCCGACGTTCGTTCAGATAGTATTTAACTCCTGAATTCTGTGTCGACACAACGTAATCCATATTATTTATTCTGAATAGTTTTTTATTCATAACACATTAGTCTTTTAACCCATTAGCGACAGAAAATACATCATCGATATCTTTAAGTTAGAATATAATTAGTCTAATATAACTGACGTGACGCCTGTGTATTAATGTTTGTACTACAGAAGGATATTGTACACCTATTGGTTAGATAGGATGATACAAAACCATTTATTAGCCTCGATTAAACAGTCGATCTCGTGTCACATCATTGACAGCATCGTCGGGGACGTTTCAAAGTTTTTGAATTGTGTATAAAATTCAACGATTACTATTAGCTGTACAGAACACATTTAATTAACCCTGATGTGGAAAGTTTAAATGCATTAACTATGAAAAATCTACGTAAGAATACAGGGTTATGTGTTCAGACTTTCTATCTTTTACTTCATCTATAAATGAAACACATTGAGGGTAAATGGGATGAAGTCCCAACTCATGCTGCAATTGACACAAATGTCGCAGATCTGGGTTAAGTATCGGTATGGCAACTATTAACGCAAAAGAAGTTGACATTTTTTATTACACTTTTATTCAAGGTTTATTAATGCATTGACATTGTCTTCATAAAATTTTTCTGTTTCTGTTGCTATTCAAGTTTGGATTGTTTTCACCGTCAACTGTTTTTTCACTTACAGATTCGTTCAATAAGTTACGTAGGGATGACATTACTATAAAGATTTATAGAGTCTTTACTCTATAAATATCCCGAATATCTAGCCTATACACTATAGGTTAGATATTCTACACTAAGGGTAGAAATTGTCATTATATGACAATGATTGTGATTATGTTGTCATTACGTATCAAATTTTCTCCAAACATTTTTGAATAACGATTTATATATTTCTCACGATTCTTGTGCAGATTGAATTAAAGTCTAATCGACATACTCACTTATTATTTTATATCGCTTTCCATGTTATAACTATTTGATCGAACTTGGTAATATATAAATGTTTATATACATACAAAATTTATTACGGTGTCCAAATAGAACATATTAATAGGTTATTTTGTAAGATTTATTTATTTGTAAATAATATGATACTATTTATTTATTTAAATGATTTAATGTGCAAAACAATGAAACAGTGTTGCATTGAAAAGCACCCCTAACTAGGTATTTATGAAAAATGGGCTATTATAAGTCGCTTTTTGTGTGTATGTATCATAGTTTTACTGTAATAAAACTTATAAGAATTACACAACAACAGAACTTACACGTGTTAGTGTTTAATTGCAAAAAATGATTAACAACATTTAAAGATCTATGAATTCTTTCAGCGATGTTCCTATTTGACAGATTCATGTTCTTGAATACAATGATTAATCCCTTTTCGTGATCATTTAATGACTTTCCACGACCCATTACGCTTTAAATAATTATAACTTGTTTAGAGCATTAAATACTTAGAACTAATATTAAAACATACAAACATGAAAGTATTCTGTACTTACATATCTTATAAAATTCCTTTTATGTAGTAACAAAAGTATTTCTTAGATAAATTATTGTGAATCTAAGATTATTTCGCTCTATTACCAGAATAATTTTGCAGCAAGTTTCACAATCTGTTACGTCCGAACACTTCCACTGTCGAAACACAGATCTTTATCTGAAGACAACAGATGATTCGTTGTTTGCGCGTAATATAAATAATCCTAGTGAATCTAGCATCGAGTTCCAACTTCGAAGTACCATTTGACAGAGTTATTTCAACTCATAATAGATGTTTCCTTGATACCTGTAGGAAGAGAAAGAATATCATTGTCGTACCAATTGTAGCAAGGAAACACGTGTTTCTGGTGCGAAAAGTATATATTCCAAAAGAAAATCGGTGCTGTTCCAACCATTTAATAAACAATCGTTTCAATCGTTAACTGATTATGAATTTTTCGTACTTACTCGAATTCGAGTTCACTAGACGCTAAAGAGCTCAGAATTTACTTTGAGTATCTATTGATTAACAGTACTTCAACTATTAGTGACAAAAGTGGTGATTTTACTTTGTCCAAAGAAAGACTCGGAGTGTTCACAGGCTTAACCTGGGAAACTCTAATCGAACTCCGCGAGATTATGACTTCCATGAATAATTCTAAACAGCGTAATGTTGTTACACAAGCCCTCGTTGTATTTTTATTTAAATTGTGTACTGGAAATTCTAACGAGCTCATAGCTGCAACACTTGGGTTAGAGCGCGACCAACAAGTATCTGATTTTTGTCATGCAGTCATGAATTGTTTTTTAAAAGATATTTTTCCTCTCCAACTACGGTATAGAGACTCCCATTAATATTCCAACATTTTCTGCTAATTAAACGATTGTTTAAACAATCGAATTTTTATTATTTAAACGGATGTTTAAACACACAAATGTTTATTACTTAACCGATAGTTTAAACAAAAACATTTTCATTATTTAAAGAAATGTCTAAACTAATACATCTTTATTACTTAAACGACTGTTTAAACCAATACATTTTTATTACTTAAACGACTGTTTAAACCAATATATTTTTATTATTTTATCAATTGTTTAAACAAATAAATTTGCATTATTTACACAAATGTTTAAACCAATGCATTTTTGTTAGATAAACGATTGTCTAAACCTAAATACAATTTTATTATTTTATCAATTGTTTAAACAAATAAATTTACATTATTTACACAAATGTTTAAACCAATGCATTTTTGTTAGATAAACGATTGTCTAAACCTAAATACAATTTTATTATTTTATCAATTGTTTAAACAAATAAATTTGCATTATTTACACAAATGTTTAAACCAATGCATTTGTGTGACATAAACGATCGTCTAAACCTAAATACAATTTTATTATTTTATCAATTGTTTAAACAAATAAATTTACATTATTTACACAAATGTGTAAACCAATGCATTTTTGTTAGATAAACGATTGTCGAAACCTAAATACAATTTTATTATTTTATCAATTGTTTAAACAAATAAATTTACATTATTTACACAAATGTGTAAACCAATGCATTTTTGTTAGATAAACGATTGTCGAAACCTAAATACAATTTTATTATTTTATCAATTGTTTAAACAAATAAATTTGCATTATTTAAACAAATGTTTAAACCAATATATTTTTATTACTTGGACGATTATTAAGCAAACTGTTAAGACGGGGTTCCGTCATCGTACTCTACGAGCCTGGCGAGCGATAGCGACAGGGTTCCGTCGGCGTGTTGTGCGAGCCTGGCGAGCGATCGGCTTTTGTTATAAACAGTTTTCGTGAGGAACGCTCAATCGGCGTCCTCTCTTGCGTTCGTGATCGCGTTGGGTTAACATCGTGCGTGCGTGCGTGTATTCATACTTTAACACAAACACATATTTATTACTTAACTAAAATTCGTCACGTTTTGCAATGTGCGTTTTGTAAAAGTCTTTACAATAAGATCTTATATCTCTTATGGTTCAACAGTTATTGTAAAATGTCACGAAAGTCGATCCAGCACAGTGTGCGGTCGTCCAAGGCTCTAAATCGCGATGCAGCGTCCGCTTCAGATAATTTTAATTTCGTCAATTTGAAAATGTTCATCTTTTTAAAAACAGTTCTATAAAGAGGACACCTGTGGCTATATCCTCATTTGTTTAAAACAATGCAAACCTTCAGCCAAAAGAAACTACCACATGCTTCCTTCTTCTACTCTCGGAATCATTCGGCAGGCATCGTGGTCTGTCATTTCTTATATGTGTAAATATGTTTATATTTGTGGCCGCTTCGACTGCGGTGAACGTAGGTAGAAAAGGACAGCATGAAAACACACCCGTGCGGTCGAAGGCGTAACAAAAAGGTAGTACAGTCTGATGATATTATTATCCGATTTGTACAGTGTTTGGACTTATTTTGTTCGAGAAAACATTTTCAATCGATAGATAATGATATGATTATGATAACTTTAATAAGAAATAATATTAGATTTAGTTGGTAAACGCCAATGCGTTACTCGTTACAATGTTGCCTCTGATACTAAATTAGTGTTCCTGATTTCTCAACATTTTTCATTTCTCGAGAAAGGAGAAATGAAACTATATTTCTCGAGAATTCTCGTGAAGCAGCACTATCCACAACACACGTCAAACGTAATTACCATTCTTTCACAACAACTTTGAGTTATATTAACTGTAGTATCTAATATTAAATATAACATATTTTTAATTAAACCTATGTATTTGTTTATTCTAGAATGTAAACATTGAAATCCAAATGTGAATTTTTCTGGTACTTATCTATGTACGTAAGTTAACGCAATTTAACTTTACAGCTTTTCATTTAGCGAATTTAGTTTACGTACATATTTGAATTATTTTCGGAACTGTTTCAATGCACACTTATCAATTGTTGAATTTAATTGTAGACCACTTTTTACTGCAACTAAATGAATAATCGTAATGCTTGTATACAATATATCTGCATTGAAAATTGTTTAATTCTCTTTCGTACTGGTTATTTCCGTTTACGACGTATTACTTATTTACGGCCGCCAGCCGTAAATAAGTAATACGTCGTAAACGGAAATAACCAGTACGAAAGAGAATTAAACAATTTTCAATGCAGATATATTGTATACAAGCATTACGATTATTCATTTAGTTGCAGTAAAAAGTGGTCTACAATTAAATTCTTCCCAAGCATTGATTTCATACTAAAAATCAACAATTACGGGTCATCGATTATACCGAAAACAAAACATTGTTAATTATTATAACTGTAAAAATGTAAAATTAATTTACATTACCTAGTAAGTATTATAATATGATACAGAATTTTAAAAGATTTCAGTAATGGAGAGCAGAGCTGGTCGATGACAACCACCGCGAGCCGGGTCTGATCCACCGCTCGACCGCTAGGCGGCTCACCGCTCGAAAGTGTTTCTCGCAGCTAAAAGTGAACGATGCAGTGTACAAGTAAGCTGTTTAACGTTGTAAAAGCATCGCTTCTCGGCCTCATGGCTAAGATCAAAGTGTAGTATCTGTTCTTATCAGCTTAATATCTGATACACTCCCCATCGGGGAGTCAGTATATTAACTCGATTTTTGAAAATTGACGGAGCGGTCGGGGCTTGCTCCCCCTCTGTCGCGGGTCGGCCACGCATTGCAGTGCCGTGTGGATTGGCCCCATTAGCCTTATCAAAGCATAAGATCCAGCTTTAAATCCACAGCCCGTCAATTTTCGGAAATCGAGGAGATATCTGACTCCCCGAACCGAAAACACCGAAGTTTCCATTTTTCTGCAAAATTGCACGGGTACGCGACCCTTTTTCTCTTTTAAAAATTTCGCGCGTGAGTGCCAAGTGTGCACGGGAGTGTATCCTGCCAGAGAGGACGAGCCGAGGAGCGACGGGGCGCAACCAGTCGCCGACGAGGAGGACCCCCCCACGGAAGACCGGCACCTCCACCGAGACCGACGGACCTCCGGGAAGCCGACCACCTGTCCAGGGAACTTACGAGCGGGGTAAGTGGTCGAAACCCCCTCTTTCGCTTTAATTTCTGTTTCTATTCCCCCGTTTAATTTAACGGTGTCATTTGGACTTCTTTGTCCAAGTGCCCGTTTAAATTATACGGTAAACCCGTTGTCCTTCCCTCCCGTTCTTTGCTTGGTGTCTTTGTTCTGTCGACATTAGCACTTGTGCTAACCGTCGTTCAGAGCGAAACACAAACAATTAACGGCTCCCTCCCGGCCGCTCTGAACGAAATTTCTGGAAATTTCGATTCGGGGAACAAAGAGACACTTTGTACGTGGAGACGTATTCGACGAATTTTGCAAATTAAATTAATCCATAACTCGACGGCTGCTTAAACAATCAGCCTGCTGACTGTTTAATTCGGTTCCCGAGTTAACAGATTTTATTTATTGCAAAATTCGGGCGCAAGCCTGTGCCGGCAGTTCTAATTATTTAATATCTAACATCTCTTGATAATTGCCGGCACGTCGAAGCGTTTCCTCGCTTCGTCGATTTGCGATCCGACTCGGAATAAGCCAGGAATATCGTTTCCTGAGCAAAGGCCAGCCGAATTGTTTAATCGGACTCTGTTCGATTAAATTAATTCGGCCTAATCCTTTCGGTCACCGATCCGAGTAGGCCTCAGGCATTTCTTAGACTTCGTGCTAAGGAAATTTGTCTGAGTACCGCCAAGTATCGGTGCAGCCCTCTAGCGGTAGGTCCTTGCACGAGAAGCTCGAAAGAGTTTCTCGACCGCCCGCTAGGTGTCCCCCTTGGACAGGCTCTACTCTGTCCAAGGTAGATTCCTACTATCGCTTTTATCTTCTATCCTTCTCTATCTTCCCGCTATCTCCTCTCTCTTTCTATCTTTACCCGTTTCATACTTCTCTCTTTCTATCGCTTTCTCTTTCTCATTTCTCTGGGTTTCGGCCACTTATTTAATTCTAAAAATCAGTCTATGTGGTTGCCCAGTAGCTATACTTTAATTGATCTACTTAATCTAATTTAATTTAATTTTCTTAACCTATCTATTTATTTATTTATATGATTTTATTTACTTAACTAGTCATCTATTCAACATTTTTATCCTGTTTTATAATCCTCCTTATACCGTACCGCTTCGACTCACTCATTTTACTCTTATTTTACTTTATTTTATTTCACGGCACCTTCATTCTACTTCAACGTATTTTTTACTCCGTTTTATAGCCTGGTCAGCCCTTTACACTGATTCTGAATCTAATTTTAATTTCTCTAATTTTTAATTTATAATTTAAACCTACCCCAAGTTGTACCACACGTACCTGAGTTTTACCGACTTGATTTTATTCTACCTAACTTTATTTTATCTACTCCACTCAATTTTACTCTACTGCTATCTATTCTATCTATTTTTATTTATTTTTATTTCATTTATACCGAATCCGACACTACCAGACCATATAGCACCACCTGACACACATTGACGCCGGCTAATCTTATAGTATTTATTTATTTATAATAATTAACTATAAACCTCTAGTCGACTCGTCAATTCTAATTTTAACTAATTCTATAACACCTACCTAGGTTTAAGTGATTTTAACCTGGTCTCTGTCGCATTCACTTTTAGTTATCTATTTTATCTATTTTATTTATTTATTTATACACTTACCTATTTAACTATTTATTTATTTTACTTTTACTTATCTATCTTGCATCCCACCCTATTTTACCGCTCGAAGCTATCCCTCTACACGTGGTCACAAAAATGGCAGGGCAAAACAACGGCCCCATTACGATCTATATAGATTTCCCGTTCCCGGAGGAGTTCCGATGCCCGGACTGTTACGGCAGGCCGGGCTTAAAGGTCTCGGGGAAGTACCTGTCCCACTCCGACCTGGCGAAACACGCCAAAAAGCACCACCCGGGACATATTATAATCCACCGATGCGGCGTGTGTGGTGAGCCCGGCACTGGGAGATACCCTCTCAAGGCCGTCAAGCTCCACCACGCCGCCGCACACGTTCCGAGACTGGACCCCCCGGGTGGGTCAGGTCGGGGTGGGACCAGCAGGATAAATCCCGGTTCTGCCAGGTCCTCCTTTTCGGCGACTGGGACTAATGCCTCGGGCCGAGGGAGGCCCGAGTCAATTTTAAGGTACACCGCTGCGGCGGGAGCTGGTGGGGTCGCCACCACCACAACGGCCACCGCCACGACGACAACGTCCGCAACAACGACGACGGCGAGCGGCCAGCGGCAGGCGGCGACGGCGCAACGGACCACCACCTCCAGCAGGAATGCGCTACCACCACCACGACCGAGGACCACGCGGACCACCTGCGTGACCACGACAACGACGACGACAACGACGGCGGGGACGTCACCAAGGGCGACGCTGACGCCGCCCCCAACTTCCACGGCGGCGATAGCAGGGACGAGGGCGACCGCGGTCACAAAGGCAGCCCCGGGGACATCAAGGACGCCACCACCACCACCGGCGATCCTGGGGGCTAAGGCGAGGGTAATGGCGGCGCTAGTGGCTCCCCTACGGAAGTCACTGACGCCGCCGCCCCCCCCGACGGTCCTCAGGACAAAGACAACAGCGGGAGGAGCCGCCCCGGGGAAGAAGAGGACACCACCACCGCCGCCTGCCCCCCCTAAGATGATGCAGTTAGGGGGAAGGAAGCTGACGACGCCACCACCACCCGGAGCGTTGAGGAAGATGCAGGCTGCGGTGGCGACAGCCAAAACTGCCACGAGGAAGTCGCCCACGCCCCCACCACCACCATCAACGGCGAGGAGCAACCTGCTGCGGCGAAGCAGCGAAACTGCCCTGGAACCAACACCTCCAGGGATCAGGAAGGCGCCCGCCAAGCGCACCGTAACCGGGACCGGAATTGTCCAACGGCCTAGCCCGGGCTCATCGGCGCGTAAGTCGACCCCTGACAAGCCCTCCACCAATGTCACCGGTGGTGGGGCAAGGAAGACGAGGGGGTCGACGGTCTCCCCCAAAACCAGGTCCCCAACCACCAGCCCCAGGGGACCCGTCACAAGGAGCAAGAGGGGGGCCAGCGTGCCGGTCGAGCTCGGAGATATTATGAAGAGGACCACCAAGATCTGGAAGAGGAGGGCAGTTCCGGAACCCGGCGACAAGGTGTCACCGAGGGGGTTTGGGTTAGATGGGACATCCGTTCCCGAAAACGTAGCTTTAAAATCTAACCCAAACCAACACCCTACACCACCTAGGGTGTTTACCTCGGTGATACGGACGGCGGCCTCACCATCCTATGCCGCCGTCACGGCGGGCGCGGCGGTGGTCACGATGACATCGCCAGGAGACCGCCCAGTGAAGAGGATGCTGCGGTCGATGACTCGGGCGTCATCACTCCCACCCGAGCTCACGACCGCAGCAAACAGCAGCCCTCCCCTCAGCACCATCTCGAGAGATTTCCCCCCTGCTACCTCACCCCCGCCTACCATCTGCGGGGCCCAGGGGGGAGCCAAGGGCTGCTGCGCGGTCTCCTGCATGGTCCCAGCCACCCTGACCACGACCACCGTCACGACCACTGCCAGCGGGGGGCCGATTATGACCTCGAAGCCCCTCGCGGGGGGAGCGGAGAGAGGAACCAAGAGGACAAGGGCTGCACCGGCTGTCCTCTCCCTCCCCCCCATCGCGGAAGTGGCAGGGTCCCCTGATCCCACCAGGGCAGACCCTTCTCCCCCTCCGGCCATCCTGAGGAGTGAAGAGGAGGGTGGAGAAGAGGAGGGGAGGGAGGATGATCCTTCCCCTCTGCCGTGGCAGGTTGTCGTCGCCAATAGGCGTCGCCAACGGATGACCTCGTCGTCGTCCAACCCGTCGTCGTCGCCACCAGAAGCGCTGAGGAGGGAAACGCCGTCGCCGCTGAAGATGACGACACCCCGCAGCTCACCAGCGGGGGATAGGAGGACGCCCGCCGCGCCCCTCAGGGCATCTACGAGGGTCCAGCGTCCTCCCCCGGCCCCACCGGTTCCCGTCGTCAGCGGAGCCTTAGGAGGGGACACACCGACATCCGCCAACACAGCGTCAAGGGGCGGAGCCGTCCGTCAGCGGCCACTGGTAGAGGGAGGCAGCAGTACCCGGAATGGGGTAAGTGCTGGTAGGGCCTCTGGCAGCGCCGCGCAGATGGACCGGCACCGCGAACATCGCGCCGTAAACAATCGTTTGGGAGGGTTCGCGTCGCGATTTAGAAGTATGGGTGGGAATAATAACCCTGGGAGCTCGCTCCCGGGTGGTCGCAGGAGGGGGATGGTGGTCCCCGCGGGGCAGACAAGTGCTGCTGGGAGCGTCGTCGGAGAGTCCGCGACCCTCCTGACCGCGCAGGATCTGGAGCGGCGACAGCTTACGCCTGCCGACCAGCCCAATCCTCGCCGGCGCGCAACCCGACGAGGGCAGCAAGCCGCGCTGGCGAGAGAAAGGGAGCTACTGGTCGGCTTGGCCGAGGCTGCCGACAGTCCCGAGGACCTGGAAGAAGTTGCGGCACAAATTGCCGCCTTCTTCCAGGGCTTCCGGACCCAACCTGCGGGGGACGGAGGTAACGCTGGTGGAAGGCCAGCAAACCCCGCGAGGGTGAGGGGGCGTGTCGTGAACACGTCGGTCACACGCCCTCCCGGTCGTACCGGCTTGGAGACCGGAAGGAGAACGGACCAGGTCAAGGAGGCTACGCGTCTCCAGAGATTGTTCCGCCGAAACCGCAGGCGTGCGGTTCAGGAGGTGCTCATGGGCGCCCCTGAGCAATGTCAAGTTGCCAGGGAGCGTGTCATGGAGCACTTCTTGAACATGTACTCACCTGCGGGTGAGCCACAATCCTCTGGGCCCCTTGGCTTTCCATCTGAAGCTCCAACTGCAGCGAGCAGCGAGGCCCTGATTCGGCCTTTCGAGGCGAGAGAGTTGGACCGGCGGATCCGGCGGATGTCTAATTCCGCGCCAGGACCCGACGGTCTGACCTACCGTGACCTTCGGAAGGCTGATCCAGGCTGCGCTGTACTCGCTGCATATTTCAACTTATGCCGAAAGTTGGAGTCGGTCCCTTCTTCTTGGAAGGTCTCCAACACTGTGTTAATTCACAAAAAGGGCGACCGGGGGGACCTGTCGAACTGGCGGCCGCTTGCTATGTCCGACACTACCCCCAAACTTTTCGCGGCGGTCCTGGCTGACCGCCTAGTGTCGTGGGCGCTCCACAATGGGAGGCTCAGCCCCCAACAAAAGGGTTTCCTGCCCTGCGAAGGTTGTTACGAGCACAACTTCGCACTGCAGGAGATCCTAAACGACGCTCGCAGGGGCAGGCGTCAGGTTGTGGTGGCATGGCTGGATCTGACGAACGCGTTCGGCTCGATTCCCCATTCCACCATATACCGCGCCTTTGCGGAGGCCGGCGTTCCCCTTCCCTTCCAGAACATCGTGGAAGGAATGTATGATGGATGCACCACCCGGGTGCGTACCTCACAGGGGTTTACCGACCCTGTCCCCATTCTCTCCGGAGTGAAGCAGGGCTGCCCGTTGAGCCCTGTGGCGTTTAACCTCGCCCTGGAACCGGTCCTGAGGGCGGTAACCGCGACCACGGCGGGTTACACGCTACACGGCCAACGATACTCAGTCCTGGCCTACGCGGACGACCTGGCGTTAACCGCGGACTCTCCGGAGGGAATGGAAACACTGTTGAGAACAGTGGAAGCTGCGGCGAATGGGATTGGACTTCGGTTCAACCCGGCGAAGTGTGCAACACTGCACCAGGACAGTAGAGGCACTCGCCGGGCACTCCCCACTCGCTTCAGCTTGCAGGGCCAGGGGATCAAGTCCTTGGCAGCAGGAGTGCCGTACGAACACCTCGGAGTCCCCACGGGATTTCAGGTTAGGCAAACTCCGCTCACGACGATCGAGGAGCTTGTCCGGGATCTCCGGGCCGTTGATCGTTCCCTCCTCGCCCCGTGGCAAAAGTGTGAGGCGGTGAGATCTTTTATATTACCCCGCCTTGACTTCTTGCTGCGGGGAGCCCATGTGGAGAAGGGCCCCCTCAAAGAAGTGGACAAGCTTGTCCGAAAGCTTGCCAAGTCCTGGCTCAACCTCCCACAGAGAGCCAGCGCGGAGGTGGTCTACCTCCCTCCTAAAAAGGGGGGGTGTGGACTACTTCCGCTCGCGGACCTGGCCGACGCACTTGTCATTGGGCATGCGTTCCGTCTTCTGACGGCGTCTGACCCGGTGACGAGTGGGCTGGCCAGAGATTCTCTGTGTGAGGCGGTAGCCAGGAAGATCGGTAGGTCACCCACCGACCAGGACCTGGCGACGTACCTCTCCGGCTCACTGGAGGGGGAATTCGCCAGGGACGGGGGGGACTTCTCCACTTTGTGGTCAAGGGCACGGAACGCGGCACGGCGATCGGGAGAAATGCTCCGATTGCGTTGGGAATGGAGCGTTGCCCGGCGCGAAATGGGTCTTAGACTCCGAGGTTCACGCGGGCGCACGGTGGTCGTAACACCTGATGCTCGGGATCAGGTGTTGCACCGTCTGAGGTCGGCGGTGACGGAATTCTATTCCGACCGCCTGGGCGAAAAGCCTGATCAGGGGAAAGTTTTCGGGGTGTCGTCGCGGAGTGGTGTCTCAAACCACTTCCTCCGCGGCGGCAGCTTCACCCGCTTCGCCGATTGGCGCTTCATCCACCGAGCTCGCCTCAACGTCTTACCTCTTAATGGGGCTAGGCGGTGGGGGGAGGGTGATAAGCGTTGCCGGCGATGCGGGGAGAACCTGGAAACTTTGCCCCACGTGCTCTGTCACTGTCGGCCTCACTCGGCTGCCTGGCAATTGCGCCATGACGCCATCGTCTCGAGAATAGCTCGAGCCTGCCGACTGCCGGGGACATTAAGGGTTAATCGAAGGGTCGAGGGTCTCACCGGCGAGTTGGAGGCTCTGCGTCCTGACATCGTAGTCAGGCACGAGCCTTCAAAAAGCGTCGTGATCGTCGACGTGACCGTGGCCTTCGAGAACGGCACCGAGGCTTTCGAAGCCGCAAGGGAGCGGAAGATTTCAAAGTACCTCCCACTCGGTGCCGCCCTCGAGGGACAGGGTTACCGAGTCGTGACCGACGCGATCGTCGTTGGGGCGCTCGGCTCATGGGATCAGGCCAATGAGGCGGTGCTCAAGCTCCTGCGTGTGAGTAGGAGATACGCGGACTTGATGCGCCGTCTCATTGTGTCTGAGACCGTTCGCTGGGGCCGGGACATATACGTAGAGCATGTGTCGGGGGTCCGCCAGTACGCGGCCCCTTCTGCTGATGCCCCCGCTACGGTCCCCGCTGCGGTCCCGCCCCCCCTGTCGGACGCGACAACGGTGACCCCTCCCCACAATCCGCCTCCCTCGGCCAACCATGAAAACGCGCCCCGAGAAAACAGCCCCAACGAGGCTACAAGAGGGCACGAGGCCCATATATTGACCCAGGGCCCCTCTGGCCCTGGATAGTGACAAATGGTGTGGCAGCGGCGCCACGCGGGGCGCCGCGCCCACTATACTCTATTTTAGTTGTTTATTTGGATGATTACATCCTACATTCTATATATTTTATATTTTACATTTACATTTTAGTTCTCAGTATATAAGATTGTATTTTAGCGAGGGCACATGGCCCGCTGCACGTTTCTGTCCTACTCTCGCTTTTTAGTTTTTACATTATTTTCTAGTCATTCGCTTTTTGGTTGTTCCTTCTCATCTATTTATTCTTCTTAATTCTACCTCTTCTCTACTTATTCTTGTTTTAGTTTCATTTCCTTCACTACTTCTAATTCTCACTATCTAGTCATCTACCTTAGGTCTTAAGTATTTTAATCTTCCAACGTGCAGCGGGCCAATGCAATACCGTAAATGATAAGCTAGCTGACGAGGCCCCACCATGGGGCCGATACAATTTTAATTATATACTAACTGTGACGTGCGTGTATGTGTGTGTGTGTGCGTTTGCGTCTATGTTATTTATTTATTTATTATTGCAATAAAAATAAAAAAGAAAAATTAGCCACGTAGGGGGCCCGACGCCCCCGCGCCACACACCCTACCGCAAAACCCTAATTTATTTTACTGCGGGGTGTCTAAACAGACACCCACACCCGAGCCCTCGCCGAAGGCGAGAATGTTGTACTGCCCCCGGGGGCCAATGTAACCCGGGGGACTATTTATTGAAAATAAAACTCGCTTTATCTGTTCTTATCAGCTTAATATCTGATACACTCCCCATCGGGGAGTCAGTATATTAACTCGATTTTTGAAAATTGACGGAGCGGTCGGGGCTTGCTCCCCCTCTGTCGCGGGTCGGCCACGCATTGCAGTGCCGTGTGGATTGGCCCCATTAGCCATTCTAAAGCACAAGATCTAGCTTTAATCCACAGCCCGTCAATTTTCAGAAATCGAGGAGATATCTGGCTCCCCGAACCGAAAAATCCACGAAATTTCTCATTTCTGCGAAATTGTACGGGTTACCGCGACAACCCTTTTGAATATTCGCGCGTTGATTCGGGAGTGTATCCCAGTGCCACGAGGACGATCCGAGGAGCGACGGGGCGCGAACCAGTCGCCGACGAGGAGGACCACCCCCCACCGAAGACCGGCACCTCCACCGAGACCGACGGACCTCCGGGAAGCCGACCACCTGTTCAGGGAGCTCGAGCGGGGTAAGTGGTCGAAACCCCCTCTTTCGCTTTAATTTCTGTTTCTATTCCCCCGTTTAATTTAACGGTGTCATTTGGACTTCTTTGTCCAAGTGCCCGTTTAAATTACACGGTAAACCCCTTTGTCCTTCCCTTACCGTTCGTTGTTGTGTCTTTGTCCTATCGACATTAGCACTTGTGCTAACTGTCGTTTAGTACGGGACACAAACAATTAACGGCTCCCTCCCGGCCGCTCTGAACGAAATTTCTGGAAATTTCGATTCGGGGAACAAAGAGACTTTGCACGTGGAGACGTATTCGACGAATTTTGCAAATTAAATTAATCTATAACTCGACGGCTGTTTAAACAATCAGCTTGCTGATTGTTTAATTCGGTTTCCGAGTTAACAGATTTTATTTATTGCAAAATTCGGGCGCAAGCCTGTGCCGGCAGTTCTAATTATTAATTTAACATCTCTTGTTAATTGCCGGCACGTCGAAGCGTTTCCCCGCTTCGTCGAATTGCGATCCGATTCGGAATAAGCCAGGAATATCGTTTCCTGAGCAAAGGCCAGCCGAATTGTTTAATCGGACTCTGTTCGATTAAATTAATTCGGCCTAATCCTTTCGGTCACCGATCCGTGTAGGCCTCAGACACTCCTTAGACTTCGTGCTAAGGAAATTTGTCTGAGTACCGCCAAGTATCGGTGCAGCCCTCTAGCGGTAGGTCCTTGCACGAGAAGCTCGAAAGAGTTTCTCGACCGCCCGCTAGGTGTCCCCCTTGGACAGGCTCTACTCTGTCCAAGGTAGATTCCTACTATCGCTGTTATCTTCTATCCTCCTCTATCTTCCCGCTATCTCCTCTCTCTTTCTATCTCACCCATTTTCACACTTCTCTCTTTCTATCTCTTTCATTTCTTCATTTCTCCGGGTTTCGGCCACTTATCTAATTTTAAAAATTAGTCTATTCGGTTGCCCACAGCTATATTTTAATTGATCTACTTAATCTAATTTAATTTAATCTTCTTAACCTATCTATTTATTTACTTATATGATTTTATTTATTTATTTAACTAGTCATCTATTCAACGTTTTACTCTTACGACTCACTCATTTTACTCTTATTTTATTTTACTTTACGACACCCTCATTCTACTTCAACGTATTTCTTACTCCGTTATATAGCCTGGTCAGCCCTTTACACTGATTCTGAAATTAATTTTTAATTTCTCCAATTGTTAATCTATAATTTAAACCCACCCTAAGTTTTACCATACGTACCTGAGTTCTACCGACTTGATTTTATTCTGCCTAATTTTTATTTTATCTACTTTACTCAATTTTACGTTACTTCTATCTATGTTATTTATTTATACTTATCTATTTTTATCTATCTATTTATTTTCTTTTATCTATCTTCTTTAATTCTATTTTATTTTTGCATCCCACCCTATTTTACCGCTCGAGACAACTCCTGTACAGGTCGTCCTAAAAATGGCAGGGCAAAATAACGGCCCATTAACAATTTACATTGATTTCCCCTTCCCGGAGGAATTCCGATGCCCGGACTGTTACGGCAGGCCGGGCCTAAAGGTCTCGGGGAGGTATATGTCCCATTCCGACCTGGCAAAACATGCCAAGAAACACCACCCGGGACACACTATAATTCATCGGTGCGGCGTGTGTGGGGAGCTTGGCTCGGGGAGATACCCTCTCAAGGCCGTCAAGCTCCACCACGCCGCCGCACACGTTCCGAATCAGGATCCCCCGGGTGGGCCAGGTCGGGGCGGGACCAGCAGGACGAACTCCGGTCCTGCCAGGTCCTCCTCCTCCGCGACTGGGACTAATACCTCGGGTCGAGGGAGGCCCGAGTTAATTTTAAGGTTCCCCGCCGATACGGGAGCTGGAGGGGTCGCCACCACGACCACAGCCACCGCCACGACCACGACGTCGGCGATAATGACGACGGCGAGTGGCCAGCGGCAGGCGGCGGCGGCACAACAAACCAGGACCTCCAACGGGGCAGCATCATCGGCATCGGGCCCCGTGGTAACGCCGACCACCAGCGTGGCCACAACCTCCACCACTACGGCCACAACGACGACGACTTCGGCGACGACCCGCAGGTCAAAACTGCAGCTCAGACTACCGTTTGGTAAGTCTGCAGCTGCGACGGGGACGACAGCGAGGACGACAGCGAGGACGACACTGACGCCGCCCCCACCACCTACGACGACGTCAGCAGGGACGAGGGCGACCGTGGCGGTCCCAAGGACCACCCCAGGGGCCTCAAAGACGCCACCACCACCACCGGCGATACTGGGGGCCAAGACGAGGGTGACAGCCCCCACACAGAAGACAGCAGCGGGAGGAGTTGCCCCTGGGGGGAAGCCCTCGTCAACACCGCCACTGCCGGCACCCTCCAGGACTACCCCTGCAGGAGGGACGAAATCTTCTACGCCACCACCACCTGAAGTGACGAAGAGGGTGCCGACAGTGGCAACGGCAACTGGAACCGCCACGAAGAAATCGCCTACGCCCCCACCACCACCCACGTCTACGGCATCGCGCAGCGGCCTGTCACGGCAAAACACCGAGGCTGCCCTGGTACCAACACCCCCAGGGACCAGGGCTGCGCCCGCCAGGAGCAATAGGACCGGGACCGGAGCCGTCCAACGATCCGGACCGAGCCTACCGGCACGTAAGTCGACCCCCGAAGGGCCCACCATCAACACCTCAGGTGGGCCCACTAGAAGGACGATCAGGGGGTCGACCGTCTCCCCCAAGAAAAGGTCCCCGACCACCAGCCCCAGGGGACCAATCACGAGAAGTAGGAGGGGAGCGAGCGTGCCGGTAGAGCTCGGAGACATCAAGAAGCGGACGTCCACCCTCACCACCACCAGGAGGAAGGCGGCTCCGAATCCCGGCACTAAGACGTCACCGAGGTCGTTTGGGTTAGACGGGGCATCCGCATCAACCGATGCTCCTTTTGAAAAATCTAACCCAAACCAACACCCTACCACCCCGAGAGTGTTCACCTCGGTGATAAGGACGGCGGCATCTCCATCCTACGCCGCCGTCACGGCGGGCGCAGCGGTGGCCACCATAACACCGCCAGGAGACCGCCCGACAGGAAGAGTGCTGCGGTCTATGACTCGGGCATCATCGCTCCCGCCCGAGCTCATGGCCGTAGCAGTAAGCAGCCCTCCCCCCACCATCATCCTGAGGGACCCACCCTCTGTCTACTCACCCCCACCCACCACCTGTGGGGGACAGGGGGGAATAGAGGGCTGCTATGCGGTCTCCTGCGTGGCACCCGCCACGCTTACTACGGCCACCGTAACGACCACTGTCAGCGAGGGGCCCATCATGACCTCGAGGCCCCTCGCGGGGGGAGCGGAGAAAGGACAGAAGAGGACGAGGACTACACCGGCAGTCCCCTCCCTCCCCCCCATCGAGGAAGTGACAGGGTCGCCTGGTCTCACGAGGGTAGCCCCCCCTCTCCCTCCAGCCATCCAAGGGAGAGAAGAGGAGGGAGGGAGCGATGACCCCTCTCCTATGCCGTGGCAGACTGCTGCCAGAAGAAGAGGACGCCGACAACTGTCCTCGCTGTCCCCAACCCCGTCGTCGTCGCCGGAATCGTCCAGGAGGACAACGCCGTCGCCGCCCAAGACGACTACACCCCGCAGGTCACCAGCGGAGGACAGGAGGACGCCTTCCGCACCCCTCCGACCATCTGCGAGGGAGGAGCGTCCTCCAGCGGCCCCACCAGCTCCCGACGCCAGCGGGAACATAGGAGGGGCCACACCCACCACCACCATCACCTCAAGAAGGGGCGACGCCGTCTGTCGGCGACCATCGGCGGGAGGCAGCAGCAATACCCAACATGGGGTAAGTGCTGAACGGGCCTCCGACAGCGCCGCGCGAACGGACCGGCACCGCGAACACCGCGTCATGAATAATCGTCTGGGAGGGTACGCGTCGCGTTTTCGCATTATGGGTGGGAATAATAACCCTGGGAGCTCGCTCCCGGGTGGTAGCAGGAGGGGGATGACGGTCCCCGCGGGGCAGTCAAGGGCTCATGGGGGCGTCGTTAGAGTACCCGCGAACCACCGCACTCAGCAGGACCGAGTGCACCGGCGGAATACGCCTGCCGATCAGCCCAACCCTCGCCAGCGCGCAACCCGAAGAGGGCAGCAAGTCGCACTGGCGGGAGAGCGGGAATTACTGGTCGGCATGGCCGAAGCCGTCGATAGCCTCGAGGACCTGGAGGAGGTAGCGATGCAAATCGCTGCCTTCTTCCGGAGATTCGGGACCCGGCCTGCAGGGGGCGGTGGAAACACTGGCGGAAGGCCAGCCAACCCCGCGAGGAGGAGGGGGCGTGTCGCGAATACGCCAGACACACGCCCCCCCGGTCGTACCGGTTTGGAGACCGGCAGGCGAACGGACCAAGTCAGGGAGGCCACGCGCATCCAGAGACTGTTCCGGCAGAACCGCAGGCGTGCAGTCCAGGAGGTGCTCATGGGCGCCCCTGAGCAATGTCAAGTTGCCAGGGATCGTGTCATGCAGCATTTCCTGGACATGTACTCACCTGCGAGTGAGCCACAGACCTCTGGAGAGCCCCTTGGCTTTCCTTCAGAGGCTCCGACCGCAGCGAGCGACGAGGCCCTGGTCCGGCCCTTCGAAGTGAGTGAGGTTGACCGACGGATCCGGCGGATGTCTAACTCCGCGCCAGGACCCGACGGTCTATCTTACCGTGACCTTCGGAAGGCTGACCCGGACTGCGTCGTCTTGACTGCGCTGTTCAACCTTTGTCGCAGGTTGGAGTCGGTCCCTTCTGCCTGGAAGGTCTCCAACACTGTGTTAATTCACAAAAAGGGCGACCGGGGGGACCTGTCGAACTGGCGACCGTTGGCCATGTCCGACACTACCCCCAAACTCTTCGCGGCGGTCCTGGCTGACCGCCTAGTATCGTGGGCGCTCCTGAATGGGAGGCTCAGCCCCCAGCAGAAGGGTTTCCTGCCGTGTGAGGGATGTTTTGAACATAACTACACGCTGCAGGAGATCCTGAACGACGCCCGCAGGAGCAGGAGACAGGTGGTGGTGGCGTGGCTGGACTTGTCGAACGCGTTCGGCTCGGTGCCCCACTCCACCATCTACCGCGCCTTTGCTGGGGCCGGCGTTCCCCTCCCCTTCCGAAACATCGTGGAAGGACTGTACGATGGATGCACCACCCGGGTGCGAACCTCACAGGGGTTTACAGACCCTGTCCCCATACTCTCCGGAGTGAAGCAGGGCTGCCCGTTGAGCCCTGTGGCGTTTAACCTTGCCCTGGAACCGGTCCTGAGGGCGGTATCCGCGACCACGGCGGGGTACACGCTGCATGGCCAACGGTACACAGTCCTAGCTTACGCGGACGACCTGGCGTTAACCGCAGACTCTCCGGAGGGTATGGAAACACTGCTGAGAACAGTGGAAGCTGCGGCGAATGGGATTGGACTTCGGTTCAACCCGGCGAAGTGTGCAACACTGCACCAGGACAGTAGGGGCACTCGCCGGGCACACCCCACTCGCTTCAGCTTGCAGGGTCAGGGGATCGAGCCCCTGGCAGCAGGAGCGCCATATCAACACCTCGGAGTCCCCACAGGATTTCAGGTCAGGCAGACTCCGCTCGCGACGATCGAGGAGCTTGTCCGGGACCTCCGTGCCATCGATCGCTCTCTCCTCGCCCCGTGGCAAAAGTGTGAGGCGGTGAGAACATTCTTATTGCCCCGCCTCGACTTCATGCTACGGGGAGCCCATGTGGAGAAAGGCCCCCTCAAAGAAGCGGACAAGCTTGTTCGCAAGCTTGCCAAGTCCTGGCTCAACCTCCCGCAGAGAGCCAGCGCGGAGGTGGTCTACCTCCCCCCTAGTAAGGGGGGATGTGGACTACTTCCGCTTGCGGACCTGGCCGACGCACTGGTCATTGGACATGCATTCCGTCTACTGACGGCGCCTGACCCGATGACTAGTGGGCTGGCCAGAGAATCTCTGTGTGAGGCGGTAGCCAGGAAGATCGGTAGAACACCCACTGATCAGGACCTGGCGACCTACCTCTCCGGCTCGCTGGAGGGGGAATTCGCCAGGGACGGAGGGGACTTCTCCACCTTGTGGTCGAGAGCGCGAAACGCGGCACGGCGGTCAGGAGAAATGCTCCAATTGCGTTGGGAGTGGAGCGCTGTCCGGCGCGAATTGGGTATTAGACTCCGAGGTTCACGCGGGCGCACGGTGGTCGTAACACCTGATGCTCGGGATCAGGTGTTGCACCGTTTGAGGTCGGCGGTGACGGAATTCTATTCGGACCGCCTGGGCAAAAAGCCCGATCAGGGGAAAGTTTTCGGGGTGTCGTCGCGGAGTGGTGTTTCAAACCACTTCCTCCGCGGCGGCAGCTTCACCCGCTTCGCTGATTGGCGCTTCATCCACCGAGCTCGCCTCAACGTCTTACCTCTTAATGGGGCTAGACGGTGGGGGGAGGGTGATAAGCGTTGCCGGCGATGCGGGGAGAACCTGGAAACTTTGCCCCACGTGCTCTGTCACTGCCGGCCTCACTCGGCTGCCTGGCAATTGCGCCATGACGCCATCGTATCGAGAATAGCTCGAGCCTGCCGACTGCCAGGGACATTAAGGGTAAATCGGAGGGTCGAGGGTCTCACCGGCGAGTTGGAGGCTCTGCGCCCTGACATCGTTGTCAGGCATGAGCCTTCAAAAAGCGTCGTGATCGTCGACGTGACCGTGGCCTTCGAGAACGGCACCGAGGCTCTCGAAGCCGCAAGGGAGCGGAAGATTTTAAAGTACCTCCCAATCGGTGCTGCCCTCGAGGGACAGGGTTACCGAGTCGTGACCGACGCGATCGTCGTTGGGGCGCTCGGCTCATGGGATCAGGCCAATGAGGCGGTGCTCAAGCTCCTGCGTGTGAGTAGGAGATACGCGGACTTGATGCGCCGTCTCATTGTGTCTGAGACCGTTCGCTGGGGCCGGGACATTTACGTCGAGCATGTGTCGGGGGTCCGCCAGTACGCGGCCCCTCCTGCTGATGTCCCCGCTGCGGCGCCGCCCCCCCTACTAGACGCGGCACCTATAGCCCCTCCTTCTAGCGCCTCCCCCACGACCCGAGAGATAGTCGCGCCCTATGAAAATAGCGCCGGCGAGAAGGCTGGGCACGATGCCCTTAATTTGACTCAGGGCCCTTCCGGCCCTGTGGTTGACACATAGTGAGGCAGCGGCGCCATGCGGGGCGCCGCTCCCACTATACTTTATCCTTTTTTTTTTCTTTTCTTTTCTTATTATTATTACTACTTTATTATTATTGTTATTAGTATTAATTTTATTTGTTTTTTTTTTATGGAATTTTCTTTTAACTAGTCTTTCTGGGCTTTGTTTTTAGTTCAATTTACATATATATATCTTAGCGAGGGCAGATGATCCACTGCACGCCTCTATCCTATCGTCACTTTTGAGTTCTTTTCTATTTTCCGTTCTAGTCATTCACTTTTTAGTTGGTCCTCCTATATCTTAGTTTTTCTCCTATCCTTTCTTTTTCTTTGATTAGCGTCACTATTGTTATTATTTTATTTTGCTTTACTTTATGCCACTTTACTTTCACATTACACACTTCTAGTCATCTCTCTTAGGATTAAGCGTTTTAACTTCTTTTAACTTCTTCGGCGTGCAAGGGACCATCTCAATGTTGTTTATTTTAATCTTAAGTTACCTGACGAGGCCTCCTTGTGGGGCCAACGCGGTTTTATTTATGTATTGACGTGTGTGTGTATGTATGTGCGTGTGAATGCGTTTTATTTATTTATATTTTAAAGATATTAACACTAAGCCACGCAGGGGGCATACTACCCCCACACCGCACACCCCACCACCAACCTACTATTTATATTTCTGCGGGGTGCCATAAGGACACCCACACTTAAGCCCTCGCCAAAAGGCGAGCACGATGTACTGCCCCCGGGTGATAATGTAACCCGGGGGACCATTGCCTGAATAAAGTGCCTTTTATCTGTTCTTATCAGCTTAATATCTGATACACTCCCCATCGGGGAGTCAGTATATTAACTCGATTTTTGAAAATTGACGGAGCGGTCGGGGCTTGCTCCCCCTCTGTCGCGGGTCGGCCACGCATTGCAGTGCCGTGTGGATTGGCCCCATTTGCCTAATAAAGCACAATATCTGCTATCCACAGAGAAAAAGCCCGTCAATTTTCAGAAATCGAGGAGATATCTGGCTCCCCGAACCGAAAAAACCGAAATTTCGAAGTTTTCTGCGAATTGCACGGGTCTTACCGCGACACCCCCTTTTTTAAAAATTCGCGCATTAGTGCAAGTGCACGGGAGTGTATCCACCACGAGGACGAGCCGAGGAGCGACGGGGCGCAACCAGTCGCCGACGAGGAGGACCCCCCACGGAAGACCGGCACCTCCACCGAGACCGCGGACCCCCGGGAAGGAAGACCGCCTGTTCAGGGAACTCGAGCGGGGTAAGTGGTCGAAACCCCTCTTTCGCTCTTAATTTCTGTCTATTCCCCCGTTTAATTTAACGGTGTCATTTTGGACTTCTCTGTCCAAGTGCCCGTTTAAATTAACGGTAAACCCCTTTGTCCTTCCCCCCCGTTCTTTGTTTGGTGTCTTTGTTCTGTCGACATTAGCACTTGTGCTAACCGTCGTTCAGAGCGAAACACAAACAATTAACGGCTCCCTCCCGGCCGCTCTGAACGAAATTTCTGGAAATTTCGATTCGGGGAACAAAGAGACTTTGCACGTGGAGACGTATTCGACGAATTTTGCAAATTAAATTAATCTGTAACTCGACGGCTGTTTAAACAATCAGCCTGCTGATTGTTTAATTCGGTTCCCGAGTTAGCAGATTTTATTTATTGCAAAATTCGGGCGCAAGCCTGTGCCGGCAGTTCTAATTATTTAATATTTAACACCTTTCGTTAATTGCCGGCACGTCGAAGCGTTTCCTCGCTTCGTCGATTTGCGATCCGTTTCGGAATAAGCCAGGAATATCGTTTCCTGAGCAAAGGCCAGCCGAATTGTTTAATCGGACTCTGTTCGATTAAATTAATTCGGCCTAATCCTTTCGGTCACCGATCCGTGTAGGCCTCAGACACTCCTTAGACTTCGTGCTAAGGAAATTTGTCTGAGTACCGCCAAGTATCGGTGCAGCCCTCTAGCGGTAGGTCCTTGCACGAGAAGCTCGAAAGAGTTTCTCGACCGCCCGCTAGGTGTCCCCCTTGGGCAGGCTCTACTCTGTCCAAGGTAGATTCCTACTGTAGCTTTTATCTTCTGTCCTTTTCTATCTTCCCGCTATCCCCTCTCTCTTTCTATCTTTCCCATTTTCACACTTCTCTCTTTCTATCGCTTTCATTTCTTCATTTCTCCGGGTTTCGACCACTTATCTAACTTTAAACAATCAGCCTAGCTGGTTGACCAACAGCAGCTATATCTTAATTAATTTATTTATTTATTATCTATTCACTTACTCTATTTTAGATATTTTAACCTACTGATCTATTCACTCATCTATTCACCACTCTTTCATTCTTTAGCTTGCTTTACTTCATTCCGTTCTGACTAACCTATTTTATTTTATTTTTCAACTTATTTTATCTTATTCTGTTGTATTTTATCCCATTTACTTCAACGTATTTTACTCCGTTTTACAGCTTGGTCAGCCCTCTACACTGATTCCAATTTTAATCTCAACTCTTAACCTTTTAATTTCTAACTTTTAACTTTCTTTTTAAACCCCCACTACCACATTTTATTTTACTGTTGTCACGGCTTGTTCGATTTTATTCTACCGACGAATCTAAGCGTGCCGACACTGACTGACTATACTAGACTATTTATTTATTTATTTACATATTTATTTATTTAGCACTAGTTCTAGTCATTTTGTCGATTTTTATTTTTATTAATTAACTAAAGCACATACACGATCAAGCGCAAGTGACTTCAAAATTGGTTTTATATTATTTTATTTTATTTATTTATTTATATATCTATCTACTTATTTATTCATCTATTTATTTACCCACCGAATTTATTTTATTTATTCATTTTATTTTTTTTTTTTTTTTTTTTTTTTTTTTTTTTTTTTTTTTTTTTTTTTATTTTATTATTCTATTACTGCCCCCTACCGCTCGAGACAACTCCTGTACAGGTCGTCCCAAAAATGGCAGGCCAAAATAACGGCCCCCTAACAATTTATATAGATTTTCCCTTCCCGGAGGAGTTCCGATGCCCGGACTGCTACGGCAGGCCGGGCTACAAGGTCTCGGGGAAATATCTATCCCACTCCGACCTGGTAAAACATGCCAAAAAGCACCACCCGGGACACACTATAATCCACCGATGCGGCGTGTGTGGGGAGCTTGGCTCGGGGAAATATCCCCTGAAAGCAGTCAAGCTCCACCACGCCGCCGCACACGTCCCGGGTCTGAACCCCCCGGGTGGGTCAGGTCGGGGTGGGAACGGTGGGACGAACAACGGTCCCACCATCCCTAGAAGAGCCGGTACCAGGCCCTCCTCGTCGGGGACTAATACCTCGGGTCGAGGGAGGCCCGGGTCAAATTCTACTTTAAGGTTCCCCGTTGTATCACGAGCTGGAGGGGTCGCTACTACGACGACGGCCACCGCCACTACGACGACATCGGCAACGACGACAACGGCGAGTGGCCAGCGGCAGGCGGCGGCGACACAACGGGCAACCTCCTCCAACGGGGCCTCTCTACCACCTCCAGGCCCAGCGAACACGCGGACCACCAGCGTGGCCACGACGACGACGACGACGACGACGACGACAGCAGGAGCACCAGCGAGGACGACGCTGACGCCGACGCTCCCACCAACGACGACGTCTACGAGGAACAGCCTGCCGCGGCGCAGCAACGAGGCTGCCCTGATCCCGACACCTCCAGGGACCAGGACTGCGCCCGCCGCCCGCACCAGGACTGGGGCCGGAGCCGCCCAACGAGCCGGCCCCGCCCTATCGACACGCAAGTCGACCCCCCCCAATCCCACCAACAACATCGCCGGTGGGACCATGAAGAGGACGACGAGGGGGTCGACGGTCTCCCCTAAAGCAAGGTCCCCGCCTACCAGCCCTAGGGGACCGATAACGAGGAGCAGGAGGGGAGCCAGCGTGCCGATAGAGAGCGGTGTCACGAAGAAGCGAGTGGAAGCCCTCAACCCCACCAAGAGGAGTGCGGCTCCGAAACCTGGTGCGAAGAGATCACCGGGGAGGTTTGGGTTAGACGGGGCACCCGCCCCCGCCCCCCAGCAAATATCTAACCCAAACCAACACCCTACTCCACCGAGGGTGTTTACCTCGGTGATCAGGACGGCGGCATCACCATCCTACGCCGCCGTCACAGCGGGCGCGACGGTGGTCACGGCGACATCACCGGGAGACTGCCCAACGAAGAGGACGCTGCGGTCGATGACTCGGGCGTCGTCACTCCCGCCCGAGCTTCTGGCTGTAGCAACCAGCAGCCCTCCCCTCATCGCCACCCCGAGGGGCTCCCCCCCTGTACCTTCACCACCGCCTACCACCTGCGGGGAGCAGGGGGGAGCTGAGGGCTGCTGCGCGGTCTCCTGCGTGGCCACGACCACGCTAACTACGACCACCGTCACGACTACTGCCAGCGGGGGGCCCATAATGACCTCGAGGCCCCTCGCGGGGGGAGTGGAGAGAATAACGAAGAGGACGAGGCTTGCACCGGCTGTCCTCTCCCTCCCCCCCATCGTGGAAGTGGCAGTGTCCCCTGGTCCCGCCAGGGTAGCCCCTTCTCCCCCTCCGGCCATCCGGCGGAGTGAAGAGGAGGGTGGAGAAGAGGAGGGGAGGGAGGACGATTCCTCCCCTCTGCCGTGGCAGGTTGCCACAAACAGACGCCGTAGACAAGTGCCCTCGCTGTCCCCCAAGCCGACGCCGTCGCCAGGATCGCCGGAGAGGAGGACACCGCCGCCGCCTAGGACGACGACTCCCCCCACGTCACCAGCGGAGAATAGGAGGACGCCAGCCGCGCCCCTCAGGCCATCGACGAGGGACCAGCGTCCTCCTCCGACCCCACCAGCTCCGGACGCCAGTGGGAACCTGGGAGGGGCCACCCCAGTCACTTCCACCACCGCGGGCAGCCGGGGGACATCAGGAGGGAGCAGCAACACCCGCCGTAGGGTAAGTGCTGTGCGGGCTTCAGATGGCGCCGCGCGAGTGGACCGACTCCGCGGACATCGTGAAATTGTTAATCGATTGGGTGGGTTCGCGTCGCGTTTTCGTGTTTTGGGTGGGACTAATAACCCTGGGATATCGCTCCCGGGTGGATGCTCGAGGGGGATGATGGTCACCGCGGGGCAGACAAATGCTCCTGGGGGCGTCGTCGGAGTGTCCGCGATCCACCAGACTCCGCGGGATTTGGAGCGGCAGCAGCGTACGCCTTCTGACCAGCCCAATCCTCGCCGGCGCGCAACCCGACGAGGGCAGCAAGTCGCGCTGGCGAGAGAGAGGGAACTCCTGGTCGGCTTGGCCGAGGCTGCTGACAATCCCGAAGACCTGGAAGAGGTTGCAGCGCAAATCGCTGCCTTCTTCCAGGGCTTCCGGACCCAGCCTGCGGGGGGTGGAGGAAACGCTGGTGGAAGGCCAGCAAACCCCGCGAGGGTGAGGGGGCGTGTCGTGAACACGTCGGCGACACGCCCTCCCGGTCGTACCGGTTTGGAGCCGGAAAGGAGAACGGACCAAGTCCAGGAGGCTACGCGTCTCCAGAGGTTGTTCCGCCGAAACCGCAGGCGTGCGGTCCAGGAGGTGATCATGGGCGCCCCTGAGCAATGTCAAGTTGCCAGGGAGCGAGTCATGCAACACTTTCTGGACATGTACTCACCTGCGGATGAGCCACCAACCTCTGAGCCTCTGGGCTTTCCTTCAGAGGCTCCGACTGCAGCGAGCGACGCAGCCCTGACTCGGCCTTTCGAGGTGAGTGAGGTGGACCGGCGGATCCGGCGGATGTCCAACTCCGCGCCAGGACCCGACGGTCTGACTTACCGTGATCTCCGAAAGGCGGACCCAGGCTGCGCCGTTATCACTGCGTTTTTCAACTTATGTCGTAAGTTGGAGTCGGTCCCTTCTTCCTGGAAGGCGTCCAACACAGTGTTAATTCACAAAAAGGGCGACCGGGAGGTCCTGTCGAACTGGCGGCCACTTGCCATGTCCGACACTACCCCCAAACTCTTCGCGGCGGTCCTGGCTGACCGCCTAGTGTCGTGGGCGCTCCACAACGGGAGGCTCAGCCCCCAACAAAAGGGTTTCCTGCCGTGCGAGGGGTGTTATGAACACAACTTCGCGCTGCAGGAAATCCTAAACGACGCACGCAGGGGCAGGCGTCAGGTGGTGGTGGCGTGGCTGGACTTGTCGAACGCGTTCGGCTCGATCCCCCACTCCACCATCTACCGCGCCTTTGCTGAGGCCGGCGTCCCCCTCCCCTTCCGCAACATTGTGGAAGGGTTGTATGATGGATGCACCACCCGGGTGCGAACATCACAGGGCTTCACAGACCCTGTCCCCATCCTCTCCGGAGTTAAGCAGGGTTGCCCGCTGAGCCCTGTGGCGTTTAACCTTGCCCTGGAACCGGTCCTGAGGGCGGTAACCGCGACCACGGCAGGTTACACGCTACACGGCCAGCGCTATTCAATACTTGCATACGCCGACGACCTGGCGTTAACCGCTGACTCTCCGGAGGGGATGGAAACACTGTTGCGAACAGTGGAAGCTGCGGCAGGTGGAATCGGACTTCGGTTCAACCCGGCGAAGTGTGCAACACTGCATCAGGACAGCAGAGGCACTCGCCGGGTCCGCCCCACCTGCTTCAGCTTGCAGGGTCAGGGGATCAAGTCCCTGGCAGCAGGTGCGCCATACGAGCACCTCGGAGTCCCCACGGGTTTCCAAGTCAAGCAGACTCCGCTTGCATCGATCGAGGAGATCGTCCGAGATCTCTGGGCCGTCGATCGTTCTCTCCTCGCCCCGTGGCAAAAATGTGAGGCGGTGAGCTCGTTTATACTGCCCCGCCTCGACTTCTTGCTGCGGGGAGCCCATGTGGAGAAGGGTCCCCTGAAGGAAGTCGACAAGCTGGTTCGAAAGCTTGCGAAATCCTGGCTCAACCTCCCTCAGAGAGCCAGCGCGGAGGTGGTCTACCTCCCTCCCAAAAAGGGGGGGTGTGGACTGCTTCCGCTTGCGGACCTGGCCGACGCACTGGTCGTCGGGCATGCGTTCCGTCTACTGACGGCGCCTGACCCGATGATTAGTGGGCTGGCCAGAGAGTCTCTGAGCGAGGCGGTAGCCAGGAAGATCGGCCGAACACCTGCCGAACAGGACCTGGCAGCCTACCTCTCTGGTTCACTGGAGGGGGAATTTGCCAGGGACGGAGGGGACTTTTCGACACTGTGGTCGAGAGCACGAAACGCGGCTCGGCGATCGGGAGGTATTCTCCAATTGCGATGGGAGTGGTGCGCTGCCCGACAGGAACTGGGTATTAGACTCCGGGGCTCACGCGGGCGCACGGTGGTGGTAACACCAAAGTCCCGGGACCAGGTGTTACACCGACTGGGGTCGGCGGTGACAGAGTTTTATACCGACCGCCTTGGCAAAAAGCCAGATCAGGGGAAGGTGTTCGGGGTGTCGTCGCGGGAGAGTGTCTCAAACCACTTCCTCCGCGGCGGCAGTTTCACCCGCTTCGCTGATTGGCGCTTTATCCACCGAGCTCGCCTCAACGTCTTGCCTCTCAACGGGGCAAGACGATGGGGGGAAGGTGATAAGCGTTGCCGGCGATGCGGGGAGGCCCTGGAGACCTTGCCCCACGTGATCTGCCACTGCCGGCCTCACTCGGCTGCGTGGCAATTACGCCACGACTCCATCGTCTCGAGAATATCTCGAGCCTGCCGACTGCCCGGGACATTAAGGGTAAATAAGAGGGTCGAGGGACTCAGCGGCGAATTGGAGGCTCTGCGGCCTGATATCGTTATCAGGCACGAGCCTTCAAAAAGCATCGTGATCGTCGATGTGACCGTGGCCTTCGAGAACGGTGCCGAGGCCTTTGAAGCCGCAAGGGAGAGGAAGATTTTAAAGTACTCCCCTATAGGCGCCGCTCTCGAGGGACAGGGCTACAGAGTCGTGATCGACGCGATCGTCGTTGGGGCACTCGGCTCTTGGGATCGGGCCAATGAGGCGGTGCTCAGGCTCCTGCGTGTGAGTAGGAGATACGCGGGTCTGATGCGCCGTCTCATTGTGTCCGAGACCATCCGCTGGGGTCGGGATATTTACGTGGAGCACGTCTCTGGAGTCCGCCAGTACGCTGCTCCTCCTGGTGAAGCCCCTGACACAGCCCTGCCCCCCTTACCAGCTGCGGTAAATGTGGCCCCTCCCCATGAGACGCCTCCCTTGACCAGTGAGGAAGTTGCGCCCCGAAGAGTCAGCCCCTGCGAGGCCAAGAACGGGCGCGAGGCCCATATCTTGACTCAGGGCCCCTCTGGCCCTGAACACTGACAAACAGTGCGGCGCAGCCACTGTATTTTATTGTGTTTGTGTTATTTTATGTATTCTATTTTAGCAAATATTTATTACTATGTTTTAGCGAGGGCAGATGGCCCGCGGCACGTCCCTATTCTATCTATTTTCTTTTAATTTGTTAGTATTATTATTTCTCTAGTCATTCTCTTTTTTGTTGCTTCTACCTATCTTGTTTTTACTTCTCCTGTCCTTTCTCTCTATTATTTTTATTACTGTTATTTTTTTCTACTCTGTCTAAACGATCTAGTCATCTTTTAATAGGCTAAGTTTTTAACCCTTCCGGCGTGCGGCGGGCCACCCCATGATTGTAGATATAGGGTAGTCATTTAAGAAATCAGACGAGGCCCTCTTTTGGGGCCGATGTGATTTTATTTATTTAAACTTCGCGACGTGTGTGTGCTTGGGTGTGTGTGCGATGCGTTGTATTGCCTGCGAAAAGTTTAGCCACGCGGGGGGCCTAATGCCCCCACGCCACACACCCCCCCACGAAATTTTATTATTTTAATACTTAGCCCTCGCCAAAAGGCGAAAATGTTGTACTGCCCCCGGGTGATAATGTAACCCGGGGGACCATGTGTTGAAAAATAAACGCCTTTTATCTGTTCTTATCAGCTTAATATCTGATACACTCCCCATCGGGGAGTCAGTATATTAACTCGATTTTTGAAAATTGACGGAGCGGTCGGGGCTTGCTCCCCCTCTGTCGCGGGTCGGCCACGCATTGCAGTGCCGTGTGGATTGGCCCCATTAACTTAATTAAAGCATAATAACTTCTTCAAATTCACAGAGAAAAGAAGGGCCAATCAACTCTCTCAGGATTATCGAGAAAATATATCTGGCTCCCCGAACCAAAAATTCAGTCCGATTTTCAAATTTTTCTGCGAGTTAACGGGTTACGCGCCGACCCCCACTTTTTCTCTCTCTTAAATTCACGCGCGTAATAGTGTGCTTGTGTAACACCCAAGGAAGAAGAAGTGTATCATCTACATTCTACACCATGAGGATCCGTGGAACGACAGGGCGCAACCAGTCGCCGACGTGGAGGAAGGACCTCCCCCACCGAAGACCAGCACCTCCACCGAGACCGGACCTCCGAGAAGGAAGATCACACCTGTGCAGAGAGCTCGAGCGTGATAAGTGGTCGAGAAACCCCCTCTTTCGCTTTTAATTTTCTGTTTCTATTCCCCCGTTTAATTGTAACGGTGTCATTTGGACTTCTCTTTGTCCAAGTGCTCGTTTCGATTACACACGGTAAACCCCCTTTCTTTGTCCTTCCCTTTACCGTTCGTTGTGTCTTTGTTCTGGCGACATTAGCACTTGTGCTTAACCGTCGTTCAGAGCGAAACACAAACAATTAACGGTTCCCTCCTGGCCGCTCGGACCGAAATTTCCAGAAATTTCGATTCGGAGAACAAAGACTTTCGCGTACACGTGGAACGTTTCCGACGAATTTTCAAGTTAAATTAATCTATAACTGGACGGCTGGTGGTTGGTTAAACATATTTCGCTGATTGTTTAATTTAGTTTCTGAATTATTGGATTCTATTTATTGTAAAATTCGGGCGTAAGCCTGTGCCCGGTATTTTAATTAATGAATTATTTAACATCTATCGCTAATACCGGCACGTCGAGGCGTTCCATCGCTTCGTCGGTCTTGCCTAAGTACCGCCAGGTATCGGTGCAGCCCTCTAGCGGTAGGAGGTCCTTGCACGAAAAGCTCGAAAGAGTTTCTCGACCGCCCGCTAGGTGTCCCCCTTGGACAGGCTCTACTCTCTCCGAAGTAGATTCCTACTGTCGCTATTATCTTCTGTCCTTTTCTATCTTCCTACTATCGTCCTCTCTCTTTCTATCTTTCCCATTTTCATACTTCTCTCTTTCTATCGCTTTTATTTCTTCATTTCTCTGGGTTTCGGCCACTTACTTAATTTAATTATTCAGTTTATCTGGTTGACTAGCACTCATATTTATTTATTAACTTACCTATCTATTTATTTATTTATTTATCTATTTACACAAGTACTAGACGTTATTCTTCCAAATTTTATTGGATCTGACTCCTACAACAGTGACTTTATTTTTAACTTTTACTTATTTTATTCTATTTCATTATATTTTATGATATTTTGTTATATTACTTTATTTTATCTAGTCAACCACATACACGGATTTTTACTAATAGACAATAAACAAACCGACACAATAATATTCTACTTTATTTTTTATCTTATTTTACCGAGAGATTTTATTTTATTTTATTTTATGCATCTATATACACTTATTTATTTTATTTATTTATTTATACAGATTTATCTATTTATTGACACACTTATACATCTTTTATTTATTTATTTATTGATTTTATATCGATCATACTGACCTCTCTCTAATCTACTATCTTTATTACTTTGTTTTCTATTTTACTTAATACAATTTCACACCGTTCTTTTTTCCCCCCTACTGCTCGAAGCTACCCCTGTACAGGTCGGTCTAAAAATGGCGGGCACGAGCAACGGCCCGTTAACTATATATATTGATTTTCCCTTTCCGGAGGAGTTCCGTTGCCCGGACTGTTACGGCAGGCCAAGCTTAAAGGTCTCGGGGAGATATTTATCCCATTCCGACCTAGCGAAACACGCAAAAAAGCACCACCCGGGACATAGTATAATCCATCGGTGCGGCGGGCCATCCCATGATTGTAATTTTAATTTTAAGTTATCTGACGAGGCCCCCCGAAGAGGCCAAATGTGATTTTATTTATTAATTTATTACGACGCGTGTGTGTGGGTGTGCGTGCGATGCGTTCTTCGATGTAATGTAATAATAATGTTAGCCACGCAGGGGACCTAACGCCCCTACGCCGCACACCCCACCACAAGATTTTATATTTATTTATTTCTACAACCGTTAGCCCTCGCCAAAAGGCGAGTACGTTGTACTGCCCCGGGGGACCATTGTTTGTAAAAATAAACGCCTTTTATCTATTCTTATCAGCTTAATATCTGATACACTCCCCATCGGAGAGAGTCAGTATATTAACTCGATTTTTGAGAATTGACGGAGCGGTCGGGGCTTGCTGCCCCTCTGTCGCGGGTCGGCCACGCATTGCAGTGCCGTGTAGATTGGCCCCATTGAGGCTTATTAAAGCATAAATATCTAGCTTTAATCCACAGAGAAAGCCCGTCAACTCTCGGAAATCGAGGGAATATCTGGCTCCGCGAACCAAAAAATCGAGATTTTCTTCTTTCTTTTTCGTTCGCTTTCGAGAGTAAATAATTCCGTCACCCACATATGGGTGACATGGCAGTGAATGTGTTAAAACAGGATGTGTAGATGTCGATGTTTGAAAAAGAAATTTCTTGGTGTACTGTTACCGCGATATATTTGTTATTGTTGTATTCGTTCAACATTTATTCATCCACAAATGATTCTTACCGCTCTCGACATAAGGTACCGTGAGAAATTCGGCAAGAATCATTTGCTCCGGAAAAACTGAAAATAGCGCCATTCCGTGCAGCGGCAAAACGCTCAAACTTCTAGCCAATTTGTTTCGCTAATTTCCCGCTAGATGGCGCAGCACGACAGTGGCGCTGACACTACGTGCGCTGACGCTATTTTCAGATTTTCAGTAGCCAATGATTCGTGCCGAATTTTACATTGTACCTTACGACCAGTACGGCAAGCATCATTTGTGTCTTGACTTGTAATTATTTTTATAATTAACCAGTGTCTCCATCTAACAGGCGATTGCTGAAACAAATTGGCTAGAAGTTTGAGCGTTTTGCCGCTGCACGGAATGGCGCTATTTTCAGATTTTCAGCTCCACTGTCATGTAGCGCCATCTAGCGGGAAATTAGCGAAACAAATTGGCTAGTAGTTTCAGCGTTTCGCCGCTGCACGAATTGGCGCTATTTTCTGATTTTCAGCGCCACTGACGTGCTGCGCCATCTAGCAGGCGATTGCTGAAACAAATTGGCTAGAAGTTTGAGCGTTTTGCCGCTGCACGGAATGGCGCTATTTTCAGTTTTCCCGGAGCAAATGATTCTTGCCGAATTTCTCACGGTACCTTATGTCGAGAGCGGTAAGAATCATTTGTGGATGAATAAATGTTGAACGAATACAACAATAACAAATATATCGCGGTAACAGTACACTGAGAAATTTCTTTTTCAAACATCGACTTCTACACATACTGTTTTAACACATTGACTGCCATGTCACCCATATGTGGGTGACGGAATTATTTGTCCAAGTTTTAAAATGAATTTTTACGTTAATATATTAATTCTTCCAAATTTTATTAGGATCTGTAACCTGCAAGAAAGTTGAAGAACTACACAATATCATACATTTATCTTTTATCTAGTATCTTTTATCTTTTATCTTGTATCTAGTATCTTTTATCTTGTATCTTGTATCTTGTATCTTGTATGGCAGTCGCGGTGTGGATAGTCTCATTTTTTCCCGAATTTTCCAATTTCCGGCCAACTTTTCCAAACTTTCTTTGTGTAAAAACCTACTTCGGACTACAACGAACATTAAAAAAAAAAAATTAGCCAAATCGGTCCAGCCATTCTCACGTGATGTCGTGACCAACGAACAGCATTTGATTTTTATTACATAGACTAGTCGCAGGCGTAACTTATTTTATTTTATTTTAATTGTCTTCTTATTTCACATTTTACTATCACACTCTGTTACACTCTGACGCAAATTTTAATTGTTTGTTTTAGTCTTGTTATAAAATACTCTTTGGTAAAATAGAGGTATAGAGGGAATTAAATAATACTTCTATGTTTTTTAGGAACCACACACATTATATAAATATATTTAAATAAAGACTTATTGTTAAAATGTCTATACAAAACACAGCCATCTCTATGGTTTCACATACCAAGCTCGACTCCTCTCAATCCAACGTACGAACCGCTACACTCTCATACATTCACCCCACCTATACCTATCAGTCGGTAATATAGGGATCGATTATACTCTACAACAAGTCTGATAATTAATTTCCTGAATAAGGGTGACACTTCTTTTACACGTCTGTGTGTCTAGAATTGTCTAGACATCGTGTCTAGGTCTGCGCTGCAATCGAGTGGAACACTGTCATTTTTAAGTTATCTATTGCCACGCTTGGCCCCAAAAATTCATTACGGACTTCGGTACGGCTAAAAGTTTAGTGTCTTGTTTCGAAATGGGGAACAGACCAGCCGTAATCCAGTCAATGACAATTGGCGTATCGTAGGTACATACTTAGCGGAAATACGAAACCAGTTTCGTGGAAAGATCTTCGAACAAGGAATCGTTATGCAGCGTACGTATACATATACGCGTACATACATTACGCCACATATATATAGCCATAAGTGTCTCGGCCTCATGGCTAAGATCATAGTGTCTCGGCCTCATGGCTAAGATCATCTCGGCCGCATGGCTAAGATCATAGTGTCTCGGCCTCATGGCTAAGATCATCTCGGCCGCATGGTTAAGATCATACTGTCCCGGCCTCATGGCTAAGATCATCTCGGCCGCATGGCTAAGATCATAGTGTCTCGGCCTCATGGCTAAGATCATCTCGGCCGCATGGCTAAGATCATAGTGTCTCGGCCTCATGGCTAAGATCATCTCGGCCGCATGGCTAAGATCATAGTGTCCCGGCCTCATGGGTAAGATCATCTCGGCCGCATGGCTAAGATCATAGTGTCTAGGCCTCATGGCCAAGATCATCTCGGCCTCATGGCTAAGACCATAGTGTCTCGGCCTCATGGCTAAGATCATCTCGGCCGCATGGCTAAGATCATAGTGTCTCGGCCTCATGGCTAAGATCATCTCGGCCGCTTGGCTAAGATCATAGTGTCTCGGCCTCATGGCTAAGATCATCTCGGCCGCATGGCTAAGATCATAGTGTCTCGGCCTCATGGGTAAGATCATCTCGGCCGCATGGTTAAGGTCATAGTGTCCCGGCCTCATGGCTAAGATCATCTCGGCCGCATGGCTAAGATCATAGTGTCTCGGCCTCATGGCTAAGATCATCTCGGCCGCATGGCTAAGATCATAGTGTCTCGGCCTCATGGCTAAGATCATCTCGGCCGCATGGCTAAGATCATAGTGTCCCGGCCTCATGGGTAAGATCATCTCGGCCGCATGGCTAAGATCATAGTGTCTCGGCCTCATGGGTAAGATCATCTCGGCCGCATGGCTAAGATCATAGTGTCTCGGCCTCATGGCTAAGATCATCTCGGCCGCATGGCTAAGATCATAGTGTCTCGGCCTCATGGCTAAGATCATCTCGGCCGCATGGCTAAGATCATAGTGTCTCGGCCTCATGGCTAAGATCATCTCGGCCGCATGGCTAAGATCATAGTGTCTCGGCCTCATGGGTAAGATCATCTCGGCCGCATGGCTAAGATCATAGTGTCTCGGCCTCATGGGTAAGATCATCTCGGCCGCATGGCTAAGATCATAGTGTCTAGGCCTCATGGCCAAGATCATCTCGGCCTCATGGCTAAGATCATCTCGGCCGCATGGCTAAGATCATAGTGTCTCGGCCGCATGGCTAAGATCATAGTGTCTCGGCCTCATGGCTAAGATCATCTCGGCCGCATGGCTAAGATCATAGTGTCTAGGCCTCATGGCCAAGATCATCTCGGCCGCATGGCTAAGATCATAGTGTCCCGGCCTCATGGGTAAGATCATCTCGGCCTCATGGCTAAGACCATAGTGTCTCGGCCTCATGGCTAAGATCATCTCGGCCGCATGGCTAAGATCATAGTGTCTCGGCCTCATGGCTAAGATCATCTCGGCCGCATGGCTAAGATCATAGTGTCTCGGCCTCATGGCTAAGATCATCTCGGCCGCATGGCTAAGATCATAGTGTCTCGGCCTCATGGCTAAGATCATCTCGGCCGCATGGCTAAGATCATAGTGTCCCGGCCTCATGGGTAAGATCATCTCGGCCTCATGGCTAAGACCATAGTGTCTCGGCCTCATGGCTAAGATCATCTCGGCCGCATGGCTAAGATCATAGTGTCTCGGCCTCATGGGTAAGATCATCTCGGCCGCATGGCTAAGATCATAGTGTCTCGGCCTCATGGCTAAGATCATCTCGGCCGCATGGCTAAGATCATAGTGTCTAGGCCTCATGGCCAAGATCATCTCGGCCGCATGGCTAAGATCATAGTGTCTCGGCCTCATGGCTAAGATCATCTCGGCCGCATGGCTAAGATCATAGTGTCTCGGCCTCATGGGTAAGATCATCTCGGCCGCATGGCTAAGATCATAGTGTCTCGGCCTCATGGGTAAGATCATCTCGGCCGCATGGCTAAGATCATAGTGTCTAGGCCTCATGGCCAAGATCATCTCGGCCTCATGGCTAAGATCATCTCGGCCGCATGGCTAAGATCATAGTGTCTCGGCCGCATGGCTAAGATCATAGTGTCTCGGCCTCATGGCTAAGATCATCTCGGCCGCATGGCTAAGATCATAGTGTCTAGGCCTCATGGCCAAGATCATCTCGGCCGCATGGCTAAGATCATAGTGTCCCGGCCTCATGGGTAAGATCATCTCGGCCTCATGGCTAAGACCATAGTGTCTCGGCCTCATGGCTAAGATCATCTCGGCCGCATGGCTAAGATCATAGTGTCTCGGCCTCATGGCTAAGATCATCTCGGCCGCATGGCTAAGATCATAGTGTCTCGGCCTCATGGCTAAGATCATCTCGGCCGCATGGCTAAGATCATAGTGTCTCGGCCTCATGGCTAAGATCATCTCGGCCGCATGGCTAAGATCATAGTGTCCCGGCCTCATGGGTAAGATCATCTCGGCCTCATGGCTAAGACCATAGTGTCTCGGCCTCATGGCTAAGATCATCTCGGCCGCATGGCTAAGATCATAGTGTCTCGGCCTCATGGCTAAGATCATCTCGGCCGCATGGCTAAGATCATAGTGTCTCGGCCTCATGGCTAAGATCATCTCGGCCGCATGGCTAAGATCATAGTGTCTCGGCCTCATGGCTAAGATCATCTCGGCCGCATGGCTAAGATCATAGTGTCTCGGCCTCATGGGTAAGATCATCTCGGCCGCATGGCTAAGATCATAGTGTCTCGGCCTCATGGGTAAGATCATCTCGGCCGCATGGCTAAGATCATAGTGTCTAGGCCTCATGGCCAAGATCATCTCGGCCTCATGGCTAAGATCATCTCGGCCGCATGGCTAAGATCATAGTGTCTCGGCCGCATGGCTAAGATCATAGTGTCTCGGCCTCATGGCTAAGATCATCTCGGCCGCATGGCTAAGATCATAGTGTCTAGGCCTCATGGCCAAGATCATCTCGGCCGCATGGCTAAGACCATAGTGTCTCGGCCTCATGGCTAAGATCATCTCGGCCGCATGGCTAAGATCATAGTGTCTCGGCCTCATGGGTAAGATCATCTCGGCCGCATGGCTAAGATCATAGTGTCTCGGCCTCATGGCTAAGATCATCTCGGCCGCATGGCTAAGATCATAGTGTCTCGGCCTCATGGCTAAGATCATCTCGGCCGCATGGCTAAGATCATAGTGTCTAGGCCTCATGGCCAAGATCATCTCGGCCTCATGGCTAAGACCATAGTGTCTCGGCCTCATGGCTAAGATCATCTCGGCCGCATGGCTAAGATCATAGTGTCTCGGCCTCATGGCTAAGATCATCTCGGCCGCATGGTTAAGATCATAGTGTCTCGGCCTCATGGCTAAGATCATCTCGGCCTCATGGCTCAGATCATCTCGGCCTCATGGCTACGATCAAATTGTCTCGGCCTCATGGCTCAGATCATCTCATGAGCTCAATCCGATTTGACCGATATTTGAAACATTAGCCAGAAACGTGTCTGAGTAATCGGAAGAATGCTAAGGGTCATCAATCAGCCTTTGACGCAGCGCTTAACCCATTGAACTGTTACTATGGTGAGTTGTGCCGAAAATTTGTCTGTTCGAGAAAATTCCTCTTTCATAACCAAGCTAACAAAGATAAAAGCGAATAACAAATACACCTTTCATTTCCAATTATCAAGTTAAATATGATTGAAGAAAGTGAAAAAATAATGTATCACAATCAGTGAATCGAGTGAAAATGTACAACTGTAAATTATAACGCCTTAAATATAGTATTAAAGAATAATTAGTTGTAAAGTATGAAATTTTTATTGAATCAAATATAATGTCAAACTAATATTACCAACTTTGTTTTGGAGAGCTCAGCTTTTAAACGTGTATCATCAAAATATTATAAAAAATTAAAATAAATGAATCTACTGCACTTACGACTAGGTCTTTCGGAACATTACATTACTAATACAATTTTATTATTATTGTTAACATTATTGTTATTGCATAGTTTTATTGTTTTAGTTTCTTCAAAGCGTCCATTAAAAATTGTACTTCGTTATTTACGTTGTAAATAAGTTCTTCGATTTGATGCTTGCTGTCGATTATATTGATAGTCTGAGTGTATGGATCGTATCTGGCTCCAAATTTTCTCGGAATACTATCAGCGAATTTACTGCAATTGCAAAAACAATAACTAATTAGTACACATTAAGTATGCAAATTTTTCTAATAATTAAATATACGTATAACATTTTTTAACAATTTTTCTTTTTAGGTGTAGATTATACCCTCGCAGTTTGGTCGTTTAAGTTTGTGACACTCTGTATAATTATACGGTTTCGATCATTGTATCTTGAGAGATATGCTACAACATCTCCTAATATTATTAAACTGTAATTGCTTCGTTGATTCGCCTTGAAACGTATGCTCTAGCTCTACATATAATAAGTATTGGTAGCATTGACTGAACGTGATCAGTTCAAATAACAATTCGTCTTCCGTTATCAGCATTTTACAGTTAGTAAAATCCTCAAAATTATGGCAATCTATGTAACATCTAACGTACAAAAGAAAATTAATATGATTTTAATTTACTGTAAAAGCCAACAATGTTTTATAGAAGCAGTTCGTGTCTCTAAAAAATAAATGGCATAAAAACAATAATTTTTATAGGATCGTGTGAGTCCCATTAAAACATTCGACTTTGTCTTCAAGATGTATCGTTTCTTTAAAAACAGCAAACATATTCGAGGTACAAACGGTAGATGATTCACCCTGTACAGAAGATATTTTTAAATTTGACTATATAGATACAATGATATGTTAATTCCTTCGTTGCATTAAGTAGGTTTCACTAAAAAAAGGCAAATTCCTCTACTTTTAGCAAACTTTTCGAATCAAGAATTTCATATTACCAGTTTTTACCGTATACGCAACACTTGAAAATGCACGTATTGTCTGGCATAAAAAATACAGTTCAGATACATTACATCATTTTTTGTTTTGCATCTTCGAAGTCCTCGGCCACGAAGTAGACAGGTTGGTATTCTGTTATCGGATACTTTTGCAACGCTGTTTCTGCCGGTTCAAAAGGTCTCAGTTCAGGTTTACCACTCAAGCAATACTCCAGCTCGCCAAAAGAAGAAAGTAAGCCGGCGCCATACGCTTTCAATTCGCCGTTTTGTCGACAGAGACCGTATTCCACAGTGAACCAGAAACACTAATACGTCCACAATTAATTGTTGTTTTGTTAATAAAAATTGAAAAACGATGTGTTGAAAAAATGTGTATTACCGTGGCAAGTTTTTCAATGTATTCGTCAGGAACCCCCAGAGATGCCATACCGAGAACTTGACAAAATTGGGCGAATGAAGGATCAGCGAATAGTGGTACGTGACCCAATACTTCATGACATACGTCAGGTTCGGGTGTATATAATGGTTTACTGTGATGTCTTATGTATTGTGTAGAATGAAATACTCTGAAAGCTAAACCATTCAGAAAGTCACGGGAAGATAGTAAACCGGCTACAGGGCGGAGAGTAAAACCAGTACAATCTGAAAAGAGATTAAAAAATACATTAAACTTAAATCCAATAATTACGTACCATTTAATAATATCTAATAACTTTGAAAAACTATTTCATTTAGAATTCCTTCAAGCTTAAATAAAGATAGCACGACTATCCGTTGAAAATTGGTCAAATAATAGAAATAATTGTGATCATCGCTGTCAATTAATAATCAAGAATGGAAATATTTTTAGAGCAACCATAAATAGGAGAAAATTTAACATGTACGTAATTTCTCACGATAATATAAAGTAAATATAGAGGGATGCTGCACGATGCTATTTGTAAATCTTAATCTTAAATAACGTGGAAATATACAAACTGCAATTTTCTATTCATAATAGAATGTATATGTATATGTATGTAACATATGCAACATGTATATTATAATAGAATAATAGAAATGCTATTCCGCTGAACATCCTGTGGACAATGAATATTAAACATTGTAATTTTTACATGAATGACAAACTATGTAATACCTTTAAGAAAGTTTGATATATCTTGCAACTGAGGAATATTGTCTTCTCTGTAATTACAATTTTCGATGAGCAAAGGAAAGTTGTGGTTGTGCTCTTTGCAGGCATATTTCGGATACAATTTCGTCAGATTTCTAAAAACTACACCCCACGTCTCAATTTCTTCTTTCGTGTACTCCACTCTAGGGATAGGCTGCCCACTAAAACAGTAATTAAATTAATATAGTAATCACAAGTAAGCTAGTAAACAAATTTACTCTTTTAAATATTTTAAGAGCAAAGTTTGGGATTAGATATTTTTGACCTTTGCGCTTTGAAAGCATTATTTCCGAGAAGATTGGATTTGAAAATTCGCATATATCACGTATTTAGTATAATAGCTGTCATAGGAAGACATCGTTTTATTTCATGTGTCGCACTATGTTATTATTAATATTCTATTACGTTCTTTCGTCAAAATTACTATCTCCAAAATATTAAAAAATTTATGATATAAAATCTACTTTACCGAGCCATTCCGGTTTACACGAAACTGATTCAATATTTAATGATGGCATTGTCAATACTGTCGTTATCGATGGTTGTACGAACACTGAGCTCCGACTCGGTGTTTCTTGGTTTATAAGCAACGAAGAGCATTTTTCGGACACACCGCGGTATTCGGTCCTAAAGGTAACATTATTTATTATAGTAATAGTCTATTGGATATCAAACGCTTGAGCCTTTTTACGACTTGAACACCATAAATCTCGAGATACCGCAAAGGCCGCAGGTACCCGTGCATTTTGCAATTCAAGTAACGACTACTGTAGTATATAAAATAAGAAATAAAAGGATCTATTAGGTTCCAAAGAAGTCTTACATAAATTTTCAAATTATTGGATATAGTTCAAAATACATCAGTTATCTAAATAATATTTTTGCTATTCTACTACGTTCAGGCCATATTTTCAGTTACCTAAAGAATTCGTTACATATTCAGTTTAGCAAAAGAGAAATATGATTATTAGACTTAAAATATTTTCCAATTATATTTGAATTTTCTTAGTTATGAACGATGTTCAATCGAAAAAAATTTATGAAAAATACGTATTAGATATTAATGAATCAAATTATACAATAATTTTCAATTTCTAAAATAATTTCTATATTTTTCTCTAAGATTTTGTTCTGATAAGTACGAAAGACGAAGGTCATTGGATTCGTCTTGACGTAAGCTACACCAATATGTAATAAAAAATACACAGTGGCATTTAAAAAATTAAGGTGACCATGAAAACAATTTTTTTGTAATTTTTCATATTGAAACTTACAGCCGACTAAATATCGATTGACTTTTGTCCGAAATATTTTTTGCCAAATTATTGAAATGAAAAACTAAAAAACAAAGATGGGCAAAAAATGTCAGAGAAATATTTTTGGTAAACGTATCGAAGTGATATCTCCTATCCGATTTCAATGACCTTGAAATATGTGGTGAATGTCACCATACTGATCAACATTTCGCTTTGTAGTTTTTGACGCTCAACTTCAGTTTATGAGATACAGAGAACCAGAGTTGGGCAAAATATTTATCTAAATAAAAATTTCGAATAACGAATAAAAGATAACAAATTTTTATTCGTTATTCGAAGGTTCAAATAAAAAAAGTATCTTTATTCGAAGAGTATCGAATAAATCATTTTATTCGACGAGAATTTATCCGACGAATAAAGATAAATTTTTTTATTCGAAGCGGATTTATTCGAACTTGGAATAATTTCTTCATCTTTTATCTGTATCTTTTATTCGAAGGCGTCGAATTTGAGAAAACTTTTCTCAACAGTGAACTGTTTCTCTTTCTTTACAGTGAATTCTCATTGTATTGTTATGCCGCAGGAAGGGGTAGATGAAGGGGATCCTCGAATAACCTCCAAAGTCTTCCAGCACAACTTAGGTTTTATTTCGAAATAGGTCGCCAAGCAAGGATACAAAGCAATTTGTACAAGACGAATCATTCGACAACTCACGGATCAACTGACTAGACTTATGACTTGTTCTTCTCTCTCTGTCCCTGCGAGCCCTTTCGCAAGGCCTTATATATGGATACATCTATGGAAGTTTGGTGGGGAGTGGATGACGTTAGAGATAGGGAACTGACCCTTAGAGATAGGGAATGACGTGAAGTCGGAGCTCTCACAGGATTGAACTTTAACACTTTGGCGTCCGCACGTTTCGTAAAGATTTCTTCGCTTGGCGCCGGCACCACTAACTCTGTTATTTCGCTTGTCGCCGGCTGGTTTTGAGGTTATTGGGAGATGATTTTCAAGTTTTTCTAATCACATTGGTAGTTCTCACGAGTTTTCAATCCGTCTCACAAAAGCAACAACAGAACCCCACAACAGTGTTGTCGTCGGCCACTGGACGATATCGTGCGCACGACAACATTACAGTGCCACCTGCCGTCAGGCAATACATAGTTTGCGAAAGTCACCACTGGGGTGTTACCGGCCGCCGAGCGATAGTTTGCGAAAGTCACCACTGTGGTGTCGCCGGACGTCATAGTGTTAAAAAATGTTTTAGACAAAAGTTTGTCTGTACTTGACGAGCTACATGTTGGCATATTCTTAAATCTAAAAAAATGCTTTTTACGTAAAAAAGTAAAGGTCACCTTGACTTTTTTAAATGACACCACATGTTTTCGACATCATAGGGTTGTTGCTGACGTCGAGACGAATTCAACAGTGTATTACACTATGACCTTTAAATGACCTCAAACTCGAAAATTTTGTGCGAACGTAACTTTAATGAAAAATTATTTCTTACAAAACAATAATTTATTAGATTTAAACAACAGCTTAAATATTGATACGACTTTTGTAATTAGTTGTATAGTTAAAGTAATTTAAAACTTACTATTTGTAGTTGTAAGCTATGTCAGCGAAGTATTTGCGTCTCTGTCTGTAAACCGGGTCCGTGAATCCAGGATGATCGCTATCCAATTCAGCGCCGTATGACAGTATTTGATTGGCAAACTTATCTAGATCTCTGATTCTCTGTGGGAACCACGGCACAGTTCCCACCTTATCCTGGTGATTTCTGTAAAAAAAAAAGTAAAGATGTTTATCACACAATCAACGCAGAACGTTTTTTAAACTAATCAAATATTTGTTCTAGAAATAAATTTGGTGCAATTCACGAGTAAAATTTTGTTCCAATATCAGTGTTCGAAATATTTGTCGATTGCCAACAATTTTCAATGATTTAAAGTAGATGACGGTCTTTATGCAAGTAATGTTTATCATTTCATAACCAATAAATGCCGTTTGTTTCTCAACTTCATTACTCGAGCGTTTCAACTATTACTTTTATCAATGACTAGAGTTATTGAGTTCAAATATGTTTACTTGACCATGACGATCGTAACCAAAATGAGTATGTATGATTGCCGATACTTTGTGGTAATATTTCTTGCATATCCTATGTGTCAGTCTACGTTAATATCAGTCCACGTTCATTTCGTTCAATTTCATTCGTTTATAACTTTGTAACGAAGCGTTTCTAATCATAAATCAAAATTATATCATATTTAGTATCATTTTCATGAAAAAATTCCACGAATATGTAGGTGAAAGTACCATAAGAAAATAATGAAAAATAAAGAAGTTTTGTTATTGGTTTAGTAGTGGTCTCCTAGTCTCACACCGATATAGCCGACAACGTTGCGGCCGCGACGGCTCTCGACCGATCGGCTCACACTCACCGCGGTGGCGTGAGTTTTTCACGTGTAATGGTTTTGCACTTCACTTCATAAAAAGACCTAACGAATTAATTTCTACGTCAATTAAGTAAGATATGCCGGCGAGTTGTGGCTCGTCCGGTGGTGTTGTGGGATGGTGATCGTGGAGGTTAAGCGACGTTGGTTTGGGGCCCGTCGAAAGATGGGTGAACGCATATAGGTTAGGTGTGAACCTATAGCGAGGATTGTAAGCCTGAGGGGAACAATAATAAAAGAATAGAATTAAGTAAGATATAATGACCTAGAAATAATCGAAAAGTAACTGCTCTGTTGACGTAAAGTTTCCACTACTTCGTCAAGGTTTCCACCCGGTGCACACTCGACCATAAACTCGTAGACGTCTGCACGGCGAAGAGAGCTTCTGGATTCAATATGTAACAAATTAACTCCACTTTTCTGAAATTAAAAACAGTCCAATGAAATTTATTAAGTAACTCGGAAGCGTAAATATACTTCAAAAAATACATGCATGTGAAATAATTATAGAGCATATCAAATAGGAATATTACTTTTAAAGTTTTATATGAAGTCGTGTGATATGCTTATACGTACAGTATTCACCGTAAATATTATTAAAAACTAAAAAAACACACATATACAGGGTGGGGCATTTTAAACAGGTCACCTGAATAACTCGCTTGTTTTTGAAGATATGAGAAAATGCATTAAACCAAACTTACTTGGTATCGGGGGGTTCATAATCTGGTATTACCAATTTTTCTGTAGGTGGAGGCGTCAAGGTGATATAAAGGTCAACTCTGTTTTTTTAAACGGAACAGTATATTTTTTTGCTCACATTCTGATAGAGTGTTTCAAGACGAATACAATGACCTATTATGAAGGTCATTCGAGGTCACCCAAAGTCAACTGCAATAGAAAATAAATTGTCTCAGAGTACTTTTCGAATACTTGTGTATCACGTGTGTGTATTACGTGACTTTTTAATTAATAATTTCTATTCACAGCCTTCGGACACAGACTTAAGATCCGACGAGTCTTAAAGCGAAAAATATTCTCATATAAGGACGAAAAGTTGAGGACACATTTTTCGCCTATTTTTATCGGTAACGTAGTCATTCTACCTTATCGCTAATCTTCGCAGCGATGCAATCTAAAATTGTAGAAGTAACAACACGTTCTCGACTCTTCAGGAACGTTTGTCTGGGCACTCTATGGAATCTAAAGAGCTTCAAGGTCGCCATTTTGAACACCTCTAGTAGCAGTATCGAAGTATCCATGTATGCTTTGAGATAATCAGTTTTCTCTTTCAGTTGACCTTGAGTGACCTTGAATGACCTTCATAATAGGTCATTGTATTCGTCTTGAAACACTCTATCAGAATGTGAGCAAAAAAATATACTGTTCCGTTTAAAAAAACAGAGTTGACCTTTATATCACCTTGACGCCTCCACCTACAGAAAAATTGGTAATACCAGATTATGAGCCCCCCGATACCAAGTAAGTTTGGTTTAATGCATTTTCTCATATCTTCAAAAACAAGCGAGTTATTCAGGTGACCTGTTTAAAATGCCCCACCCTGTATATAAAAGAAGGCAAACAATTTATAAGTAGCTGACAAGATAAGGTAAATAAAAATTACACCGACAATTACCAATAGCCTTCTATGTATAAACATGAAAATCATTGTAACATCTTTTGTTCATTCAAGAAATATAAACGCTTATTTGCTGTTAATATTTGTTATACTAGTCTTAAGAACGAAGAAATTTCGTCGATTCGAAAAAAATATCGATAGGATTTCCTCAAAAATATTCTGCCAATTGTAAAAAAGAAGCAACATTGTGAAGGAAGCGTTTAAATTATCTGCGTCTTTTAAATAAATATTGAGTGACTAAATAATGGTTTTCCAATGTGAATGCTACTACATTACCGAGTGCCAGGGAGATCTAGGGATCATTAAAATGTCAATTTAAAAAAAGGAACTGCGAGACAAAAAAGGTTGAGACACGATGAACTTCTAAATGGGTCATTCCACGTGAAATGGGACACTTTTTGAAGTATTATTTCGGATTTTGTTTAAATTTTAATATGGTGTAGTTTTTAGTGACGCATGAACGAATCATAAAGCATTCTCCGATATCTTAAAAATGTTTGATTTTACAGGCGTGTAAATAAACGAGTCACCCTCGTTTCATTAAAGTATAAGCCTAGAACTAACAAACTGATGGAAATGAGTGTTCACAGGAGCTGATAGTGAAAACATAAGAGTATCTACAAAAAATCTTGTCATTTGAAATAAATGTTTGTTTCGCCATTTATTTTGCAATCGTTTCAAACAAATGCAGTGGTTTCATAGCAGGTACTCTTTTAAAGTTTTGAAAAAACGAGAATATAGCTCTAAGTGTACTTTTTACGGGCCTGACTTTCGAAAAGCGGACACTTTAAAATTGACGAAATTCAAATTATTTGAAGTGAACGCTGCACCGCAATATGACAGCGACCGGACGGCCTAACATAGCAGAGGCTGTATGCAACAATTTTTTCATTCAATTCATTTTTTCAAAAAAATGTTAAGCAGATAAGTAATACAGCCCGTAAACGACTAAAGACCGAAAGTACTCTAAAAATATTTTTCGAGAAAAATTATTAAAAAATAGTTTAAACATAGTTAAAAAATTTTTTTACAATAGCGTAACAACAATCATAAGGTTAGAAATCGAAAAAACATCTGATTAACGAAAAAAAAAAAATTGGCCCGCGGCGGGATTCGAACCTGCTCAAAAAAGTCTTCAGCGGTTCCGCAGTCGGAGACCATAGCCGCTGAACCAACCGGCGCTGTTGAAAATAGTTTCGAAATATTCGAATATACCCTGCATAGTATAATTGTTGTTTTTGTACTACGCAATGTTTAAAGTCTGGACGATGTTTCTCTGAACTTAGGAATGTTTAATATTACATAATATATTTTTACGAAAATTATAACTTACTTTTTCACGAAAAAAACGCCGAAAAAAGCGGTTTTTCTTTTTTCCTACTATGACGCACCACACGCAGGGGTTTGAAAAAAATTGAGCATAATACTTAGGACAATACCTAATTGCTAAATTAATTCTGTTCTAGTGTCTCTTAGCTTTCCATATGAAATCTTTTTTTTTCCGATTTTTTTCGTGTTTCTCGATTTTTACAACCAGAGTTTGCAACGGAAAAATCTGAAAACGGCTCAAAGTATGTGGTTTGGTATCCGAAATGTGTCAGATTTTTTTCAGAATTTTAAATTGTCATTAAATGGGAAAAATGGGCGAAAAACTGAATTTTCGTTTTTCCTCAATAACTACCCTTACAGATGAGCTATAGGGCTAAAACTTGGCTGGAAAGTATCTTTTTTTTTTTTTGTCTATCGAATGGCGCAAATTAGAATAAAATACCTTCCAGGGCAGATTTGACCCCCAAAACCGGCTATAGCCTTTGAACAAAATCCAGAACATTACTGCAAAAAGTGTCCGATTTCGCGAGCAAAATCCGAAACAGAGATTCTGACGTTCCATGCTAACAATCAAAATTGGAAATTTTGGTAATTAACAATCAATTGATGACCATAGCTAACATTAAAAATAAACTTTCATAACTTTTTACCAACTTATATACTTACAGCGAACAACTCCAGATATTTTCTTAGCGCTCCAACGGAATCGTCTTCTTTCGGAGAGAAAATCAAACAGGTACTTTTTGCAGAATCTCTGCCTTCTTTAATGTAATTGCCTCCACGTATTAGCGTTGGCTGTAAAAACAAAAAAAAAAAACATAGATTAAGAAGATAATAGATTAATAGACAGATAGATTAATTATTCCTTAAGTGACTTATTTCTTATTTATCTTTAGTCAAATCTTTTTACAGTGACTAATACGATCGCAACCTGTACAATTCTTAAAAAAAGAAATTACAGTATACATAGTATAAGATTTTCATTCTGTAGCTAGTGTGCTTCTGCTTTCTTTTTAATATTTTTCGTAATTATTTTATTTTGTGATTCATAAATTAATGTAGTTCATAAAGTGTTGAGTTATGTTTTACATATTTTCCGAATTTCTTAATGTAATTGAATGAAGAAAATTATGGGAAACCCGTTAACCTGATTTTTCCCTATAAGCACTATATAACCGTTCAATCTTAATAAAATTTAATTTTCCCCAATTGTATTGCAGTAAAAATGAATCATGTATACATTGTCATAACCGAAGCAACATGGCAGTGAACGTGTTAATAAAATAAAACAAGTTTTATTGAAAATCCTTACATCCAACATTGCTAACGAGGCCACGATAATTACACAGGAATTGACCAAATCGAACTCAATGGTTTTACGCTGGTCTTATTTGTAGCGAGGAGGTGTTTACAGAAACTACTCTCCATTAATAGGTATCGCATCTGTTTTATACATGGCGAAGCAATCCCCCTCCCTTCGTCCTCAATTTGTTACATTTTTCTTAAACAGATCAAAGAAAACGGGACTGCTTACATACATTTTACTCACTGATCAATTCTAGAATTTCTCGTAAATGTTCGACTCGGAAAGAACCGCTATGCCGCCTATTATCCAATCATTTTCTTATGAAAATGCTCATGGGCACGATAAACATAAGATATCTGACAAATATCGAGCGCAATTTTCGAAGGTTTTGCATCATGCTAATGAAATCCGGCTGTTTGGATGTCAAGGTCGATTTCACTGAACAAAAGTGTTTTTGGCCCGACTCATAGTGAATGTACAACAGTGTGTTCGGGTCAGCTTACCCTAGTAGCACAAAAATATTAGATAGATATTGTTTTTCAAATATTGGAAAAATATTTTTTAAGCCACATTTTTTCATATGAGAAAAATATTGGATCTAAATATTGTATACATGTACAAGAAATATAAATTGAATGTTTAAAAAATATAAGTTAAATATTCAGAGGATATAAACTAGATATTTAAAAAATATAAAAAGTAAATATTTAAAAAAGATTCCATAAAATTTTCAAATTTAAGAACATATTATAACAAAAATTAGAAACTATGAATATGTATTACTTTCTGCGCACTGTTTGTTGAGGGAATATTTTCTGTATTGTCTGTATTTGGAAAAAATATTCGGAGAGATTTGTTTTATAATGAGAAAAAAATATTGTTTTCATGATATTAAATAAATATTATTTGTATATTAGGAAAAAATATTCTACTTCTAATATGAAATAAAGATTCATTTGATATTTAGAAAACAATATTTTTCTCGTAACATGAAATAGATATTTCCTGAATATTTAAAAAGAAATATTTGTTACTTAATATAAAATAAATATTTGAATATTAAAAAAGGATTGTATCTCTTTTTAATATTATATGAATGTGTATACAATATTTTGTGCTACTAGGGTATTCACAGAAATATTTACGCATCGTCTATACATTATTCGACTGAGTTTGAAGCGTAAATTCTATTCATCGTAGTGACAAATCAGTATCGCAAGAAAGTACTTATATAACTGCATTATGAAATTACCATATTACTGTTGATGTAAGACGTAATTAAATCTATTCATTCCTGCCACCTTATTATGACAGATAAAGACCTTATTTATTGAAATTTTATTTTATTATTATGCAGATAGTAAGAATTTAAAGATGTAACTCATAATTAAATATTGGAACAAAATTTTGAATAACACGTTTTTAATTTTGTTTTCGATGAAACTTCTTCCCCAAATAATAATATTTAGCATTTTCTCAGAGCATAACATGTAAATCGATTCAACACCTATATTAGGACAAGTCATTTCAACAAAATTGTGTACATATGCTCTGGAAAATGTGTACCTATAGTCGTCATAATAGAATATATTGCCATTTCTTCATGACGAGTATACTCGTCAAAAATAGCTAACTGGTTAAGATTGCTATAAATTGTTACATTCGTGTTTCCATCTATTTTCAAAAATGAAAATCTTCTTTTGGGAAAAAACAAAACCGTACATGATGAAATTTCTTCAAAATCTGCTGCTTCAATCAATACTGTATTTTGAAAAAAGCTAAGATCACTTTTGTATGTTTTTTAGTCAAACAAATGCGAAAATAACTATGCATGTACAGGGTGTAAAAAAAGGTTTGGTTTTGGCAAGCGTAGGCGTATTCTACATCTTCGGATCGATGAAGATCTGTAAAAAAAAGTTGCCGCAAAATTGTCCTTGACCTTGAATTTCAAGGTCAAATTTTTTTTTTATTGCATTGTATTCTACTCATCATGAGGATAAAAAGTGTCAAAGGAACCACGGGTCAAAACTTGACCGTTCTCATAAAAAATAATATTACAGTTATTACTAATAAAGTAAGCAGTTACTATTATTATTAGTATTATTATTAATTACTAACGTAATTGATTACAATCAATATTACCTTTCAAGTCATGAAAGATGTTCATCTTCTATTTCTTCTTCTAAGCCAAAAAAGATTCTTGGGAATAACGAACAGATATATAAATGTACGATGATGATGTGTTTGTAACGGATGAAGGACTATGCACTTGTACTATTAAAGTGATTCTGTCACAGTGTACGTTGCTAGTTCAACCTTGCGACGTTCATTGTTCAGGAATAGTATGGTCGTGGACGGAAGTAGAAATTAACATCACTAGAGTATTGAGAGTAGTCTTGACCAGTAAGTGTCAATGTCCACTTTATTAAAAACTTACGAATGCTAACTTAGAACTAAAGAACCCGACACCAATTTAACACTTTGGCATCCGAACGTTTCGTAAAGATTTCTTCGCTTGGCGCCGGCACCACTACCTCTGTTATTTCGCTTGTCGCCGGCTGGTTTTGAGGTTATTGGGAGATGATTTTCAAGTTTTTCTAATCTCATTGGTAGTTCTCACGAGTTTTCAATCCGTCTCACAAAAGCAACAACACAACCCCACAACAGTGTTGTCGTCGGCCACTGGACGATATCGTGCGCACGACAACATTATAGTGCCACCTGCCGTCAGGCAATACATTGCGAAAGTCACCACTGTGGTGTTACCGGCCGCCGAGCGATAGTTTGCGAAAGTCACCACTGGGGTGTTACCGGCCGCCGAGCGATAGTTTGCGAAAGTCACCACTGTGGTGTCGCCGGACGTCATAGTGTTAACACTAAGAGAACTTAAAAAGAAATGCTAGAATTAGCGACGAAACGAGAGAAGGCCAGAGAAACTTGAGAGGCCAGAGAAGGCAGAGGCCTTGTTCTTTATCGTTCGTAAGGAGCGCCGTTTAACAGCTCAAGCAAAGCATAGTTTTGAACAGCAACTGACTTTTCGTGAATCGTTGTGCCCAAGGAATCAGAATGGTGTGGGGAAAGCTGACGAGGAGCCTCGATGATAGCGAGTCAGTTGTTATGATTTTGGCAGCCTAGTCTCCTCTCTCTCTCCACTGGCCTATACCTACCCTAGTAGCACAATAATATTAGATAGATATTTTTTGTCAAATATTGGAAAAATATTTGTTGAGCCACATTTTTTCATATGAGTATACATGTACAAGAAATATAAATTGAATGTTTAAAAAGTATAAGCTAAATATTCAGAAGATATAAACTAGATATTCAAAAAATATAAAGTAAATATTTAAAGAATGTGAATTAAATATTTGAAAAATATAAATTCAATATTTAACACCAGAATGACCAAGCACTAAATGCAACTGGCATACATTGCCTTATAATAACAACAAAATAAGATTTGTTTAGATTTCGTATTAGTTTTCTTTAAATATCTACTTCGATAGAGAAATTTATTAAACAATTTTCTCATGTTAACATATTTATAATTTCACTATCTCTAAAAGAAAAAATTAGGAGTAAGTCATTTTGACCCATCCGGTAGTTCTAGTGTTAAATAACATTCAATAAAATTTTCAAATTTAAGAAAAAGTTATAACAAAAATTAGAAACTATGAATATGTATTACTTTCTGCGCACTGCTTCTTGAGGGAATATATTACGGGAAAAATATTTTTTTCATGATAATGAATAAATATTATATGTATATTAGGAAAAAATATTCTACTTATAATATGAAATAAAGATTCATTTAATATTTAGAAAAAAATATTTTTCTCGTAACATGAAATAGATATTTTCTGAATATTTAAAAAGAAATATTTGTTACTTAATATAAAATAAATATTGTATGTATATTTGAATATTAAAAAAAGATTGAATCTCTTTTTAATACTATATGAATGTGTATACAATATTTTGTGCTACTAGGGTATTACACACGTGCCGTCGCTGGCTCGCGTGATCCGCAAAATTTATTTTTGTCATCAAATTAAAATCTTTTTGAAAAGCATACAAAACTGTAATTACCTAGGCGAGACCAGGCAAGAAATTGCAAATAGAGACGACTTTCCTTGTTTTTACGATAAGTCCAACCGCTGTACTTATATAAATAATATAAATTAAATAATTTATATTTATTCTATCGATCACTGTAACAGGCTACCGGTCGTTTAAGTGTTAAGCAAACACAGCATAGAGTAAATAACGTGACCGAATATTTTTGCGACATAGAATCTGCATATTATTTCACGTATCTATTATTATTTGAGAACATATATTCATTAAATAAATAAAGTTTATGTTTCTTCTAACTACAATGTTCGCTTCAATGCATGATATCACCATTAACTCGTTAACATTATTGTAAGGAAATATAACAACGATTATATCTTATACATCATAGTGTCCGAATATTAATGCGAGTCACGTTATGTTAATCGTCTTTGATTTCATTTATGCACATAATCAGTTCTGTGTAATCTTGACCGTGATATCATTACACGATGTACATACATACATATATCTCATTCATCTACAAGTGAAGAGTCTCTCTTATCAATGAAGTAAGAATTCGAAATTTCTTTTGAAACCAGAAAAAGTACTTATTTCTCCGTTACTTGATAAATTTACATTATACATTCTTGCATTGAAATTTTACTTTAAGATTTTGTTCAGTATTTTTAAAGTCAAACATATTCCGTAATATGTGAATTAATATATATCTATAGTATATATGCGAATTAATTAAATACGTCGTAATTTATATGTTGAAGTCGTAATCTGCTTGAAGTGTTCGATGCTATACAGACCACGTCCATTAACTTCCATTCTTCACCACCACAACCTCCATGGAAATACACTAATAATAAATTTATCGGTGAAGATTAATTTGAAAGAGATTGTATGTATGTAAATACCAGAGACCATAATTATTATCACGAAAATTCTAAAAATTGTGGCATAAGAGTTAAAATTAAATGATTTTAGTTACAAATAAACATTATGAATGACTAAAACTTTTCTGTTCATTAGTAGCTATTATCGATGACGGTTTTTATTTTTGGTCACTGTTGGTCACACATTACTGTTTTGGTCCCCGGTTAACCATTATTGATGGACGCAGATCTCCATGCAAAATAAAAATTTTCCACCCAAATTGTTTAAAATTACACGTACTTATTTTCGTCATAAATGCTTACAATCCGCTGTCTAATTATCGATAACACCAGTTTCGTTTTGATTACGAGGTAAAAGTGCATATTTGATTTTGTTAAAGTTCCGATAGGACATTACTGTCTTTCCAAAAACCAGCCGCGAGTGTTCCTTTGCTTTATTTACGCAACAAATATAATCCTGGATAAAAAAAAAGGTACGTAAAAAGTATGCGTTTAGTAAGCTGACATTTTTTACGCGTTTTATTGACCAAACAGGCAACTTCGCCGCACTATTAGAATTTGATCATCAGAAGAAAGTTTTTTCCGTTCCATCTTAGTTTGTCAAATATTTTCAACTTTATAATAAGCGTTCAAATAATTTTTAAATATATTTGGCTAGCTTCGGAAAAATGGCAAATCAACGCAAATATACTTTCTTGAAAATACAGCAAATATTTGATAACACTCTGAGCAGACATGAAGCGAGTGCTGTAAAATGTACATAGTTACTTTACTCAAATAACATGATTTTAAAAGTTATGTACATTATTTGATCATAAACACATACATTTATATTGACACGCATATGGAAATGGACGCTTTAACGAACAGTTTAATGTAGATTAGTTTATTCGAAAAATTAATTTCTATATAACTTTCTTTTTCCCATATTAGTTTGTAAAAATGTTTCTCTTCTGTAATACATGATTAAATGGTTAGTAAAGCGATTGTAAGTAATTCTGTTGTGCAACATTTCATGCACAAAAATTCTTCCTCACCTTGTCAAAGGGTGAATCGTCGATATTGTTCTTTCCCTCTATGGTTTCTGTTTTTAAAATCGTTTTTGCGTACATTTTACAACCCTGCTTGACGTAGTATACAAAGCGTTGGAACTGTTATGATTTTCACAAGCCGAGTGTCTTGATGTGACTGATTTCTGCAGCGTCGCGTTAGTTTCTTTTAATAAGATATCGCCGCAGACTTTGAAAAAAAAACGTACCGGCCTGTACTACGAAATGCAACAAAATCAACACTTATTATTGACTACGCAATACAAAGATTGTTGTTTTTCTTTCCGATAAATATAGTTATGCATATCTCATCAGATTTTAAATGCTGAAAGATTAAGATTTTTTTAGCGTCTAAAAAGAGATACAAAAAATTTAATTCTTAAACCTACGGTATGTCTTTCGAAAGAAGACCTTCTTACAGTTGACTTAGAAACTTTCTTATTCTGCACAAAGATGTAGCAGTTTATTCATAAGTTCTGTTCTCTCGTGAATCTATCGCGTTTATGTATGACATTTATGGAACGTCTTGTACAATATAATTTACTCAAACTAATAAAACGGACATGATTTTCGTTCTGAAAATATTTTCACCGGTTATAGATGTAATCTATGGGTCACTCAACAGTTTATAATATTTTACGTATTGTGAAGATAAAACAGACACAATTTATTTTTAACCTGCCGTTTCAACCAATCCTACCTCTCATCAAGTATTTGTGTAAAACATTGACAGTGTAGGATATTGAGCTTAGAAATAAATATATTTAGATTATATTATCTAATAGTTATTGTCATTTATACTTAGGAAGTGTTAAAAATTTCGTAAGTTCATTGCTGATAATAAAATCGAAATGGCGAAATTTAAATTGTAATCAATATTACACTCTTCACTCTTCGTGTAGCTTCACCGCATTTGAATTGTTCGAATAAAATTGATATATTACAATTTGTCGTATGCAACATTGGTATGTATTTCGATACGAGATCAAGTTGTTTAAAAAATTTGTCTTTATCTTTTCTAATTGCGAAAGTTTTCCTGTCTCGCGAAGGCTATTCGTTGAAACCATTTCTTCGTCGTTTTCCAACGTAATTAAGCAAAATTCTACCGAAGCAACTGCTAACGAACAGCTGTGTATCGTGTATCAAAGCAAATGTACAGCCAAATAACTTGATTGGACGTCGTAAAATCGACCTCTTATCAACAGTTGACCCCCTCGCATCGCTTCTTCGTCACGATAGGTCCAGCGAATGTTATTAACGTTACTGTCGTAATAACTTGATGATGTCTGTAGTCGTGTACCAATAATACGATGATAATGCAAGAACGATATTTCCTTTGAGAACCAAACAGTTCGTACTCAGTAATCAATTTTATCCGACAAGTGGTGTGTACCGAAAGCTTTCTTTCGTCTGAATTGAATATAAAAATCAACAAAAATCGAAAGTTCCATGACGAAAGGAGATGAAAACGTTCGCTAGTATACCTTTGGAGATGTAGCGATGACTCACCATTTGGTAAGTATCAGTTGCTTGTTAGTTTAATTACTTAAAATAAATATCCATTCGTCGGAAATGTTTGAGTCCATCAGAAGCTTTTTCTTTTCTTTTTGAAGAAGCATTATGAAAAACATATTTCTCATTTGTACTTGTATCGTAGACAGAAGTACGAAGACAGAGAGAGGATCAATCTTTCATGGATCGACCTTCTCTACCTGTGAAACCGAATCGATCTTCAACTTGTTGGTATCTTAGTACACCCGTAAACGACGTAGAACACATTTGCAGAATCAGTCATTTTGAAAATACGCAGTCGCTGTACGGGTGGAAGAAACGCGTGGGTATTGCATCAACAAGAAAATGGCACTTGACTTCATCGCTGGATGTCTGGGAGGTAATACTGGAATACCGGTACTGTGTATTATGTATTGTGTATTATATACAAACTCTAAAATGATATGGAAAATTAAAAGAGTTCACATTTTTAAATGTGAAAATTAAATCAGGATTTTTATTCCCAGAAAACCGAAATGTACCGATTTATTAATTGATTATTTCATCGATTTATCAATTAACATTCGTCAATCATATTTATGAATAATGAATTATAGGATCTGCCGGTATTGTGGTGGGATATCCTTTGGATACGATCAAAGTACACATGCAAACGCAAGACTATCGGAACCCAAAATACAAAGGCAATTGGCATTGTTTCCGTACAATCATTACGAAGGAATCGGTAATTATATAATTATACATATAGAACTCAATGATACAAGAATTACACTGAATCTTACTATTACTACCCAGATAGCACTCGACGTCTTAAAGACGTCTGTTTTACGTCTATTTTTGGTCTGAACGTCTTACGTCCTGAAAAGACGTCTTTAAGACGTCCTAAAGGCGTCTCGTAAAAGACGTCGTTTTTACGTCTCATTTCAGACGTCTTTAAGACGTTTCATTTCTTGACGTTTCAGTCATTCTAAACTGCTAGAGAAAAGCTTTACAAACTGTACACACGCAACACAATATAACGCAGTTTTCCATCCTTCGAATAGACGTTTATTTATTTAGGAAAGTTAAATAACTAAATTGTTAATTTAGTACTATTAGAATATATTACATATATATTCGCAATAGAATCGCAGAAACACATCATCTAGTAAACGGCAAGTCCCCGAGTTCGAATCCCGCCAACTGCATAAAAATGTCTATAAATGTGATTTTTTAAGGTCCTTTCGAAGGGAAAGTGGAATATTCCATCAAAATAAATAGATAAATAAATAAATAAATAAAGCATAAAATGTTAATGTTCACGGATATGCTGAAAAACATTCTTTTAATTTATTTTTTTTATTTATGAATAAATAAATAAATAAATAAAATAAATAAATAAAGCATAAAATGTTCATGTTCGCGGATATGCTGAAAAACATTCTTTTAATTAATTTTTTTTATTTATAAATTAATTAATTAATTAATTAAATAAATAAATAAAGCATAAAATGTTAATGTTCGCGGATATGCTGAAAAACATTCTTTTAATTTATTTTTTTTATTTATAAATAAATAAATTAATTAAATAAATAAATAAAGCATAAAATGTTAATGTTCGCGGATATGCTGAAAAACATTCTTTTAATTTATTTTTTTTATTTATAAATAAATAAATAAAGCATAAAATGTTAATGTTCGCGGATATGCTGAAAAACATTCTTTTAATTTATTTTTTTTTTATTTATTTAGTTTTTTTGTTATAACAAACATTCAATTTATATTTCTTGTACATGTATACAATATTCAAATTCAATATTTTTCTCATGAGAAAAAATGTGGCTTAAAAAATATTTTTCCAATATTTGACAAACATATCTATCTAATATTTTTTTCAAATATTGGACAAATATTTTTTAAGCCACATTTTTTCATATGAGAAAAATATTGGATCTGAATATTGTATACATGTACAAGAAATATAAATTGAATGTTTAAAAAATATAAGCTAAATACTCAGAGGATATAAACTAGATATTTAAAAACTATAAAGTAAATATTAAAAAAATGTGAATTCAATATTTGAAAAATATAAATTCAATATTTAAAAAACATTCAATAAAATTTTCAAATTTAAGAAGTTTCAAATTATAACAAAAATTAGAAACTATGAATATGTAGTACTTGTAACTTATATTTTTATGATATTTTGTTGCCTGTAATGTTATTACGATATTGCAGTCTGTTTATCAACATGTTACATATTCGTAATTAAACTACACATAATACTTTGCTAACTATTATAGCTTCTCATGTTAAAAATTATGATTTATAATATTAACTACTTGCTCAACTTATTTTCATTGCAAGGAAATATTTGAAATACAAAATAAAAATATTTCATTTTATGTTTGTGGTTATCAAAATAAAAATATTTGATTTAAAGTAGTATCTTATTTGAACCACATTAAATTATACTATATACCAAATCATTAATGATCGTTAATATACGTTGCAAAATATGATAGAAAACCTTGTATCCAATGTTCCACATACGAATACTAATCTTACATTATAAAATACTAATGTAAAGTGTACTTACTTCTGAATCTTCTGTACCTCCGTCGGATCCACAGCACACAATTATTGACTCACGAGAATAGATCCGAATAATTGAACAACAATCACTAAACAACACACGCACACAACACATTTTATAAAATCGTGACAACGAACGAGAAGATTTCACTCCGACCACGAACAAAATAATACTGCGATTTTAACAATGATCCCTTCCACGCAGGTGGTACGGTCAGGTTATCATAGGAAGGTTAGACGCTGAGCGTCAATAAACACTTGATACAAAACCAAGGTAAAAAAAATTATGGCGGGGCGCCGGCCCTATTTCCCGGAATTCCCTGTTTTCGTATCACACGTCCGTGGGAGGGGGACGGTTAAAATCGCAGTATTATTTTAATCGTGATCGGAGTAACATCTTCTCGTCTGCTGTCACTATTTCGTTAAGTGTGTTGTGTGTGTGTTGTGAGTGTTGTTTAGTGATTGTTGTTCAATTATTCGGACCTATTCTCGTGAGTCAATAATTGTGTGCTGTGGATCCGATGGAGATACAGAAGATTCAGAAGTAAGTACACTTTACATTAGTATTTTATAATGTAGTTTGCAGTACATTAGTATTATATTATATTATTCGCATGTAGAATATTGGATGCAAGGTTTTCTTTCTTATTTTGCAACTTCAATTCTAACCCATACCTACTCCGATCACTTTTTGAGATGTTAAAACTTTTCTGCGAATATCTCGGAAACTAAAGTTGAGAGGCGGTAACATGTATAGGAAAAAGTTGTTCATAATGATGACCTTGACAACATATTTCAAGGTCATCAAAATCGGTGAGGAAGCCCCTAATGTAAATAATTACCAAAATATTCTACTTCAATATTCTACTTCATTTAATATTTAGAAAAAAATATTTTTCCCGTAACATGACATAGATATTTCCTGAATATTTAAAAAGAAATATTTGTTACGCAATATAAAATAAATATTGCATGTATATTTGAATATTAAAAAAAGATTGAATCTCTTTTTAATATTATATGAATGTGTATACAATATTTTGTGCTACTAGGGTAGGGGTCTGTTTCGGGACGTCTTGAATACGTCTGTTTCGAGACGTCTTAAAGACGTCTTTAAGACGTACAGTTTTTCACACAGACGTTCAGAAGCCGTTCGTAGGACATTCAGACGTCTCTGTGCTATCTGGGTATGTTCATATGTAAATAATCGGATAGCTTCGGGATCCCGAAACGTATCATACTTTCGGAGGCCCGGTCAGTCTCGGCCGAAAAATCCCGACCCGACCCGACCCGACCCGAACCCGTAAAAACCTGAGAATAAGCAATTATGTTACCTCATTGTTCTGAATGCGAACTAATACTTGTCGTTTTAGGTAGCAGGCCTTTATCGAGGTATGACGTCGCCAATGACAGGCGTAGCAATGGTGAACGCAATCACCTTCGGTGTATACGGTCTGACTCAAAAACACATGACCAACAGAGACTCCCTTTCATCGCACTTCATCGCCGGTACCATAGCTGGAATTGCCCAAAGTCCTATCTGTAGTCCGATAGAGTTGGCTAAAACTCGTATCCAATTACAGACGTCGAGCGGCCAATTTTCTGGACCTCTACAGTATCTGAAACATACTTATAAATACGAAGGTTACCGAGGAGTATTCAAAGGATTCAATATCACGGTTCTCAGAGAAGCTCCCAGTTTTGGCGTCTACTTCCTAACATATGAAGCAATAACAAGATCCTCCGGTAACGAACCAGTTTCAACACCGTGTATGCTACTAGCCGGAGGAATTGCAGGAACCGCTTCTTGGGTGCTAACTTACCCTCTTGACGTGATCAAGTCTAGAATCCAAGCCGATAACAATCGTTACACGGGAGTGGTTAATTGCTTTAAACAATCAATCAAAACCGAAGGTTATTCTTGTTTGTACAGAGGTGTGAGTTCTACTATTCTCCGAGCCTTTCCCACGAACGCCGTAACATTCACTGTAGTCACGTGGATCTTTCGAATATGGGGCCAAGAAACTTATGAGACATCGCAGACAAAAAAACTTGAAACTGTTCAAGCTGTCAGACACATATCCGACGTACCTTTCCTTGAGAAATGGAACTCGTTTTCCATAGATGCTTCTTACAGTATAATAGTCTCTAGATTTACGTATTCGACATTATCAATGATGTGCATTGGTAATTCCGCATTTAAACAGCCTGTTGTGGCACAGTTTACCGAAGAATCAGAGACAGAGATTAAACACAATGCCGTTGAACACGTTCAAGGCAATAAATGCACAGAAGTTACGGAGACGTCAAAAGAAAGGGAAGATGTTGATGCAGGATGTAACCAAAAGAAAGTTGAACGAAGCATTGGGAAGTGTATTATAGATACGTCTGGACTGTTGAACTGCTCTTAAAGACGCAAAATATATTGTCATGCTAAACAATTTGGAATAATTTATTTAACAATTAAATATCATATATTTCTCAGTACAGAGATCGCAAACTGTAATTTACATTATATGCATATGTATACAGTGGGTCAAAAATGTTTTTTTATGCATTGATTCATCTCATTTATTATTAAATAGTTTAATTTATATTTTTGTCTAATCTAATTTCTTTTATATAAAAAAATTTTAGACCAGTAATTAATAAAAAAGTAAAATATGTATGTTAAATTAATCCTACCGTTCTTCTCAATTGAGCCGTAAGTTTACAAGCCAATTTTTTATGAACCTTCTGTGAAAGGTAGTTCTTAAATATTCGACAATTGTCTTTTTTTTATCGGTGATCGTCTAAGCCCTCAGACTTGAGAGTCAAAACATGTTTTATCGAATGGTTTAAATGGAGAAGTTGTGTATTTTTTGTAAAAAATAGATCTGTCAAGACAGATTTCAAATATCTCTATTTATTTAAACAATACCTTAAAAACTTTTGCTATTTTCCTTCATAATTGTTATTCGATTTTTATACAATTTACATACATGTTTTTTTGATTTTTTTTCTGTAACTTAAACTGCGCTGCCTGCCAAAACTTTCAGAATTGTGTGCATATACATATTTGACATTAAAAATAATTGAATACCACTAATACCTTGGTTCAATAAATTAAATAATTACACCAAACTTTTTTAATATCATTTTACATTTATTCATTGTCACTTATCAATTAATAGAAAAACTCTAGTGTACAGTAATAAAACTTTTTCACACTTTTAAAACATATTTAAAAGATTTGTTGTTACTCTGGATAAAATTAGTATATATTCGTTTTATATAGAAGATAACCTTTTCGATGAAAGAAACATGTGCATTCCAAAGCTGCAAATGTAAGCTTTCGTAACTGCAATTTAAAACATTGGTCCAAATCCTGCCCAAAAAAGCAAAATAATTAGATACCCGTTTGCAGAATCATTAAAAGTTCTTGAACTTACTAGGGTAGGAGGGTGTACGTAATCTATGTACATCTGGAGGCATAAATCTCGGCGAGAATGGTCGTAGTGGCTCCATCATGGGAGGGTATCTAGTATTTCCTAGAAGAACTTGCTCACGAATTGGCATCAAAGGTGCTATAATAATTGGCCTTGCAGGAAAATGCTGAAATACATATAACACATTAGTATTCTATCTAATAGATTGGAAAATCTTTATTATCACTGGTATACTCGGTCAGCCAAGTTTGCTTAGAGCAAATCTTGATCAATGTTTATAATCGTATTTTGCGAACAAAAGCTGGTCATCTTGGTGTCAAAAGCATTCATACAAAATTCCATGCCAAATGGAGAGTAAATTAAGACCAAACCTATAGAGTAAATATCGGGCAAAATTGGAGGAAATATCTCTGTAGGAGGGAAATCGGAATTCGAAATCAAATAGTTCTAACTTTTATTTATTTTTTAAAATAGAAATATTTACAGATTTTAAAGTTATAGAGTTATCCCTCCTACAGCAAGACTTCCTCTGATTTTGCCCGATATTCACTCTTAGTGCAACCGACCTGCCTTCTACAAGGAAGTTAAGGTTTGGTCTCAATTTCCATTCCATTTGGTTGCAAACTTTGCTTTCAAATACCGTGCCTAATGCGGAAATAGATGGGTCGGAATTTGTAGACAAATTTTTGTGGGACATTCAAAGCAAATCAAGAGCAAATTGTTTACTGGGTACGTACACTATAATAAATAGGAACAGGAATTTGTCCAACATAATGTGGTGCAGGAGCTCTTTGTTCCCTCTGTCTATCTCTGTCCTTCTTGTCTCGATAGCAATTAGACCTTTCATCCCTAAACAGCGTTTATTTATTCAATTTAATTCACAAATGTGACAACTTTGCTTTCTTACAAAGAAACATTGCCAATAGAGGCACAAACCTGGAATGACGAGATAATGTACATCGAGGGCTGTGACTTCGGTTTCTGATTCGACTCAAAGACGCCGAGCGTGTTTTAAACGTTTTTGACTTGCCTTGTAAAAATTAAAAATTATACACTTTAAGTGGAAATCGCAATCCAGCACAAATGAAATGTAAAATATGTAATTTTTAATTCTTCAATACCTAAAGTGTCATTATTTACAGTTAAAACAGCACGATGTTCTTCAACTTCTTCTGTTTTGGTGACCACTCCTTTGATTTCTTCCCTCTCAAATATTGGTTTTGATCCTTCTCCTATGGTGACATAAGTTTTTTATGACGAAAATAATTTCAAAATATATTAAATAAACAGTTAAGCAATATTGGCAGCTATGACAGACCTCGAAGACGTTAAAGTTGCTATTCAGAAAAATTGACCACCCTTGCAAAATTGTAAGCCAACCATATAAACAATTGTATTATTGCAAATTGATAAAGTAAATAAATTTTTGCTAATGTTCATCACAAGGAACAAATTATATATTAGTACGACTATGTTATAATTTACATTTAGTTTACATTTTTTGTTTGAATATTTTCTTTGTACAAACCATATTAAGTACTTTTTCTATTTACATCAATTTTACTTTGCATACTAGTCAGAAAGTTCAATTATTTTTTAAAATTCTTAAATTTTGAAATAATTATCCAATAGAAAGCAATTTAGAAAACTATTATTGTTTTTTTTTCAATCAAATTTTAAAAAGTGGAATTAATTGTCTGTGACATATCCTCCGGTTAAACCATCGAAGGTGACATATCTTCAAGGATGAGTAAGAAATCTTCCGTATTGATGATTTATAAATTTCAATTTTCATTGTAAATAGTAAAACCAACATACTTTCCCTGAATTAATTGAACGCTGTAACCACCAATTTATATACATGTTTGTGTTTCAATTATAATCCATCGATACTTTTTAATTGTAAATGAAAAGATTAAAAAGACTAAAATAGATTTAAATATTATACAAAAGTGTAATAGATAACTTTTTACTTCAATAAAAAAAAGTTAGTTCATAAAAAAAATAGGTATTCACTTGTGCCTTTTCAGTTGAAGAAACTTGCAATTTAAAAAATCTTCATAGTAGATCTTGCCATTGTAAGTTGTTGCCATTGTAGCAAATGAAGTATTTTTTAAAAAGAAAAAGCACTATATACATTATACACCATGCACACATTCCCACACCAGAACATCCAGAGGATACACAAAACTTGTATGTATAGATTTATAGAATCTATACTATTCTTTGAAAAATTAACTTTTACCAAAAAAACCTGTGTTGTTAATTGTTAATACAGCCAAAGCATAATTATTTGTGCAAAACAATAATTAAAATTGTACACACAAAACAAGCAAAGAATATGCGAAGCAAAGCATTACACACTCTAAATAAAAAATATTGTGCTTACATATTGCACATTACGTGATCGTGACAGTGATCCAACGTTGTATTCCAAATTTGCTACATCCTGGATAAATTAAAACTGTTATTAACTTTGCAAATTAAAAGCACCCTTCATAAATTCTTGAATATCATGGACGACACGTTATCATATTGAAATCCATAATCTTCAGAGTTGTAAAAGTTGTTGGACAGAATTCTCCAATCTTCAAATGATGCGAATCATGATGTTACCATGTTGAAATATTTATCTGTAGCTCAATAAAATATTGCAAGAAATAATCTGAAGATTAAAAATTAGAAACTAATACACGAATAGCAATGAACTTAATTTTTACGTGAGAAAGGAGATATCCTTCGCACAATTCAATTCAATTACAAGTGACTTGTAGGAAGTCCTAGAAATATTCATTTTCAGCGACGATGTTATTTTCCATTTCAAGTACTCCTTCATTAAATAACTAAAAATGTTCTTAAAAAGTTGTAGTGTGAAAACAATAATTTACCCGCTCTTCTTTTAACTACTACATCTTCAGGATTGATAATATCCCGCTGAAGATCTGAGTCAGTTGATTTTCCAGGAATATTTCGATGAATATCTACTTTAATACTGCGTAGCTCAGCTGTACTAATCTTTGTGTCTTCGGATCCTTTAAATAATGGTACTGTTCCATCTGCTGATTCTAGTCTGAAATACGACCAATTTTTAATGAAAACATGCTAATCTTCTATAGGAAGATGAATCTATATCACATCTTCTATAGGAAGATCATTCTATAATTTACAGTATATCTCTTTTATATATCAATTTTAATAACTAAAATTTCCTAGACCATATTATGTAACCTTACATGCATAAAAGATATTCCAGACTATTGTTTTATTGTGTTTTTATTAAAAGAAAATAAAATAGTTTTGCATTCTTTTAACTATAATAGATTTTTATTAAGTTTTATTTACCTTTCAGAAAGAATTAGAGTGTTTGTTGAGCTAGAAGTACAAGGTCTTCCTGGTCGACTTCGTGGAGATTTACTTCGACTCTTACTTCGATTTGGAGGTTTCGGAGGCAGCAAACCTTTTTCACGGGCGCGTTGCATTTCATATTCATAAATCTTCTTCTGTTTTAATCTTTCATGCTGCCGTTGTCGTTCTTGTTCCAGCTTCCATTCTCGCCTCCGTAGCATCTTCTCAGTAGCATCGTTTCGGGATGATGAATATGATTTCATTTCTGCAGCAGATAGTAAAAGAAGAATTATGAATATGAAAATTCTTTGTAAATTGATTGATTCTCAACCATTTCTTAAGGTTATGTACGCATAATGTTTATGTAGGTGCAACATTTTTAAATGCAGAAAAAATTAACTGATTACATCAAAAAATTATGGTAAATGAGTACAATAAGAAAAATTAAAAAATTTACATGTAAAAGTCCAGATATTTAGAGATGAAAAAGTTTGCATGTAAAGATGTAGATATTTAAAAACGAAACGTACCGTCGCGTCGTCACCTTGCCTTGCTTCTACTACGCATGCGCTAGATGTAGCAAGCGTACCTCTACTCTATCCGTGTGAGCTATTTACCTGCTCGACTCGTTCTTTCGAATTCACGTTACTAAAGTTTCGAGCACCTGAGCCGCAATCGATTAGCGATTTTTAATAATCGGGTTTAATGGCGTACACTGAAACATGTTCTATATTTTCTAAATAATTTTTTTTGTTGATTTTTAAGATAAAGCCGAAGATGATCAAAAGTGCCTCCAAACCAAATTACTTTAGGCGCGCCATGCTCAACAAAAAATTACAAAAAAATTCATAAATGTTCTACCTTATATCATACACAACTGAGATTTTTTCCAGAATTTTTGATCGCAAAATCAATTTTTAAACAAGTCCGAAAGCATAAAATTGCCAATTTTATATCGAAGTTTTCAGTTGACCACGTTTATGTTATTATGTTACTTGTGTCTCATCGTGATTATTAATGTGTATTTTTTACAGATTTTTTACAGCAAAAAATTCTAGTAATTTCTACTAGTTAAACGGTTTGGCAAGTATATAGGACCAATAATTTGGTTTTCTAAAATTCCCGCACACACGTTAATTGCAAATCGTCCTTGGTGGAAGTTCTGTAGTGCGGCGTTAGGATTTCGGTAATTCCATATTCTGGTATTCTGCCGGTTGTGTAAGGCGTGGCTTGAAAAACTACTTTTCCAGGAAAGATCTATCTTTGCGTAATTTTCGTAGCATTCAGCAACAATATTCCTTCCTAGCAGCATAATCGTTTGTTCAGAGTGCCTGAACTCTTTGAGTCCGATATCCTCTCTTTGAGACTTCCTCTCTAATTATTCTACGTAAACCCATTAGAGGATGGGATTGTGCAAGTGCAATAACTCGCCCTTCTATACGCCAGTGCACCCGAGGTCGCCCTACTTCTCGATGATTGTTAAGAAGACTTCGAACGGACTCACCGTCCCCAAACTGCTGATCCAATCTTTGAAAATTTCGTCGATCAGGAACAGCAGCTTCTCTACGATATCTTCCACTGTGTCTAAGCCACTCTCTATATATTTGACGTGCCAAACCATAATTGCCTAATGCTTCATCTATTGCACGAACCATTTGCATATTGAAACACCTTCTCAACATTATAGATACCAAATTAACACTTCTAATAACCACAGAAACCACTCGAAAGTTAGATAGAGACTGAAGGACAACGCGCGTAAGGAAATTCGAGGTATAAATTATCTGGGAAGGAGCGGTAATCCGGGAAGATATAATAGAAGTGTTTATGTTTATTCAGAGAATAATGGAAACAGAAGGTGTTTCAGTAACGTTCCGACGGTCTGTTTACATTATCGCACCGACTTGTCTGATACACCGCATATGTATAAGTTTCAAACATGGAGCTGTTAGGTATAAATAAAATTCATCTCACAAGTGACAATTACTTAGTTAATTTCTGACGAAACTGTTGAGTTTTGACGCATAGTTCCTTTGACAACTTTGTTACATTTTAATATATGAGTGTCACTTTCAAACAGTTTATATTGGCGCAGGCTGTAACATCTCCGGCTGAGAATATTTTGGTTCCGGATCGAATCCCGCATCAAATGAAAGTTTAATCTTTTAGATTTTTCAATATACTTTCATAAAATTGTGACGAGCGATAGAGGGGCTTTCCCTGGTGAAAATGAGTCCAAACACAAGTGTAATCGAGCAATTTTTTTGATACGTATTGTTACGATAAAAATTACAATCTTATTGAAGATAGCCCAAATGATGTCGTGAATGGACTCATTTTCTCATTTGGGTTCTGGTTGTTCATTATTGGCAATGCATTACAATGTTGCCTTTCGTACTCTTTCGGATTTTTACTAGATGATTTTAAAAACATATTAGAACTATTTTTAAATAATTTTAGTCGAAAACATTCGTTTACTCTTTATTTCACCGTTCTACTAATTTTTTATGGGCTGCATTGCAGCTCTGTTTAACTCCCTTTTACAACTCAATACCATAGTACCATCCACATTTAATTTTTTTAAACAATTTTTAACTATGTCGTAGATAAGAAATACAGCTCGAAAATGACTAAAGGCCGAAAGTATTCCAAAAATATTTTTCCGAAAAATTATTAAAAAATAGTTTGAACCTGATCCAAAAAGTCTTCAGCGGTTCCACAGTCGGAGATAATTATAACTTAGTTTTTCACGGAAATATGTAACGTCGAAAAAAGTGGTTTTTATTTTTGCGCACCAAACGCAGGAATTTGATAATACTTAGGAAAAAATATTTCATTTCTAAATTAATTCTGTTCTAGTGTCTCTCACAGAAAGCGAGACACGAGGCCGGCGGTCAAAAGGAGGCGCGGGGTATTCGAGAAAGCCTCGATCCGGCCAGTTTTGGACCAATGTTTTAAATTGCAGTTCCAAATGCTTACATACAAATCATGCATTGCATATTAATATTACCGTAACAACACCAAGTTTTCTATTGTTCAATGAATTCTGGTGCGACGGTGGGGGCGAGGAGTGTAATTCGTCTTATACAATGGGACATCAGAATCTATTGGGAGGACGGTATATATAGGAATTGGTGACAGATCAGGTAGTAGCGAGAAAGGTGTTTTGCTATTTGTCCCTCTGCTGGCAAACGTAGGAGGTAACCGCCATAGAATAAACGTAAGATATCCTCTCTGGTAGCAGTAGGCGCTTATAAACCGTAGTTCTTTTCAGACCTTTGAAATTTTGAATCATTTCATTTTCGGTTTAATTTAGCTTAGACATGAATTTATTGACTCCGCCGTAAAAGTTAATTTCATAATTAAAAAAAGTTCTAGTGATATGTTGCTACTGTAAAAATAGAATCGATGTCCTTTTTCAATTTCTATAAAAAAACCTGCACTTGTGGAATTTTTACGTGTTTTTCATTTTTTGTAAATATGATTTTTAATCGAAAAATCGAGAGAAATTATCAAATATAAATATCAATAACCGTAATTTATCCGATTTTTTCAATATTTCTGCGTGAAATTAATTGGGAAAAATTGACCGAAAATCGAATGACGCGATGGACGTTCAAATATGTTGAAGGGCATTTTTGACTACCCGTCCGGCGAAGTATTACAATATTTCAATATCATTTAAAATATTTCAAGTACTATTTAAAACTATTAATAAGTTTCAATACATAAACACACTGAATGTAAATATTGCTGATCTATTTGAGCCAATGCTTGCAGTAACAGCAAGTCGGTTACTATTCCTATATTACTTCTATTCTGTATTTTTGTTATAACTTTTTAATAAAGCTCTGTGTGACCTATGTTTACCTAACATTTTTTTCTTATTTAGTGCCATAGTGACAGCGTCGTCTTAGTGACGATGATACAACGGAGACATGAGAGAGTTATATAATGCATTCTGTAATTGCTTGGAAAATAATTATTTTTTAGTTTATAAGTGTAGGAAATATGAAAGTAACATTACAAAGAAATATCAGAATTTAAAATTAATTTGGAAATTAATGCGATATAAAATAATTATTATTCAACAAGAAATATTCGTTGAAAACATGTCAGATTTGGGGGTGTCCCACTTGGACGTCGTTCGTTTGGACGCGTCCCGATTGGACGCGTTCCTTTTGGACGCCGGGCCGATTGGACGCGTTTCTTTTGGACGCCAAGCCGATTGGACACGTTCCTTTTGGACGCCGTGAATTGGACACATTTACAGAATTTTAAAATCGCTGTATCTCCTAAACCGTGTGCCCTAGACAAAAAATAACGAAACTTTTGCCCTTTGCCCTCCCCAAATTCATTTTCGCCTCGCCAAGTCGTGATTAATTTCGTGAAAAAAAGGGTTAGGGTTAGGGTTAGGAACCGCGTCCAATCGGTCCGGCGTCCAATCGGTCCGGCGTCCAAAAGGAACGCGTCCAATCGGGACCGTCCAATCAGGATGCGTCCAAACGAACGGCGTCCAAGTGGGACACCCCCGTCAGATTTGATCATTCTTGTAGATCTAGTTCCAGCATTTATCGTTCGTCAGCGTAGAGGGCGTAAGAAAACCATTTGTTTACATGTGAGACAAGAAACCCCATATGGTGATTGGTCTACTCCTATCTCTCGTCTATGATGATAGGTCTATCCTATACGAGCCTATACCTCCTCGATGGTGTGAGCACTTTCATTTCTACTCTGCCCAGAGTCTTGTCCATGCTAAGGCTGAGCAGATAACAGCACTATATGGGGAACGCCGAAAACCCGGGTGTGAGCACTCTCCCATCCCTCTCTGCATGAGTGCACTATCTGGTGCACTCTACGCCACCGCTATTGGATCGGTCCATTATTTTCAAACTCATCTTCGGTGACGGATGAGAATGGCGCTAATAGCGAGCTACATTTGAACCACGTGTTGGGGCGGCAAAATTCAAATTGAAGTAATTCGATCCCTCGACAATCACCGGAAATACAGGGAGTTCGAAAAACAAGGAGACTCAATCGAATTTCCATTATATTCAGCATCAGAGGCGAATAACACAAAATACAACCAAACACAATTTACATTTCAATAATTATTATGTATAAGATTTCACTTTAATTTTCTATCAGTACTTTAATAGTAATATTCGTCTCAACACTTTCCGTATCAACGTGTCACGTGCGCAGTACTCTCTCTCTCCCTCTCGCTCTCTCTCACTCTCACACGCACACACATAATGTTCGACGTTCGCTCATCAGGCTCGTACATTTTTTTCTGTTATCGGTTAATTCTTAAAAATCAGGTAAAAATTCGCAAACCGTTATCGTCGCATCGAGTCAATTTGTTCGCGTACGTATTTCGAGCAGACTTGAGAGGGGAAAAAATCGTTAGCAAAATCCATGTTGACGACACCGTACTATCCTGAGCGGCAACTTCATCAAGATCAAAAAGGGTTCCGGAGGTCCACTTTGTACAACGAAGGGTAAACTTTGGCCGTCGTCGACGTACAAGGCCGAATTAAGGTAATCTCGTGGGTGCATAATAATCGTGTAAAATCTATATAATCAATCGTACAGACACATCAGGCTCGCATAAATACAATCGAAATCATTCATCACCGACACCTGCCCTACGAAAAGTTCCCGCGTAAACTGTTTCGCGTGATCCTAACGCAAAACGAACATCTCGCGTTTAAGCTTGCACACGTACGAAGCTAATAAAGTTTCTTTTGTTTTTCTTCAAGTACCGTTTTTTCGTTCTCTTTTTTCTGTCTTTTCGTCTTCATTGAAATTCAAGCGATCGATCACGCTTAATACGGCCGTGTCGAGGAAAGTTTACGACGATACTAATCGCGATGTCGCGAGTGTCAATAATCCTATGAGCAGAATCGCATTGCTAACCTTACTACAAAGACTTTTTCCCAAGCTATAAAATTCTCGAAGCGAAAAACCGTTTGAGAAAAGGAAACGAAAAATGTTATTATTATATTCCAGTTTCTCATCTTCTCGGTCAGGCATAAACATACATTTATAGGCATATGCACATGCGCACAGTATTTCCGTTTCTCTCTCTCTCTCTCTCTCTTTATCCGTCTTTTTCTCACACAGGCACGCGTCCACACACTATTTTTCGCTGTCTTTCTGTTCGATGAACTAGAAAGAACTTCGCGGAGAGGTTTCGTCTTGTCGATTCTGTTTTTTTTTTTTTTGATTCTACCCTCCTATCCCGTACACCACCCACCATTAATTGAAACGACAATGAAAAAAGAAAACCTAGATGTTAGAGGGCCACAGAAGCCGCTACGTAAGTTTCTTCAACCCACTCTTCTTTACCTAGCGTTGATACATTCATCTATATGCGCTTTGCTAGCTCCTACAAATTTTGCTCATCGTGCTCTCCTCCGCACACAACTCGCATCTTCCCTTCGATTATGTTGTTTTTTTCTGTTTGGTTAAGCAAAACTTGTCAGACTTTCGTGAACAAATTACCGATCGATTTTATGAGGAACGTCCACCGATCGAGAGACGATCCGGTTCGCAGATTGGATATACAATACATTGTCGGTGACACGTTTGAATTATTCTTCGAAAGAAAATGTACGCCGAAAGTGCACCTAGCTATCGATTTTAAACGAGCAAGTATTAGCGACATACGATACGATTCGACTAACGAGTTCTATCACGGACGCGACAACGTTAGTCAAATTAAACGGTACTCTTTCTTTTCCTGTTTTTTTTTTAACATCTTCTCTTTTCATCGATTTACTTATTATTTCCTTAGAGTCTTCTGAGCTCATTGCATTCAACGCTGAAATATTTTCGTTTATTTATCGATCGCGTACCATGCATATCTGACGTGAGGAAGGCAACAGCGATAGTTATCGATGGTGCATATTACGCGTACGTATATTTTATATCACAGTACAAAAATACTGTGGGAAAATATAGTGTAATAAATATCCTTAATAAAAAAGAAAAGGAAGTTTCCTTTCTCACGTTTACAATGTGTTTTTTTTTTTGTTTTGTATGTGTTTTTTTTTTTTTGGTTATTCATCAGCAACCGTTTTATCTTTATCAGACAATTTCTTACAACGACGAAGTAGAGTAAGTCGAGTGTGAGTTGAATCGCGCGCCATTAACCTGATAACCAAAGACGATCTCTATGGATTCACGAATCTTTGCGCAAACAGATAGAAAGAAAACATTGAAAACTTATAAATATAGGTATAAGGTATACGTTTGAACACCGATCACCATTTAACTTTTCTCCACTCCGGTTAACAGGCTAAGTGACAGAGCATCGTTCTAATGTCAAGGACAAATCTTCCTCGTTCGAAATGATCGTATCGATATATTATTATACAAACTTCCGCCGTCTTGGGCCTCTATCTACCTACAAGTCCTAATTTATTATTAAATACTAATAAATCGATTATAACGATAAGAAAATTGTATCGCGATAAGAGCGTAATATATGAGAAATCATTGTATTCGATCGCATCTCGGAAGTTTCTTTTTTTCTCCTCCGATTACTTTCTCGGCCTTGCAATTATTCTTTTCTGTCTTTTTATTTATTTTGTTTGTTTTTCTTTTTTTTTCTTTTTGCGTTTTTTGCCTCAATACGTGTGCATACTTGCGAGTGATCACTAGACCACGCCGGATCCTAAATAATTTCTGCGAAAAAGCACTCAATTGAAAATACAACGGAGATGCCCGAGACCGAATGGAACGTGTCGCAGTCTAGCGATCATCATCGATCGTCGATCGTAAGAGGTAGGCAAAGTATCCTTTTACCACAAGGATATTCTACAATCGTTCCAAACAAGACTCCTATTTGAATTTCTACAAGCGGGAATCTTTTTTATTCGACGAACAGAGCGGATAAAAAATTATGTGTAGTTAAAAGTTTTGCCAGTCTCTGCTGTCCGCTTCCGGTATACACACGTGCACGCGAATACACTTGCTTGAACGTATATATATAAATATTTGATCTATACGCACGCGTATATATAGTAATATTTGTGTATATTTATGCGGTAGGCAATGATAAGTAAAATATAGTTCGAATCGAAATTGAGAGTGTCGATTTGATCGAACGGGACAATGTTTTGTCGAATAGAAAAGAAGATGAGATTTGGGGGGAGAAAAAAGCGCGCTTTTTCATCCTCTCCGATTTTTCTTGTTCGCGTGACGAGATCAAAAACTATGGCGCCATGTTCATGGAAATTCGTTGTCAAGTTCGCCTTCTTTTTCGTGAAAAACCGCTTATCTTTTCCCAAAAAAACAATTGATCGAGAATTCTGGCACGAACCCTTCTTTTTCAGTGGCGGACTATTTGTCCATCGTGGCGAGTGACGCAGTAATTGCTATCAATATATTTATCCCCGGAATGGTATAAAAATTGACTAAAATGGAAGTGAAAGAAACTACGTATTTGCAATTATTTTGCAATGCAGTATCAGAAATTGTTATACAGAAATTTTTTCTAGGATCACGATAAACCCGAAGGTACTATTCCAGGGTTACCCGCGTAATGCAATGCGTTTATTTGTTTCTGTTCGTAATTTCAGATGACAATTACCAAACTTTATTCTGCCCTAGGTTTCTCGAATGCATAATCCACCACTGTTACTGCTTCCCGAAAAGAGCGAGAACATTTCAAAACGAAAAGAGAGAAGAAAGAAGAGAGAAAGTTATAACGATACCATTTCGTTTTTACGAATAAATATACATATACATATGTATGTATACATATTTTATATATAACGTAAAAAGCCGTTCTCCTTTGAAGATTACGCCGCGATTTGAATTAATCGACGAAGTAAATGAAAAATCGGTGACGATAGCGCAGCGTTCGATTGGAAGGCGGCTGTAATAATTAGGTATCGGAAAAAGCTCGTATAATCAATTCTCATAAAATTTGGTTACTGTGAACACGAACTGTGTACTTCTTTCTGTTAATAAATCGTTTAATAACGACAGCAGTTTCGTTTAATGTTCAGTTATTAAAAAGTCTGTCGATAAACTTCCAGTTATTTTAAGAAATGTTCAGATTTCTTCGAACGAACATTTTTCGTTACCTAATAGATTGTGGGTTTACTGTATTGATTACAAAATATTTAGCTAATCGCGACACGTTGTTTTCAGCGAAAATAATTGCGGCTCGCCGGAACGACCGCAGCGTAATACTAATTTACGAGTGATCGGATTGTTGCTCGAGCTTTTTGGGATCTTCCGGAAGTGACGTAGAAACAAGGGGGAACGCAAGTTTGCTGCGGACAGAACAGCGGCACATTGGAATCGTGAAAGAAAAAATGAAGAGGCGCAGCACGTGCTAATCGTCGACTTTATATGAAGAAAGTTGAATTCGATACATAGGAAAGTCGGAGCCACTGTCGATGTTCTCGTAGCATTGGTTTTCTCTCGTCGATCAATGGGAATTGAGTTTCGTGTCGCATGCTCGCGCGGAGTCTTGCTTCGTTCTGATCCGCGTGACAAAACGCTTTTTCCCCTCTCCGTCGAGTGTAGGTAAATAACTCGTTCTCCGTAATCGACACCACCTCTTCCGGTGTAGCGAATGATCTTGCGTTTTTTTTTTAGTATCTTCTAACAGCAACGATTATATCCGTGTTTACATGTATTTATTACTGCGATAGAAACTAATTGTTTATCTCGCATAATTGTGTACGCGTCCCAAAACCACCCGGTTAACAAATTGTAAGACTTTTTTTTTAATTGTAAAATCGACACATCTCCGAAAGGTTCCCTGTGAATTTTATCAGGCAATTCGTGTTAAGGCAGTTAGTATATTATCTTTTTTTGTTCCTCCTTGTCTAGTGGCCTTTTCTCCATTTTTCTTGTCCTCTTTTTTTCTTTTTCTCGCAGTGTTAATTGTTAATTCACGAATCGCAAAGTACACGAGAATACGATTAACAGGGGATCAGACAGAAATTCAACAAAAGATTCAGGAGGATGAGAGAGAGAGAGAGAGAGAGTGAGAGAGAAACGATACGTCTAGTCTTTCAACACCTTTGGTTATTCGTAACGTTAATATAATAAATTCGATTACGAATTTGAACGTTTAAAAAAGCCGGAACACGCGAGAGCATGTAAAGACAATTAAAAAAGTAATTGTAATAATGAAAAGTCACACGCTACATACTTTATATAATTTTTTATCAGTTTATATGTATATGTATAAGTGTATATATATATATATATATATATATATATATGTGTATATATATATATATGTATAATTTTACTTTGTTGTTTTCATCATCCACGTCTGGCAGATACACCCACAAAAGAAAAAAAAAATAGTTAAAGCAACATAAGATGAGAAATTAATACAAAGAAAAATTAATTACAAAACGAAATGTACACAAATGGATTAACGAAGAGAACCTATGCGGTGAAATTAAAAAGAAAGAGCGGTAAGGGGCTGGTGGGGTGAGCGGAGGGAATCGTGATGGCATCGGGTGGTTGTTAAGGATGGAGGAAGGAAGGAAGGCATGAGGATGATCGAAACATAACTAATTTACTCGTTTTAGACGCGAGCTGGTTTGATTACAGTTCTACTCTCAGTAGAATCGTCGCGTCGGTGAGAATGTCCGCGCGATGCATTTGCAACGTGCGTCACACGCACGTGTTCGATGCACCTTCTCTTTTTCTTGCATTTTTTTCCGTCGCGTTCAAGATTATCTTTTTACCATTTTTCCTCGTTAAAACGCAAATCGACCAATTCATTCGCCGAACAAAAGAAAACAAACAGAAATTCAGATGAAGCCTCTTACACCGAAAATGAAAATAAAACGAAATAAAACACACGTATAAATATATTGTAAATTTAATCTCGCTTCGTACCGTAAAATGGAGCGATTAGATTTGCCATTATAGACGAAATGTCGTGCGACGAATTGGTTTTTTTTTTGTTTGTTTTAAGAGACACGCGCATCTAATAAATATCTCGCTCGCTTTGAATTAAGTATATTCGAAGGTTTCTGATTAAAATATAATTTAAAGCTCTGTCTAATCCCTCCATTTTCCAACAGCGATCGCTAGAGCAGCCGTAACATGCCAAGGGATGGCCCGCCATTCTAATTTTGAAGATACACGTGTCGCAGCAATTTATTCTGCAAGCATCGAGATTGATTTGACATAATAATCGCAACCGTCTCGCGACTACTCTTTTCCGTTCGATAACTGTACCGCAGCTTTTATGCATATATAGAATATATCAATGTTTAAAGTTCAGTGCAGTTAAAAAGACGATAAAGTCCGACGAGGCTCTCGCTTTGTACGAAACGATTTCTGTAAAATAGTTCTTAAAAATCTACATTTGCATAAACATCCGCACGCTATCGAAAGGTCTATGAGTTACGTGTATACGTGGTTGTGTGTATGTATATGTGTGTCTGTATACCGGTGTATGGACAAATTTGTATCGCTGAAACGGCGAGACATTAAAAGTTCTTTCATGGTCGATCACTGCCTTAATACGTTCCGTTCTAATTTAAATTTGTCAACCCGTTAACCGAGAAAATTAAGAGAAACTCATTACAATTGTAATCGCTAGACTGAGGACATTATATATTTGTTGGAATCTTGACATTTCGAAACTCTGAGATTTCTATTTTATTTGGATCTCAATGAACTTTTTAATAAAAGAATTAGATTAATGTTCGGCTGAAATTTTCTAAAATACATAGTCTAGTGATCACCTATATTTGCTTCCGAACATTTTCGAATTGAAGCGTGTTATGATGTTTTTTCAGGTTAACAGGTTGAATCGCGAACGGACCAACCCAGGCGACAAATAAATTCGTAATTTTCTATGAAACACGTGTTCCGTATCCTAAAAGCAAACAAAACGAGAGTACAGGATACGTTAGCTGCTAACCGTTTAACAAAGTACACAATATAATCAGTATAAAGGAAAAGAAGATTAATTTCACCAGCTCTCTCGGATCCGACGTTGTAAAAGCGTAGTGCGTACGACGAGCACGGTGCGTTTTCTAAGTTCCTCGAATTCTCTGTATTCACAGGGCTCCCGTGTGATTCGAGATGCGTATTGTTGAGTATTCTTTCGCCTTCATCGAACAAGTCCGACTCTGTCCGAAACCGTTACTTATATGTATACGCAGTCACCAGTAAACCATGAAACTTTTAATATTTTTTTTTTGTCCACGTTTTCGTGCTCTGCGATCCTTTTTACGTTATTCTTTTGCGTTTCTCTCGGCCAGTCTCAACATATATATATCCTCAATTCATTTTGTGTCGTGACACAGAATACAACAGAAATGTTTTCAATATGGAAGAACGTGGCAAGACTCGCTGAGGAGCGGTGCACGAGGAGTTTGTGTATGACTGCAAGAAGTGAGTTATGTACATTATTTGCATGTGTCGGCGAATCAGCCCTTGCCCTTGTTCCATGTCACAATAACGACAAAAAAGATGGCGAGATTAGAGTTTCAGTTTTCTTTTTTTTTTGTTTGTTTGGAAAGTGATAAGATAGGGAGGGTGAGGAGGAGGGCATTCGAATAATTATTAATATATAATATTATAATAATAACAATAATGATGAGGTGTTCTAAACAGTGCTAGGACTAGTGCTAGAGGGTCCTGTGAGGAGTCAGGGTGGGTGGGTACGGGCTAAGGAGGGGTTAGTGTGGGGGCGGGGGTTCCGTAGACTGGTTTCTGCCATCTACAGCCCTAACCGGCTTCCTACGCGAAGAACCTGTTACTCTATGGTACGCTGGTGTCGGGGTCGCCATCGGGTCTCTGATAGTTCTAACTGGTGACACCAATGGTTCACGCAGTACCTGTACGCAAACATTTCAAACGTTCATTTACCAGAAAACCATCTCGTCTTATTATCAGGACAATCTGTTAGTTGAGCAACATTCTGTACCAGAGTTGGGCAAAAGTTATTTCAAATAACGAATAAATCAATTATTAATTACTTCATTTAAAACTTACGTACACTGGATGCAAAAAGTATTTGAACACAGAATACCAGATTCTCAAAAAATTGCCTATATTTCAACTGTGATAATTTCGTAAAAAAATAATTGCAAGACAATAAATTTGGACTGATTTTAAAGCTAGAAGTCTCTAGTTTCATAATCCATCGTTCATATTATTCTAAGATTTTTTTCACGATGTAGCACGCAAGAAACTGAAGACGCGTTTTTTCGAAAATGCTATATATTCAAACGTTTGTGAAAATTTTGAAAGATTTTTTTCGTGACTGAAACTACCATAGAATTAAACATTGAAGTTTCTTCTTTACAACGATACCTTAAACATTGATGTACGATTCTTTTTAGTCGTCTCATCGAACTTTGATTGAGAGATGTACCGCCAACTTTACAGTGGTATAAGTTACAGTATGAGAGCTTTAGACGACTGAACTTGTTCCTCATTTTCGTTCTATAAAACAGTGAAAAAAAAATCGTATCAAAGAAACAGTTACTTTATGACTGTAGCTGGCAGGCGTGGTCCCGATTTTTGTCGCTAATCGGCAGACTACAGTGTAACGAATAAAGGAATAACGAGTAAACGAATAACAAATGAAAATTTATTAGAATAATGCCCAATTCTGTTCTGTACGTACAATAAATAGCTTTAATATTCGGATACTACACAATTATTTGTTGTGTTCAACGTGTATCTAGAAAATTGTTGATCGTGTAGAATGCTACAGAGAAAAATACAGAATGACGAAATAAACTGTGTAATATCCATATATTAAAGGGGTTCGTTATAAACAAAATCGGTGAAATATTTAGCGAAGACTCACCAGTGGCGGTAATACACTATGCATCAGTGTTTGAACCCTAGGTGTGTTTTGTGTCGCGAGGTTATTCGAGTTCGGGGGCGGCAATCCTTGAGTCTGTACACCTGTTCCCACGCCGTCAGCAGCAGCAGCCTGAACAGTATGCGATTGTTGTGTAGACGTTTGCGTTACGTTTTTACTCGTCGCTTGATCCCTTTTCGCCTCCTGAGTTAAACTTAATTTCTTCGTAGAAACGGTTGAAGAGTTGGCGTTCGGTGTTTCCGGGCTGGTAGTGGCAGTAGTTGCGCTCGAGACTGGCGTTTGCGCTGCGGACTCCTGCTGTATCAACTCCGGCAATGTTTGTGACAGAGTACTGACGATTAATTCGCGCGTGAACAGGCTCCTGTTCGCGCTCTCGCGTTCAATGTTCTGCAGATGTAAGTCAGACAGAGTACTCGTGATGCATCTGGGGAAAATAAAAAGAAAACAACGTCGAACGATTAAATGCCTGTTAGTATCCGAGCGAGTAAACATATGCTTGTTGCCTCATGGAAGTTAAGAATAGCTATACCGCAGCATTTGCTCTCAACGGGATATCTTAAAATATAGCTTTTGGCACCTAATACAATGACCATGATATGCACTTTTACTTCTTTCCGACAAAGAACTCGCATGCACGTATATCATGACAGAATATACGACAGTATAGATGAAAATCTAGTGTATCGGTTTCTTATTTCGTACAGCCGTTATGTAACAAACTATAGTATCCAATCAAAACTTTTTTAAACGACATACCTGGGTAATAGAAACATATAGTTCTGTGAATTGGTAGACAATACGCCGGACGGGTTGGCCACATTGGTTGCATTATTATTACTACTCGCACTATTTGCTACCACACTGGTCAAAGTTGTAGAAGGACCTCCACTGGTACCTCCTCCACCACTCACAGAACCAATAGCCTGTGTCTGCCTCCTAGTATGGGGAGGTAACCGCTCCAATTGTTGCCTAGCAGCCTAGAACCATGTGCCTTATTATTTATACTGCACACCTCAAACGAATAAGACTTTCAGTTACCGAACAACACGGTGTACATACTCTAAATTGTTGGCGCTCCATTTGTAGCTGCATTTGCAAGTGTTGTAATTGCGAGGGTGTTGATGGGCTCTGACCAGTTCCTCCACCTCTACGAACACCGGATAATTGAGAGAGTAACTCAGTAATCGGATCTATACCATCTCGACTACTCGGACTCAATCCCCCGGACGAACTGAAATGCATGGACCTGCAGGTCCAATGACACACCAATGAACATTATCTAAGATGAGATGACAATGAACAACTGTTCCTGAAGTCTTATTTCGTGACCCTTAATATTCGGCGGCGATGTATTGCGAGGGTTTAAGAATGAGCACCTAATGAATCGATACATTAAAATCCTTACAGTACAAACGAAAAAACAATACGGCCAAATACATGCATTCGAAGGTGAAACTTCGAAAGTAGACGTGCACGATGCACTGACGCATTCGTGTTACTCAACATACATGTTAGCAATCTTGCTTCGTATTGTTCCTCTGATCGAACGCGACCACACCAAAATTTGTGTATTTTGGTTGAAACGTATGGCAATCATTTTTTTTCAGATTATACTGCAACGTTCGCCACACACGCTCACCGAAATACATACCTGCGAGGTCGTGGCCCACTAAGAACTCTAGATTGATGCAGTTGTACCCGTCTACCGCTATGTCTACTTGAAGCTGGTTCGTCTAGAAAAGAGATCAGGTCCCTTGGTCCACTACGATGCTCCAAACTTAAATGTGCCGCGAAATCATCAGTCACGCTATTAGGATCTCCTCCTGGAGTGGATGCGCATACAGGACAAACCTACAATGAAATTGCAAGCTCAGACATTGTTTACTATTGTAAACTGTACTCGCACAGTACCCTGTTGCACGTACTACAATTTTAATATGACTGCCCGTTTGTTTTACATTTTTAACTGACCACCAACGTGTTCATTGCATTGTATATGGTAATATTTGTGTCTTGTACATTATCAACTCTGATACTTACCACTTCGAAAGAAGTGTCCGGATGATCTGCGGTAACATGCTCTTGCAAGGTAGTCTCAGTGAAGCCCATTCTTGTACAAAAGGGACAAGTTAAAGACTGTGGCTGCTCTATACTCACTCCCTCTCCACCATAATACAATTCTATTAAACAGCATATCAAAATGTTAATTATTATTGAAACGTGAAAAACAAGAGCAGGAGATTTCTATATTTTCTTACCAAAATCAGATCTAGTAAGTATACATTGCATCGGATGATCGTTGAGATGACGTGTACTGCTGACACCTCCTTCATAACAGGTAGCACATAAGTCATAGTCGAAGCACACTAGGCACTTATACCTGCGACCCCGAAAATGACCCTTTAAGCAAGAGTCACAGCTTACCCCTGAAATAAATTCAATAATATGTTATTATACACCGACTGAGAAATGTTCCACAAAGATGACAGTGGAATCATGAAGCCGAGTCTCAAAACAGCGCAAACACTGTTGTTCCTGCAAAAGATATTTATATATATATACGCATCTTATGCACAGGTATGTGTGCACTAACCTTGAACCAAATCTATAAAAAGTAACTTGCTTCAGTCTACTTTTAAATTTAAATGCAAGTGCATGCAACTCTTTGAACAAAGATTGCTCCACATTTTTATAATAATACATGGATTTTTTATGGCTGTTTAATGACCGGCTGTAAATAGTAAACATGTAAATAGTAAACATCACTGTGTACAAATACATCATTTCTGACAATTAAGTATACCTATGACAATTAACCTTTGTTTGTTACATTAGAAGCACTGTTTATATTTATATATAGAATAACATCACCTATGGCACCACTCTATTAGCTTTGATATATATTTTTTTCCACTACTAAAGATATAGAATAGTTTTAGCAGAATAATATAAATATAAACATAGTCTACGTAGAATAATTTGTACATGCAAATAATTTGTAATCTATAGGTATACAAAAGGTAAAAAGAATTTTTTGTAATCTTGACACAGATATCGATACAAGCGTAATATCGACAATACTTTTGTGCTTCAACGCGATACTTGTAACTTTAATTATGTAACATGCAAGGATGTAATGAGATAGAAAAAATAATACGTGTTTACGTTGCCTGTGTAAATATTATGATTTTAAATCTAAAATTGTACCGTTTAGACTTCAAAAACAAATGTACAGAATTGTTTAATACTAGAATTAGGATCTTCCAGGTAAATAAACAATGTTTTGTTATTCGTAGAACAGAAATTCGAAATTGAAGGAAGACAGATGAAAAGGCTGGCTCAATGTAGAAGAACAAAAGGAATTCGTTCCAATATGTTTTACAAGTCTAACATTATGAGAAAGAGAAGGGGATAGAAGAAAACTAATTCCTAAGTAGTCAGCTGGTGGAGTATTCTGACAGCCGGCCAAAACGATTTTTTCGACAGAGCTTTTTCGCCTGCAAGGACAAAGCATCGGGGAGGAATGACATCGCAAAAAAGTTTACCGAAATCATCAAAGAAGAACATTACAAATCCTCAGAAATTGGAGTAATTTTTTAATAAGTGCTGCCATCTGGCCTCTGACATTAGACCCTTTGATACAGGGCTCGCGAGAGAAATGTCTCTTGCGAAAAATCTCATGTGTCGCAGATCTCGTAACCTCGACGACGATTCTGCACGAATTATTCATGAACCCGAATTACCGTCGACCCGATCATTTTATGATCAACGCGAAACAAATTAGCGAACGGGGGAATTCGAGGCTGACTTGCCTGGCCAGGGAACAGCGCACACGTACGTACCTTCATGTCGATTCATTTTCCGTTTAAAATCTCATATACGCCGATAGCGCGAGGTCTCGCGATCGAACGGTTCACGAGATACGATTGCCTGCTCGCCACTGCGTTCACTCTTCACACGTTTTGCTCAGCGCAGCGGACACGATGGGAAAAAATGAATCGTCGAACAAAAAATTTCTCGTTAGAATTTCCAGCGTAAACCTAACCCAACTAGGCTACCGTGACGTCACGCTAGACCTACGCTCCCGGAGAACGTTGCGGGCAGGGTCTCTATCGTTGCGACGTTGCCACTCGCCGTGAAAAACGCGCGCGGGAAATTCAAACGCTATTCAGTATAATTCTTTCGTCTCAATGGTATTATTGGAAATTCCTACTATTTCGAATATACTAATACTCAACATTGACACTAAACGTTATACTTCGTACATAAAACTTTATATAAATCAAAAAACAACATTTTCTTTGCCAATTTTAAAAGAACGGACAGGCGCGGTTACTTCAAATGTTATTGGGCACAAGCCTTTTATTTCAAAGGTATTATTGATAATTGCTATTATTTCGAATGTACATCAATATAAAGCTTATATTTCATATACAATTAATATTTCATACACTACTCGTAGTAAAGTAAACCATAGAAAATATTTTCTTTGTTCATTTTAATCGAACGGACATGCGCGATAAATTGAAATTCTGTTAGGCACGTTTGTTTGTTCTCAACGATATTTACTGAAAATTCCCATCACTTCAAATATATTAATGTTTATGTATTAATACGAAGTTTATATTTCATACATAGTTTTAAGCAAACCATAGAAAACATTTCTTTGATGATTTTAAAAGGAGACAGACAATATGTTGTCTGTAAAATTCAAATGCACTAACATCCTTTTTCAAAGCCAAGAGTTCACCAGTTACTAACAGAAATTAATGTTGAACTGTATGTGTCACACAATAATAATTTCCAATACAAGTTTAAATACTTTTATTAATAAGTGTTTGATTTTTAATACATTTAAGTAGGGCTTTATTTTGCAACGTGTTTGAAGTTATCAATGAAGTAATATCAACCACTCGATTGACGATCTATGATCATAGTTAATGTCGAGATCCGGCAATCTGGCACTCCTTTCACGAACTTTTCCGAGAGTTTCTCGTATGACTTCGTATTATTCCGTATAAAATCGCGCAAACACCCGAAACCTATATCGCGAAGTTGTTTCTCATTTATTGAACAAATGGCGAATACAGTAGGACGCGTTCTTGTATACGGCGGTAGAGGAGCCTTAGGCTCTGTTTGTGTCTCGACATTTAAATCAAATAATTGGGTAAGTTAACTGTACAAGAGTCTTTATTAAAATTAAAAAGATTGAGCATCTGTTTCACTATAATTGACGTCGGTTTCGTTATTAGAGGAAGTCTCGGCCTTTCCTTATAATTTCGAAGAATACTAACTCTATAAATTAATGACGACCAACATTCTTCACATGAGAATGATTGTAGAACTTTAATAGCATGAATTATGACAAATAATTACAAAATTAATAATGAATTATTATTACTTTCAGAAGTATGCGAGCAAAGAGATTTCATTGCGCAAGATTTATCTCAAACGATATTAATATTCTTTTTACTATAAAAAATGTTCTTTTATCTCTTTTCTTTTTTCTTAAGTTTATCTTGGAGCTGTTTGAAAACTCCGTGCGATAATTAACATACGTTTGATATTTCCTTACATATATATAATTTCTAAACTTTCGTGATGTGTTTTTCTTTGCATATTATTTTGAATGTTATGCTTAAATTATAATTTAGTACTTTTAAATATTATTTTATCGATATAAATATTACGATTCATCGTAATTGTTGAATAATTCTTAACCATGTAGGAAAGTTAGATCAAGGCCATAACTGGTAACTAGATCCTTTCACATTATGAAACCTTGGAATTATACTGTCACGATTATTGAAAGACTTCATTTCAAATTTCAATATTTCCTATGTTGTAAAGAAATTAGAAACATTATTATTATATGCTGCTTTTATAATTGCAGTGGGTTGGGTCCATTGATATGAAAAAAAATGATCAGGCAGATGCAAGCATAATTGTAAAGCCTGAAAACTCCTGGCAGGAACAGGTAATTATATACTTCTGTATAAAAAAATTAATTTATATGTACATGTATGTATATTTTTAGGAAGCTGATGTTCTCCAGCAAGTCAGCAATATTTTAAATGGGGATAAAGTAGATGGTGTGATCTGCGTAGCTGGAGGATGGGCTGGTGGAAATGCTGCCCATTCTGATTATCTAAAGAATAGTGATCTCATGTGGAAGCAGAGTGTATGGAGCTCAGTCATTGCTAGCAGTATCGCTGCCCATCACTTAAAAGAAGGAGGTTTCCTTTCATTGACTGGTGCCAAACCTGCATTAAAGGGCACACCGGGTACACATTCTTTTAAACTTATTTGAAAACAATCATTTTATGTTTTCATATAAATTATATCGTTTCATCTAACTAGGAATGATCGGCTATGGAATGGCCAAAGCAGCTGTTCACCATCTAACAAAGTCTTTGGCATCTGAAGAGAGTGGCCTGCCAAAGGATTCTTTAGTGTCTGCTATTTTACCTGTAACTTTGGACACACCTATGAATAGAAAATGGATGTCTAATGCTGATACCAGTACTTGGACTCCTCTCGAATTTGTGGCAGAGTATGAACACACCTAATTCTCTTCTAATTGGTTTTATTACCTACTAACATTATTGTTTTATTTGACAGACTATTCTGGAAATGGTCACAGGGACAAGACCGTCCTACTAATGGCAGTCTTCTACAACTGATTACTCGAGAGAACAAAACCAAATTGGTTCCAGTGTAAAAAGGAAAAATCAAATACATGCAGGACAAAAACTTCTGGGTACTTCCTTGACAATACAAATATATGATGCGAATGATCTGTATTTGGACTTCTGGCCCATTACCTCAGTGTTATGTTTGAAACCTCTATCATTTACAATATAAGCATTTAAGAAAGTTGTTACTATAAATGTACAAAAATACTTTTATCTTCATTCCAATGTAATAGATCTACCACCATGAAAGTATGTAATCTAAAGACATCATTTTAAGAAAATGTTATTATAAGTTACACATGATTTTGTGTATTTATTTTTATATGAATGTAACATATTTTTTATAGCAAAGTAATACTTAATTCATTGAGAATGTAACATTTTACAATTTTCTGATTTTAAGAAATATTAAAGATGTTCTACAATATAATATATAAAGAATATATTGGAAAGATATTAATTGATGTAGTTTTCATTTGTGCATGCCTGCTACTATATAGTATACACGAAGTTTCGTTGACTTTATTAAAAATCTTAGTATTATATAACTAATATATATATTATATTATACTATATTATAGTTATACTATATTATAAATATATATATAATATATATATTATATAACTAAAATCTTAGTATTTTAATTAAAAAAAACTACTTTATAAGAATCGATACTTTCACGCAATCTAAAATCAATGCACAATTATCTGTCTTTGTAAAATATGCAATTATGTTAATTTTGTAATAATTACATCTTCAATTTAATGTCATTATAATGTAACTAAGGAAATTATGTATTTTATACACGTCATATCCAATGCCTGAATAGCTCAGTCGGTAGAGCATTAGACTTTTAATCTAAGGGTCCAGGGTTCGAGTCCCTGTTTGGGCGATTTTTTTTTCACTTTAAAAAACTAAGAAAATATTTAATAATTTGTGCGATACGTCATTAACAATATGATAATTTTATTAACGTATCGCAACAAAAATTTGTTAACGTAGTATGAAAGTGAATATAAAAACGAAGTTTTAGAATAATGCACTGCACGTTATTTTATTTCATAAATAATACAATGGAAAGTTTATGAGTCATGCCCATCGAAAATTCTAAATATGAATGTACACATAATGGATCTCGTTTGATAGATTTATTAACAATAATCATTTACACTAACGCTAAGGCAATGATAAAATTTATTACAGTTTTCCTGAAACGAGATCGTCCAACATTTTCTTTTCAGCTGAAACAGAAGAATATGTGATTATAATTTAATAAAAGAGAGGTAATATATTTTGAAATTTTACTTGTTCAGTTATGCGTAATGTAGAAATATTATAATAGTAATTTTAATTAATCCTCAATCAGACTGTATCCTTTACCTGCTTGAGCAATCTTCCTTTCTTCAGCTAGTTTTGCATCTCGCATAGGCTTCTCAGCCAATTCTTTCTCACGAAGTAGTGCTTCCTTTTTGCTGAACCTGCGTTGATGGTAAGATCCCCAAACAACTCCAAGCAATAGAAAGCTCCATCGACTGAACTGTATGAAATATTAAAAATTAGTAAATTTATACAGTTACAACTGTTCAGCGTTCAGTCAGTAGACAAGGTTAAGAAATAATAGTGAAGTTCATTGACGACCATAAATCTATTAACACGTCAGAGAAAGAACAAATCATTTTCATTTATATTTAATCTCGTGGATGTTGGTTAATAGTTTTATTAAAATCCAATAAAAATTATGTAATGTGATCAACTTGAATAACCGAAACGGATATTCGTTCGAATAACAAAAGAACGTATGACAGGTGCATAGTTCTCGGAACAACTATTTTAAACAGTACTAGACTATGTTCGTTTTTCGAATTTTAATAGAACAAGTGATGGTACTCACTTTAATAAGAGGAGATACCCGGAGAGGTTGCGAACCAACTTCCATGGACGACATTTTGCTAGTGCATTAACTAAGAAGAGATCGTACCGAGTACTGAGAGCCTGAGAGATTGAGAGTACTGAACGAAAATCTAGCATCCATAGATTGGTAAAAACGTTCGTTAATGAGCCTTCTTTAAAATACAGACAGTAATAATTAACTACTCCTTTTTTCTTGTTTCTTGAAATAAATATAACATTTGATTTATGCCTAAAATATAATTTCTTTATTAGTAGAAATCGTGAGAAAAATTCTTTCTTATATTTATGACAATATTCAGTGGTATATAGTACATTTTTGAAAATACAGAAAAAATAATCTGTTTATCATGAGATATTTTATTTAATATATAATGTTACAACAATATTATAATATGTGTTCGTAACATCGTGTGGCGGTACATATTTATATACCCAAGCTATAGACCAATCAGTATTGTGATCACGCCATCAAGTGGCAATAATATAAATTTTGAGCGTTTGCTGAATTTATTAATAATCGCCATTCATTTATTTAATTTACGTTTAAGTTAGTGTGTTTATTTGGTGTTGGTTCGTAGCGTTACTTAAACAAAAATACAAATTAATTATTACCGTGCCTAGAGTTCTTTATGGAACGAGCATTGGTAGTACTGTTCTTAAAACGATAACACGAAACTTTCACTATGTGTATACTCAGCGAGTATCAAAATGGTCAAAGGATGACAATACATAGGTGTCAGTTGAAAGAAAAAAGAGATATTTCGAAAAGAATCGCGGGAAAATGTCTCATATCCAGTATGTAGACGAATTAGTCAAGGAATACTTACTTTTTAGAGGTTTTAGTCAAACTTTAAAAGCTTTCGATAATGACTTAAAAGCTGAGAAGGAGAAAGGCTTTCGGGTAAGTGCACAGCAAAATGCTGTGGAAACAGAAGGATACACAAAAACAATACGTAAAAGATATTGCACATAGAAATCCTTTGTGAATTCATGCTCTATCATCTGTTATTAGGTAGACAAAATTGTGGATCAATTGATGCAATATGTGTACAATTATGACTTGACATCTTTGAGAGAATTATGGGGGCACTTAGATACAAAAATGTTTTCTCGGCTGGAGAGCCATTTTACACCAGCTGTCAGAAAATTGGAAAATGCTGTTTTAAAAATGTATTTGGTAAACGCAGCATTGAATAATAAGCACGATCGAATTCAAGAATTTTTTATGAAAATGACACCAGAACTGCAGGGCCATTCGGAATGGAAAGAATGGTTCGGTAGGATATCCAACAGTTCTTTTCATTCGGTTCCAAGATTTGTAAGAAATACGATTTATTCTACTTTATTCTCTTTCTGTCTTGCAGCATTACCATTCGTTAAAAATCCAGAAGACAATCCAGCATACTCTGTACATTTTAGTAGACAGTGGCAAGACACTATGTTACTATCCCTGCACAATTTCCTTGCTACTATTTTCCAAGTAGGTGAAAGGTATTTTGCATCTTGCCTCTCATATTATCAGTTCCATGAATTGCTAACATACTAGGTTCTGTAGAAGTTCATAATCTTTTCAATAAAGAGAATTTGTTGCAAGTTCTTCTAGAGCACAGAAATCGTGAGATCGTAAAATAAAATATACAAAGCATATTTATTTGAATTTTACAGTGTATGCCACTACCAACGCTACTCACTATAGACGAAGATACAAATAAATTAAAACGCTTGCAAGAGGAGAATGAAGCCCTCAGGCAACGATTAAGCGATTCGGTTAAGATCGATAATGTAATGGATGTAAATCCAGGACCAGCTCCTCAGCATCCGCCTATTATGGACGATTTTTATATAATAGCACAGTAAGCATTGTGTCTATTGTAAAAATTTAACCATTAGTAGAAAGGATATGTAAATCGCTAATTCTTTTATTTTTATCCGAGTAGAGAATCTCCTTTATTAGAAAACCCCAAGACTCTAAGGAACCTGATACGAAATATAGGTGGAGGTTCTAGTCCCATTTTAAGTAGAAAATCTGCAGCAAGTTCGAGGAAGACGACCGAACCCGAGGCAGTATCTACGAAACGAACGAACACCAAGGGGAAATTGAGTTCAATCAGTAAGTCTGATACCGTTACCAAAAGAAGTATTAGCTGTGATTCAAGATTAACTAGCTCTAGGAAAAGAGACTCGTCCATCGATGCGGTGGCCGAACGGAAGGCTAAAGATAAAATTGATTCCACTTATATTCTTCTTAGCCAGGTAATACAATTTTACTTATGTTGCGGACGTTTTGAAAATTTCATGTAACAAAAAAAAAACTAATTTTCAGGAGGAGTATACGGAGCATAAAACATCGATAATTCAATGTAAAAGTAATGCGAGCGGTTCGTACGTCGCTACGGGCGATGCTGATGGTATCATTAAAGTCTGGACTCCGATACCGTCACCAAAGTAAGTCTATCAATCTTAGATTTATTTGCAAGCTAATGCTTCGATCTAATATATTTTGTTCTATTTGTCGGACAGGACTGTTACTACATATATCTCTGCTACAGCGAACTCGAACAAAGCTATAACAGCGCTAGACTGGATTTCAAAGAACGAACGTTATTTTTTACACGGTGATAACAATGGTTTAATTCAGTTGCACGATACTCGCGACTGTAAAACTTTGTGGGATATTCAACACGAGAACTCACGAATCATAACTCTGCTCTGCAATCCGACCGAATCCACGTTCGTATGTTCCGTATCGGATTCGATCGAAGGGAGACTTCTGTTATACGACATCAAAACGAGAAAATTGGAGAGAACGTTACCATTGGAACAAAACGTAACTGCGTTATGCTCTGCGTTTAATCACAACGGTCAACTTCTTATCACAGGGTTATCAAACGGAAATATTTTGATTCACGATTTGAGACGGAACGAAATTATTGATAATATTAGTTGTCATTCAAGCCCGGTCATCGATATAGAATTAATTAACGATTATACGAACATTTGCACGCAAAGCGAAGACGGCAAACTATGTCAAAGAAGTTTGAATCACTCGGGAAAGATCCTTTGGGAGACGAAGATCAAAGTGGAGAAAAATACAGTCCATGGAAAACTGTTTACTTTCGACCAAAGCGGTAATTATATGCTACTCTGTACACAAACCGGAGGGAACATATACAAGGTACGTAATTTTTATCAGACGATGCTACTGAGATCTAATCCTTGCTTTCAATGGATCTGTAATTGCATTTTAAAGTGCATACTAAAACGGAAATTACTTTGCAGATGCCACCAGGTGCACAAGCCAAAGTCTTAGAATTAGGTGGTCATAAAGGCACACTCTGTTGCGATTGGTCTACCGCCAATCAATCCGGAACTTGTATAACTGGTGGTGCTGAAGGAAAAGTCCGAGTATCGACGTTACTTTCACCATGATACAAAAGCAGAATTAGTATCTGTGTGAATTCATAAAACGACTACAAAGTTCGTCGGATTAGCTCAAATTTGTAGATAGTATTTACTTACTTAGCACATTGAATGTTAGGAAGAGGTTTTACAATTACTACACTAAGGACAGAGTTCGAAGAAGCAAAGTCCGGACTGATTTCTGCTGATTCACGTGTTACTTGTCCTGAGTATCGAAGAATGGAATTCGAGAATATTCCAAGCGATACGTTCGTAATATCATAAAGCCGAAGGAAAGATCCAAGTATTTTGTGAGAAGTACAATGAACAGAAACGTATCATACATTAGTTCAAAAATCGATTGTATTATAATTATATGATTACAACTCAAATCAGGGATTACCAAATGTAACATATACAAAAATACTGTAAAAAGGAATACTATGAATCTTACGTTAAAAATAGGTCACATGACTAGAAAATTTTGTAAAAAAAATATATGGGGAACTAGACTAATTTGCGTAGTAACGGTCATGTGTAAAATTAGCGATTAAGTTAAATAGTGTAGGAAGAACAGGAATATGTCAATAAACATTGGTCAATTTTAAAATATTCCATATTGTTGACATGCTGACAAAATCCAACAAAATACTTCCGGTATAAAATACTGACAACAAATTTCGAATTGCGTTTCCTCGGGACAACAAAAGTACGTTAACATATTCGCTGCCGATGACATACATTTACGTAATTTCAAATTCTATTTCTGATCGCCGTGAAAAAAATTAAAAAATTATCAGTTCCTATAGTATTAACAGGCGAGAAGTTTCAAATGTGGTTTTCTCATTGACCAACGATCGAACGGGCCTGTCATATCTAATTGCGGGGACCAGAACCTCCTGAGAGCTTCGATAATTTCCGCGGGTGATATTGGTTTTGTTACAGCAACCTAACAAAAAAACATTCAACGAGATTTGTTACAATTTTCCAACGAGTTTCACAACTGATTTTTTCTTTATAGTACGAACCTTGCCATGGTAGTATGGCTTATACGTGTATGGATTCACATAACTGAGTCTGAGTCGATCTATAGCATCTCCATAAATTTTATTTTGGTCCTGCCTTACCAACAATGCTAAATCTACAATTTGTGCTACCGTTTCATATGCTAAATATCCCAGAATTGTGTATCCTTGTTTTGTTATTGTTATCTCACCTATAAAAAATGAAAGCATACTTAATGCCTGAAGTTGTGCCTGTTGGCAAGCATATTTTGAGTTTAATGCTCACTTTCTGGTGACAGCCAGTCACTAAATTTATGTCTATTTTTATTTGCAAACGATGCGTTCCGGGCCTTACTAAACTTTAAGTATCTAGCTTCATCCATGGATCGTGTCATTATTTCAGCACGAACACATCTCTGTTGTTTAATCTCGTCCACGGTGGATGCGTCTTCAAAGAGTTCACCGGTGTTGTCAATTTGATTTAAAAAACTATGAAATGGTCCTTTAATTTTGGAATTTTCTGCACTTTCGCTGTTTAGAATATCCTCGGGCATATCGCTATCTATAGTTTTGTTCAAAGAAGATTTGTAGTCTTTTAATTCTGTAAAGTAAATGTTCAGATAAGTGTTTTTATCCGGCTATGTCCTGGAATTAAATGATAACGTTAGACCTGCCTAAATATTTTATAAGTCGCTGTAACTTCACTTTATCTTTGCGTAACAAAAAAATTAGATCTTCTGCACAGATGTTGGTGCCCTTTTTTGAAATTCCTCGTCTTTCAGAAACTTCGCACGCTTTTTTTACGATCGTCCTCATTTGTTGTAAAACTACTTCCTCAACAATTCTTGCAGATTCCATTAGAGGCTCGCTACTATCTCCGAAACCATGCATCATTTGTCGAATTTCTGAAAAGCATTATTTATGTAGCGAGCTAAATTTATTTTACAAATTTAAAGCTATCAATACCGGTAGTGTAATTCACAGGTTCGTTTCGAACAAACTGTGATTCGCTCGCCGATTTCGGAAACGTTGATTCAGTCATTGTCGCTAATTGGTTGTTGATACCTATTATCTGATATCTGACAAATGTTCCAAAAAACAATAGCAATTAGGTTAAGTATCACATATGTACTATGTATGTACATCGCTATAGTGGAATGTCACTTTTGCTAGCTTTTGCTGATTCGAAGTTGACAGAGCTTCCCAGGAAACGAAAGTGGTGCCACTTGTAGTAAAATGGTAAAACGCTCAAACTGCTAGCCAAATGTTGCCGACAGATCTGTATTACCGACGGTCAGTACAACAGCACTGTATGACCCTTTTAACGAAGCTTCGCGATATCGCTACAAGAGGCACCACTATCGCCAATTACCGAACCAGCTTTATCGATTTTTGTAAATACATTATCTTGCATTTTCCTGCAATATTAATTAGATCTTCATTTGACTCTACAAAATTAATCAACTTCCACGGGAAAGCATTTTAAAAATTTCTTTGAGGTACTAACAGAGAGGAAACAGTTTCCTAACTGCTAACCATCCTCTCTGCTGCTACCAATCGGAATGTGTCGATTTTTTAACTGCATATCAAATTTTCCTACAATCCTAAATGAGTTCTCGTGAAGTGCAATCTTTTAACTTTAACTTAAATCCTCAAAACCGAAACAATCTCAATGCAAATATCGATAAAAATCATTACGCTCATTCTACACACTGCTCTACACGCAACATCAAGAATTCCAACAAGAATTTCACCTCTATAAGAGTTTTCTGTAGTTAATGAATCCATAAACATAAATACGGATGCTATTAAACTATTATGTAAATATGCACTGTTACGCTTTCAGATTTTTAAGACATAAACAATGTTTTTAAAAATAGCTAATGCGCACAATCATCGTTGACATGTTATGTTACCGAACAAGGTGAAAGCTGCACTTAAAATGCGATTTCGAAGAGTAATTTTTATGATGACAAAAAAAAATGGTTGTACACTGTTTATTATTCGTGATAAAATAACACTGTAAGGTATTGAACAATTCAGGCTATTTAGAGTTCCAATGAAACTTCAGCGACACGCAGTAAAATGATGCCGATACCTAATTTATTTTGTCTACTATGTAAGAGGAGTTACGACATTTCGTCCTGTATAAATATATTTTGTACAGCTCTCCCTCGCAACGGAGAATTATTAGCGAATTTCATATCAAAAGTGTTGCGTGCAACTCTTTCAGAATTAAATGATTCGTATGTCTGTTCTCAATGCTATAAAATGTTCGAAATGCTAGAACAAGCTCAGAAAACTGTTCTAAATATACGTTGTGAAATTTTAAAGATATACTGTGCTGGTCAGAGAAGGAAAACTATGAAACAATTGATAAACAACGATGCAATATTGAATGCAAGAGCAGTTTTAGAAGAACACAAATTAGACTTGAATGGGAAAAATTTACAACCTTTCCCAATCAAAGAACTGGTTAAACAAGAATGTATCCAAAACAAAGTAACAGGCCATGTATCGAATCTAGTTGATAGTATTAATATTGAAACAACAAGCATGGAGAATATTAGAACTTATGATAATAATAGTCAGAATAGTGTAAAGAAGAGACAAAGTTTTAAAAATGGTACAAGTTGTCATTCACTATCATTGATTAATGACAACAATATATATAATATTGATTCTTCAGAAGGTAAAAAAAACATTATTTTGAATAATGCAAGTATTTGAATTAATAACATTTTCCAAAATGCTTTCAGTGAGTATATGTACGGTAAAACTGCATACAGGGGAAAGAAGCTGTTTTTCCTCTGTGAATTCTGGGAGCAAATTAAAGAGTTTCAAAAAACCTAATCCTTTACTTTCTGACAATAAGTTGCAAGTACAAAACGTTACAGAGTCCATTGAATCCAAATGTAAAAAAATTAATGAAAATGCAATAGAGATAAATGAAAGTACCGAATGCTCAACTGGTAAGGAAATTTCTAAAAAATTACTTTCTAAACAGTATACTTGTAATTATTGAAATTTTTATATAAATTCAGCATTGAAAGCTAAAAAAGCAAAAGTTCCTGCAAAATCAGAGAAAGCTTCAAAACTCAAGCCAAAATCATTTACATGTTCCACTTGTGGAACAAAATGGAATACATCAGCTGAATTGAAAATACATGTAAAAACTCATGCTTCATTAAAGCCCTATATGTGTGAAAAATGTGGTCAGGCATACAAACGCAAACATGCACTGGAAGTACATGTAGGAATGCATAATGGAATTAATCCATTCCAATGCAATTTCTGTAACAAGTGCTTCTCACAGAAAGTAGCACTTATAAGACACTTGCCAATGCACACTGGTGAAACACCTTATCAGTGTGAGTTATGTGGCAAAAGGTTTATACATCATACATCTTATAATATGCATAAACTGTCACACAGCGGAAAGAAATCTTATAAATGCCATGTCTGTAATATTCTCTGTTTATCGCTTGTTTCACATTTAAAAACTTAAACCCTTATTGAAGTTGTTTCCTTATTACAGATTTGCGACTTGTCCTTCCTGTCAACATCCCATTTGAAGAGACATACGCGAGCTCATAGTGGTGAAAAACCATACAGCTGTACATTGTGTGGAAAACGTTTTACGCAACGATATAATTTACTTGCACACCAGAAGATTCATAACCCGTTCGAAAATAAAACGAAGAACGCTAATGCAGACGGTAACACTGATCTTAAAAACTCGTGCACAAGCTCTTCTGTTGAATCAGAATCAAACGATTTATCGAGGTACGTAGATGCCAAGAATATGATGCATGAAACGTGGATTCAAATGAATCATTCGAAATCAGAACAAATCGATACACAAACGAAGCTTGTACTTTTACAAAATCCTCTGCCCGAAATCGACGAGAGTTCCTTTGCAGTCACGTTCGACAATCAGAGGGAGAGTACAAATTATAATGCAAGTTTGCAGGTAATTACAGAATCATCGGATACTTCGATTTTTAATAAAAATCTCTCATTTGATAAAACGGCATGTGGCCAATCGTTAAACGACGTTACATATTAAAACATAAGTTATATGTAACTTAATCACCGTTAAATAGATTTTAGCGATAAAAGAATAATGTATTTTTCAACATTTTTAAGACAAAAAACGCTACTTATATTTTATTAACTCAATCACGACTAAATAAATACATTAAGTAAAGTAATGATAGTTCCTTGTGTAAAAGTATTTGTGACAAAGTGTGTTCACTCTACATGTAATTAATTGCTATGCACCAATGAACTTATTAAAAATAAATTACGATAATTTTATAATGAATGAAGTTTATAAATTCTTGCGGTTAATCATCATCGGCGTCGCGACATTTTTTTGAATCGCGGGACATTTGACTAGGCATCAATTTTTTAAATGATGTAACACCATAAGTTCTTAACCACGTTTTTGTTTGCAGTTTTGACGACGAGAGTGATCTATAAATTTAAATATACAGAGTCAAGTAAACATAAAACATTGGTAAAATATATACTTACTGTCTTATTTCTTCAGTTACAGTATTTACCATTGCAGGAATAGCAACTTGTGAAAGGTGTTCAGTTTCAGTAAAAAATTTAGGCTGCTCAGTGGAGTAGCCTGTATACGATTTATAAATAAAATTGATCAGTCTATTAAAGGCCAGCTTATAAACGTCTGTCAACAACTACAAAAAGCAATCGAATCTAATTAAGTAAGCATTGCACATTTTGTATCTTCTACTAGATTATGGTAAAAATTCATACCACTAAACAAAAAAATCCTGGATTATTTACATGGTGCTTCAAGTACATTGTTCTTGTTTTTATTACAAGATCAGTGTACATTTCCTTCAAGTATTCTGGATTTCTAGTTTCCATAAGGAACTTGAAATAAATGTCAAAACAATATTGCGTCGTGTATAGAACATTAACATTAATATAGCAAGAAAGTTTTTAGTACAAACTTGATCAAATACTGTTTCTTCGCTTGACCCTGATTCACTTAGATTATCTAGGGTATATGATTCTCGATGTAATAACGTACTCCTACGTTGCATCAGTTTTGCCTGATGCCTTTTTCGCCTTAAAACTTTGTTTTCTTCTACAGTCAATCCTTTATCCAAAATTACCTAATCAATCAAACAATTATTTATTCTTGAAACTATTAATTTTTAAGTATCAATGTTTTATACCCTCAAATCGTTTTCTTTATCTAATGTAGAACTAAACGATGGGACCATGAATTTTGTATCAGTTAATTGTTCTCCTTCAAATTTGATATATTTTTTCTCTTCAATTTCTTCATCACTTTTCCTTGAAAAAACTCTTGGTAACGATGAACTACTTTCATGTATACAAGCTACATTTTTGCTTTCTGCTTCTTCTTGAAAGTTATCTGCATCCTAACGACCAAAATCTTTGCAACAATAATAATATCATTGTAAAGACAGAAGAATGTGTATATTGTTCATACATTACTCGAATCATCTTCATCTTCGTGTATCATAGTTCCCTCGGATTCTACACTCTCCCCATTCATACTGTTGCTTTCCTTTGGTGAACTTTCTGTACTTTCCTTAATACACGTATATACTTCAAACTTCTCCTTAATCCAATTGCGATGAATTTTCTCGCTTTTCGTTAACACAAGAATTGGCTTAGCATTGGAGTACCGTCTACACATTTGTATAGTTGCATGCAAATCCATTTGTGTAATTCCAATTTTCTCTTCAGATATTAACGAAGCGATTTGATTGTGATCTGCTCAAATACATAGGGGCAATTACAATTTGTCCATACTCGAATAAAAAAATATTGCTCGCAAAATTTAATATATTTTTAACTAACGAAACCCATAACTGTTTCCTAACATTTCTTGAATCGCTAGAAATTCTCCGCGGCGAGACATATCGTTAAATTCTTCCCTATTTGCAAAAATGTACGACTGTCGATCTAGTTTACTGTCGCCTAATTCTTTTGTGGTGTACCATGGGCAGTACTTTATCTGAAATTAATTGTTAATCTTAAACGTCTTGGCTCAACATCTCTGTGTATAGCTGTATTACCTTTTTTGAAAGTGTTTGAGCAACGTGTTGAGCTAAAGATGCTTTTTTTACTGCTGATGGGCCGGTAAGTACTAATAATGGTGGGCTTGCTTCATCATATGGTAGAACATGGAGATCAATTGTAGGTATATTTAATTGTTCTAACAAAGTTAGTTTCGTTACAGTGCGGGCCGCCATTAAATTTACCGGTGATGCAAACAAAGTTGCTGCAACGATCTGTTCGAATTACTTTCTTCACTGTGATGACATTATTATATTTCACCATTTAATTGCATACTTTTTCAGACGAAAGTACGGGAACACCATCAATTTTTTGTATACTCGGTATGGAGAACAAGAGTACAGCTTTATAATTAGGCCATTCTGTGCAACCATTTCCTCTAAGATCTATTTCATTGGTGAAACCCTTGAAGTTCAGTAATTCCAATAAATCTGAAATTCTATTAAACTTCAAGTCTATTACACGTAAGCTGTATCCATCCTAAACGAAAATTTTACGTTTAAAATTTTTTACTGGCTAATGGATCAAGCATGATATTACAGATATTATTACTTTAAAAAAATCCAAGTTAGAGATTCTATTGTATCCTAAATATATTTCTCGCAAATGTGGCAAAGTGTTAATATTGTACTCAGGTATACTAGATCTAAATGATGTTATACAATTGCCTTCCAGGTTGAGTTGTTGAATATTCAATTTATCCAAATTCTCGATACATTCGATTAAATTGTACGACAAATTTAAGTACTTCAAATATCTAAAAAAACCACCATGACTGAATACCACAACTTGTTTTCTTTTTTAACACGTTCTGTGCCATGTGTACCATCGGTGGTACATAATAAACTTGATCTTCAGGCCATGTGTACCACCAATGGTTCACGCAGACATATTTATTTAATGCCCAAACATTAAATAGCCTGAACGAAAAGTCAAGCAAAAACGGCTTGGCACGGAACGTGTTAAATAAGCGCGGCAAGTATACTAACTTTAAATTGTCCAAGCCGGAGATTACTTCGATCGCGTTGTGTGATAAATCCAAGTATACGATACTCCAAAAGCAACTAATATCGCGCATCACTGATATATAATTATAAGACAAATCTACGTAAGTCAAGTACCAAGGCGGATCAAAGTCTAAGATTGTGCTCACTCTATTATGCATTAGATTTAGATGCATTAAATAGGGAATTTTTCCCAGAGGAGATAAATTCGATATATGATTATATGCAAGATCAATGTATCTCAAATAACGATGCAAATGTAACATTGTAATGTTTGAAATAGCCTGTGGGAAAATGGTCCATATTAAGAGACATTTCTTTTTGTCAGTGGTGCTAACAAAGTACCATGTTTCTCATGACGAATTTGTTTAGTACGTAAAGACCGTTTTCCGGGGACTTAGCCAAGAATGAAGATCCAATTCCTATTAGTCTGTCTGTTAGAAAGCCACAGAATTCGAAATCGTCGAACATCACTTCTTTAAGATTTCTCAACTGTACAACAGGTGCTCTATCATCGTCCCATGCATTTGCGTCTACAGCATAACTACCCCAACTGCTTTCGGTTGCACAATGCACTGCACCTATACTTGTTGGTACTGGCATTTGATCAAGTACAATCGATGGACTAGACTTAGAACATGTGAGAAAATTATTACTTTGATTTCATTAACAAAGCGCGAAATAATATTTACACTCGAGCCAGAAGAAATTGAAGAAGAAGACGAACAGGACTCGTCGTAAAAAATTTCATATGGCACATATCTGTCCTCTAACGAGCCCCAACTCATATCGCTATGCGACAATAAATCGGAATCACTGTCAACGTGATCATTCTCGACATGATCCTTATGTGGTTTTTCCTTTCCAATAGGAAGTGGAATTATATTGGATCCATGCAGCGATGTGGTTGAAGAAAAGAGATATGTAAGCTGTACATAAAATGAGACAGAGGGAATTAAATACTGTAACATTAATCCTAAATTTGCATTACATACTATGTTACCTTTCTTTTACTCATTTTTATATTGAAATGATTATCTATGCTAATGCATAGATATGTAACTAGTGATCTTCATACATTCGTTAACAGTTGAATACGTTGTTATATATAGGGGGTTTAAAAATAAAGTAATAACTATATACTAGCAGCTAAAGCTTTTAAAGCTGTGTCCGAGAAACGGTAGTGATGCCATCCTTCATCTACAGTCAAGTCTGTAGCTCCCTTAATTTTATAAAACTCTTGTGCAGGGTTCCATTCAAGAACTGAAAAATCTAATCTGCAGCAATTGTTATCTGTGGCTTCCTGTAATGTATGACAAATTTATTAATTAAAATTTACTTGAATATTAATGTAATTTTAATAACAAATTCTTCACATTCGAGAGCTTATACCTTAGCAACAGCTTTCAACAATTGACCACCAATATGTTGTTTTCGATATTCTTGCGTTACATATATATCTTCTAAGTACATAGCTTTCCCACACCATGTAGAGTACGTGTAATATGAAATTGCATATCCTAGTACATTCCCATTAATCTCTGCCACAAAGCAAATGAAGAAGGGATGCTCCGTATCGAATCCATCCTTTTCTAATGCTAAAATTGTTTGTAAATTTATTTACAACTAGCTTTGTAATATTATAATGAAAATATTTAAAACAGAATCGTTACTTTTATGATCGATCCTTGGTCCATCTGACATTTTTTCAAAATCCGCAAGTTCCTAAAAAAGGATAACAACAAAAGTGAAAAAAAATAACATATATATATATATATATTTTTTTTTTTTTATAATAAATAAAAAATAAATATTTTACTTGTATTAAGTTTCTTATAGCCTTGCAATCTTCACGCTTCGCTTTGCGGATTATAGCTTCCATATTTGGTAATAAATTTACTGGTATCGTTTTGAAAAATGTAACAAGACTAAGAATGAACTTAACCTCAAAGCATTCAGTGTACGTACATACATAAATCATTGGTATTAAATATTAACATATACATTAGTCGTTAATAAAGGGAAGTAATTCTTATCTTCGGCCATAATATTGAAATACTTATTTTTTATTTGAGAAACGTATTTTATTTTAGAGTCGAACAATGTTTAATGCAATTAATTATTTATAATTGCAATCGACATGATTGATTATCAATCGTTACACAGTTATGTATAACGTATAATCGTAGTTAATAAAATATTTTAATCAGTCAATGACCAATTATGTTTTATTCGACAAGTAGTTGGACGGTAAATATTCAGATGAATTTTAAAATTTCGCGGGCAATTGTATCGATTTCCTTCGTTCGTCCAATGAACAGCAACTTCCGGTCAGGGACAACGGTGACTTCCTGCCGCTGATGCACCGTTTGTAGCGTTTGTAGAGTGTATTGGAGTGTATTCACTTGGGTTCGGTGCGTCTTGTGATGTCATTTTGTGCGATCGGTGGTGACGTTCGAATGATAATTTCGGGTTGATAGTCGGTTCGCGATTCTTGTCTATTCTTCGTAAAAACTGATACAGAAAAGAGAAAGATACAGAAAAATGTCAGAGATTGACGCGAAAGTGAACATGTCGCTTGGTAAGTGGCTAGAATCTCAAAAATCTAGCGGTTTCGCCGATAATCCTGGGTGAGCGTACGGCTACCGTTTCTTCTTTTGCACGAATTCAATATGGCGACGGAAAAAATCGTAAGCGTAGATATACCCACCAATTTATTTTCGTTCCGTTTACGCCTGATGATAGATAATGATTAAAAAAAAAGTGGGTCTCAACGACGAGGCTTAATTAATTCCGGCATTAATTTTTAACCACGTTTAATCGTTGTCGAGAAAAGAAAGACGTGTGTGTGTGTGTGAGACCTTTCGATCACTGGAAGAAAAAAATGTCCTTGGGAATTTACTATACGTTGGGCAACGTCTATGGCGGTGTACGCATTCCTATTCGGCAAAAAATGAAATAGAAGGAGAATATTTGGACCATTCAGTACAACCATGGCGATAAATGCGTTATCATGAGTTCAGCGAGTATTAGTGAAAAAGGAGAAAATAGCCGCCGCAAAAGGATTTACTATGATTCACGTAGAATTATAGTGGAAATTGGAAAATTGACGAACATGAACCCGGGACACTATTTTGGATGTGGCCGCAACCGAAGTCGTGACTCACGCTTCACAGAAAAGAAGTCAACTTTCTCGTTGCGTGGGATACGCATTTGCGTAACTTTCGTTGTATTTTTATCTCTGCTATCATGTTCCTCGAGTTTCTCTTCCTTCATGCGATGAACGTGAAACGGTGCACCATTCACGAGACAGGAGACTGATTATCTTGTCTCATGTACCTATATAATATAATCTATGCCACGAAGCGTATGCAAAAGGTTCTATACACTGTTAAATTAAATTGTTTGATTTCTTTATGAATGAGAGTATACGTATCTATACGACAAGTGTCTGTCACCCAGGACGATTACGTTTTGTGTTTAAACATGTTCAGTTTGAAAAAATACATATATGTATGTATATATATATACATATATATAAATGTTCAGAATGACAGGATATTCTATGCAAATGGTTCATTGAGTGTTATTTGAATGATAAAGAACAGATGAAGCGCAGAATAAGCTAACTTTAAGGAGACAAGGAGTCTGAACAATCCTAAGTCAACTATATATATTTGCACAGATACAATGTTTGTGGAAACTTACTATTAGCAGAGCAAACATAAACGATCACTACGGATTGAATTTGAAACAGGAAAACAGGAGAACTATATGGTTTCGATTCAAGACCCATGTCGGTATCAGAAAACTTAAAATCATCATTATTCGTGCAATCAAGTCACCATATTTGCAAACATATTTTATGCAAGCATTCATATCATTTTTCTGGATCCCTTTTATTCAATGAATAACTAATTCAGTATTTTTAAACAAGCACAAAGAAATAGAAAAAGTAAAGATACCAAGATACCTGAGCCAAGATACGTGTAATATCAAAGATAAAAAAAACAGATTATTAAAAATCATACAGAAGAAGACAACATCTTGATCAGGCTAAATAAGAAATCACAGAAAGTCTGAGAACGCTGGAGATCAATTATTTTCTATTGAGAAATTGGTGGAGAAGACATTCTATGAACTGTTTAGATATAAAAGGGAAGAATCGTGTAAAGGCAAGAGTCAGGAAAATATTGGTGAAAGAAAAATTAAATATACAACTGGATCCACTCCTTGAAGTAACAAGTAACAATGGACATTTAATAATATCTTTAATGGAGCAAGAAGAAGGACTGGTAATGAAGAAAACAATACGTTTATAGGATACTAGTAGAACCTTGAAAATATGGGAAGAAAGAAGAAGAAATACTATAAAAATGATAAAGCAGAATCATTGATTGTCGCCTTACACATCAGTCCTAAATGCTTCCTGGATGACCAATAATAACTACATACAAAAGCTTTAATAATCAAATTCATATACCATATGAATTAAATATATTTTATAAATTTTACTATAGCATTGAAAGATACCTTAAAAATTTAAATAGTAGCACATTTTACAGTTGGGTGGGTTTTAATATCTCTTAACTTGTAATTTTTTTATTAGAGCAATATGTTTGATTTTGTTGCTATCTTTATTGCTATTATTTACTTTTAATACTACAATTAGATAGTTAGCAAAGAGTCTTGCAATATTCTCAAGTGATTGGGAAACATTAAACAATAATTCACACACAGGACAGTCGAAAGTTATGGTTTTAATATATATTGAATTAATAAATTTATATATAACAAAAATTTACTCGATGAAAAACGATTGAATATGCACATATACATATATCAGAGGAAAATCAGGGAAGTGGTTAACAAAAAACAGACCAGTTTCCTTAATGGAATTAATACATTGAGTTTCTCATCTCAAATTATCCTTCAGTGTCATCTGTACAGGAGGGGATTTTTCACGTATTCCAGATTAAAGCTTAAAAACCAAAAAACAAAAACAACTTAACTTCCAGAACTAAGGCCATACGCTCACTAAACCTTGTGAATTTTCTTCCTTTTAAGATGAAATCATAAAGATGGAGAAAAAGGAGAAAAAGAAAAAGGCTGGGACCGCCAATGGAAAAGCCGGTGTTAAACGCACACAAGGTAGTGCGAGAGGACGGAATGGACTGAGAGGTAGAGGTGCAAGAGTGAAACGTAATATTGGAACTGCTAAGAAAGAACAGCCGTGGCAAGCTGGACAGAATAATAATAATGTGCGCGGAGGTTATGTGAGAAAACGTTACAAGAAAAACAATGGTCTCACCAGATCACGAAGCAATTTAACATTGAACCAAAAGTCCAACACACGAGGGGCTTTCAATGTTCGCCGTGGTCGAGCCAACAGATTTGGTCTGACTCGCAGTAGAAGTCGTACAAATCTGACTTTTACTCAAGGAGGATTTTTCACCAATAATAAAACACCGTTGAAAAGAACGAACAGTCTACCGAATTTGCGGGACCCGACTTCAGTCCACAATCGGCTGGGATATCAAAGTCCTGCTCAAATTGCTTACCGAAATCGTGTCAAGAGAGCAAAACAGTTGTTGTTGCAGAGACAAAATCAGAGATTATCTTTGCAAAATCAGTTCAGAGTAAGTATCTCATTCTGCGCGCAATCGTGAGCAAGCTGAAAAATTGTAGTTGCATAGAAACTAGAACAATTGTTTTATTGCAGGTGCCACAAGCTGGAAAATCTTTGTTGTCGCTGCAGCAAAGAAGCGCCATAGAAAGAAGACAGCAGATTTTAACATCTCAACGCCGTTTCACTACCGGCGGATTGCGGTCAGATCAGATTGCCAGAGCACAGAGACGCGCACAATATGAACAGAAATTGATGAGACTAAGGTATGATTAAAGTACCTTTCACGATATTTTACAAGTAGTTTGTTGGCATTTTTCATTAGGTCAGTGCAGAAGTTCGTGCCCAATTTCCGTATTACAAGACACGTAATACAAGAAGGAATCAGGCACGAACTTCTTTTACACTGACCTAATACATTCTGTTTAGACTTTTAAAGTTGTATCGTCACTTTGGAAACACCTTTTTTTAAAGTAAGCATTGTACATATTTGAGCTTAATACGATGAAACAATGTTTGTAGTTCTCCACGATTAAGTACTAATTCAAATGTGAACTTCATGTGTACCATGGGAAATGAATATACTCCTAGCACGCATCAACGTCCACTTGCTCTTGCACCGAGCCGAAATGGAAGCGCTGTGAATAGTTTGCGCCAGTTACCCAGGGGACGTTCACCATTCAGACAGAGTCTACAAAGTTTAAATATGGTACGTTTAAATTATAAGTCACAGGGGCGATTTAGGGGACTGTTGTGATAAGATAGCTGCTTCATTAAGGGGGTATTCTGATTTTCCATTTTCTAAAAATCGATTTTTGTTTCAATATAAGTGCTCCTGGTGTGCAAAGAGATCTTTTTGAATTCATAAAATTAACGTACTTAGAAATGATTGCCACGATATCTCAATTTATTTATTTCCAATCAGTAGAAAAATGTATTTGCAAAACATATTCATGTAATTTTGATTGTGAATTAAAAATGAATTTCTAGTGTTACGGATACTATAACGTTTTTTTTTACGCAGTTCTCATAAACTGAATGGATTTCAGGTTGGTCGGGCACCTCCTTTCGGTCAACAACGTTCGAGGTCCAGATCCCGTTCCCGTTCCCGTACACGTAATAATCCCCCATCATCGGATGCTGGAGCAGATGTTGATGATCGTACCTTCAGCGAAGTCATGTACAGCTTATCCGGAAATCTCGGCATCACGGGGAGAACATTGAACGATAGATTTAGCTTTTGAATTTAACGAAAGGATTTGTTTTGTATTTAGAGTATAAGACTGTTGAGGCCAGAGATGAAAGTTTTATGCTTGAAACATATAGATACAGCAATCTTACAAATTATATTGATGTTTAAGTTGTATCACGTGCAAAAGAAAAAATGAAAACTAGTTTCTTTGCACGTACTTTTGAATTTTTTCTCATTTCATATTTCAGAAAATATGAAGATTTATTTTTAAGCTGTAGAGTGTAGACGATTTATGTTTCGAATACATCAAGAGAATTAGATATAGATATAGTATATAAATATCTATATCGTTTTTAATAAAATTTAATATTTCTATTATTTTCAATGTTTGACATTACCTTAAAGTCTTAAAATATTTTTTATTTTGAATCTCGTGTATAGTAAAATGTTCGTTCTTTATTTCCTTCCAACATTTATTTCTTCGCTTATTCACTTACACGAACAAAATCTTGCTGCTCGTGTTTACAAAACTTAATAAATATCTAGGGATGGAATTTTAGAATTTTTACATCGAGACATGTTTAAAATAGGTAATTTTTTAATTTGTTATAATCTCGTATGATTCTGTTCCTCTACAACTTGAATATTTCCGGGTTATTTCTAGAAACTCAAGGCCTCGATAAGCATTCTATTTGTTCCATAATTGAGTCATACGCATCATCCAAGTGTGAAGTATAATAAGAAGTAAAACCGAGATACTATTATATAACTCTATACGAATTATCAGAATATTAGAAATCTCGTTAAGGACGTAGTTCCTAAGATAATCGTAAGTCTGATTTAATAAGAAAAATATTGTTATTGAACCGAGTGGTATTAACACATTACCACGCTTATCGAACTATATCTAAACTGACATACCAATAAATTATTATTAAAATAACGTAGTATGAAATGAATTCTCTTTCTGTTAAAATTATCTCAATTATATATAAACGCTTGTAAGAAAATCTGTAATCCGATTCTACATAGATGAAATTGTAAATTGACTTTTTATATCGTATTGTATTAACATAATTTAATACATGTATCTGCAATGCGTATAAAAGAGAATAGATAAATATCGCAGGTTTATTACGATAATCTAAAAGTTCAATCTAACCGGAGGACTCATTTTCCTAATTCGCTGTTTCTACCGATATTGGACGTTATTACACGAGGAGTGTAACACAACAGTATTTTGTAATTACTTTTGACGGTATACATGTTCTGGGACTATCAAGTGGAAGCGGTATCAACCGCGCATAAATACATATATATTCATTTATCGTAATAAGACAAAGGAGCGCCCGCTCACTGCCTACTCAGCTTAATCTAAAGTGTATGCATACAATGAAGTTCATTCTGAAACTTGTAAGTTGAACGTTCTTTATGATGGCTCTGCGAATAGATTTGCCTGCAAGATTTATAAGTATCAAAGTATCATTTTCTGTATTCTCGTAAAACTTGCGTTACATCGAGTGAACGGATTCATTGAATCGCTTTTTGCGCAGACTAAGTTGGTCAAACTTTATCAACTGATAACATGTCAATCAGAATATTATCTCTTTTATCAATCGGTACACGGACCATAAAGGGACAGGTAGTTATCTTCGCGTTTCAAATGCTATTTTTATTCAAACGTATCGTTGCCGATTCATGCGAAAAAAATATATGTTTCAGTGTATTCGTCGATCAAACATTTTTTTCCAACAAATTCGACAACTGCAAGTTCACGAGCATGCTGCATATACTTTATTGAAGGATGCTGGAATTCCCACACCGGTATTTAAGGTAGCCAAAACTCCAGATGAGACTGCCACGGCGGTCAAGGACCTGGCTATAAAGGATATTGTTTTGAAAGCCCAAGTCCTTGCTGGGGGTCGAGGAAAGGGGCATTTTAAAGGTACCAATGTTAGCGGTGTTGTTATGTGCGAAACGTGAGTCTGATCAGAACTTGATTTTAGCAATTGTATGTAATCATTAATTTCGAAAGAGTTATTCAACTCCAGTAACTTTGCAGAGCCGAACAAGCAAAAGATATAGCCAGTAACATGATCGGAAAATTCTTAGTAACGAAACAGACTGGAGAAGCTGGAAGAATTTGTAATTCGATCATGGTCACGACTCGAATGTTTCCCCGCAAAGAATATTATCTGGCAGTTATGTTGGAGAGAAGTTTTGATGTAAGTCTCCCAAATCCCATCATCTCCCGATCTCATCATTCGAAGACAATCAATCAAATTCTACAAATTTCAGGGACCGGTTGTAATCGCGTCTAAACAAGGTGGTGTTAATATCGAAGACATCGCTGCTACGAATCCTGAAGCTATATCGTACATTCCAGTTAATATTATGAAGGGTTTGTCAGTTGAACAAGCAAACAAAATTGCAGATACGTTAGGGGTAAAAGACGAAGACAAAAAGATTATTTCGGCCATCGCTTGCAATCTTTATGAGCTGTTCATTGAAAAAGATGCTTTATTACTCGAGATAAATCCGTTGGCGTTAGATCTTTGTGAAGAATGTATGTTTAAAAACGATATTAATTAATTCACCGGGCAAGAACATTTGATTAGTAATCTATGTATTTTCAGATCATGCGTTAGACTGTAAATGTTCATTTGATGACAGTGCAGAATTCAGGCAGAAAGAACTGTTTGCCTTGCAGGACTTCTCGCAGATGGATCCTAATGAAGTCCAAGCGAATAAATTCCAGTTAAATTATATAGCTCTCGATGGGAATATAGGATGTATGGTAAACGGGGCTGGATTAGCCATGGCTACTATGGATATAATAAAACATTACGGTGGAACACCAGCCAATTTTTTGGACGTAGGCGGTACCGCCACTGCGGAAACTGTCAAGGAAGCTTTTAAAATAATAGTTTCCGATGCAAAGGTAATTTTACAATGAAATGGGAATGCCAATTCTTAAGTTCAATTATTAATTATCACATAAGTTGAATTCTTTCTCTTAATTTCCAGGTAGAGGCCATTTTTGTGAATATATTCGGTGGTATCATGAGATGCGACATAATTGCTCAAGGAATTATTACCGCATCGAAAGACTTGAACTTGAACTTGCCGGTAATCGTAAGATTAGAAGTAAGTTATCAAGAAACTGAATAGACGTTCGTAAAAATCAATACATTTTATGTTTGATTTCCCCAGGGTACCAACGTGGAGGAAGCGAGAGTGTTAATTCGAGATGCTCAATTAAAAGTGATTTCCGTGGACGATTTTGCTGGTGCAGCTGAGGCGGTCGTAAAATTGGCTCTAATGGTGAACTTTGCAAATTCTTTGAATCTCGATATTTCATTTGTAAGCAAAGAGAAATCGAATGACAAGAATAGCAAATGCAAAAAGTAAACGAAAAGATAACGAAAGGAATTTTGTAAATGTTTAAGGAAAAAATGTAAAAGCATTGTATGATATCTACTACTTTTAAATATATAGTCTTTTTATATCTCGCTTTTATATGTCTAATTAATTACTTTAAAATCATAATTCATAGCCATAATCATAGTTCTGTATAGCATATTTATAGGGATATGAATGTTATAAAGAAATAAAGATTGTTTTCACAATTCATAGTGCATTAACACTTTAGCTACCGAAAGCCTATATACATTTATTAAAAAACCCTCGTTTATCTTAGATTTTGAAAGACTACTCTGCTACAAAAGTATTGGGTAAAATAATTTACTCTACTTTTGAAACATATTAACAATTGTTCTCAATTTGGTCGCATGTAGGAAACTGAAACATACAAATAGATTTAAAACTTTAGTATTCGATATTTTTTACATATATTTTAATTTGAAAAATACGAATCGCTGGAACAGTGTACGAAGGATAGACGGTGCAGTGCAGTTTTGTATTTTCAGATCTAGATAAAGGATTCCTAAAGAAACGTACAGTAAATAGGTAGCTGAATACCCGGTTGCCTATACAGGGGCTACATTGAAACGATCGAGCCGATAACGCAAATGATCTTTGTTTCAAATAATGATTAGCTTAGCAGAAATGTGGTGCCGCCACCGCGGCTCTTTAGCTGCGGAGTTTGCGTCATGTTTTTGCAGGAAACGTCAAGGAAGGTGGGGACATGAAGGCGCAGCTTACGCTCGACAGTCCACTGCCACTGCTTTAGTAAGATGGCTACCATGTTGTCGCGGTCCATCTCACTTGCTGAGAATCTTGCCCGTTTCAATGGGTCTAAGGTACGTTCAGGTCACATTTACCACAGTGTGACCTTCCATCTATTTGTTTTCGCTCGCCTGGAACTAATCGGTCTGTTTACATACCGAATAAAATTTATCGGATACGTCCGAATGATTCATACGAAGGGCAACCACCATATTTGATGTCTGTAGTCTGCTAAATTGGGCGCCAGGGTCAGTCGATTCGAAGCCAAAGATCGCGGCCTCGTACTAAACTCAATTTTTTCACGAATTATGTGTGTGACAGTTATGCAATGGATAGGCGAATATTTCTATGCCTGCTCGTCCATTCATTGGTCATTGACTCCACATCGTTCGTTTGTATTTAATTAACAGTGATTGAATTACATTCGAACGAGCACCACTTGTCAAACAATCAACAGTGGTCGTGTTCTTCGAAAATTCAAAGTTCAAACTAATCGACCGACCGATCTCTCTCGTCATTTGTTTTCCTTCTTATCGTTCCCTTTGACTCGTCTTTGCTGATATTTATCAACAAACCATTATTTTTTAAAAAGATAGCGGTTTTTGTTTTCATTGAAAACGTCACTCACTACTCGGGAATTTAAAAAATTATGAAATATTCAATTGTAGACGGCTACATTCGAATATTAAATGGAAAACACTCATTTTGTACGTTTTATGCATATTGTTTAATTTCTTGGTAATGTTTGTCATATTAATCATGTTTCTTACTCATGTACCCACAAAGTTTCATAATTTTTTTAATTTCTGAGTTGGGGATCTTCCTTTGTTCGTTATCGTAAACAACTCAGGGACAATAGTGATCAAGCGTAACATATGTAGGTCATTACCAATGATCGAACTCAGAGTTCAGATTATTTTTAAATCTGAGAGGCAACAGAGTATTTTGAGCCTATGAATGCCAATGACAAGGTGTCAGGCTCTTTGTATTTAAGTCATCTTTGTTCTTGTACTTGAACATTCTTTCTGCTCTGTTATCATAGTAATTATATTATTATACAAATTAATTGCCTAATAAAGATATTATTTTTATGGAACATTGCTAATTTTTCAATTATTTGTCTGTATAGATACTAGGATGCAAGACCAACTTAGTAAAGCAACCAGTGAGGAACCTAAACGTGCATGAGCACATCAGCTACAGTCTTCTAAATGAAGCTGGAGTGCCAACTCCAAAGTTCGGAGTTGCGAAAACTCCAGATGAGGCTGCAAAGCTTGCCGCCGATTTAAAGAGCAAAGACATTGTGCTGAAGGCGCAAGTTTTAGCTGGTGGCAGAGGAAAAGGCCATTTTAAAGATACCAATGTCAGCGGTGTGAAAATGTGTGAAACGTATGTCATTAATAATCATATGAATTATCACAATGATTACATTAAAATGTCATAATACATTCCTATTTGATTTGCAGGCCAGAAGAAGCTAAGAAGTTAGCTAGTCAAATGTTAGGTAAATTATTAATTACAAAGCAAACAGGTGAAGCTGGTAGGATATGCAACGCGGTGATGGTCACACAGCGCATGTTTCCCCGCAAAGAGTACTACCTTGCAGTCATGATGGAGAGAGCCTTTGGAGTATGTTGTTAAATAAAATACAAAATTCGAATCATTAAAGATCCAATGCATAATACGTGAACTTTTCATTTAAGGGTCCAGTTATAATAGCTTCGAGCCAAGGTGGTGTGAACATTGAAGAAGTTGCTGCAACAAATCCTAGCGCTATCATGTATGAGCCCATTGACATTCAAAAAGGAATTACAAAAGAGCAGGCAGATCGCATTGCCGTTAAGCTCGGTCTGCAAAACGTTAAGGACTATATTTCCAAGATCATTGTAAATCTGTATCAGATGTTTATTAAGAAGGATGCTCTTCTGTTGGAAGTGAACCCTCTTGCAGAGGATATTAATGGAAACTGTAAGTTTAATGTAAAAATTGATAGGGAAAGACATGAGGTAATGTTATACTAATTTGGGAATGTTATTTTGTCGTATGTAGACTTTGCTTTGGACTGCAAATGCAGATTCGACGATAACGCCGAGTTTAGGCAAAAGGAATTATTTGCCCTGAGAGATTGGACTCAAGAAGACACTAAAGAAGTCGAAGCAGCAAAGTTTGATCTGAATTATATTGCACTCGACGGCAACATTGGTTGTATGGTCAATGGAGCTGGTTTAGCTATGGCTACTATGGACATTATCAAATTACACGGTGGAGAACCAGCTAACTTCTTGGACGTTGGCGGTGGTGCGTCCACCTCTGCTGTAAAAGAAGCATTTAAAATTATTACATCCGATCCACGCGTAAGTGATACGCTTAAATATTATTCGAACAAGCATACGAATTTGTTCTACAATTAAATTGAATATTCCACTTCCATTAACACAGGTCCATGCTCTTTTGGTTAATATATTTGGTGGTATCATGAGGTGCGATGTTATTGCGGAGGGAATTATAGCTGCAACTAAAGAACTTAGCTTAAAAATTCCTGTCGTTGTTCGATTGCAGGTAACTGAAGAATGATGCTTTTTTTTAAGATTTTGTCATAAAATTGCAAAGCATTCAATTGTTTTCTTATTTTAGGGTACGAACGTGGACGAAGCGAAAGCCTTGATCGCTAACGCAGGATTAAAGATCGTACCTATTGACGATCTCGACGAAGCTGCCCGTGTCGCGGTCAAGTTGTCTACGATCGTCAAGTTGGCGCAATCGGAGAATCTTAGTGTTAATTTCGAGATACCTTCGATTTCATAAATATAGCGAGAATTGTAATTTACACGCGTTATCAGAAAACGAGGAAATCAAGAATGTATTCTTGAGCATTGTTAAACGGTTGGAACAACATTTGAAAGTAATAACTACATAACAATTTCGAATGTTATTTCTGCGCTTATCTCTTTAGAATCACATTTTCAGTGTTCCGAACGCCGCTGCCGCCGCCGTGCGTGTCGCACGGAGTAGAAAAATATTCGTCGAATGTGTTCTGGATAAGACTTGTACTTTTCTGTAAGAACACACGGTTTCTTCACGCAGTCTTGTAAATGTTGAATGCTAGAAAAATTATTCAGACTATATCCATTCGAATTCTTTGGTGTTGCTTCTTTTCCAGTGTAAGCACAAACTTACTACCGAGAGAGAAGTATATGCAGACTTCTCCGAGAGTATCCATTTATTGCTTACCCATCGCCGGGTCTCTGTGATTCAGTATTAAAACTAAGTTATATGATATATATTTATCAACATAGCTATATTTTTTGCACAGAAGTATATACAACATCCTTTCAAACATTGTCCACGAACGAACCAATTGTAACATCTCCCATACAAAAAAAGAAATTGTTGTATGTAAGCTATATGTCATCCAAGCAAAGGCCTGTTTAATGTAACATAGACATATATGTAGTTACATGTATACATATATAAATTATTTTACGTAATTTTCATTTGTTTTATTTTGTGTTAACGATTGAGTACGCAATGCGCACGTTTTTCATCACCCTGAAATATAATTTCATTACGAAATAGGAAGATTACGTTGTGTCAGTATTATAGGCATATATATACTCATGACGTGATTCAGCAATGATAATATAAATAATAACAAGTTGATTCTCGCGTCCAAGGTACAGAAATATATCATATAACTGACATATTCCATAATGTCGTTCGTTTATAAGAACTCGCTCAGAAAAAGTTCTCTTTGATAAATATATACAATGTAATGTTACTTTAAATACAATGAAAACTTTGAAAAAAACTGCAAATGTTCCTTCATATGTGTGACGGAATTCGAAAGTATATTATCGGTTTATTAATACTTTATTTCACTATGTTATCTTTTTCTTAATAAGAATATTGCGATAATGTACAAATCTATGAGCATAGGAATTTGCGTATCAAAATGTTTGAACAACATGTTTATTGACTTTAGACTATGTTTATGCTTTTTAATATTTGCTATAAAAAAAGACAAGAAGGTCGGCATAAAGATTACGAGACAAAAACATAATTTTGAAATATTTAAATTATTAATTGATATTACAATAAATTATACATAAGAATTTCATAACTTTAAATCTTTTTTAAATTTACTATTTTATGTCGTAGTCGTTCTCAGGTTGGTTCTCCTGTCTGGAATAGGTACTAAAGAGTAGGGATGTATGTAGGGGTCTACAATTGGTAACAGAGGACCGCAGTAGACATGTGATTTGAATAACATATATTGTAAATCGTAACGAAAATTTCATATTTGTGACGCTATTTTCTCCTGCAATTCTAATTTATTAAGACCTTCCAGTTTGAGAATATGGTGAGAACAAAGGCAGATCGTGTGCCAAGCAAAGGTGAATGAATTTTGTTGAAATTTCAAACTAAATGCTCAACTTCAGCGAACTCTGAAAATGATTCCTTTGTGTTTGATCTTGATTTCGATTTTCTATCAAACTTTCAAATAAGTCTAATTCTATTTAAAACTATTGTTTGTTCTTTCTTTGTAGCTGTTGGCGGTAAAGCACCAGCTAAATCCGTGAAAAGTACTCCTGTGAAGAAAGTAGGAACCAGCAAAGGTAGACAAAATTTATCAGTAATTATTACAAACAAAAATAATATTTATGCACTAGAATTTACTAACAATAATATTTTTTATTTAACAATTATAAAATCACCTTTGGCCCAGTGTTGTATTAACAGTTGATACAAAATCTAGTGGTTGTTTAAGTATTTTTCTCTCTCTTTGTATATTACTAATGCTTCAAGTATAGAAATTTCATTTTAGGAAAGAATTATTCAGGTGGTAATCCATATCATCCAAGAGAGACACCTGAATGGCAGAAACCGATCACTTGTTTCCTTAATCAAAATTCTTCTACAGAATATGTTGGTACTTCAGCATCGCAGGTACATTTTTACATATTATATAGTAAGATGTAACTTGACCAGAAAGTTTGTTTGACATTAATTTATCATCGATAGGAAATTGAAGGCCAGAAAGAGAATGAAGACCCTGGAAATGAATCAACTTAAGAAGTAAAGGAAACTAGAAACCTCTCTCTCTAGAAAACTAGTTAAAAGGTTTCCAAGTAATGCCATATTATCTCATTGATACATCTCAGTACAAATATTATTTATTTTTCATAAATAGCATAGGCATAACTTCTTACTACTAATTTATATTTTCATCAATACATTACAAAAACTTCAAATTTTTATACATATGTGATAAGAAACAGAGCAAATGAATTTAGTAGATTTCTTAGTGTTTAATACTAGAGGTATTATAAATTATAAATAATTTTAAACTTTTTTTTTATGAGTGATATTCAAAATACGTTCAGTTCATTATAAGTAGATTACGGATATTCATCTAAATATTAAGTTTGCGAGTACAATATTAAAATGTTAATTATTATTTTATTTAAGATAAAAATTTTTAGCTCATTGCATTTTTAGTTTGTCCAGTTATAAGAAGTCCAAACAAATTTCGGAGCTTTAAGACTGTAAAATTTTTAATAAATGACCAAGTTTTTATTATTATGACCAATTTTTATAGTTAGATATTGCCAACTCCGACATAAAACCACAGACGAGGTATAAGGTAGACCTATCATGTTATGAGACTTCATGTCTCGTGTTTTGAAATATCGACTATTCAAAAAATCAGAAGTTTTGGTATGCCCTCTACGATTTAGAGTGGTGAGTTTTGGAATTATATTGAATTACAGGCATCGAAGGCGCAGTTGCTAAATCATATCCGAGAATATTCGTCGCATAGTTGCCAATTTTCTGTTACTGCCGTGTAATGCACAGCGCGTATTTCGGCTATTTTCCAAGTTACAGTCGCAATTCTGGCAAAGTAAACGAAACGAGCCATTACATGATTAATTCAACCTGAAAGCTGAATAAATGCTTTTTCAATTTATATAAATACATTTTTATTTGTTGATAGTAAACAAAATAATAATTGTTGTTGAAAATTGAAATACCTGTTTAGCGTTATTTTTATCTTGAAATTGATTCTATAAACTGTTGTCAGCTTCTTTGAACCTTCTGCTACCAAATACAATGTTCAAAAGGACGGAAAAATATTTAAAAAATTGTCAACAAAAATTTTAATGACAGTTGCCATGCGAGGTTCCATATTCGTTACAATAAGTTACGGCATGTCTGTTATTATATGTTAACATTACGTATACAATTATCAGTTCTTTTTCCGAAATATTTGCATAAGTTGTACAAGAATTTATTAATTATAAACACTAAATTTGTACAAAATTCTGTTTACTGCTGATCTGACTTATCGTTATATTGAAAAAGCATACAGGAGTTCAGATTTAGTTGATCTTGTACCATTATTGCTATCAGTTTTGAAACAATGTGCTGAGTGTTGAGCGGTGTTAGAATGCTCAAGATTTATGAACATTGTATTTCTATAATTTGGAAACGCGGTATCTATATTTATTAATATTGTATTAATAAAGATAATTGTAGTTTTATAGCATAATGAGATCAAATAAAAAAAGATAATTTAAACATATAGTCATTGGTCATAACATCACATACATAACCAGAGAGGAAGGACGTAATTCCCCCAAAAAAATGGCCTACAAAAATACAGGATTGGATGATAGATTTATCCTATACCTCGTCTGTGATAAAACCTTTATTTTTGCATTTCCCCCGCATTTTTTGGTAATCAATTTGCAGTACGCATGCGTCCGCTAGTATTCCTCCGGATTCACGTTTCAAATATTGCCGCGCTTTCAAATTGTCCAAAATTTTGTATTCATTAACATAAAAAATTCCGACTCGAGTTTCGCCTCTCTGATATCTATTTCCCGTGGCTGTTATTTCGATGGATTCAGGAACGCACGATTACCATCAAAATTTTGGCAGTCGAAGTTGCGGTAAAGATTCGCAGTATTGAAATGTTGCGGGCGGTGAAATTTCATTAGAACGAAGCTTTCCTAACAAGATCTTCGACTGAACGAACGGGATCGAATTCAGTGTCACCTGTTCCCCGGAAACTCCGTAATTTTCTGTTCTTTTTGTTGAATTACAACGTAGAAATATTGGGAACGACAACTGTAACCGGCTGTGAAAAAGTTTTCAATCATGGCTAGTGTCTCTTATCACATTGCTAACTTGCTGGAGAAGGTATTTATCATGGCTCCATTAAACAAATCTTTTTATCAGACCGAACATTAGGAACCTTTGCTTGTTATTTTGAAATTATCCCACACGAAACTGTTAACGTTGCAACCGTTAATGATACTCAACTTTTACATAACCTTTATCCACGAAAAAAGCTTCTGTTGATTTCGTAAAATTCGAGGTGATCTTCAATACGAGTACACATCGAATACCCATTTATCTAAATTGATCTGATTTTTGTTTAAAAATGTATTCACTATTTTTCGCTATTATCTACCATAAATTAAAATTTGTATTGTCATAACTGCATTGATTCAACGAGAATCAGAGTTGCACTTAACTGTCAAAAAAATAGTTTTATATGAATGTTATCTTAATTAATTTAATAGAGGCTGTTACAGTATTTTTAAACCTTGGCATTGCATATTTTCATCAATTTATATTAATTTTATATGTTTCATATGTTTTGAATCATTTGAACGAAATCTAATAGAATTTATTATCTTAGATGACCTCCAGCGACAAGGACTTCAGATTCATGGCAACCAATGATCTGATGAGTGAATTACAAAAAGACAGCATCAAATTGGATGATGAATCGGAGCGTAAAGTTGTAAAAATGCTTTTAAAACTGCTAGAAGACAAGAATGGAGAAGTACAAAATCTTGCTGTAAAATGGTACAGTTGCATATGAATTAAACCTAAACTATAACACACTGCCTCTATCGTTTTGTGTAAAATTAGCTTACAATGGATGTAGATATCCAGTATTTCCTTTATTTTAAAAGACTAGTTAAGCTCTTTCTTGCATTTGCAAGATTTTCTCTGTATTTGGACATGATTACAGAAACGTGTCCGATTTCAGTTTGGGCCCATTAGTCAATAAGGTAAAGGAGTACCAAGTGGAAACTATTGTAGATGCGTTATGCAGTAACATGGTGTCAGACAAGGAACAATTAAGAGACATCTCCAGTATCGGATTGAAGACTGTAATCTCCGAACTTCCTTTAGGATCCAGTGAACTAGTTGCAAATGTTTGTAAACGAATAACCGGTCGTCTTAGCAGCGCTATCGAAAAAGTAATTATGGCCGCTGAGTTGCTGAAATACTCGATACAAGTTTCAAAGAAAATCTACTAATTACTATTTACATAGCAGGAAGATGTATCTGTACAACTTGAAGCTCTTGATATCGTCGCTGATCTATTGTCTCGATTCGGTGCTTTACTAGTCACCTTTCACTCTATCATTTTGGCTGCTCTATTACCACAACTCTCTTCACCGCGTCAGGCAGTTCGAAAACGTACCATAGTAGCGTTGAGTCATCTGTTGACTTCGAGTAACAATTACTTGTACAATAAGCTTTTGGATCATTTGCTTGAAGGTCTTTCCACTCAAACTGCTAAAAATGTGGTACGCACTTACATACAATGCATCGCGTCTATTTGGTGAGTATTTCTCAGAGAACAGTTTTAACTCACCCTGTATATGATTTTTTACTGTTATCGCTAAATTTCAGTCGTCAAGCCGGACACAGATTTGGAGAACAAATAGGGAGGGTAATGCCTCTAATCTTACAGTATAGCATGGACGACGACGATGAACTTAGAGAATATTGTTTGCAAGCTTTTGAATCTTTTGTATACAGATGCCCCAAAGAAATTACCCCGCATATAAGTAAAGTAAGATATCTCTTTGTAATACAGTCTTGCTACAGATTCATCAGACTCGGTATCCACCGAGAGTCAACAAACATCTGTTCTGTAGATTATAGATATTTGTTTGATGTACATCACCTATGACCCAAACTATAATTACGATGATGATATGAACGATGCGTCCGATGGAGAAGGTGCCGTGATGGAAGTAGAAGAAGATGGAGAGGAAGATGCAGAGGACGAATACTCAGATGACGATGATATGAGTTGGAAGGTTCGCAGGGCAGCTGCAAAGTGTCTCGAGGCTGTTGTTTCTAGTAGGCGAGAACTTCTCCCAGAACTTTACAAGGATGTTTCTCCAGCTTTAATTGCAAGATTTAAAGGTATAGAATAAAATGCCCAATACAAACAATTACTATGACATCTAGTACTATTACAATTACTATTACTAGTAAAAATACAACACATATGTTAACACAGAGAGAGAAGAGAATGTAAAATCGGATATATTCCACGCATACATCGCTCTTCTGAAACAAACTAGACCAACCACCGGAGTACCACTCGATCCTGACGCGATGGAGGACGACGACGGTCCAATATCGTTACTCCAACAACAGGTTCCGTTAATAGTAAAAGCAGTCCACCGTCAGATGAAAGAGAAAAGCATTAAAACCAGACAGGACTGTTTCTCATTGTTGAAAGAGTTAGTACTCGTGTTGCCTGGTGCTTTAAATAACCATATACCGGCATTAATATCCGGTATTCAATACTCATTGGGAGACAAGAATTCCTCGTCGAATATGAAGATCGATGCACTCGCTTTTGTGCATACATTATTAATCACACATCAACCGGAAGTGTTTCATCCGCATATGGCGGTCCTAGCGCCTCCGATTATAGCTGCCGTTGGAGATCCATTTTACAAAATTACAGCGGAGGCGTTACTGGTATTGCAACAGCTTGTACAAGTAATTCGACCACACGGTAGGTGGTGGGAGATCATGTTTAAACGGTTCGATAAAATGAGAAGTTTTAAGATAAATGCTGTTCCAGATAAACCATGCTATTTCGATTTGACATCACTATCTGGCGAGATATATCGTTGCACATTGACGAGACTAAAAACAGCGGACATCGATCAGGAAGTGAAAGAAAGAGCAATCGCTTGCATGGGTCAGATTCTAGCTCATTTCGGAGACATCTTGTCGGATGAATTGCACGTGTGTCTGCCTATATTCCTAGACAGACTTCGTAACGAGATCACGCGACTGACGACCGTGAAGGCCCTGACTTGTATAGCATCGTCGCCTTTGAGAGTAGATCTTAAGCCGATTATGGTACGTGTATTTCATTGTACAGTACGCATAAGCTTCGTGCAAGCTTCATGTATTATCTTCTACTTTCTGTAGGATGAGGCCATTCCAATTCTTGGATCTTTCCTCCGAAAAAATCAACGAGCTTTGAAATTGTGTTCCCTACCACTTTTAGATACTCTCGTGCAAAATTACAGCTCTGCTCTTCATGTAGATTTATTAGATAAGGTAATGGATGCCCAGTAGCACTGTATAATTATATATCGATTAGACATTGAAATTGTGTTGTAAAATAATATTTTATTCGTTAGGTAACCGCGGAGCTACCAGCATTACTGAATGAGACTGATCTGCATATTGCGCAATTAACTCTTAATCTCCTGACCGTTATCGCGATGCTCCATCCCGTCGCTTTGACAAAGGTGTCTGATTACATCCTCCCAGAAATATTGGTTTTGGTCAAATCTCCGCTCCTCCAAGGTAATCTTAATTCAAAATTGCTGTGCTATCATAATTTTCATTCATGTTATCGTTCACTCGTTTACGTTTGTAATTTAGGCGTGGCCTTGACTTCTATGCTGGAATTCTTCCAAGCATTGGTCCAGGCAGACATACCGGGTCTAGGGTACAGAGAATTGCTTTCGATGTTGATAACGCCTGTGAATCAGTCTGTACTTCATAAGCAAGCCTACCATTCCCTTGCTAAATGCGCGGCCGCGTTAACGATCACGTGGCACCAGGAAGCTCAGGCAGTGGTAGAACAATTTTTGAAAGACGTTCAAAAACCTCAGAGCGACGCGCAACACATCTTCGCGCTGTTAGTCATCGGTGAAATAGGCAGACACGTGTAAGTAATATATCACGAAGTGTTTCGGATTTACACCGCGTCTAGAATTGCATTTCGTTCTCGTGCAGGGATCTGAGCAGAATCACGTCTCTGAAGCATATAATTTTAAACTCGTTCTCGTCTCACTCGGAGGAAGTGAAATCGGCAGCCAGCTACACATTGGGGAACATAGCAGTCGGCAACCTTCCGGAGTATTTACCATTCATACTGAAGGAAATCGAGGCACAACCGAAACGGCAATATCTTCTTTTGCACTCACTGAAAGAGGTAGAATACGTTGTATTGGGTCGTCTCGCGAGCAATGTTTTATAAATTAATTAAAACCGCAGAAGTGTATCAGATCATTTTGATTTTGTAGAAAACATTGTACATTTGGAATATGTGATTTTACAGATCATCACGTGTCAATCTGCTAGTCTGTCCGGCGTGTCCCACTTGCAAAACTTCGTGCCTTCGATTTGGATGTTGTTGTACAGGCATTGTGAATGCACGGAAGAAGGCACGCGCAACGTTGTCGCAGAATGTCTAGGAAAACTTACTCTGATCGACCCTGCTACCCTGTTACCAAAACTACAAGAGTCATTGAAATCGCCTTCCGCGTTCATGAGAACCACCACAGTCACCGCTGTCAAGTTCACCATTTCCGATCAGGTATATCGAAAGTCGCATACTCAAATTGTCATCTTATATATATTAATAAATCGTAATGTCTTTCACAGCCTCAGCAAATCGATGTCATGTTAAAACAATGCATGGGCAACTTCTTGGTGGCTTTAGAGGATCCTGATCTGAATGTAAGGAGGGTAGCTTTAGTCGCATTTAATTCGGCAGCTCATAACAAGCCGATGCTAATCAGAGATTTATTAGATTCCGTGTTACCACATCTTTACGCTGAAACAAAGATAAAGGTACTCCAAGAACGCTTTTGTTGCGAATGTATTAGGTCAGTGCAAAAATTCCTGCTCATTTCCTTGTTGTATTTTAATACGACTTTTGCACTAACCTAATATTTCTCGGTCGTAAGAGAATGTTAATCGTCTCACATTTCGAATGCTTTATATACAGAAAGAACTGATAAGAGAAGTGGAAATGGGACCGTTCAAACATACAGTAGACGACGGCCTGGATCTTAGAAAAGCAGCATTCGAATGCATGTACACATTGTTGGATTCGTGTCTCGACCGGTTGGATGTTTTCAATTTCTTGAACCACGTCGAAAATGGGCTCAGAGATCACTACGACATCAAGATGTTGACCTACCTTATGACGGCCAGGCTCGCTCAACTATGTCCTACGGCAGTCTTGCAAAGTGAATATTACATGCTAATTATTATTACACGATTTTCACACTATTTATTTACATTGTTTCAATACACAGGGTTGGAAAGGTTAGTCGAACCGTTGAAGAGTACTTGTACAATGAAAGTAAAAGCAAATTCAGTGAAGCAAGAGTATGAGAAACAAGATGAATTGAAACGCTCGGCACTGAGGGCAGTGGCAGCGCTATTAACAATTCCAGATGCCGGTAAATATTTAAATCGTTATATGGATTGCACAAGCTCTATGAGCTGATGTATTTTCTTTCAGATAAAAATCCGTCACTTTGCGAGTTCGTGACACAGATCAAAGCAACGCCCGAATTGCAACCACTTTTCGAAATAATTCAGAAGGACTGCAGCGGAAGCAGTATGAATGAAACCAACGCGATGGATCAGAGTTAAAAGTCTAAGATCTGACTTTTTGTATTTCACATTAGACCGTTGTTAGCTATGCATGATCGCGGTCATATTATTCATAGTTTATTTCTATACGTTATTTTTTCATTATTGTCCTCGACCCGAAACGTAGTTTGAAATGAATGTGATTTCATGTAACACGCCATGTATAAATTACGAAAATAAATTTGCCAATTGTAAGCATTTTACGATAACGCATCGGGCTTCGGTTTATCAGTGTAACACGCGCAAACGATTCATTTCTAAAGAGGAGAAAGAAATATTCAAGAAAAGTACCATCTCTCTGAAAATGTTGAATAACGAAAACTTTCAAAGGCCTTCGAAACGTGACTGTTGTCACGTTTGCAAATGTTCCATTTACGATTGCGCCAATCGACCGCGATGTTTATGATTAATGTTCGATCGTTTTGCAGGCATTCTTACCTCCATTGACCCACCTATTCCGATCCTTAATCAATTTCTTAGCCAGGCTGATCGATACTTTCCCTTGAAATATTTATATAATGATCCTTAAGCGACTAAAAATTATATTAAAATTTTATTTGACAATAAACGTTTCTCTCAGTGCCTTCAATTCACAAGTAAACTGGATCAATGTATGTGATATAATTAGTACCGTTGAATGAGTCGTTTATTATGAGTTCATGATGTTTCTCTTACGCGTGTAAAGTCCAGACCTTCACCTAATTCCAAAACCTGCCGCGAATCACTTTTTTTCGACTAATTCAAGAAACCAGTTTTCCGTGCGACCATCGTTTACATTTTCAAGGGCTCTCGAAGAATTCTTCGAAAGATATATCATTGCCCTAAATAGTATAAAATGCATTTTGAGAGCATTCATTGAAAAGTATTAGCAATTGTAAAAATATATGACGTATTACATAAACAATACAATTATAAAATTCCGGTATTCTAAGAAGCATTGGTTTCGTCAGAATAGAAACCGTAGCATGATACATTCTTCGAATCGAGGTCTACCCAAAAATTTCTGACGTTGCTGGGAATCACGTAGGCACCCGTACCCGTAAGCCGAATCGCTTTTAACTCGATACGTTCGTGTGCGTGCGATGCGACAGAATGTGAAGATGCAGGCTCATCGATTCGTCAGCGTTAATTGCATGTGTGCTCCTCATGAAACGTTATACGCAAGAAAGGGTACCCGCTATACATCTATATTTTCTTATTAATCGCGTTCCCTTTCAATAAATTCCTCTGCTACTGAAGAAGAGGATAAGAATCAATTTCAAGAAACGCTGAATCTGTTGATAAAACAAATTTCTATAGAATCTTGAAAAAATAATGTCCAATTCGGACTATAGATCACGTTGCAGTTGCATCCTAGAACAATCGCTGACAGATGGCGTCTACATAAGCAAAATTTCGCGATCACATTCCTTGAGTTTTCATTAATAAATACGTCTTGTCAAACAAAATATAAATTTGCGTGACTCATGGAGAGGTGAGCAATATTATAGATAATATCAATATTTTTATTGTTTCACACGACGCAAAGTAAAATTGGGTTTCCGTGGTCGTAATAATTCAGAAGGTTGTGTTCTTAAATAGGAAAATTGCACAAATAGATTTCATTAATGCATTAAATCCTATTAGTGACCCTAAATCTGAAATCACTCAGGCAAAATGCAATCGTTGGTAAATAATGCCGAGTGTGGTTTCGAAAGATGCACTGCATACATTGATTCTTCATATTCTTTTTCCGTGTCCGGTTCCTCGCAGTATCTTCGGGGTCTGAATTATACATTGATTTCTTTTGGAGAAGCCGTCCGTATTAAGTGGCCGAATAAATAACAAAACAAGGAAATGCTACAATAAGACAAGAATTAAATTGTGAAAGTGAATACCATATGAATGTATACTTTGGTAAAGGGCCGTAAAAACAATTTAATAAAAATATTTTCCCGCCATTTGGTGGCAGTTTGCTTGAAATTATTTGCTTCTGATTAATACTGTATTAACTTGCAACATAGTCGCGCAGTATTAATTATGTGTAAATTATAGGGATGTTGACCCAGAATCGCTATCGGACGAACGCACATGATAAATCAAGATCTTATCGATACAAGAAACATAAGTATTTCAACGTTTCCTCGTTTGCGTCGAACGCATACAATCTCCAAGATCGTTTTTCTTTCTGCGAGACATAAGAGATGAATCACATTGTGTCGATGGCCCCAATCGATTTCCGAAATCGTCATAGAAGAATGGCATGTTTAACGAATCGTTACGAGGATTCGGCAATTTTGCAAGAGGTTTGCGCGGGACATTCGAACGCGTAAATTTAAATATTGTAATTAACATTGCGGGTCTCCACGCGATCAGTGAACTTATCCTTTGTGAATTTAGGGTTCCCGAACGGGAAACCCTTACGGCTGGTTAGATCCCGTGGATTGGCTGATCATGGATCGATGGTGGGGCAGTATAAAAGGGGATTACGTCCACGGAGCGGCGCACTGTGCGATAGCACAAGTTCGCGATCGCGTCGATCTGTATCACAGTTTCCAAATTCTTTCTGAAAAAGTTTGCGAGAAATTTTATGGTGTCGATACCTATATGGTGTAATTGGCGAGACACGATCTGTTACATTTCGAAACTGAATTCGATTTCTCTTTTCTTCACGTACGAACTCGACGGTTGCCAAAGGAAGAAACACCATGTGTCTTCGTACATCGCTCGGTATGGAACCCACGGAGCCGGTAGTGGCGCATCATCAGCACCAGCAACAGCACCAGCAACAGCAACAGCAGAACAACAAATTGCAAAAAGCGAAAGAGAAGTATATGAAATTGCACGACGAGCTGGTGGCCAGAGAGTTGGACATCATTGAGGAGCAAAAGGCCCAGGCTGTTTTCATTCCGGAACTGGCCGATGACATACTGAGGGCCAGCACCATCAACTACAGCTCTCTTCTGAAGAACTTGTCAAAATATTACGAAGCGTTGCAGCAGACGAAATTTTTCAAGTACGTATCCCCCTTTGCTGTCTCGTTCCTTTATCCTGTCAATCGGGATACTCTGCCCAGTCCAGTTTGATTTTATTTTACGGGTAATTATGTGCTTCGTCTGTTCATTCATGCTACTTGCAATATAGGTGCGAAGCGGACGTAGCTATTATGACGATCGGTGTGTCGAATCTCTTGTTTGGAAACTAGGTTAAAATAATTCTTCCATGTATTCTTGTTTGCACTGCATCGTATTTGACAGAATTTTTGAGCGGTATTTCTTCTAAACCAGAGCCGTTCGACATGCCTATTAGCGGGCAAGGGAGCCCGCCGATGCCCGCGGATACGGCTACGGGCAAAGCTATGGGCATTTGACTTAGCAGAGTGGGGGTAGGTGGAGCTTAGCATAGTCGAAGCTGACCACGTAGCTGTGACAATGCGTGTGACGAATACATGCGGCCTTGCCCGTAGGGGCGTGGCTTCGTGCCCGCCGTACAAATCGCTGCCCGTACGGGCAGACGCTGAACACAGGTCCGTTCTAAATAAACGATAGCGTTCGAAAGATCGCATATAACGTATTCACAATTCCGCGAATTGATGAATTGTGAAAAAGAAAGTGGAATTCCCCAGAGTCAAACGGAGGAATTCAAAGAAACTAAATCATTTTTTTTGATGGTGTAATCGTAACAATGTTCGGCTCGATTGCGAAACTTTCGGCGTGGATAATAAGTCGGGGATCTGATAAGTCGACAATTAACAGTGATTAATAGATGAGCGGATAAACGAGTAGCGTACAGGTGCCGAGATAAAAATACAGCGTCGATTTTAGATGCATTCGAAAGATTTCGAGCAATCTTTGTGGATACAGCTAAATACAAATGCATACGGTGGTGATGGGATAAAAGGCGGAGTTTGATGTACGGGCTATCGCATACTCAACAAATACGTAATCAGAACGTGTTTTCACACGATTATCCGCGATAACTACCAAACTTGCGTAGCGCCTGTGGGCCCGATAACGAATAATTGCGAAGCTTGTACCATTTTGACTTTTTCGAAATCTGTCGTTTCATATTTTAGCCCTTAGCACTCGAATGGCAACTGTCCTTGCGTCACTAAAATTTCCTGTATCATTATTCAAAATATTTTGTACATTATTAAATTTGTTTGTATTTAAAAAATTACTAAACATTTCAGTACTGTACGAGTAAATTGCAACATTTTCGTATGTATAGCATGGAAAAAATATATATAGAAGGGAAATATTCTAGGTCGGAAGAAATGTTTCGTTTTAGAGTGAAAGTGGCTTCGAGTGCAAAGGTCATTATTATAATCGATAAGGATATTAAGAAGAAATTATTTTTCAACTGGAACGTAGAAGTAATTTTAATGTCAATTTGAACAAAGAGCTTCCGGTGTAAAGTTCTGTAAAGCACAGACGTTCCAACAGTGATAAGGTTACGAATCCGATAACGATAAAAATTTAAATGGAAAATTTTGCAAATTATTTTAAAAGTTTCAATTTTCGACCGTCGACAAGTTCATATCGTTCCATTGTGGCTGTGTATGTATGTAAACTAAAAATTGTTAACAAAAGAAATCTTTTTCCTTAATTAATTAATTAATTTTCCCGAATTAAAAGAACGAGGAAGAAACGAAATAAGATGTGAAAGTAATTAGAGCGTGGAACGGTCTACGTGACTATGCGCCTGATTAAGAATGGCACCGAGCTCGACATGATACTAGGGTTGCCACCTTTTCCCATTACAGTATCCGGGTATAATAGGACGCGCAATGGGATGGGTGTACGCGCGAGAATCTACTGTATACCGTTAACAAAAAATGTTTCTGTTTTTTTCCACGTGAAGTTTCGAAATCGCGTCGAGTTTGGAAAGGCATTTTTTTCGGAACGCTCGACGACTCTTATCAAAAGAAAATAAACAGATCAATTGCAATATTATTTTTCCACCTTCCACGGTTGCAGCATTAGCATGCAATATAGACTTTGGTCGGACGCGTGATTCATTGTTGTACCCGTTGTTTATTCTTGATGTTTATTGGCTCAGTTCGGTCTTTGATCTATTTCTGCATCTGGAGAAGATCAATCGGTTATCGGCCTTTCCTAAGCAGTTTGCTTTAGCCGACAGGTGCATTCGGCTTTCTTCCGGTGCGTAAATTCGTAACGATTCGATTTTAGATCGGGACGATAGCGTTCTTGCCTCAGGAATGTAGATACGTTAAATGACAATTGGAAGTTCGGTTGGCACGAGTGTGCAGAGAAGAAGGAACTTTCTATTGGAAGACTTTTCATTCAGAAGCTACAGGTGGACGTTCATAAAACAGAAATAGGACGCAAGAGACATAGATCACCGTCGACGGTATAAATACACGGCATTGAATCCGCCTCGGTTTTTCTCTTTAAAGTGCATTCACTCCCGACTAAAAATAGCCGGATATTGTATAATAATTGCGCGTACCCCGGTGACGACAACGGGTGATTCCTCGGACCACGTGCTCTCGCCAGTTTTTCGGAATGCCACGTTCCGCGCATGCGTGCGAGAGAGTCGGATGGAAGGAATGACAGACAGTCTCGGTCACGCATTCTCCACGCGCGCGCGAAACCAAACTGGCCAGGCCCCGCAACAATTACATAACAAATGCAAGTTTGATAACGTCGTACAAGGACCGAATGAAAACGCGAGATCTCGATACTAATCTCGTGACAACGGGACACAGTCCGAATCTCGCCGGACATTAACGTTTACAATATTCGAAAAGATGGCGCGCGATCGTCGTGTTGATATTCAAACGCGGATGAAAGCAAATTGGGAAGCGTGAAAATTGTTCCAAGGCTTTTTTCACCGTTCTATTCGTATGTTCTTCTTCTTTCTTCTTTTTATTATTGTTCCCCTCAGGGTTACAATCCTCGCTATAGGTTCACACCTAACCTATGCGTTCACCCATCTTTCGACGGGCCCCAAACAAACCAACGTCGCTTAACCTCCACGATCACCATCACACAACACCACCGGACGAGCCACCACTCGCCGGCCGTTCCATTCGTATGTTTGCCTCGCCTTTTTACCGCGGTTCCCTTCGTTACGGCGAGGATACACGAAAGCTCTGCGTCACTGCCGGTTAATTATGACGGACCGATAAAAACTAACGTGTACGGTGGACGAGGTGAAAGCACAGTCTCTCTCTTGTACCTTTAAAAGGTTATTGTCATAAATCCGTGCAGGCAAACCGTTTAAAAGCATTTCCTAATTCGCCCGCAGTGCTTCGACGCATTAGCGTTTAACATTAGATAAGTGTCGGAGCCGTTACGCATACTACGAGGAAACATATTCAGGTTAACTCGTTCGCGTAGGCAGGCTATCGTCTAATTATATTTACCGGTGTAGACTATAAATACTGTAGTTAATGTTGCAGTATTTTCCTCGTGTGTATATGTATACACAGTCATTTATATGTACATTTATATTTGTAAATTCCGAGGAACCACGCTACCAAACAGACCGCGCGAACATGTTTGCCTGACAATCGGAATAATTAATGGGTTCGCATTCTCGACTTATTTTTTCGGTTTGCGTTCCTGATCAGCAGCCAAGCCGCAAAAAAAAAAAAGAATCCGTCGGTTTATATTTGAAAGAGAAAAAGTCTCTCGGGGTGGCTCGAGAAAATTTGGAAGGAGAAAAAGTCAAGTCCCAGAATTATTCATGGATGGCCTGGGAAGCGACCGTTTTTCCCCGAAGGCAGGCCTGCACTTTCGACAGAAACGACAGGTAGTCGCGATGGAATTTTAATGACGGTAATCCCGGCCCCGGCCTCAGCGAACATCTGGTCGGTCGGGAGTGATGCAGGCTAGCTGGCGCTCGGTCAGCGGTAGTGTCACTACTGTCAGCCAGGAGGACACTTATGCTTCAGCTTTGCTTGATGGTTCACGAGCATGACGAGAGAATGACGAGTAAAAACGCGCGCGCGAGACGGTGCATTAAAATCTGGTTCGCGTCAAACTTGTCCTCATCCCGTCCGTTTAACGTCTTCGCCCTAAAACACGACGCGCGCCATTAGTCGATTAGCCATTCGAGTTTACACCAACATGTTTACTCACCTATATTTTTAAGGTAGAATGGTTATACGATTTGTTCTCTGTAGTATAGCTTTTCCTCGTTAGCGTCACGTTCACGAGCACAATGTCGATAACCAGCATTGTCGTCACATGAACGTAGACTCTAAGGAGTACAGTTTTCCTGTAACGGTCTATTGGATTATGGGTATATTAAAAAATCAGACTCTATTATACAATATAAAATAGAAGTTATATTTCAATATTTAATCTAGAAGCACGTTGCGAGACACGTCTTTACTCTTCGAGAGAAACTTTTTCCTTAAGAAATTTTTTCCTAATATACAAATAATATTTATTTAATATCATGAAAAAAATATTTTTCTTCTCATTATAAAACAAATCTTTATTTAATATTAGAAATAGAATATTTTTTCCAAATACAGATAATACAGAAAATATTCCCTCAACAAACAGTGCGCAGAAAGTAATACATATTCATAGTCTCTAATTTTTGTTATAATATTTTCTTAAATTTGAAAATTTTATTGAATGTTTTTTAAATATTTTTCAAATATTGAATTCACATTTTTTCATATTTACTTTATATTTTTTAAACATTCAATTTATATTTCTTGTACATGTATACAATATTCAGATCCAATATTTTTCTCATATGAAAAAATGTGGCTTAAAAAATATTTTTCCAATTGTATTTGAAAAAAATATCTATCTAATAATTTTGTGCTACTAGGGATAAGAGATACAGAAACAGAGTACAATGTATATATTGACTGTAGATACAATGTATGCATCCACAGACCAAGAGTCGATTCAAACGATCCTTCCTTCGAAAGATTCAAAGATTAATTTTGTTCTACATTTATGAAATAAATTCCAACACGGTCAACCAATACAAAGTTGCATCTACTACTCAATGGCACTTTGTTCTAAAATCGACGCGACGCTAGTCTTTTTATGGATTTGTGACGAAAACGAGTGGGTGTAATTTCTCACACGCTTGTTACAACTTCATGAAACCATTGAGAAGAGAACGATAAATTCATATATGGTTATTTTGCAGTCTAGTAATGAGAATTATTGCTAAGGGTCAGTCGCTCGCGTTTCTTTCGAGGGCCTCCGAGTCGAACGTGCCGAGGGAACGAAAGGCATACGTGTAGAAAGAGCGAGTCAATTCGTCGTAACCGGTTAACAGGGGTCAAGAAGACGAACGCGTCTCTTCCCTATCGGATCGTGTTTCGTCTTGAAACAGGGCCGTACAACAAAGTAACTGATCGTTTGATTCGCGTCTAAATCAGAATGGCAATTGCCCCGGAGGTAGTACGTGCGTGCCATCTCGCACGTCTGCCGGTCGATGGCTCTTGATAACTGGTTCATAATGCCCCATTGTACTGTATATCTTGCAGTTTAATGCTTTGGAAGCCGAGCAGGACTGGTCGGTCCGTCGTAGTCGCCGTTTGTATTCACGGGTCGAATTACGAACGATCGTATAGTGCAGGCCTCTGAAACCATGTGGGTCTCGATGGTTTCCTTTTCACGGGTGGACCCCCTACAATGAGAGAAAAACCGATTAACAGGGAGCAAACCCAAACGCTCCTTCCGGGAACACGGTTTACAGCTTTGCTGTTTACACAAGCCGCGTCGAATAATCGTTGCCGACGAGACTCTAGTTCTATTACGTTGGTGTCCGTATGTCCGGTCGAAGATCTTGCTACAAAACCGGGCGAATCGCATACAATCCGGATCATCGATTGTTTTAACCCTTTGCACTCGAAGCTATTTTAACTCCAAAACGAAACATTTCTTCCGACATAGAATATGTACCCTAGTAGCACAAAAATATTAGATAGATATTTTTTTCAAATATTGGAAAAATATTTTTTAAGCCACATTTTTTCATATGAGAAAAATATTGGATCTGAATATTGTATACATGTACAAGAAATATAAATTGAATGTGTAAACAATATAAGCTAAATACTCGGAGGATATAAACTAGATATTTAAAAAATATAAAGTAAATATTTAAAAAATGTGAATTCAATATTTGAAAAATATAAATTCAATATTTAAAAAACATTCAATAAAATTTTCAAATTTAAGAAGTTTCAAATTATAACAAAAATTAGAAACTATGAATATGTATTACTTTCTGCGCACTGCTTGTTGAGGGAATATTATCTGTATTTGGAAAAAATATTGGTAATTATTTACATTAGGGGCTTCCTCACCGATTTTGATGATCTTGAAATATGTTGTCAAGGTCATCATTCTGAACAACTTTTTCCTATATTTTTACGATATTTTGTTGCCTGTAATGTTATTACGATATTGTAGTGTGTTTATCAACATGTTACATATTGCTAACTATTATAGCTTCTCATGTTAATAATTATGATTTATAATATTAACTACTTGTTCAACTTATTTTCATTGCAAGGAAATATTTGAAATACAAATTAAAAATATTTCATTTTATCTGTCTGGTTATCAAAATAAAAATATTTGATTTAAAGTAGTATCTTATTTGAACCACATTAAATTATACTATATACCAAATCATTAATGATCGTTAATATACGTTGCAAAATATGATAGAAAACCTTGTATCCAATGTTCCACATACGAATACTAATCCTACATTATAAAATACTAATGTAAAGTGTACTTACTTCTGAATCTTCTGTAGCTCCGTCGGATCCACAGCACACAATTATTGACTCACGAGAATAGGTCCGAATAATTGAACAACAATGACTAAACAACACACACAACACATTTTATAAAATCGTGACAACGCACGAGAAGATGTCACTCCGACCACGAACAAAATAATACTGCGATTTTAACAATGATCCCTTCCACGGAGGTGGTACGGTCAGGTTATCCTAGGCAGGTTAGACGCTGAGGGTCTATAAACACTAGATACAAAACCAAGGTAAACAAATTATGGCGGGGCGCCGAACCTATTTCCCGGAATTCCCTGTTTTCGTATCACACGTCCGTGGAAGGGGAACGGTTAAAATCGCAGTATTATTTTGTTCGTGGTCGGAGTGACATCTTCTCGTTCGTTGTCACGATTTTATAAAATGTGTTGTGTGTGTGTGTTGTTTAGTGATTGTTGTTCAATTATTCGGACCTATTCTCGTGAGTCAATAATTGTGTGCTGTGGATCCGACGGAGGTACAGAAGATTCAGAAGTAAGTACACTTTACATTAGTATTTTATAATGTAGTTTGTAGTACATTAGTATTATATTTTATTATTCGTATGTAGAATATTGGATGCAAGGTTTTCTTTCTTATTTTGCAACTTCAATTCTAACCCATACCTACTCCGATCACTTTTTGAGATGTTAAAACTTTTTTGCGAATATCTCGGAAACTAAAGTTGAGCGGCGGTAACATGTATGTTCATAATGATGACCTTGACAACATATTTCAAGGTCATCAAAATCGGTGAGGGAGCCCCTAATGTAAATAATTACCAAAATATTCTACTTCCAATACGAAATAGATTCATTTAATATTTAGAAAAAAATATTTTTCTCGTAACATGACATAGATATTTCCTGAATATTTAAAAAGAAATATTTGTTACGTAATATAAAATAAATATTGTATGTATATTTGAATATTAAAAAAAGATTGAATCTCTTTTTAATATTATATGAATGTGTATACAATATTTTGTGCTACTAGGGTATGTTCCTTTTATATATTTTTTTTTCTTGTTATACGTACGAAAATGGTAAAATTTACTCGTACAATACTGAAGTGTTTAGTAATTTATTAAATACAAATAAATGTAATAATGTAAAAAATATTTTAAATAATGATACAGCAATTTTTAGTTGCGCCTTGCAGTCGCCATTCGAGTGCCAAGGGTTAATCATTTGCATACGAAGATATTTCAATTGAGAAACTAAACGTTTCTGCCGATGTAAAATATACTAGAATACACAAATGTTGAGTAATGTTTAGTAATATAAGATTCAAACAAGTTTAGTAATGTAAGAAATAGTTTCAATAATTCTCTGAGATTTCTTTTTCGAGATTCAATTTTATCGTGACATAGTCGAACAAACTTTTAATATGGACTTTGAATTTTCTAGTTTCAGTTCCACCAATTAGATTATTTTGATTTTCTGATTTTGATATTAGGCAATTAACGCGTTAATGACTCGTCAGAGTCGCCGTTCGAGTACAAAGGATTGAAATGGAATCGTAGAGGAGACAGTGCTGGTAAACGAACGATACGACGTCTGTTGATTCGGTGGACATTCGGAGAACCCAGATAGCACAGAGACGTCTTAAAGACGTCTTTAAGACGTCTATTAGACGTCTGAATGTCCTACGAACGTCTTCCGAACGGCTTCTGAACGTCTCTGGAACATCTTTGAGAAAAAACTGTACGTCTTAAAGACGTCTTTAAGACGTCTCGAAACAGACGTATTCAAGACGTCCCGAAACAGACCCCTAGTAGCACAAAAATATTAGATAGATATGTTTGTCAAATATTGGAAAAATATTTTTTAAGCCACATTTTTTCTTATGAGAAAAATATTGAAATTGAATATTGTATACATGTACAAGAAATATAAATTGAATGTTTGTTATAACAAAAAAACTAAATAAATAAAAAAATAAATTAAAAGAATGTTTTTCAGCATATCCGCGAACATTAACATTTTATGCTTTATTTATTTATTTAATTTATTTATTTATTTATAAATAAAAAAAATTAATTAAAAGAATGTTTTTCAGCATATCCGCGAACATTAACATTTTATGCTTTATTTATTTATTTAACTTATTTATTTATTTATCTATTTATTTTGATATATTATTTTGGATTTTGGATTTGTAATATATAATGTATATTTTTATTATTAAACAATATTTATTGCTAAATTCTATTGCGAATATATATGTAATATATTCTAATAGTACTAAATTAACAATTTAGTTATTTAACTTTCCTAAATAAATAAACGTCTATTCGAAGGATGGAAAACTGCGTTATATTGTGTTGCGTGTGTACAGTTTGTAAAGCTTAAAGACGTCTGAAATGAGACGTAAAAACGACGTCTTTTACGAGACGTCTTTAAGACGTCTTAAAGACGTCTTTTCAGGACGTAAGACGTTCAGACCAAAAATGGACGTAAAACAGACGTCTTTAAGACGTCGCGTGCTATCTGGGAAGGTATAATCGCGATAGAAGATCCTCCGACGAATAAACACATGTTAGTCATCGAGAGCGTAATAACTCGGAAATTAGGAAGCTGTAATCAGAATCGAATATTGGAGAAAGATAGGGGCCTACGATGAATCGAGATATCGTTGACGAAAAAAAAAAGTACGATTTGTGTCGAATCTGCCGCGAGGCGTCGTAGAAGATACAAAGAAGGCCTTTGCCCAAGGTCCGATCACGTTCCGAATAATTGATGTGAGAGAGTCGATGGTGGTCGCGCGATGATTCGGAATGATTGATGTAATCACGAAACGGCCGGCATACGATTACTTGCCCCGCAGACGTTCGCGTTATCAGTGGCTGTCGCGCAGCGTTTTCATTGACGTATCGCCGATATGAATTGTTAGTCGCGCTCCACGTGTTGTACGCTTCCATTATCTTTCGTCGCGAATTATTTATCATATTTTCGGCGGGGATATGTTTATTCGCGAGACAAGGAGGAGTCGCGCCGCGCGAATTGGTCTTTATTTAACGAACACGGGACTTCGGAGGATTCGCCGGTCGGTAATAATTAGTAGGCTGCCAGAGATGTTTGCAAGAGACTCGTGATTGTCATGGATTCTTTCCCCCGAGAAAATTGATCCGTCGGTTTGGCTAATTTGCCGAACTCTCCCTGCGCAAATATATGTATATGCGGCTTTCGCGAGAACACGCGAGGGCTGAACAGGGCGTGCATAATCTTGTCCCGAAGTTCTTGGAAATGTGTTCGATAGTGTGCGAGGCGGTCGAGTACCTTTCGCAGGAAGAAGTCGGTTCCGAATATCTGCGCGCACGTGATGCACCAAGAATATCGGAGCGTTCTCCACTCTACTAAAGCTTCGTTACCTTCCAACAATATCCTTTTCTTGAGGATTTCCCAATTTTTCGACGACGGTTGAAATTTCATTCGTAAACCGACATACTTCTACAAGTTCAAGGAAGATTTGTTCAACGCGTTAAACGCTAAGTCGGTCCCTGGGAACCGACGGTATCGAATTTACAAAATAATATTTATAATTCGATTGAAAGAGAAGATCAAACGGAAATAAGGTCGGCAAGTCTTTTGCTTTTGCACAGGTGTATTTTTGCATTTAAATTTAAATAAAAAATTAAATGGAAAGCAAGACAAAATGAGCTCCGCGTTGAACGTGTTAGAAACGAGACAAATTTTCCTCCAAACATGCCACACGGTTATTAACACTTAGCCGACCAATCGGGGAGATCTCACCGTTTCAATGTAGGTCGCTGCACGACCGATCGGGGAGATCTCCCCGTTTCAAAGTTTGGGTGCTCGAGCGTGGTGGAAACCGTACAGTTCGCTGTGGCGCGCGTGGTCGGCTAATTGTAAGTGTTAAAACAAAAGACTACTATTAGGCTTCTAGCAGCTAACGCGTGAATAGGCCTTTACACATTTTCCGTTTTGCTTCGAATTTAGGTCAAGTGTTCTGAACGACAGCGTGACGAGCTAATGCGACTGTTCAATCTTTGCGGATTCTCTTTGCAGGTTTCCCCGTCGGTCGCACACAATATTGTTTGTCCACGATGCACGCATTGACCGCTAACTATGCTCCAGCTTCCAATGGGCCCGAGCCTGAAACATAAGATTAGAAAGTTATCTTTGATAAGTAGATTGCGGTTAGAGGTGCGCGAAGACAGTCTAATCCTAATAATAGCATCTTCCAAATAAACAAGATTAGAGTGCTCTGTATCGAAGATGATCAAACGAACCTTCTGTTATCATTAGCAAATCTTTGATCAAAGCATACTCGCCGACAAGCCCGTTTGATTTGCTTTTACAAAGTCTCCTACGATTCGCAGAATCGTGTCGAAATTCTTTCGGTAGCGTTTTCCGTAACGCTTAGTGCGACGAGCTTTCGGATTGATAATGTTGGGGATAGACACGCGACCGTGGAACTTTCATCATCGGCGGGGAAATGATGCAACCAGTCTACCGGCTACGTGCGAATTGATTGCGACGATATGGCAGGCCTACGGCAAATATCGAATGCTATACGAGGCTTTGCATCCTCCGTCGAAATATGTTTTTCTGTTCGACGGAACACGGTTCAGTAACCAGTTTCTGTCGCAGCTCCGAGGCCGGAGAATTTCGTTATCTCTTGATCCATATTTTTTGTTTTGCCATTATTCGCGTCATGTTTTGCGAAGGTGTGATCCAAAAAGTCTAACCGTTATCTTCAAGAAGAAGAACGAGTTTGCTAACTGTCTAATCACACTTGTCGCAAAATTATTCGCTTCTTTCTCCAACTACAACAAGATCGATTATTACAGTTCTTGGGACCATTGCACATTAATTTCTTCAAATGTAGAGATCGTTTTCTGGACCCGTTAATCCGACAACAAATGTTTCTGAGAACTACATATACCGATTAGCAACACGGCAAGTCCGTTTGAACTTGAAGATACTTTTTCTCGTTACAGCTTATTAAATGTCTATCAATTTATATTTTAATTCGAATAGTTTCCTTAGGCGACGGTAAAAATTGCTATACTGTGATTTAAATAAATTCTTACGTTGCTATATTTGTAAAGGAAAATGAGGAAATTGATAAAAATGTAAGTGTTGTAAATTCGTAGAAAGAAGTTTCGAAACAGCTTCGATTGCAAAGGGCTAAAATAGATCTTGGATAATAGAATGACTGAAATGATCGATATAAGAATAGTAGGTACGTATACCTTTCTCCGGAGCATGCATGAAAAGATAGAATGTAAATGAACGGTAAAGTTAACATTCCGTTGTACGAGATTTGTTTTTTCTCATGTAAACCGAGCTATCTGAAACGTCGGATCGTCTGGCGCCAGGGACGATGATATGCCGCACGCGAGTCTCGTGAGTTGACTGGATTCGGTAATAATGAGATGCAGTCTCGTGAACCGTGTAAACCCATAACGAGAATATTGACGCGTATGTTCAGTCGATTTTCGATTCAATCACCGGCGTCATTATATGGAATTATTTTTCTTCACGGAAGGGGGTGGGGCTTCTTGAAAATAAAAGAAAAGTTTGCTTGAAAAATTTGCGTTGCAACGATGATTTGATTTGTTACAGGATTCTGTTCTACACCACGCAGCCAGCCCACGTAATCATGATCGCAGCGGTTCTGTGTGTAACGTCGGCTCTCGTGCCAACGAAGGACAGGATACAGGGTGCTGGTCATCCTTACTCGGGAACAACCACGTTTATTTATTTGGCCTCGTTTGTGATGCATCTTGGTGCTCAAATCTGGATGACCTTCGTTTCAGGTAATATTCAAACCGTGGAATAACTCTCGTCCTTAAACACGGTAACAAAAAAGAACAGTTGTTTCTAATGGCAGTTTATTGTCGTTTCAGGTCTCTCCCTGTACTTTGCATTGCCCAGGCACACGTTCGGCGAGGTGCAGCGGATTCTCTTTCCAAGATATTTCACCATCAACGTGTGTCTCAGCCTAACTACGCTGCTGATTTTCATTAAACACCATCCGGCGCATACGTGGGACACAGAAATAGCCATACAGGTACGAACATTCGTAAATTGTGCGCACAAAGAGACAGGATTAGGTCAATGGAAAAGTTCGTGTCCGATTCCTTGTTGCATTTTCATCCTTCGTGGGCAACTTGTGTAGTTTATGTCCGGAGCGAAATTTCTTTCTTCCCAGTTTTTATTTTCTCCCATTAACACTTCAAGCATTTGACAAATGAAATTACAGAATTTTTTCCGTTTTTTTTTGAAAGCCTACAACAGCAAAAAATTTGATGCATAAAACATGCTTGTCCGCGGAGCGTTAATAAGAAATCGGGCACGAATTTTTGCACTGGCCCGATAAACAGTCGGAGGAAGAGAAAGATAATTATTATTTTCTTGTAGGTTGGTGCAATGTCCAGTGCATTTTTCCTGGAGCTGCTAATTAGACTCTATCTGACTCCGCCTCTGTTGCAATTGATAGTTCAAAAGAACGTATTGGAGCGTGCCGCCGGAGTCGGTAACGAGATTGGTCGCCACAATCCTGGCCCGTTGAAACACTGTCCGCACTACTTGAAAATTCACAAAGCTTTCCGACGTGTTCACGTCTACATTGCCATGGGGAACATGTTGACTATGGGATGCACGGTGTTGCATCTTCATTATATAGCCAGCAAAATATGTGTCCTTTAATAATGTATTCGAATCAGATCTTCCACGAGCACGTGTATATACTAAGAATTGTGAGAGTAGCCAGTTCTATTTTTTCACCAATGTCTCGTGTAACGGTAGCTCATGGTGTTCGGATCGAGCATCTTGTCTTTGGACGCCAGAACTTTTCAATGAAAGTATCTGACGTGACCTTTCGAACGGAAAACGATAAGTGAGAAAATTGTGTATAGTCAAATATGCGCTTCCAAAGTTTTCCTAATTTTCTTACGATCACTACAAAAAAATGATCAGTCTCTGTGACGGGATCCTGCGACACGAGCATTCGATGTAATTTAGTTCAGTATCGCAGGGAATCGGAATTACTATTAACGTTAGAGGTGCTTAACACTGTCGAACGAGGAGCATGACTCAAATCTATTCTTAACGCGATGCATTAATTATAATAAAAAGTTTGAGGAACGATGATGAACGTAAGTTCCGCTTTGTGAGTAAAACTGTGGATACGTACGGATTCGCCGTGTGAGATTTTAATGTTAATCATGCTTTTCTTTTTGTTTGTTTTTTCGAGACATGCTTTGTGCGTGTTCGTGGATAGTGTCACGTACCGCAGAATAAAAAGTAAAAGAAATAATACGTTAGTTGATACAGAAATCGATAAAATGTGGTTTAGAATAGAAATCTGCAGAAAAGAATCATTATCAAGAGAATATGACGTAGGAAAATGTATATATTTTGATAAATTAGAACATTCGAAGAAGTAAGAATGCGAAATCGTTGACTATATACTGTTAGGTAGTAAAGAGCTTGCTCTGTATCAGAGTTAATAATATTTATTAAAGTAGCAGTAGTATATAATGCTAATCTTACAGCTGCGTAGAGTCGTCAGTTGTTTGATTCAAAACAAGATATTACTGCAAGAATTTAATTTAATTGATTGACTAATATTCTGACTCATATACTCGCATTTCATTATTGTAAATAATGCATCTCGCCCATATTACGTTAACTGTAAATTATGGTACATACGTGTCTGACAACAATATGAAATTTGTTTTTCTTCTTTAAATGTTGAAAGTGTGTTGATTGTAATCCCACCATATACATACATGTTGGCTATGGAAAGTATGATTTTTATGAAAGCATGGATTATTGGTACATTGAATTGTCTTAGCGTTAATTCAAATAATTTATGTATAAAAAAACTACCTTTAATTACAAGTTCATGATACAATCTTACGTCTTAAGATTCATTGAAAACTTCGTAACTATGTAATCATATTATCACATAAGTTGGTTTCCTCGCTAATTCTAGTATCACCAATACTACCACTATAACTTTTGTCATTGCAATAAAAGAATTTAATGTTGCTTTCTCCTCTTATTAAATCAAGAGTATACACACACACTTTTGCTACGATATAATTATCGTTTAATACAAATATATTGATTGAACTCGGAGAGTATGTAGAAAGCTATTGTTATATTATACGATTTTCTACAAAATCCAGTAAATATGGAAATATAAACATATATACAATTGCATCGCGATCGATATACTTCATTTCGTTTTATCTCATGGAGAAGACAAATGGAGACGATTTTGTAATAGAGCAGTCTGCTTTGTTTTTCTTTAATTGCGAAATGAAATATCTCGATCATTTTACATTATAATAATATACATGTGATTCGTCAGTCTCTATATATCGCGTCTCCAGAACACATCCATCGATGACTGAAGATATACATAACCTTTCTCTTATACAAACATTACACTACTGTTTCAATTATCATTCGATGAGCTTTTACTTTGTGTATTTGCTATTGTTATTTACTTGATCACGCGTACATTTGCTTAATAATCCTGAGAATCTTAAATACATACATAAATACCAGTGGCACAATGATAACACATTGCATTATCGTTAAGTTAACGTGTACATATACTCGATATTTTTAGTTCGGTCCAGCCATACTCGATCTGCCGATTTCAATTCATAAACGTATTTGAACTGTATCCAATTGTTTTACCCTTCTAAAATTCTTTGTAATTCTTTAGATAAGTATTCTCCCCATAAATTTGTTTATACTCCTCAAAAATAACTAGTATTTGTACATGCTTATTTTACAGGTACAAAAAGAAATTAAAAAATGTATGGTGAATTGACAAGTCCATACAGAATATTCGAATGAAACGATCTAACGAATTCGCGTAACAATTCGTCGAGAACATCTTTTATACGAAGATGCGTACCTATTTTTATACGAAGATGCGAACCTATTGGAAGATACTTTCTTTACACTCTGAGAATTTCTGCAGCTTTGTTGTAACAAATTGCAATCCAATCTGGCTGTGTTGCACCCCACTGAATTTGATTCACTTCTCCCTCTGCAGCGGTGTAAGCTAAGATAGGATCTTCGATGGCTCTCGGCATTTGTTGTATGTCCCAAATTAACGCTTGATGATCGTCACCAGCTGTGCAAATGTGGCAAGACGAATGCGGTGCCCAGGCTATACCATTAACGCTTGCTCTGAAAAATCAAAATAAAGAATGAAAGACATATGAAATGAAGAACTTACATTAAATTAAGGGAACAAGATATCTGTTTTACCTATGATTATTTAATCTGGCAACCGGTGTACATGGAACACGAACGTCTAAGATGATGACTTCACGGGCATCCATAGCTACTGTTGCAAGATAATTTGGATCCTGCTTGTTCCATGCGAGTCTCAACAGTGGTGTGTGTTGAGGATCCTCATAAATGATCGTCGAGTGCTCTAAATGTCTCAAATCGAACATCCTCACAGAACCATCAGCTCCAACAGATGCAAACATGTCCCGACCACCTCCAGCCCGACTGAAGGCTATATCATACACTTCTTTGTCGTGGGCAATCAATTGTGTTTTAACGTGTCCTGTGACCATATTCACTCTGCCTAACACTTGTCCTGTTTCTAGACCCCAAATGGTACATGTTGTGTCTATACTAGCGGTACCAATTAAATTTGGATCCACTTCGTTCCAATCAAATGAAGTAAGAGGTGCACAGAAGTCTGAGTTTTTATTGTTGTTTAAAACACATTCCAAACGAGTCTCTGGTTCTGCTGCTCTCCAGACTCTTAAGTAATCACCAGATGTAGCTAGGAGATCAGGCAACAATCCTGAACATAATAAAATTAAAAATTTAATGTAAACGCTTCTTTGAATTAGATAACGACGAGAAAATTTGAATACCTTTACTGTCTGGTATCCACATAACTTTTGTTGTGGGATAAGGATGGTCAAAAGTACTTTTCGCACTGAACTCCGACGTCTCTTCATCCAGAGAAACTATTTGTACCTTATTGTTATATTCTTCTACAAAACTACCAAGGGCTAGACGAAATCGCTTATCAGGTCGAACAGACCAATTCATACTGTACAGAGGCCATGGTGCCTCGTATTTATAAATTTCTTTTCTTTTCGGAGGCACACTGTGCAAAGCCATTATTGCCTTTTGTCTTTTCCACTATAAGTAATATATGGTTAATAGATGTTACATCCCGGTCCCGGTAATATTAAAGTATAATAAAATTGTAACTATGAAAATTGAACATTTGTACGTACATTACAATATAATAATTGGAATAATTGTGAAATAAACATTAACGCAATTATTCGTTGCCATGAAACTGTGGTAATACATTTTGTTTAACGAATATCACGACTTAATGTATAAATAAACAGAAAAATCACTACTTGATGACACTAACCTCAGAATTCGAGGAGTTCGAAACACAATTGCTTTGAGTACACTTTACTCAAGAATACCAGACGTTTACTCCTCCATATTAAACTTGTATTCACGAAAAGAACTTTATATTTCTGAATATTGAATGAAAAAAGTAAATAGGCACGTTACAAAGTTTCATAAAGGTATACAATTAACCACATCTCCCACGATAACATAAAATGGCGCTCTTTTAAATTTGACATTTTGTCGCTGTAACAGTCTATTGCTTTGCAAAATTTCACATGAACATAATTCATTTATAATTGCAGGAGCTTATCTTACATATCAGTAATCTAAATATTGTCAACATTATACTAATCGATAATATTAATAATTATGTATGCGTAGCCATTCTTTTATCAAAAACTGAAATGTATATACTTCCTACTTCGTAAAAATTAACGTTTAATTAGCGTTTATAAATCGCAAATATATTTATTCGAACATAAAATACTGTGTCGGTTATTAAATTTGTGAATAAAAACATCTATATATATTCATCCATCAGAAGACGTCTGCAAGTAAGAAAATTTATATTTACAGTATACTACCGTACTTATTTTCAAATTACGATCCATATTTATTATAAAGTGCGTTCTTTTAGCTTCAATTAAAGTTCTAAAAAATGAAAAGATTTAAGCGGGAAAGCATTGAAATATTATTTTTAATTCGAGTATGAATGAATCTTGCCGTTTTTGCCATAAGACACAATGCAAATCCCGGCAGGATTATTTTATGCACGATAGTAGCGCTGTTTGCGGCTAATCCTGGAAGCTCTGTTCAGGGGTCCGTACAGCGCCATTGGACGCAGTGGAAAAACGCTCAAACTGTTGGTCAAATGTTACCGACATTGTTTCCATTTGTTGTCACTAGATGGAGGCACTGTCTACTGCAGAAAACAATGTTATCGACAGTTACACTGTCTGAAATACCGACATCGCAAAAATTAGTGTTTTTCTAGCGCCCTCTACCCAAACCACAGTCTGTGCCTGCAACCGTAGCTTCATGCTGTGTGTAACTACACACACACACACACACACACACACACACACACACACACACACACACACACACACACACACACACAGAAGAAACCCATATACGTATACGAAACTTGCAAGGATAAATGCGGTGGCTAAACTAACGCTTCGATATCGCAATGAGCAGATCAGAAGTGGTCAATTGTGTTTCCTAAAAGTCTGATCTATTTAGGACTGTGCGGTCTCCAAAATGCCTATTTTTACGTTATCGTGGAATAATTTGTAATATTCGGCAGCATTCTGCCTGACGTCACACTTGTTTCGGATGTTTCGTGACAGGCAGTATGCCACCGAATATTACAAATTACGATCACGTAAAAATAAACATTTTGGAGACCGTACAGTTCTATGTATATATATATAGATTGGACTTTTAAGAAACAGAATTGACCACTCCCGAATTGCTCATTGCGATATTAAAACGTCCGTTGCAGTTTGTAGTTTGCGTAGTTTGTGGTGTCTACTTTGATTAAATTACGACGTACTGATTAGTTTTTTTATTTATTATATATTGTTTTCAAATGTAACTTAAAATATGGATTACTAAATTAGCATTTCGTATGTACTCAAAATTTATGAAGCTGCTGAAACAGTATTTAAAGTATGATGTTGATAGTTTTCAGTGTTCTTAGATTATAATATACATTTTGGCTTGACTTTTCGTCATCGTAGAACCCAGGAAGAGAAAGTAACATGGACACTTGAGGGTGTCATAAATTAGCTCTCCCTCGATACTGTCTCGCTGAAGACGAAAGATTGTCCTGCGACCTCGTGCAGAACACAGGCATTCTCTAAAATCTAAAATCTAAAACATTGTTGCTTCGGTTGTCACTACTTGAAGTAACAATCATTATTTTCAAAGTTTTTGACATTTAAATACTTCAAAAGATGGTCACTCTGTCACTAAGAGGTGTTAGTCTCTCGGATATGTATAACAAAGTGTAATAGTCGAAAAAGACAACACGAAAAAGTCAAATTTGTTTGTAACATTTCCGTTCGCATATGCATAAGTCTTCTTCAATATCGCAACATAAAAAACTATGAGGCCTTTGATAAGCTGTCGTGCACATATATTTAAATATACATACGCCACCCATCGTTCAATATTATTTAATAAAAATCCAATAAAAATTGATGTATATAATAAAAAATTTATATTTGTATATCAATTGTACACATGATAATGAAAAAATTGGCATCCCTTCGATACTTAATTGCTATTGTCGATTATTAATTAATATATTAGAGTCACATTTTGCATTGAAGTCTTCACTTGCAAAAAAATATATTCGTAATCATTATCGATATTTACGAGTAGTAAAACATTGTAAACGTCTTATTTAAGTAATGTATAATTTACTTAAATACCCATACGTACTTCATAGTGATTAAAACGCGTTCTCTCCAATCAATATGAATATTATCAAATATCATCAAATCATAAAACACTCTTATATCTTATGAAATATAGTTGACACTTATTAGTTTGTATGTATAATAATTCAAATCTAAATGTCATATATATTCTACAAAAAGAGATTAATTTTTTGAGATCTAATTAAGTTCCATCTGAAAATTGACATGATCATTATAGTGTTCTTCTTGCTTTTCCAAACGTTTATCGATCAATAATTACAAATAATATTAACACTTACTTTACGCAAGATATTTTATTTTCAAATAGTTTCATTATATTTCTGTTTGGAATATTTTCCATCTCTATCACAATTTCAAACGTGAAATGAATTCTTTATATTTTCCCATTTAAAATCTTTCTCAATTGCTCCTTTACTACGAGGTATTACAACTATATCAATATGCTATAATATGATTGTACACTGATGATATTTAAAATATGTTAATAACATTTAATTCCGTCTTTTAACTTTCTACGAGATATCGTTTTGCAGAAAGAGTGTCTACATTTCGTGATACACAGGAAATCGTTAATAAATGCAGATTAAGTCTTTGAACGTTGTATTCAGTAGAAAATAAAACATCTTGCTCGAATCGCTCTCCAAAGGTGATGCTGTCTATAGATTTTATTTTTATTAAATTACTTACACATAAGCGTTCAAACGCTTTCCGTAGGACTCTGAAATTCTGAGAGTGCATGTATCGGATTCTGCACTTTTTTCTGCGAACCCTTACGTACTTTGGCTCTAACTTCTTCTGGTCTCTCAGGTCGTACCAACGGTTTCTTCTCCGGTGCTTTCATTTTCCACACAACGATCGGTGACTAAACGAACAGAAGAACAATCAATGATTAGCGGAAAATGCAAACGATCACAATGACCAGCATAGCTACATAAATACTCACATACTGTGTAATCCAATTGTTAGTTAGTAAACAAGTTTGAGTATTAATGTTAGTTGTATGCGAAAATATACCGTGTATATTAGTACAATGCTACTGATTGCAATATCTCCAGTGGACGAGCCAAAGAGTACATTTAAGATTTACATTTTTATTACCAAAATTTACGTTAGACTCTTTTGCCCGCCCATTACAGATATATCAACGATACTCACAGTTACTGTAGATTGTCGAGGATACTTTGTTGACGCAACATACGAAGCCTTAACAGTAAGAACCACCGCGTTCATCAAGTTCTTTGCTGCCTGGATGAGAGAAGTCGCGCTATCCAACCCGGACACGATCAATTCTCCGCTAATATTTTGTACATCCGCTTTAACTTTACTAGTTATATTCATTTGATGACAATACAATGCTATACGCTGCAAATACGCCAGGAGGTCCTTCTTAGTAGAACTCTCCGGGCATTGATCCGCAATTTGCCTAGTTAATTTATCTAATTTCGTTCCGGCTTCGGAAATCTTTTTAGCTGCATTGATCACGTCCATAGTAGTCTTCAGAGGTCCACGACCTCTGGTAAAGTCTGTCATCTCCATCATGATCATGCACATGTGCTTCGCCAGAACGATGATATCATTTCCAGCATCGTCCCATTTGGCAACCTCTTTATCGAACTTCAATTTCTCGCTCTTAAAGAACTCCACCTGTTGCAAGATCTTCTGCTTATCTTCCTCTGGCATCTTGCGCATGGCTTCGCGTGCAGTTGTTATGCCACTGATTTCTGGATACTCGTCGACGCCGTGCTCGCCAGTTTGAGCGCTTGATTTGCTACGGGTTTCTAATGTATAGTGTTCGTCGAGCTCGACGTCCTCGGGATCTAAATCTTCGTCCGCCTGAAAGAAAAATTATGTTAGACCGACGCGACGAACGAGTCTCTGTTTAAAACTTAAGGCTAGGGTTACACGGACGAGTGAAACTGCTGAACAGCTACCTACCCTCCGATGTCAATGACTTTAGAAATTAAATAGAATGCAAACTTTATGCATTGATAGAAAAATTGAAGAAATCATATACGAAACTGAAAAGAGATTAGAAGAATTAGTGGACATTGTTCCGTTACTGTCGACTTTTTAATATGATCGAAATGCGAAGTCCAATATTAAATAATTTATCATCTTTTTAAGACCGTCTAAATATTATTGCTAGTGTAGCTGTTCTTCAGCAGGATTTCACTCGCAGGCATGTTAGTCCGAGCCTTGGTCTGAAACTTGAGGTGTTCTTACTCTATTCATCAATACAGCGCGTCTAATTTCACGGACTCCGTCGTAAACTAATCTTGAAGCGTCTATAAAGTCATTCTCATCCACCTCTTTAGCAGGATTACTACCCAAAGCATCTACCGCGACTTCTACTCGCTGCGCGAATTTCGGCATTACTTGTTCCCTCAGAACTTTCACAGCTTCTAAAACCCGTTTGGTATAGATACAGGGCTCGTAGTTATCCATCTCGGCCTGGACAACATTACAGACCCTGGCCGATCGGCCGCGGATCGCGCCCGCAGTTCTATCTAAGGTGTCAGCATCGCCTTCTTGCAATGCCAGCACGCATTTGTTCACGTCCTCTAGGATATGATTCTCGGACACGGCCAAGAAATCGTCAATGGTGGTAATATCATCGACCGCTTCCGTTAATACTCTCACTTGATTCTCCCACGCCTGCCGGAATACTTCCATGTTGTCCAGAGCTACTTTGGACCTGTTACGAGCCGCCAATACTCTGGCCGCGTTAATTACTTGAGGGCACAAGTTACCAATTTGTGCTGCGGCATAGCGAACCATCTTTACGCCGTCCTCGTTACCGGACATACTGCACACCAGATTGGCGACCTGATTGCATGAATGAAAAATTAATCAATTATATCAGAAGTTGATTATGCAGATTCACATAATGTGTGATATTTAGAAATGTGCAAGAATATTGATTGCCGAGCAAAACGTTTACCTCTACTAATTTATTCGCATGTTCTGTAAAGACAAGCGCGTATTCCTCGACTTCTTTGTCACGACCGTTCCTCGCAGCTTCGATCAGAACCAGCAAGGGCACGCTTGTTTCCAAAAAGCTGTCCGATACGTGGTCTACTACGGCCTTTCTTAATTGCCTACGAAGATCCCGCGTTTTCCTGCACATGTGATCAATTGCCCTCTCCAAACCTTCGGATTGTTCTTTGACGCCCATCTGTTAAATCATATTTGAATTATAATGAACGATGCACAGAGATTAGCGCAATGTGGGCATCCAAATAAAATCTATGCTATTGTTTTACTAGTAGATTATTAGAATGCAACATATAGAAATATTTTAATTAATATGATTATCAGAGATTACATTATTTAGTATGTTTAATCGAAAGTAGTTCCCAATTCGTTTAATATCAAATGATTAAGAAAAAAAGCTATGTACACAAGCAAATCTAAAAAAGAATGCGTGAAATCATATAGTTGATGCAAACTCTCACACAATAAAATAATATCGTTATGTTAGAAAATAAATAAATATATTTGGAATTTATGATCGACTTGAAATCAGTTCAAACTACATGTTTACTTTGATTGGAATGGCTAGCTACAGTCTGTCTAAATTCAATAAGTCTCAAGTTACATGTGCAATATGCACTATGTGTGTATGTCTACTCTATTATACTTCTTCATTTCTATCAACTGAAAACTATGTTATATATTGTGGAAGAATGTCATATTTACAGTTGTGCAAACAAGAGGTCATTTATAAAATTTATAGACACTCCACTGTTAAGAACGATCAAATTAGTGCTCGTTGTAAGACATTGCACAGGAGAGTAGGAGCATTATTGTATGTGAGAGCTAGTAGTGTTCAGTAATTAATGTATTTTGCTTGATTTATAGATTGTATGCGAAGAGAGTTCCAGTACACAAAGTTTTTATATTTACCCGTTTCCCACCCCGAGCAAGCTGTAACTGTGGTCATCAAAATAAAAAACAAATGAGTAGAATGAACATATTAAAATACTGATAGTTTGTAAATACAACTCCGAAATGTAGACTATACAAGAATATATCTTACGAATGACAAATCAAGACAAATCAAGGGAAATCATAGAGAACTTAAAATAAACGACCAGTCTGCTCTATGTGTGGATAGCTTGTACACGTATGGTCAGTAGTGCTACGCTAGAACCCGAAAACGTGGGATCTGGTAATGAAGAAATTATTCAGGATCGGGATGGGTTCTCAAAAATTTGAGTACCGTTCCCAATCCTAGATAAAATTCTCGACCAAATTAATTATCCCAAATAATATCTTTATTATCAGCCCCGATATTTTCGGGTTCTAGCACACCTCTAACAATCATTTCATTTTTGTAAGAATTATTAAAAGAATTCCAGCAATACTTACATTATTCATATATTCACTGAGCAAATCTTGCAAGGCTTGCCTAACCGCATTGCATTCGGCAACGATGCGTTCTCTACGTTCGTCTCTGGTGCACGAGGAGTCTGCCATCAGTGCAGCACCGCTGATAATGCTCTCCAGTCTTTCCTCAAGACTGGGTCTTGTGCGCACTTCGTTGTACGCTAGCGGAGACATGACCATTCTCTCGTCGAAGTCGTCTAACGCGGCAGCCAGTTCGCCGGGTCCTTCGTAAGGATGTTGACTATCAAGAGGAGTCTTGCCTTGTGCGACATCGTTGATGGTATTCACGGCTTCGCATACTTGCTTCAGAACGTAATCGCGATTCGCTTTCGCCGCGGCTAACTCGGGATGTCGAACGTAAACTTTGGAGGCAGTGAGAAGCATAGTGGAGTGTTTCTTAAGCACGGCTCTAGCTGCAGCCAAGTCATCTCTCAACTGAGGATCTTTCAGCTCTTGCTGACGCTTAGCTGCTTGGTTCATTAGCTCCGATGCGTTCCTTCCGAATTGTTTGATGTTCTCTAACAGTTCTCCTTGCGAGGATGCGTTCTTCAGCTTCTGTAAATCGTCCTCCACCACGTGCAAGGACTTCAGCAACAAATGTACGTCTACCATATCCGCTAGAATAAGTAAACGGGTCACTGCGGATAAAAGGTTTCTCGCAGCACGGACCATGTTGCCTCTCTTCAACGAGGAGCAAGGATCTTCGGAGAATTCCCTGTTCAGATTTGTAACAATATGAATATATATTTAAAAATGTGTACATGCTATAAGATTGAAAAGAAAAAATGAAAATGATACCTAGCAGCAATGCTCATTGCTGCACCAGTCTTCTTGACTTCTTCGACAGCACTTAACATCTCGGCGGTAATATCTGGGTTCTCATAAGCAATTTGTTCACCTTTCTCGATAAAATTACTAGTCGCCTTCTCCACAGTTCCTACGAGAGCACTAGCTCTCTTTGACTTTCCTTTCTTCTTCTTGCTGGGGCCCTTTGTGTTCACAAGCGTGGTAACTTGTAGAACCAAGGGCTCTAACGTCTTCTCTACAGACATTGTACGAATTTCCAAATTCTTGGGATCCCATTTTAATGTGATTGGGCCAAAATGATCTGACATCTTTGTTGCTTTATCAACTCTGAAAATGAAATGAATTTAAAGAATATGTACATGCTTTCAACGGTTGTAAAATTACCTGTGCCTTTGAATGTAATACAGATAATTAAATTAATTTTTCCAATGCCCGTTTTATATACATTATTTCCTTAATAGTTTTTTGCCAAGACATAGAATACAGATTAGAATTTCGTAACTAGACGGTAAATTTATTCATTTATAGCGGATATTATGATATGATAAAAAATGCAATGGGGCTGGACAAGACTCTTATCTAGTTTCAACTCTGATAAAAGTCTCGGTGCGGTGAGCTCGTTTCTGTTCGATTGGTTTCCGCGCTTGCATAAACAGCCGCAGTCCGCTAATAACATTACGATGATTTATTCTTTATAGAATTAAAAGTATTTATCGTTCGCTCGCGAAACTCACTAAAAAGGTGTGATCCCGAGATCGTCCGTGGTGCATGCGTTCAGGGAACATAAAATTTTGGGGAATGCTCCATTGGGTTTCTCGAGTTTTGACTTTGACACTTGCATACGGGGAAACCCATCGGCAAGAGGAAACAACAGATTCTTACCTTCATAAGACCACGGCTTCGAACCTATAGATTCGCGACGAAAACTCAAGTGCAGCTATCTCTAGAATGCTTTCTCACGGAATCAGTCACATTGAAAAGCAAACAATTTAGCGTGTACACAATTCCGTATCATTTCGATGTATCATCCGTTTGTCATCGACACTTGATTCATGACGTCATGATTTCCGCCACAGTTGAAAAGTAACGATAGCTAAGCGAAACCGGTCTACGCCCGAAACTCGGAGCACGAATGTTAGAGTGATGCTCGCCGAACGATTCCAGCACGGTGTACATCAGTGGTGGGCACGGTAGGGGCCCCTGAGCTGCCTGCTTCCCCCACCAAAGTCTCTCTCGTGCAGCGCGCATCTTCTCTGCGCAGCGGTGCCTCCTGGCTTCGTCTCTCCTCTCGTACGTCCCGCCGTGGGATGTGGCTGTCCTACATATCTGTGTAATAGAATTTTTTGAATTTCTATCCCCTGATTTCATCGAATTTCTTCAACTTTGTTACGCTGATAATAATGTTCATGCAACACTGACATTAATAGGGATAAATTCGTTCCTTTACCTCCGGAATAAAAATGCTTATCTGCGCCCTCAAGTAGATTTCTTTAAATACTATAGCTTTGTACTTTTTCAATTTTTAAAACCAAATTTTTAAGTTAATTATTTTGGACACTTTATTATTTTGTTTTATATGTGCATGCTTTATATAATTGATATATGCTTATGCACAGCTAATAATTAAAATCTATATTCTATATCTGCTAAATACCAGCCTTACGGGAGAACGTGTATCTCGAAAAATACGGTGTTTTCTACCGCCCTCTAGAATAGATTTTGGCTGGAGTAAGAAACAGAAGGCCAACTACGGTATTTCGTCGGTGCAGAAGACCACTAAGGAAATTCTCGTCGGCGAGAAGGTGAATCATCACGGAACCATATCGATTATTTATTACATTCTCCGACGAACGTATTCGAATTAAGGGCCAGGTATAGTCACGTGACTTTTCAAGATTCGGAGGTCGGTATCTGCCGTACAGTTTTCTTTACAGAAATGGTATTACCTACAAACGTGTAGCTGATTGATGAACACGAGATGGAGCTACCGTCGCATTCTATTTCGAATCAGAAAAGGAACTCGAGTGACGTTGCAACACAAGAAGTGTGTGACGAGGAAGCTAGATTTTACTGCGTTGTCAGCTTTCAAAAGGGCAATGTTGCCGCATCGTATTCATACAAACACCGTCGATGCTTGCATCGAAAGCGTTCGAACTTGTTCAAGCGGTTTCTTCTCTTCCTTACGGATCTGTCGAAATTAGGAGGCTTATTCTTTCATAATTTAAAATATGGAATTTTCAATTGTAAATAATTGTATTAAACGATCATTTGAATATTCGTTGACTTGTTCAAAAATCTTCTTAATTTTTTAAACTTTCTATACGAATATAACATTTTTAAATATTTCTAAATTTTTAATTCGTGGATTTTTAATACATCACGCGAACCTGATTATATGTGTACATCCTATGTAAATGTACAAAAGAAAAGTATAGGTTTACAAATTATGTTTTGTATATATTGTTAACAAATGTTAACATATCAATATAATTGATTTGAATTTTAATACGAAGAGTATTATTTTCCGACGTGGAAATGAAAGTTATAAACAATCACGGCATGATAATTGTTTCAATGTAGACAGCAAACATAAAAAAACCTGACCACAAAGATTTAAAAAATAAGAATTATTATAACAAAAACTAAAAACCCGACTGCGAAAAGAACTAAAAAGATAAGAAACAAAAAACTAATTTATTGAATAAAAGATTGGTAATAAATAAAATAAAAAATAAAATATAAATATAGAGTATAAATTATTAATAATTCTTTTCGCAGTCAGATTTTATGTTTTATTAATAATATTTTTTATTTTTGTCTTTAGCATATGTCGTAGTCATTATTAAAATTATTAACTATTATTTTATTTAGATAAAAAATTATTTAAATAACGATTCGAATAAAAGATACTTCATCAATATTCGTTATTGTTAGGTTCGAATAAAGAAAAATATCTTTATTCGACGACCATCGAATAAATAATTTTATTTGACGAGAATTTATCCAACGAATAAAGATAATTTTTTATTCGAAGCCGATTGATTCGAAACTCGAGAGCCATCGCGGCCACAACATTGTCGGCTACATCGGTGTGAGACTAGAAGACCACACTAATCCAATTACAAAACTTCTTTATTTCTCATTATTTTTTTAAGAAACTTTTACCAACATATTCGTGGCATTGTTCTGATTAAAATGATACCAAATATGATACAATTCCGATGATATTTAATTGTGTAACAAGCGATAAAAGTTACGAACACAGAGAAGGACAGCGTATATGAAAGAAAGAGTCGCAGAGAGTCGCGGCCGCCGGCAAAGATCAAAGCTCGCGTGATCGCAGGCCTGAAAAATTTAACTTCTTTAATATTAATTATTTTCTTATTAGACTTTCACCAATATATTTGTGGCATTATTTTGATTAAAATGATACCAAATGCGATATAATTCGGATGACATTTACACTAATTTTCTGTTAATGTAATTGTTATGGGGAGCAACGTTCATCGTTCATTACAGAAGTAAATATCATCGGAATTGTATCATATTTGATATCATTTTAATCAGAACAATGCCACGAATATGTTGGTAAAAGTTTCATAAAAAAAATAATGAGAAATAAAGAAGTATTGTAATTGGATTAGTAGTGGTCTTCTAGTCTTACACCGATATAGCCGACAATGTTGTGGCCGCGATGGCTCTCGAGTTTCGGCTACTCACAGCGGTGGTGTGAGATTTTCCACTGCCATCAGCATGGGCATCCGAAACGTGCGCAAATTGCCTCATCTGGACAAGCTCTGAAGGTTCGACAAGGAAAGCGAAGAGGAATAGCGAAAGTGAACAAGACATACTACGACGACGAGCGACCGCGATCGAGCTCCAACACTTGGAAAAGATGCCGCGCGTATTACAATGCAGACGTGCAAAGTTAGATATTGATAATAATATAATTCTGATATGTCTCATATTTTTTACTATTTCTATACTTACTATACTATATATAAATTACAATAAAAAATTGAGTTCTAAGTTATAATGTAGTATATGTATATTTTATTTGTTCCCTTACTGTTTTCTTTTTAAATTAATCTTTCACCTATACAAAATCTATAATATCTTTAATATCTTATAAATATTATATCTTATATTCCTATACTATCTTTTCATTCTTTCTCTTTCACTCTCTCTCACTCATTCTTCCATTCACGCCTGTCTTCTCATCTCTCATCCTCTCCTTCATATTTTCCGTCCTCTATTTCTTTTCTCTCCCAGTCTATTTTTTCATCCACTCTTCCCCCCTCCCGTCCTCAGCCGCTATTTCTTTCACCTTCTCGTGTATTCCTACTTTCATTCCTTGTTCTCTTGCACACCTTTCCAGCAAATATGAAATGTTACTATATAATAATATAAGAATATAATATATTGTATTTATAAGATATTATAGATTTTGTATAGGTGAAAGATTAATGTAAAAAAAACAAAACAGCACAGTGTAAAGGGAACGGGATCTCTTTGTAATCCGTAAGGGAACAAATAAAAGATACACATATTACATTATACCTTAGAACTAATTTAAATAATTAACTAATATAATAATTTAATATATTAAATATTTAATTAATTGATTAATTTCATACTTTAACTAATTTAACGTATGAAATCAGTATACAAATTTGAACGCAAATTCATATGATACACATTGCTTACATGAGTCCAAAACATCAAACTAGCGGAGTATTTGCATGTATAGGAAAATTATATTCATACACAGCCATACCCAGCCACACGCTGCTGATGAGCGAATAGGCGTCGTACATAATCACAATCTACGCTTGCCGTTTCTTTCAATACCACGTCGACAGTATTTCGACTTAGACGCCACCTGATGAAATTCAGCTCAACTAAATTTTTGCTCTATGTTATCGGTATTCTCAGATATCATGAATTCTGACGCTAGAAAGCCACGTCCAAATCGCTCCCAAACTTTTCTCCTTTATTTCGCAGAGAATCAAGACAAAATATAGCTCAATTTGTAGCTGGAGATCTCCTCGAGTGCGCGTAACTCTCGATTTTGTCCAGAAAACACATCCAATGGCATAAAAATGCTTGGATTCAACCGCATGCACATCGTCAATTTTTGGCCTAACTTCTAACGCTTATATCACGAAATATCTGCATAATTTCGGCATCTCCTGACCAGCCCGCACTTGATTGAACCTTCCTCTTTCCAATAAGCCCTTAACAAGCGACAAAATATTCTTATTTAAGGACGAAAACTTTGGGAGCGTAAACCCATGTTTTGACGGTAATGTAGGCACTCTACCTTATCGCAAATCATCCGCAGACCTGGCCCTTAAACAGATATTTTTTTAGTGTTGCTTTTTAAGACGTAAAATATTAAAAGTAACACTAATATCAAGGACAAAAAATTCCTAGAAATATTGTACGTAAGAAAGTACATAATTTTAGGAAAATCAATAATTACTACTTCAAATTTCATATGAGATACCACAATTTGTAATTTAAAAATATTTCATAAACAAGCATTATTTGTTCTTCTTTAAATATGGATGGTACTATGGTATTGAGTTGTAAAAGGGAGTTAAACAGAGCTGCAATGCAGTCCATAAAAAATTAGTAGAATAGTGAAATAAAGAGTAAACTATAATGTTTTCGAGTAAAATTATTTAAAAATAGTTCTAATATGTTTTTAAAGTCATCTAGTAAAAATCATATGGTGCCGAGCTGGAAAAAATAATTATTCATGAAAGAAAAATTTTTTAAATTAATAATATCAGTAGCTAAATATATGAAAAAATTTAAGATAGTGCTGATGACAATAGCTCATTATTAAATTAATATTCAGTATAGTCGCTTTTTTAAACGTCGACATGAAATTTGTATTTTTGTTCGAATTTTTCTGGGTTTATCATTTTTTACAACTAGAGTTTGCAACTACAAAATTGGAAAAAATAGAATACGTATCATTACAATTAATATTATACTTAATTTATATTAATTATAGATTTTGTACACACGATTTACATGTCAGTTACATATTTCATATAAAACAACTGTACGTTCTAATCCTGGTTTAAAAAATAATGAGCGTTCGGTTTCAAGACTGTCAAAAGTCGGCCTAGGTTCTTTTCCTTGCTAAAAGACGGCCTGGGTTTTGATCCAGAAAAGACGGTCCAGGTTCTTTTCCTTGCTAAAAGACGGCCGGGGTTCTGATCCAGAAAAGACGGCCCAGGTTCTGTGCCATGCTAAAGACGGCGAAGTCCAAAAAGTGGGAACACGAAAACCCGAGCATGAGCACTCTCCCTTCCTCTCTGTAAGTAGTTTTGAGGGACCAATGTTGGTAACATTTGACTAACAGTTTGAGTGATTTGTCACTCCGTTCAGTGGTGCTGTACGGGCCCCTAAACTGAGCTTCTAGCCGAAAACGGCGCCACTGTCGTGCACAAAATAATCTTGCCGGGGTTTGCATTCTATCTTATGGCGAAAACGGGCAGAATTATTCACACTCAAATTAAAAATAATATTACAACGCTTTCTCGTTAAAAGTTTTAATTTTTTAGGACTTTGATTAAAGCTAGAAGGACGCACTTTGCAATAAGTTAAATTTATTTTATCTTCACCGCTGGTATACTTTGAGGCCAACTATTTATTGTCGATTATGTTTAGTGCGTGTGCGTGTCGCAGTGACTTTTCCATTGCAACGCGCAGGCTCTTTAAACGCGCGGGAAGGAAAATATTTCCATTTTACACTTTTTAGGTCTGAATTCAATTGCATAACAATGTAAATTATTCTAAAAGATTGTTGAATCACTTATGTGTGTGGATATTGGTTTGTTTTGGCGTCGCGAAATTTTGGCGCCGTAAGACGACCCAGCTGATTGGTCAATATCAATTTGGCGCGAACAGGAAAAAACTGACGTCGGGAGAGGGTATACGTCTAGCTGCCTGGCATCGCTTTTTGGACATTCAAGCAACTGACTTGCAAGAGATCATTCTTTTGTACAGAAGACTCTTTACTAGTATCAATTTATCATCATTTCAAGCAATCGGAAAATTCACCATGCCACTTCAAGTTTCAACGAAGGAAAACATTCTTAAACACTTCGAGGATGTTTCACTCAGAGAAAAGGTAAGTTTAGCTTTATTCCCTTGTTTGATGTTATTTACACATTGTTTTCCAATTTATCTGCAAATGCCCCACCCTGATTACTAAACACTTGGAAAGATGTCGTTAATTGCATTTAATTATATAAATTTATTACATTGTTAAGGAGGTCGTGCATCCAGGAAAATAAATTAAAAATTTTGTTTGCTATTTTCATAATTACGTTCCGCAATAAACGTTTAATTCTAATCAAGGTAGAGGAATCAACTTAGCGCTTGTTGTTAATTGAACTTTCAGTAGCTTTTCATTTTTTTTTTTTTCGTAGACAAATATAAAATTCTCAATTTTTTCAATAAAATGGAAATATAATGGTGTATACATAATGATACTAAGTAAATGTCGCGTTTTATATTGCTCACAATTGCTTGCTGTGCTCATGACCGTAAGAACAAATATATATATATGCTGAAACATGTGCTTGCTGTAGCACACATGATCACAAATTTTACCTTTATAATTATTTATAAAATGATTGTATACAGTTATGATAAGAAACGATTATATATTTATAAATTGAATGAAAATAGAAACGCTTTTGGCTGGATAAAGTTCGTGTGATATGGTATGTTCTGTACAAGGTTAAGTTCAACAAAAATAGATGTGTTTAACACTGATATTTAATTTCTATGTTCGTGAAATGGAAGGAAAATGAAGATGTTTTTAAATACGGCATGCTGTTAATTCATGTACTAGAATATTACACTTAATCACTTGTGATTCATTGTTAGGTGTTTAGTTTCCTTGTACATATCATAGATCTTGATAATGGTGTGATAATGTTGCATGCAGTTGTGCAAGTATTAAGCTTTTTGTTTTTATAATTTCTTTTCTTGTTTCTAATGTTGTTAAGCAATTCAATTGATGCCTCTGTAAGTAGCAAGTTGATTTGAAGCATAATAAAATATTATTCTTTTTTTATAAACCTATATAAACGTATTGAGTGCTATAACTGAAAAAAGAAAAATTTTAGCACTTTAAACTATACAATTTTAATTCATTTTTTTTTAGACATCCCCTAAGAAGTTCTGTGTTTCACCAACAATCTCTCAGGATAATGGAGTAAAGAATGGGGTAAATAGTGCACTATATTATTAGTTAATCAACTATATCTTCTATTAATAGTACTTTTTTATTGTGTCAGGTGAATAAATCAAAAGCAGTCAGGAAAGTACAACTTAAAGATAGCGAGTTCAACAAAGAACTAGAACCACTGCTTAGAGAGAATCCTCGTAGATTTGTTCTGTTTCCCATCCAGTGGCCTGACATTTGGCAAATGTACAAGAAAGCGGAAGCTTCTTTCTGGACTGCAGAGGAAGTGGATCTCTCAAAGGTATAGTGTTAATATATTTCTAAAATTCTGAAGAAATGTTTCGAGTATCTTCATTAACCATATTCGCATTCTTTGCAGGATATGTTTGACTGGAACCATTTAACTCCTAGCGAAAAGCATTTTATATCTCACGTGTTAGCATTCTTTGCCGCCTCTGATGGAATTGTCAATGAGAATCTGGTAGAAAGGTTCAGTCAAGAGGTGCAAGTTACGGAGGCACGCTGCTTTTATGGCTTCCAGGTTGCTATGGAAAATGTACACTCAGAAATGTATTCTTTATTGATCGATACATATATCGCGGACGCTAAAGAAAGGTAAATTTCGTGTAATTACGTTTGTTAAGAAATCCTTTATGATTCACGTAATTTCTTTCGCAGGGACTTTTTATTTAACGCAATCGAAAATCTGCCGTGCGTCGCTAAGAAAGCTAACTGGGCATTGAATTGGATAAACCACGAGTCTGCAACTTTTCCCGAACGTGTAATAGCATTTGCTGCGGTAGAAGGCATCTTTTTCAGCGGTAGTTTCGCCGCTATCTTTTGGTTGAAGAAAAGAGGTCTCATGCCTGGCCTTACATTCAGCAACGAACTTATTTCTAGAGACGAGGTTGGCACAATAAAGAAATTTCTTGCACACACGATATTTTGTTAAAAGACATCGGTACAAATTTGTTCTATTTTTCAGGGTTTACATTGCGACTTCGCGTGTCTAATGTTTAAACACGTGGTGCAGAAACCATCGAAGGAACGGGTCACGTCCATTATCAAAGATGCTGTCGCAATTGAACAAGAATTCTTAACAGACGCGTTGCCTGTTGAAATGATAGGCATGAACTGTAAGCTCATGTGTCAGTACATCGAGTTTGTTGCGGACAGACTGCTTCTTGAGCTGGGTTGTGAAAAGGTGCGTGAAAATGTTGGTAATTAGTAGTAATTTTAAGTCCAGCTAGACTCGTTCCAAAAAATACATTGGTGCTAACAATAATCGCTCTAGAATTGACTAATGCTCAGTACGTTATTTTATGTACACTATCGGTTATCAATGTATTATTGTTTAATTATTTAATATGCAGGTTTATCTGTCCGAAAATCCATTCGACTTTATGGAACATATTTCCTTGGAGGGTAAAACGAACTTCTTCGAGAAAAAGGTTGGAGAATATCAGAAATGGGGAGTGATGCAGGACAAACTCGAAACCAATTTCACAGTGAATGCTGATTTTTAGTTTAGTAGAGAAAAATATTAGAGAAGATATTTTTTGTTCTAAAACGAACACTGCAGGGTGGTATATACCCAATATCGTATTTATATATTTAGTAGAGACACTTCGTTTATGCGTGTATATTTGTGTGGACTAAGGCACTAGCTTTTCTTTTTTATTAGCAGTTGATTTACTATAATCCGTTTCTAATGAAAAATAATTATAGTATTTATTTTAGTTTTGATTTAATCTTTTTACATCTTGACGATGAAATTTATAATTGATTAACGTTTGGATGGATTTTTCACGTGTTCTTCCTTTGAAGTCACGTCAGGTTAATTAAATGTACATATATATATATATTAATTGCGACACTCTCGCGTAATGTTACTCGCTAGACAAAGAAACATCGAATGTAATTAGTATTCGAGTAATAATTGATGGACTTAGAATGAATGGAAGTTTAAAACTTCGAAACGCGAATATAGGTATAAATTGAATCTTGTATAAGAAGTCACGAGAATCCGTATGGAAAACTAATGATCTACAATCGGAACTTTATATACGAAACACTCAGTATTCGCCTAAATAAGGCTTTTGTATGTATGTACATAATTTAATCAAAATAAACCGTAGGTGATTATCTTATGGATTAAGAATCAATACAAGTTTTTTCGATACTGGAGCAACTTTTATTCTAAAACTGTACGTATAACAAATTCGAATTACAAAAATATATGTATCCCTATAATATTCATTTATGTACACTATAAAAGCTGAATATGCAAAAGACGTTACTTGGTTACTTTATACAATATATTAATTAAGCGTATGAATAGGTAATTGCTATTTTGCTGAATTTAATATGCGGTATTTTAATGTATACAACACATGATCCGTTGGATGAATCATTAATCATTAAATCATTTTTGGATACTCTTGTACTGATTGATCATTTTCTTAATGGAGAGCAGTTTGAGTTTTGAATCCTTCGTTCAAACGATTGATATAATTTTTTCGGCACTCCATACTATCAGCTGGTCTATTGTGTGGTAACCAGATAGGCTCTCCCACAAAGTAGCGCTTTGCTTTTATGTAATTCTGTAAAACGAAACAATGACATACAGAAAGTTGTTTGACTTAGTATAGAAATAAAATACTTACGTTAATGTCCAAAGTGAATCTATGGTATATACCACTGGGAATAATTATTAAATCTCCAGCTACAACTTCGATACGGATCCATTCGTCATTTTTGTCTCTTACATCAAAATATCCCGATCCATCTAGAACCAATCTTATTTCTTCATCGGTATGAAGATGTTCAGTAAAGAAGTTCTTCAACTAAAAATTTAAACTGATTGTTAATGATTTATTTACGCTATTATACCGCGTGGTTTACACGAATCTCTTACCTTCTCCTCATAATTTGGTAAACACTCTTTCGAACATGTAATTTCATCTTCATACGTGTAACCACGTTTCTCTCTCAATTCTGTCAGTGTGTTATCATTTTGGTAGTTCTTGTGATTGACCTACGTTGATAACACATACGGAAGAATTTAAAAATAATTTGTTTTGAAATTTATTCGCAATAGCTACGTACAAATATAATGATCAAGCATGAAACGTATCAGTTATCTATGAAATGATCGTCGACTGTTACACGAGAATAGTTACGAAATACATATTTAACAGATATTGAACTTTAACCTAACCTTGAAATATTCGACACCTGTCTTTTCGAACAGGTGATCAAGGGAGACGAATTCTGGTGGTACTTTATGGTGTTCTAGCCGTTGATCAGCGGCCGTCTTATCCATGTACCACGCACGAACCATTTTCACTTTATGAAGAGATATAATCGGATCGCGCGTAATTTTTCTGACTGTTATTGGCCAGTGACGTAACCTCCATGATAAAGTTACCACGCAGTACCGGCATATTTTTTCCGTTGACCATAGAGACGCACGATAATAATAAAATTGCCGACATCCATGGTAACGATATTTCTTTCTAATGCGTGTTTACTTATCGTATTTTACATAATGTACTTACTCATTTTTATAATGTGTAGCATTCTGGTTAGCAGCATGTAATTGTTAACACGGAATTTGTATACTTTGCTATATACGTGTATTAACGATCGCAATCAATTTTCAGAGATATAAAGACATAAATTTATATGTATATACAAGAAAACTGACACATGCTGTGCACTAATTCAAAGAATCGTACAAATTTGATCGTAGTTTAATAATTGTAGTGACAATGGATGAACTAAATGTATTTTATAAGAAGGTTCAAACATACCTGATGAAGAAGAACCAAGAATGCGAAGGTCTACAATTTCTTAGTGTACGGGCAACGTCTGAAAATATCAGTCACATTGACGAAGTGTGTGAAACAATGTTGAGCTTATTTGAATCTTATAGCATACCCACAAAAGAAAAGAGTCTGGTCAATAATGAGAAATGTGCTCTATCTTACTTGTATTTATTACTAAATACTAAGTTCAAGAACCAAGAGCGTTTGGCAGAAGACATTGTCAGTGGTCATCTAGTTGATATGTGCCCACCGATATCTCCGTATTTATTTATACAAATATTGTGGAAGCTAGAATATGAAAGAATTTTAATACAGTCCTTTTATTATATGCCCTTCGATCTCTTCATAGAAGTACTGGCTGTAGTGACAAAGTGTATAGAAGAATTACCTTTTCCAAAGTCGATGAACATCATATATGACACAATATCAATTGCATACACCAAACTTGTCAGACTGAACGAAGTCGGTGTACAGACTCAAAATTTCGAAGAAAGTATAAAAGACTATGAAAATAATCTTCAGGAGTTCCTACTACTGTTAACAAATCCAAAGATTATACCTCTGGCAACATCGTCAAGTTTAAAAAAAAGCGAGCGTTATGGTATTATGCTGAAAAAATTGGTTTCCACAGTACGCAATTGCCTAGAGCTTAAGTCCCCAATAATTTCTACGTCTGGAGATTTAAAAAAATTATACAACGTAACGTTTGGAAATGAAACATACGAAAAATGCGAAGAAAGTCGTATGAAAATCGCAGTAGCAACGTTAAACGGACATTTGATAGAATTGTTGTTAATTAAATTTAAAGTAATCGATTGCAATATCTTTTTGAACTGGGCAGAGATAGACGACGAAGATAATAGCATGATCTCGTTGCAACGTTCTATTGGAATTGAATGTTACTATTTTCTAGAATATATAAAGAGCAACGAGGAGCTGTCGCAGAATACTCATCTCATAGAATGTTTACAGGTTTTCTCGTCGAAACCAGATCCCAACGAGTCAAGTTTCGTTTTAAGTTTGCAAGAACTTTGTTGTGCCATATCCGAAGGTAAAAAGGAGCTTATGAAGGAATTGTTATGTCGTCACAAAGAATGGGACAGATCGATACTTGATTTTGTTTTCACAAACAGATCTTTACTAGGGAAGAAAGACTGCTTTAATCTATTACAATATTTAACTTTCGTTCTTGAACAGTCGACAGACGAAGAATTCAAGAATCTCAGCTATACTTTAGTTATGAAAATATTGTCGCTTCAGGTGATACCAGACATTTACGAAATCGTAATGATGTATCTGACAAAGCACGATGGCAAAAACTACTTAGAATCCCCACACACAGAGGAAACATTTAACGATTTCATTACACGAAATTCTAATTTGCAGACATCGACGAATTTGAGAATTATTTTGCTATTCCTATTGAAGAATCTTAGATTAATATTGACTATTATTTTAAAGATAACTATCGGCCACCAAGACTATGGTGGCACAATGATTCCTGCCAACGACACACTTCTTCTATCTCCGTTTATGGGGATTAGAGGGGACAATAATGAAATACTTCTAACTAGTATCCTAAGAACTATTTGCATAGGAGATGCACAATGGGATGGAAGAAAATTCATGAAATTTATCATAGTTCTATTAGAGCATTCTGTAATCGAGGAGGATAATCTGATGAACAATGTCTTCATACCATACTTGGAGAAAAATACTGTCAATCTAACAAACGTAAATTATGTTCTCTACAGTATTCGTAAATTGCAAGCTCAATTTACTAAAAACACAAACTTCAAGAATCTGATTATGGCTCTTGCTAAGAAAATGTCTTTTTTGAGAAAGGATAAGTATAACTCGAAATACGCGAGCAACGAAACTTTTAATCAAATAACAAAAGTATTGACGTATTTCTTGGAAACCAAGAGCCACAGAATTTCTGATTCTACGAAGAGGGAGATATTCGATGAGGTTCAAGCTGTGATAGAACCAATAGACAAATTACATTTCACGCCACTTTGGCTCTTAATGCGGAGGGACACGAGCGCGATTTCTATAATAGAAGATTACGAAAGACGTTGTTTTAATGTGATAAACCGATTGAAAGAAGATCCTACGACTCCGGAGAAGCTGCGGGACTATTTGTCGAACCTGAGTTTGTTAAGGGAAGACATTTTGCGGTATTTAATTACTCGGTCGACTGATGAAGACTATCGCAGGCTAAGCAAAGAAGTTATCGAAATATACTATTATACTTTTGGATGGAAGAATGACTTCGAAGGATACGATCACTTCTCTCGCTTGTTGATAGAAGCCTGTTGTTTGTCTCTAGAGTATCCGATCATTGGTGGAACCGATCTATTTCCGTCTTTATTCAAGTCTTTCACAAACTTCGCGAAAAAGCTTCTAAGCGAATGTCCGCAAAATCGAAGAAAGGTATACGAATCGTTGATGAAAAAGCTTCGTCAACTTGAAAGAATCATATGCCAGACTCATTACGCGGATTTGTATAACAGTTGCTTTACAAACTTGGACAGAGTCACGCAGGACGATTATAATAATTTCATGGAGCTGGTGAACAATTGTAGCCGGTTTTCTGATCAATGTCTCAACTTTGAGTGGGATTATAATGATATGTATAAAGAACTTCCTATGAGATCTCATGATCCAAAAATTTCTAATTTCTATGTAACTCATGAAATCATTTCTGCCTGTATGAAAGTACCTGCGACAGAAGCGTACGAGTGTATCAAACGAATGAATGAATTATTTGTTGCAAGTTAAACTATCTATACGTTTTAAGAAACAGTTATGTTACTAAATGAATTCTGATTTTTTTTAAGTCTTAATTTATAAGTCTTTTTTTATCGGCCATTGCGACTGATTTTATTTCGGACATACGCGTCCGTTTTTGTAATGGTTTCTTATGGTTAGTAGATCAACATTAAATCGAATTCTGGTTTTTATGTTTTTTTCATGAGGATTAATTGATACCACATATGTTGTTCATTTTTATTCTATATTATATTTGTGCGATATTGCCAAAATGCCAGTACAATGGTTAGTAATAAAAAAAATGTGAAAAAATTGCGTACAAAGAAAAAATGTGCACCAGTTTTTCTGACAAGGTAAAATCATTTGGGTAGCTATCGCTGAACAAGCTCAATGCTTCCATGGAAAAATTGACTTCGCAGATAGAAAGCGGAAAAGTTCGGTTGTGTATCCACCTATCATTTCTGGAATCCAATCGTAGTCTCTCAATGCCGGTAACAATAAGAACGATGTACCGTACAAATATCCGATTTCATTAATTAAATTAAAAATAAAAAAAACCACTTTTCAAGGTATCATAATCGTTTAGAACAGAATTTATTGAACGATAGGGTAATACAATTGTAAAAACGTTCCTTTTTTAAGCTTTTTGGCTGGAACTTTTCTTTTTCCATGTCATTGAGTTACAAGAATTCTGTAGTGACTAGATTCTTATGCTGGTAATCGTAGTTAAATGCGCCAATACAATTATGCGACGTAAAACAAATGCACTATAAAGAAAAAGAAGAAACATTGCCACGCGTTGTTGTTGAGTGTTCTATTCTTTCGCGCAAAGAAAATGCGTTTTCGTGATTTCTTATTCGTTTATTTTCACTCGCATTAAATAGAGAAATATACAAATAATACATTCTGGTATACCTTTCTACTTCTTCTCCATTCTTTTAATTTTTATTCTGTCAGTACTACATGTAAAAAATAACGCGCGTTGCCTTCATATGTATTTCCCTTTTCGACGCAAGTCAGAATAAACGAACACATGAGAGAGATTAAAATTACCAGCGAACAAAAATTACTCTTCTTTTCGCAGATGGTGTCGTTTGTATAAATGTCTCGAGTATCCGTTCTCCGTCTACCCAAGTGATCAAGCGAACGATAGTCAACGAAAAAAACAGAAAAGAAAAGAAATAATCAAAGAAAACGCTAAAAACTCAGAAAACGTACCGCGTCCCCCGAATATTAAACACAAACCATGGTTTTTTTTCTTTCTTAACGGAAATGCACATTTTTTTTTACTGTTAGCCATTCTCATTGTTGTCTTTTCTCGAATGTCAGATAATCATTCATCGGTATATTCCTTCTCGTTATTATTATTATTAATATTATATATATATATATAATTCGACGCTATAATATTTACAGATTCTTCACATTGTAAAAAATATAACGTATTTCGTACTCAATATCGATACGCAGGTAGTACTGAAAGGCCGATATACATCTAAATCGTGGTGTTTTTTCGAATTAATGTGACCCAGTTGCGTAACAAATCTGCATGTATACACACACACACACACACACAATATATATATATATATATATTTATTTATTTATATATATATATATATTGTATACATATTTTATTTATTTATTCATTTATTTATATCTAATTATAAAATCGTATGCGAATCGTTCTTCTTTTTTTTAGGTGGTGAATTCTTGTGCTTTCTTTTCCTTAAATTATTGTTTTCCAAAATTTATTCTCCTTTTCTGTCTCTTGAAAAATCGGAAGGATTTGCTGGCCAAAAACGCGTAAATAAAAAAAAAATTAACCTGGTCCTTGACACTGATATGCTGACTCGGACATATGTAGCTCGACTTTTCACGTGTTGGATAACCTTCCGAGTAATTGGACAAATTTCATTTCGTCTCGTACAAAAGTCTCAGAAAAACGCGTACTCTTTAGAAAAATATTCTTAAACACGATCTCGTGTCCGGTTTAAACACGCTTGTGTTCTCTGTGTGTATGTGCGTATTCACGTCGATACGCGTATGTGTGTATGCACGCGCGCGCGCATGTGTGTATTGCGTGTACAGAAGCGATACAAATATAGAAACCTCTTTTTTTTATTCCTTATTCGTTTCCGTGGAGGGCTAGCTACTCGGAAGGCTATCCCCAGTCAGTTAATAAGCCCTTTTTCCTCTCCTCTCTTTCTCTCATTTTTTTTAAGTCCTTTTGCCAATCCATGGTTTTCGCGAAGCACAAAAAACCCAGGAGGGCGGAAAAAACGTAACGATAATAGAGCGAGAGGCGATTACACGTTTCACAAAGAGGCCCTTTGATTCGCCGTTGAATGGCTTTTACACGCGACGGTTTATTATCGTCGGTCGTTTTTAATAGAAAAACTGCGGTTACATCTACGGGATCACAGCGAGACTATGAATTTTTTCCGAGTGATAAAATAGAGAATACGAATAATTATCTGTTGTCCCCCTATACCCTTCCCCCTCTTCCCATTCCCACCCCATCCCCTCCCTCTACCTATTCATTTTTCCTCCTGGCCTGTTTTCCAATTTTCTTCTTTTTTTTTCTTCTTCAGTTGAGTACAGAGTAACGAAATTGGATGGCCGATTCGCTACATGTCGGTATACATACGCATCGCCAATCTTAAACCGACGAGTGGCGTATTAAGCACCCTTTGTCGGTCGAATACGCGTGGCTGTCTCCTATTTTCTAGTTTCTATCGATCCCCGAACCGGTTATAATTAATAGACTGCGGATCTTTAGATTTTCCGAAGCGATTGCAAGTAATAGATACGTCGAACAGAAATTTTCAAATTGATGTGAAGTTTCTACTGTTTTAGGTAAGTACATCAAGTCCGCAATCTAGTAATTAGCGTTCGGGCGGTGTTACAATCAAATCTGTTTCACGTCGATTCTCACCTGGCTTTGGATGTTTTTGTTTTCGCAATAAATTAGTAGTTTTGTGCGCTGCGTGGAATTATCTTTTGAAATCCTCTCTCTCTCTCTCTCTCTTTCTCTCTGTATGTGTGTGTGTGTGTGTGTGTGTATGTGTGGCTGCAGAGCCGCGCGTACTCGACACGAGACGACCGTTACGAAAAGTGCACCGACAATTGGAAAAGAAACGAATTAACGTACATCCGATAGTTCTTCCCGCGCGGAACGGGTATCGTCGGACTCTCCTCTAACTACCCATGATAGAAATACTGTACATCAGTTCGTTTGAAGCTTTTTCAGTTCGACTTCGGGGTCCTCCGATACTGCGGTTTGCCGGGAAGTAGTATCGTTTAATTCAACATCGCAATGCGATCCGAAAGACGGGTAAAATCTAGACGAACGAGTAGATATTATACAAACTATAAATACACATTTTTTTTTTGTTTTTGTTTCATCTCTCTTCAGAAGTCTGTATTAACCCTCGCTGAACGACACATGGATCTGCGTGTGCGTGTGTGTGTGTGCGCGCGTGTATATGTATGTGTATTATGTGCATATGCATGTAAAGCCATCTATACACAGAAGGCGGCTAACATTTATCAATTTGTCATTCGACGACCAGGAATTACCGCCTTCGACAGAACTACCGTTCAAGACAAGAGAAATTCATAACAAATTCATTGTTTCGACGGTAAAAATGTTTATACAAGTGAAAAAGAATTTTACGGGTCAAGGTAGACCCAGGCACAGTCGTCTGTGTTAATTGTCGAGTGTCTCTCAGTGTATTGGCGAGGGTTAACGTGCTCCGGTTAGACTCCATTTAAAAAGGAAAAGAAAGATAGTCGAGCGAACAACCCTTATTTTGCTTAACGGTACGTCGTGCGACGATCACACTCACACACACATACATGCGGAGAAATTAATGAGTTCTTGATGGTGGCGTGTTAAATAATAACGTATCAAGCTAATGTAATGACTGTTATGGTATTATAAATATGATTTTTCGGCTGTTTAATATTTTTTCGCTGTTTTTCTTTTTTGATCACACGAGAAAAATTACACACGACCTACTGCTACTTATAAGGGAGTCCATTGCTTCTTTTTCTTTTTTTTTTTTTACATCCTTCGGTTTACGTTCGCGCTAAACTCAATGGCAATCGGCGTCGCTAAGAAGATTCGAGGAGATTGAAATGAAATTCTTTGTGTTCGGAATAAATCAATGGATATATCGGATATTCTTACGAGAACCACGTGACGTGTCTTGCAGTTGAAGGGATCAATGTACCAGCAAGCCTTTGCGTAAAAACAGGTGTTCGCAGCCTTGCTTTCTCTTGCTGGCTCGAAAAATTCACTAAAAAACTTATCGGAATTGTACAAAGTCTTTGTATTATTTTTTTTGTTACTATCGTACAGACTTTACCATATAAATCCTATAATTACGTTTACGATTGACATTATGTACTAATATTTTTACTGTTAGATTACCACGATTCTTCTTTCTGTCGGTGTTCACTCCTCTTTAGTTTACATCCAATACATTCCCCTCGAATAAAGCACCAGATACCGCGCTTCCAATTCCCAGTCCAATTGATGCAGCCAAAAAACAATATATCCGGTGTACAAAGGAATCGTATTAAAATCAAAACACAATCATCCGGGAATAAAATTCTAGACGTGGAGACAATTTTTAGAGACTCTACGCTTTTTCCCTTAATAAAAACATGTATTTTTACTAATAAGAACTGTACACACTCGTTACCGGAAACATTAACAACACACCGTTTCAAAACTCTTTTATACGAAATATTCTTCACCGCAGCCTCTGACGTTTGAGCATAGATAATATATCTTTAATGGATATCATTGCACGACGCGTACACAAGACCGTTTGCCTTCTCTAATAGAGCTTCCGACTATACATACATGGTAATAAGAACGTTTACTCAGTCGTTAGAATTAATCCGCTGTGTCCAACGGCTAAACACCACAGTGATTCCTTCAAATATCTGCAAAGTAGTATGCTGGATGCTGCGTTGGTTGGCATCAAGCCTGCGAGAGAGCTGGTGCAGGTCTTTTTCGTATGGATCAGAAGAAACACACAATGTACGCTTTTGTTGAAATTGAGCAGAAAGCTAGAATTGTATCGAGTTTGGTTTTGCTGTTGACAAGCCTAACAACTGTCGCAGGGCAGTCCTCGATGCCCATTCGAGAGTCCATTCCTAATCCCTTCCTGTCGAGTATTGGTCCTTTGCTGACGGAGTTACCTCGTTCGTTGCCCACTTATCGTCTATTATAATATATTACAATAATATTACATATAATACTATCCATGTATATTAAAATATTTAACAGCGAGCCCCGTGGCAGACTGCGTGATCTTCCGATAGAAAAAGAATCAAGAGGCGGCGTTAGTCTTTGACGTAGTTGAATTCACAAGGATCCAAGGTAACACGTTAGTCTTACAGATTGGCGAATTCACAGCACATGCCCAAAAAACTGTTGAGCCGAATAGAAACAGCGAAATCGACTCCGGCGGACTGCGAGCGTGTCCGTCGGCCGGCTACGAAGATTCTATTATATCCTTTACCTAACGTGGCTCGGCTAGCCCGGTGTCAGCCAGGATTTTGATTAATCATTAGAGGACACTGCAACAGCAGTAGCTCTTCTTCTCTTTCTCGGGGCTGAAGTTCATCTCGCGTACGATTTCGGCGAACACGTCGTTGACGTTCGTGCGGTTCTTCGCGGACGCCTCGACGAACGGGCAACCCCAGGCCTGTGCCAGTGCAGTGCCCTCAGCAGTGTCCACCTCGCGCTGGTGTTCCAGGTCGAGTTTGTTCGCGACGAGCAACACCGGCACGCGTTCGGTACCTTTCACGCGGGTGATCAATTCCTTCATGGCTTTGATGTCCTGGAAGGTCTGGTGGTTTGTCAAACTGTAAACGACGACGAAACCCTGACCGTTCTTTATATAGAGGTCCCGCATGCTGGCGAACTGCTCGGTGCCGGCGGTGTCGAGGATCTCGAGCACGCACGGCGAGTTGTCCACCTCGATCTCCTTCCGATAGAAATCCTCGATCGTTGGATCGTACTTCTCCATGAAGCATCCCGAGACGAATTGCACGGTGAGCGCGCTCTTGCCTACCCCGCCCGAACCGAGGACGACTACCTTGAACTCGCGCATCTCTTTGCCAGTTCGCCTCCGTCTCTTCCTCCTCCTCCTTCTCCTCCTCAACGTGTCCAGGACCGAGAGGAAGGCTGGCTGCTGCTCTCAGTGCTCTCTGCTCTCTGTTCTCTCCCCCGTGTAGATCGGACCGATTGCACACTGCCACACCGACGATGCCGATTCTTCTTTCTCGAACCGTATAGCCGTGCGGTCGAGAGCCAACCGTGGCTGCCCGCTACTAACTGCGTCCTCGTATGCTCGAAGCTAACGCGCTCCAACGAGAACAGCTCTTATTGCCGAACAAAGGCATCGATACTACCGTCTACGTACTAAAGCACACGACACGATACGATGTGTATATCATCCACGCGTTACGTTTTCACTGCGGCGACGACCACGACGACGATATTAATCGAGACGCAACCGTTCCTCAAGCCCGAACAGGACATGACAGCACCGTAATTCGCACTCTCTGTCACACACCGCAGTCCCCTGGCGACGTTCGCGTTCGCAGTCGCCTGGCCTGCCTGCCTGCCTCTTTCTTCCTGTTCTGTCTTTCCTCTGCCCCTCACTTCTTCCCTGGCTCTGACGTGCGCGACGCCATCTTATCGCGCTTTGGATTTTCTTCGAACCTCTCCGACTGGCACTCGAGCATCGAGCCTATGTCTCTTCTATCTATCTCCTCCGCTTCCTCCTCGCTACTACCTACTGCTTCGTACGAGTACGCGTACAGCCTGGCCAATTGTGTACGATATATCGGGCCCACGACACTTATCTCGACCGAGCCGAAATCGTGGCCCTTAAGTCGCGTTTCCAACCTCGTCGCTCGGACCTCGGGTTTCCTTTCGATACGGGAACACGATTGGCCGGTTACCGACCGGGACAGCGACCGCGGACGAATAGCGGCGCTGCGCTGACACAGTCCGTTCTATCTCTATCTCTTTCTCTAGTTCTGCGTGCATATAAAACAGTGCCCGAGGAAAATAGTAAGAGAGGAATCACGGAAACTCCCTTTACCGGATGCAAGTGTCATTCTCTTATCTTCCAGACAGCATTATCCACGACCTCGACGCTCCCGAGCGTTCAGTGAGTTTTATTAATATTACCAAACGTTCCTTTCAGATGTACGAATCAATTTTACAGCTATTCTTCGCATTCGTGTTTACTTGGACACGTTACCCGGTTATTCGCATCCGATGCTTTTATTAATAACGATGAGTCAATCGTTGCGGTCTTAGTATTATCATTATTATTATTATTATTATTATTAATAACTATTAATAGCTTTGCGTGCTACTGTCCCGTTGCCAGAGTAAAAAGACACTTGTGGCGTAAAGATGTGTACGAAATATTTGTAAACAGTTCGCCACGTACCGGATAATATTAGGAACACGGACGTTCTCGCGAGAGAGTTAATTGAGTCATCGAGCACACATTGCACAAAACTAATGCGGTTCATCCGTGTTCGTGTCGATGATGTGCAGAAGATTCCTTATCACAAGAGAACACAGCATAAATCGCATCGCTCCTTAAAATAGATTGGCAGAGAGATATACATATTGAGATGGGCAGAGACATGCGTGCAATAGGAAATTCGATTTTCAACCATATACATACTCATTTTTCCCTCCAAGTATTCCTTTTCTCTCTTTCGGTATCGCGTTCGAAAACTAAGAAACGGAAGAAGGATACGACGATAAAGGTGACTGAGAGAGGATCATATGTATAATGTATAAGTAACATATATTCGATAGTGTTCTTTCGTAGGGCGTAACCCTGGTTTTCCGTAAAACAGGAAGCGTGAATCGCTACCGTATCTTGCGGTCTCTAACATTCCGATAATCCGTGTCCTTTCGGTGTCGATGTGTCGCATAGAAATATGTGATTTCAGCTCTCGCTGACGACCTTGTGGTATGCGAACGCAGACACATGTGAGACACGATGACATCATCCGATGAAAGTGTACATAACTGAACAATGCATCACTTTGGTGTTGTGTTCGATGACGAATTGACGATAATTAGTCAGCTAGAGAGACAATTCTGAATGGACCATCGAACGAGCACGAAAATTCACTGAAACGTTTACGGCTTCTCTGAACGAAACGAAAATCTAAAGTTCAATGGAATTCGTCGTGTGCGAAGAGCCTGATTTTATTTAGCAATTTTAGTTTAGGAATACGCACATACATTGTTTTCTTTTAGCGTAGCATGTATAGATAGTAGACGTGTGGCACGGGTAGAGTTGTAGAGGGCAAACGAATCGATTTACACATTGCACTGTACTGAATCAGCTGTCACCGAGCACAATGCATCTGGTACTTGAGATGCACGTGCATTTATCGCTCCGTTTATCAAGGATTTTCGATGTCGCTAATTAGAACGTCTCATTGATTAACGACTAATTCAGACTGATTATCCCGATTGCTTGACGGTTCGTTCACCGTGCAGAGAGTAATCAGTGCGTGATCAACAGTACGAGGAAAAAAGAATCACACGAACGAAAAGTTATCGAGGTTGTACACAATAAACGAGGAAACTGTCGATTAGGGTCCATGAAACCTAATTCAAGGCTGTTAAAAAGTAGTGCAACAGCCGTGGCGGAATCTAGTTTAAGGTGTCGTCCTGGTCTTTTTCTTCTCTGACAGCTGTGATTCTTGATTTCGATCGATCCATTATCCTGTTCGCGTAGACGTATCGATTTGTTTATATTCCATCTCAACATTTATCCGACTAATTGGTTACTAACTGCTAGAATAGAAATTTTTAAAGATATACACATGACATCACCGGTGGAATAATTCGTTGTATAATAATAGAAATAAACGATAAAAGAGAGCAAGCTTTAATTACAGCATCGATAAGAATACTGAAAATCTAAAAGCGTGTGTTTCTTTAATATGTTCCGTAGCCCAATTAACGATTTTTAATTATACGTTATATAGTTTCCATGGTGCTCAAATTAGTTGGTTAATTTAGCGAAAAAGTTATCGATCATGGACGTGCTCGGGAGACAAAGGATTCTTATCAATAAAAAAATGTCGAGTTATCGGCTATAGCTCTCGTGTCCTCACGTAAAGTTACAACGACCTTTACCAGGGGACAATGACCTGACTATACAATAACATTACACTGTCACGATTAGGAATTTCATGTCATCGTGTGATCCTTCTTGTAACTAATTACTACCGCGACTACTCCGCCCGTAAGGATGCTGTCTGCACGCAGAACATTACCGACCGAGTAGATATATAAACATAACCTATATATCAAAACAACGCACAGACAAGGGCAAAGGGTAACAGTTCCAAGTAATCAACTGTCAAGTGTTGTCAGGATATTCAACAATTATATACTTCTACCGCAAGTTCAGTTCTTATTCTCGACTGTCATTGTTTTATCCTAGTGTGATACGCGCGTCTCAAACATTCGTGACAATTGAATCGTACAATGTCAAATATGTCATTCTTGTCAGTAGCATTTGGAATTTGCCAATGAAGGTCAATTGATAATTTCGACTGTATGCTGTTTGAATAATGAAAAATAATCGAAATTATACAGATAATGTAAAAGTAATGTTCTGTATTGGTTGACAGGTAGGTGTTTAGGTATTTAAATAGCTTTTCATGTGAAATTTCTTTGAAATTCAAGTGAAATATGGCTTCCCCGTATGCGTCGCAACCACCCCCGCCGTATTCGCCGATGCAACCGATTGCAACTGCGCCGGCGCCTGGCGGATTCCCGATGTCTCAACCAGGTATGCCGATGCAGCCACCCTGTATGCCGATGCAGCCACCCTGTATGCCGATGCAGCCACCCGGTATGCCGATACAGCAGCCTGGTATGCCGATGGTACCACCAGGTAAAACATTTACATATACGCAAATTAGATTTCACTAACCTTTCAGTGTACGGGATTGGATCTGTGTGACCCACGAATCGAAATTGTACGGTTTTCAGTTTCTTCAAATTATCTTGAATTTCATTGCCATTACAGTTTTATGCCATATACGTTAAGAGAATGTTATCTAAAGCATCACGTTTATCGTTTCGAATCACCGTCTCGTAGTTACAGCACGCAATAAAAATCATGTTTACGTCGCGCTTATCGCCTCGTATCAGATTTCGTTGGGATCGTATTTTTAAACAAACGCATCCTTGCCGACTAGACACTGTTTGCGCGCGCCGGACAGGTTAATTACTTAATTTGTTTAAAACAAAAAGGTAACCGTGCGACGAGAGACATGAGGCCGACCTACCCTCGATTCGATCCTTTATACTTTACGCGATGGCCGATGAACCAATTATTACCTGTTCAGTGAACAAGTGGAGGGGAGGGACAACGATACGAACCAATTTATCTCGTGGCGAACAACATTATAAATCAGTCTTTATGCGTATTAATAGATCCGGAGCTTCGAGATTGACATTCTCTCGACCACGAGAACAGCAAATCAAAATCGATCAAAAAGAGAAACAGACGCAGTTGGTCTAATCGAATTATACTGCGATTTAGTTGTCCGGGTGTTATCAATTTATGAATGACATCGTATTTGTCACTGATAATTAGACTGCAGATTTTTAGGCAAAAATTAAAAATTGTCTGCAGTAATTGAAAGAGATGATGGAAGCCACAGATACACATTTAATTCTTTCTCGAATAATTTTAATACGTTGACAATAGTAAGTCTACTGATAATAATGTTTTGTGTTTGAAATCTTTATGTGGTTTCTTCCTCCTCTTATCATCAGGAAAATTGGTTATCTTCCGATTCATTTGCATTGCACTTTGTATGTATTAGGTGTATAAATTCATTCGTAGCCCTCATAATGAATTGTATTGATGAATTGCGTTAGATTGAAATTTGTTAGTAACTTTATCAGTTGTAAAATGAAGGAAACGTCTAGAAAATAATGGGAATTATTCCCCAAGATTTCAACGAATCTTGCTTGTTTGTAAGCAAAGTGATTTGTACACCTATTAATTGCAATTTAATTGAAGGAATTACAAATGAACACGCTCTCTGTAATCGGATTACTCTGAAATTATAATGCTTTGAGTAAATCAACTGTATGTACATACATAGAAACAGGTAACAACCGCAATAAATGCTCGAGTTGGCTGAAATGAGGGTTAGTAGGCTAAACGTTCCCGAATATTGGTGGATGCTCCGTATGTACAGTTACCTCAAGTCCGTTTATCAGTCGACTAGCATTATCGGGGGTCCGCAGTTCAAGAGAAAAGAGGCCGTAAACGAGCCACGATACAGTCTCGCTGTTTGCCAAGTGACGATCAGTAAGTAGATAATAGTCGTCTTCGTTGATGGAAGCGTCACGTATGCGGGATAAGTGACATCCAGTTTCGTGTTCCCGTTGGCTCAGCTCGCCCTCTTATCGGCAGTAAATACATCCGCGCCATTCCGTGCGAACGGTGGGCCCCTTTAGCCGAGGGCGCGCGCAGTCTTCTTTCCTTGGGGATTTTAGAGTGCAGCTAATTTATTTACCTTTCTCTGTGATCTCGATCCCACAGTGTCGATCACCGTGCCACGTGAACTTCTCGATCCATGGACCAACGAAAACGGATCGAATTCCTCTTCAACGGTGCAGAAATTCTTTGGAACGTGGGAACTGAGAAAGAGCCGAGAAATAAACTGCAGGGATGAGTCGACTCTCCGGATTAAAAGGATCGAATTGAAAAGAATCGAGCCGCTGCACGAGGAGATACGCGATTAGAGTGACCAACTCAAATGTTTGAGGAGAATCAATTCTATGTTTTTCACAACCGAGTGCACACCTCTCGCGTTAGGAAATAAATGGTGAGCCTATCGCAGCCCGTGAATAATGTCCCCAGATAGAGTCTGTAGCTGCATATAACGCGTGGTCAGGGTCAGAGTTGCTGGACGATTGTCCAGTAGTGATGCGTTATTGTTCTGATAAATGAACCCTCCTATACGGAGGTAGATTCTCTTCAGACTTTCTCTGGAATCGCCAGAAATCTCATTTCACCGAGGAGAGCGAACTCTGCTTAAACATAAACAGAAACTCTCTGATAGAATCGCGAATGCGATTAGTATAGTTCACTTTTAACCGATTGCACTCTAGAGGACAACTGAACCGCCCACCACTAGCGTCATCCAGCAACGTGGGGCTTAATTGCTCGCGGTGCAAAAGGTTAAATTTGCATGTTGCGTTTACACCTCGTCATCACATAATTTTTTACGTAATATCCTCGGTTGTTTTAAGGCACCACGTGTCGTAGAAGGTTCTAGGCGTTCTAGAGATCGCGTTAATTTCGAGAGAACGTTGGTATAACGGCGGACAGAGATCGAGGGGACGAGACCGGTTGCACGTTGAGGTGATTCATGGTTAATCAACGGTGTACGAAGATTAAATAATATCCCGGCCAATCTGCGAAACGACGCTGCGCGACGCGGTCAGCCGGACGTGCGTCGGCGGATTCGCAATTTGCTGCTGTCGAAGGGCTGCAATCATGTCGCACGACACGGCAGACCTTTGTTTTTGCAAACGCACTGTTCACCGCGTATTGTACGATTGTGACCGTGCTCGCGGCAATTAAAAATTACGCTTCGATCGGAACAACGATGCTCGATCGAATCGGTACTTTTTGCGAGTCGCACATCTAAATTCATCGGCGTAGATAAGATAATATTTTTATTCGTTCGACCTGTCGTCGGAGTGTATCTCGTGTACGAATAACTAATTGAACGAACAACGAATCGCTAATCAGAGAAAAAGTTATTTATGTTCCGAAGATACCGTTCTTTTATCGATATCGGGATTGCGATTGTTTTATTCGGCCAATTGAACAGATAATCGAGTTCACGTAGAAGAAAATACATAATTTTCTGTGTCAATCGTTGCGGCGTATGCACGGCGTAAGCGTAACGCCAGAGGAAACGCGAGGACAGTGTGGGTTGCTCTAAATAGTACTCCCTACTGAACAGTTGGAAAATCTTCATCGCGTGGAGAAGTATTTATTGTTTTCTTTATCTACGAAGATAACGTCGTGAAGCGGAGCAGCCCGAGGAAGTAAATGTGTCCCAGGAAAAGTACACGAGTTCTATCGTTTTGCCGAGTCGGAGAACCGTTCGAAAAACAACTGTTTCTTCGTTTAGTGCATCGAGCGCTGTCGATACCAAAGGACACAATCCCGGCGATGCTAATAACTTCGCGAAATACTCGGCAATGCGACACACGCTCGAAAAAAATTTGATAGAATATAATTACAGACGGTCTCGTTAACGAATGAAATTTTACGCTCGCCGTTGAACGTCGCCCCGGTGATCTTGACCAGTTCATAGTGAAATATTATTACCTATATGAGAAATTTCCCAAGTACTAGAAGTTTGAAACCTCGTGGTCGAGTATCGTTGAACGCGAACAGTTTTTTCCACAGAAAAATCGGGTCGAAAATAATGATAAGTCAAGAGTGAAATGATTTGTTGTGCGCGATGGAGACCGAATATTACGAGACTTCCTGGAAAGTAAAGGTGCAACAAGTACGGAGGCGACTCCGCACTCTGTTTCGGAACACGCTGGACAGGTACCGCTCGAAACGGAAGAAAGGCTACACCAGGTTCCTCACGGATGAGGAAAAGAGGTGCCATAATAAGCTCCTTATACCCGACATTTTCGTCGATTTCCGATTCTCTCAACTCGTAACAAAACTTTGATCATCTAGATGAAAACATTCTTTTAATTTAGTTTTTTTATTTATAAATAAATTAATAAATTAAATTAATAAATAAAGCATAAAATGTTAATTTTCGCGGATATGCTGAAAAACATTCTTTTAATTTATTTTTTTTATTTATAAATAAATAAATAAATTAATTAATTAAATAAATAAATAAAGCATAAAATGTTAATGTTCGCGGATATGCTGAAAAACATTCTTTAAATTTATTTTTTTTAATTTATAAATAAATTAATTAATTAAATAAATAAATAAAGCATAAAATGTTAATGTTCGCGGATATGATGAAAAACATTCTTTTAATTTATTTTTTTTTATTTATAAATAAATAAATTAATTAAATAAATAAATAAAGCATAAAATGTTAATGTTCGCGAATATGCTGAAAAACATTCTTTTAATTAATTTTTTTTTATTTATAAATAAATAAATAAAGCATAAAATGTTAATGTTCGTGGATATGCTGAAAAACATTCTTTTAATTTATTTTTTTCTATTTATTTAGTTTTTTTGGTATAACAAACATTCAATTTATATTTCTTGTACATGTATACAATATTCAAATTCAATATTTTTCTCATAAGAAAAAATGTGGCTTAAAAAATATTTTTCCAATTTTTCCAAATTGACGTCTAATAGACGTCTGAACGTCTTCGACAGACGTCTTAAAGACGTCTTTAAGACGTCTCTGTGCTATCTGGGCTTTACCACACCCTCGCATTCTATGTTTTAATCCTTAATTCTCTTATTGAAACATAACTTAACCTTTTGCATTGTTAAACATTTTGATAGCGCTCATTCGCCGGAATTGTCTTTTTAACGAAAACTGCTCGACTAAGAAGATCATTTGTATTGAGGAACCACTGTAAATTTGATTTCAGGTGGTTGGTTAACACCGAATACGAACTGTCCGCCCGGATTGGAATACCTTATGGGCCTTGACCATCTTTTCGTCCGCCAACAAGTTGAGCTGATGGAAGGTTAGTTGCTCATGCGTGCTGCTAACGTTATCATCAATTTTCGTCTTCGTGTCGTTCATTCGAATCGAGTGTAACGGGGTCGCAAATGGATCGTTAGAGCACAGTAGCCGGCCGTCCATTAAACCTAGAGTACGTAATTCGAAATAGCTTAGCGAGTTAAAGTGCTTGCCTATCGATCCAAAGATCTGGGGCCTGAAACGCTAGTCGTTTCTCCACCTGTAGATCGTTTCGATAGTCAACATATCTCTGCTACACATCCCGTAGACAGCTTCCATTTCATCGAATTATTTTTCGGAAATAGTGCACCGTTTCGAAATAATATCGTAGCCAACCACAAGAAATGTTGACTTCGTTTTGCTCGAGACCCTTGATTCTTAAAATAGAAAAATAACGGTGCGATAAAGTCATCGCGCACTGTTGTGTCCGAGAGGGTCTATGTACATAATCGTTTTGGACAAGTATCGGTTCGCATAGCTTCGACAGTGGAAGCAGGAAAAATTCTCGAAGCTGGCAAACGTGAAATTCACGTTGGAAAAGTATAGTTTTCGGTGGAGTGGGAACAATGGAAATTGATCGAGCTTCTGTTTATTCGAAAAAACAGCGTTCGTCGGGTTCGAGACGAAAAACAAGTACAGCGTGGTGAACATCAGGGGCGAGCCGGTGTACTACGTTGCCGAGGAATCCGGGATATGTGCACGTTTATGTTTGGGCAAGCATCGGAGCTGCGAATTTCACGTGATCGACAGTGCCAGAAGGGAAGTCCTTCGAATGGTCCGACCCTTAAGGTGTTCCGGCTGTTGCTGTCCTTGCTGTTTGCAGGTATATGCATCATCTTTTTGCGCCGTTCGAAGAAACAAAGCCGGGTCCTTGACGGGAACCGATCGTGCCGGAAATGCTAACTACCGACACCAATAAATTCGTGCGTCGAAGTTAACGCCTTAATTGCCGCAATTTATCATCGGCTTTTATCACGGTAACAAAAGCTCTACTCGGTTGTAACCTGCTCGCAGACAATTCCAACTTCAAGGTCTAATTCACTCATGCAAAATTACAGTTTACCGTTGCTTCTAATTGTAGAAGATAAGGACCCTTATTTCTTTTTAACGATCCGGTTTTCTCCGATGCTCGTTTTGAAACTGTGAATTTCTGCCTACATCATTTTGAGAAACGCGTGCGTCAGCTTTCCGTGAGTCACTGCATATCCTGTTCGATGCACGAATTTATCGCTTTACTGGAATACATTCTCACATTCTTACATATCTTTCTATGAAGTATTGAAAGTTGAAGATATACATTTAAATGTTATAAAAATACATACACTCGTATTTGCCCAGTTTGGGAGGGTCTATGGCTCTCTACGGAATCGTTCTAGGTAAGAATCAATTATGTAGCTTTTACGGTTGAAGCAGAACAAAATTTTTGAAAGTTGTACATTGCTTCATAATTATCAAAAATGGCTAATACTTTTGATTTCGAAGCTTTGATGGGTGTTATCGATTGATCTATATCAGAATTTGTTCAAGATACGACACTTGGAAAATTCGATTTTGGCCAGGAGAAATGGGTTTCCAGTTCAGTGTGCTTAGGTACGGTCGATCGGTTTACAAAGGACGCTTGGGTTCCGTAATTGCCCCCTTATTTATGGCGACCAACGAATATTGCTCTCGCGAAACGGCTTTGTCGAACATGCGGCGCGCATATGACGCGCCCGAACTTGGTTGCACAAGTGCGCACCATCTGCGATGATCGTCTTCGACGGAAATGTTAGTAGTCCCATCGGGAAGCCCGGTCACGATCGCTTATTCTTTACAACACGTCCAGCCCAGAAACTCGTCTATTTGGACAGTCTGCCTGTTTTCGATTGTTTTCGTGAAATAATAGTGATTTGTTTGTTTAGAAATTGGAGGTCTATTCCGGTGACACATTGTTGGGCTGGGTGTCGGAAGATTGGAGTTTATGGCGGCCGTCCTTTTCGATTTGCGACGCGTCCGGGGACACCGTGTTGACGATCAAAGGGCCGTGGTTTCGATGTTTCGTCGAAGTAACGTACAAGGTAATTTGCAAGCAACTTGGGAAACACTGTTCCCATGGAAGGAATATTGAATGGTTTAACCGTATCGGTGACCGGCCCTATGTAATTACTTACCCCTCCATGAACACAGTGGATCGTTTATGTCTAGGCCAAAATTTCTCTTTTGAATCCTTCTAAAGGAAAAAATGGGAGACTATTATTCTTAAAGTAGCCGGCGAGTGGTGGCTCGTCCGGTGGTGTTGTGGAATGGTGATCGCGACGTTGGTTTGGGGCCCGTCGAAAGATGGGTGAACGCATAGGTTAGGTGTGAACCTATAGCGAGGATTGTAACCCTGAGAGGGGAACAATAATAAAAGAATATTCTTAAAGTAGAGATTCTCGAATTTGTATCCTAGAATTTTTTCAAACCTTTTAAAAGCCGAAAACAGTAAAGGCTCTTGACATAAACGACACAATGTGCCTATGGAAAATGGGAAAAATAAGTGTGTCCAAGACGAAACGAGAAACAACGAAGTTTGTCTACAGGTGAAGTCTGGCGATGGCGAACACACGGTTGGTGTCATAAAAAAAGAATGGAGCGGATTCGGCAGGGAATTTTTCACGGATAGCGACAATTTCGGCATCTCTTTCCCCATAGACTTGGATGTGAAGATTAAGGCCGTTTTACTTGGAGCTTGCCTGCTAATTGTGAGCTTCCTTTCATCGTTTCGTTTTTAATAATCGATTTGTTGATTAAGTACTAATGCAGTCGTGTTTCAGGACTTCATGTACTTCGAGCATTCTCAAAATTGAGAACGTAATCTGTACAATTTTATGCGCTGGACAATGCTGGACGTTTGCTGTCAATGTACATAGATATGTATTCGAATACAAAACGCATTGTGCTTTTCTATTCGCTATAAGTACTCGTCGACGTCTGCCATTTTATAGTTTCTCATAAGATGGATCTTTGTATGTTTGTGAGTAATTTATCGAGTTCTCCAATGCTGGACAGTTCAAGGAACACTACTATATATATATTAATGGTTAATGATCCTTGTGAAACTTGTAACTACAAGAAATCGCGCTCGAACGTGTGAATATGATAAATTATTTTTATAAGCGTTTAGAAAGAATCGTTCGTGGAACGATTTCTTATGAATCTGACGTGTAATCGTTGTTGATTATTATTCGGTGTGTTTGCATTTAATTGCCAGAATATGATTTCAATAGAAGATACGATATACAGATGTATATGGATATTGCGCTGCGCGCCAACATTTAAACTGCATATTAAACGCAACAATTTCTATTTACGCGTACCGAAACGGGTTATTTTGTAATATTTCGCTCAGAGACTGACGGGCCTCCAATGTCAAGAAAGTATGAAGCAAATTTAGACAACAAATTTGACTACGCGTTGTAACTGAATGTAACTAAATACTTTAAACGCGACCTCTATAGCGATCGTATACTTTATATTGTATTTACAAATTGCAAAAAACACTTTACAACATTTTTATGAAGTCTTATAAATTATATTCGGAATTAATGTGACAGTTGTTTTCACTGCTGTATCGGTAAGCCGTTGTAATGCATAAAGGTGGGGGTTAGTTAATATAGACCGTGTCTGCGATAGAACATTAACTTTATTTTCTCTTGTATATGCTGTTACATGAAATAAGTGCATCACAATTTATCTTAAATCCGGCCGGAGAAACTTAACGTGAAACACCCTTCAACACTTCCCATGGACAAAAGTAACAACCCTACCGTAAAACGTTTATTCTTACAACACCGACACTATACATATACATACATATAATCTCATTTTGTCAACAGATCCTGGTCATGTAAGGTACAGCCTGTACAAAATATAAGTACATCCATATTTATAAAAGTACAACGTTCAGCCGCCATCGGAAGACGGTAGAAATAATGTTTCGTTTAAAACGTCGGAGCAAGCAAGGCTTTCGATAGCGGAATTACAATTTCGGAGAAATTAAACATAGAAATTCAGTTATCCGATCGATTTCGATCATGCATCTAGTCCAGATAGCGCTCTGGATTGCCCACATGGGCCAACTACGTCGGCGAAACTGGGTAGGGACCCCGAGTGGGCGGGTCTTCGTCGCTTCTGCTCTCGAGGGTTAGGATGGTGGGCCTCGAGGCAATCCGTTGCCAAGACTGATCAAGCCAGCACTAAATTTCGACCTTGTTCGAACTGATTGGTCAACCGATAGGAGCCGGGATCATCGAAACCTATAGAAATTCTGAAATTCTGCAACAACCGCACGACGATCCCGCCGAGAAAGAAGTTCCTCGAAAAACTTGCCCGCGCGGAAGATATTGAAAACCAGTCTGTTGGGAGCATTAGATCCTTAATCCTACGAATATATCAATACCGTACATCGAGTTCAATTATTAGGTCACAGATAAAGCGTATAGCTCGGATTCTATCTCGATCTCTGCGGCGCCACGCGAAACAATCCACGATTTTCTTTTGTTAACGTCTGCCGTCTCTCTATCTCTAGGAATTGGCGAGCATTCTCGCGCGACGGTAACGAGGGAGAATCGTGAGCTTGTGGCTTATACGAAACGTCTAGAACAAGTTCTGCAAAATAAAATCGATTGTGGCATAGCTCGGCGTTCTTCTCGTACTAATCAGGTACTCCGTCCAAACGTACTTCTAATCGTCGAAGTATACGCTTTAACTCTAACAAATTCTACGGCTACCTTTCAAGGAATGACTCACGATTATCGTCGACACACACGTCGATTGGCTATCTCTCAAGATAAAAACGGAGCGCGGGACGAGTCGTGTGTATGTCGCGAAATGAGCGGCAAGGCTTTTACTTAATTTAGCACTTCGAGAATCAGCGAAGACGTCTTTCTCATGAATTCTCGAACACGAACTTTCAAAAATTTGTGACGGGCAGTCGCGTTCGCTTCCGTGTCTATGGAACGGATCTCATAGCAGTCGTGGGCAAACTTGCCGAGTTTACCGAATTCATTCGAGTAACAGTAAACATTCTTAGAAGATAACGTCGTTCGTCGCACCGAAGATAGTGCTCGGTCGAGTCGTAAACAAATTCCGGCATTGGACATTGAGAAATCGGTAAATCAATTCGAAAGAGACGTGGACGGGATTCATTTCTGACTCGACTGAGAACAGTTGGAAGCATAAATTGCGAGCAAATAATGGTCCGGCGAGTCTTATCCGAATAAGATTACAGAAGCCCTTAAGTAACAGCGGCAAGCGTCCGCGAAGAACTTAACGAACATTCATTTTGGGACGTTGAGAAGAAATACAGATATGTCGTGTGCAAATATCAATGCACTCTCTACGCAAAATCCAGGCCAGGCACGAGCACCGAGCGCTCTTTTTGTTTCCGGGAGCGACGTCTCGGTGTCAAGTGGGCGTGGCCTCGTTGCCCCCGACGGAGCGCCAGGCCGCTCGTACCTAACCAAACTTCGATCTAGGTTCTAGGGTGTCTGTTTACTTGCTATAATTATATTGTAGTTTGTTTGATCGGTCTCGAGTTCACCCACCAGTTAGGTACTAATGGAATGTACCAGCGAATTTCGAGTCCACTTGGATCGGATTAAGATACTATCGTGGATCGAACGCCTCGGAGTAAATTGCGTTTAAGGCTGCCAACCGTCTCGTCTTTATTTTATTATGTTTCGAGCGGGAAATACGGCTAATTTTCGCGCAAGCGGAAGAATCGTGAAATATTCGTAAACGTGTCGAGTCGTCGTTGCAAAGAAGTTGCATGGATCGGTTCTGGCAGCACGCATAGCGCAATACTCTTCTTACAGTTTCAACAACAAAGACTGACAAAGTGAGGTGTGCCACGGTAATATCACATCGAACGATCTTTAATGGAAACATCGTCTACCGTAAAATTCTCTGTTTCGTCTTGGACTTGAAAATATCTCTTCGAAAAAAATACAGCGTGTAGGAACACCGAACACTTAAAAAATAAGATTGTAGCGATCGCTAGCGGCGATTGTACCGACAGGGGGTACAGTACAATAACCCTTTTTTTCCGTTTCCTCTCGTCGTCAATAATCGCACCTCGATATAACATACATCAAACGTTCTATGAAAAACATTTACAACCTTCCTACTGTAACATTTAAGAGTAACGTGACCAGAGTTGCCGACCATCTCGCCAGATCGCAATTGTCATCCGTTAATCTTGATTCAGAGACCACGTGTATGGGGATTAAATTAATCGCCACGTGGGAATTTGCGTTTCACGCATCGAAAATAGAGTCGGACGGTTAACGCGGAAAATAAACAGTTAACAAAGAAATGGGCGTAAAAAATACATCGGGTGACTGTCCTATTCTAGCATATCATTGGAATTCATTAATTGTTAATTAGTTTCGAATTGTGCTGTCGATCTTACCAGAGGTAAAGTCACCCGGTTAATTAGTCAATACGATTGAACATAAGTAGCGACAACCGCGGGTTTCACATTTACATGCGACTGACAGATAGGGGTACCGTTGGTGAATTGTGTTTTTTCTCGTCGGAGGGGGACAAGCAGGTACATTTTAATGGCAGCAGGTACGTAGTTCCGTCAATCTGGTCACATTAATCAAAGTCATCCAGCCAACGATCCACCAACGGTGTACTCTACTGGATCCCGCGTACACATGTGTATCAATGACGCGAAGGAGGGGTTGTTTCTCGTGTATCGAGTAACAACGATTCGCATCGATGGTTCGATCGACGGTAGTCGATCGCGCGTTGATTCTAAACAGCTCTATTTTCTTCTCGCAATTCGACTCTACTTTGCGCGTATTTACGCAGGAAGAACTGAAAGTCTCCAAAATTGAAAGTCGGTGCGCGACCGACGGGACCGAATTGATAGGTTAGAATCGATAACGGTCGATTCGATTATCGAAGGAGCCGCGGCGACATTGCCGCCGTGCAACCGTGTACTGGCAGCAACCAGTAAATACGCGTTTCGAATCTAACCGGGACTGGTATTGACAGTATCAGACCGTCGTCTCCCGAAATATCTTCACCGACGAGTCCGCGTGCTTGATGTGAATGTATCTGGTGATCGTGGACGCGGTGTTGTTGTTGTTGTTACTGCTGCCTCCACCGCCGCCGCTGTGATTGTTGTTGTTATTGTTGAGCATCTCGCGACTGGTCAAGCCGGACATCACACCCGATTTGGACCCATCGTTCATCGTGTCTGCGGTCAGGAATCAATCATTCGGTGGATCGTCTCTCGATTACAGTAGAGCAGATCAAGGTAGGACCGTATTTCCTAAACGATTCCGACCGTGTTCCTTAAGCATAACGAGCTCCACTAACTCTTAACTGGACTTCCAATCCCAATCTATCTATCCAATCCAATCTCGATCTATGCATTTGACATTAGTCGAATTCGTAAATGAAAATCAATTTTGTCCATCTAAGGGCTAATAGACTGTGGATATTTATGCAAACTCTTATTTTTAGTCTAGTGTGATCACCGCTCAGTAGCAACAATTCTGTTCTGATTTTAAACGTTGAGGATTTATACATGCATAAAGTTTCACAGTGCATCGATTATATATCAGAAAATGATTTAATTTTGATTTTCTGTGGATAATATCTGTAAATGTTGATTCGGTTGCGTATTGCTATTCTCGCCAATCTGGATACGCTCGTAACGTGGAATTTCAAATTTTCTTTTGCGCCGTGAAGGTAACCGCGCATGCGTGCTTGAACGCGAAGCGCGCGCACTGGCCACGCGGGAAACCATCGCGCATTTGAACGTGGTATTAGAGTAGAACCGCGAATTTTCAAATTTACTTCAATCTGCTCTACCGTATGGTTTAGTGTTGACGGGTAAACACGTGTAACACCGAAAGTACACTGCGATGCAACGTGCAGAAAACAGCAACACGTAACATCGAACGACATACACATCGAGGTTATAAATAAAAAAAAGTTGTATTAAATAGAAACGTGTATTTACAAACGGGGGAGGAAACGTAATCGATAGCGTATGGGAGAGGAAAGGGGAACGTAATTGCAGTAGGACGTCGGGGATCAAGCGTAATAACTGAACAGCTCGAATCTGCGATCGTTTATTGGGTTCCGGTTCGGAGATCTTTTGAGTCGGCTCGATCGAACGAAATTTACAAAATTAAGATTCGACTAAGTACCTATGGAAACGTGACGTTCTCGATCCTTTGGCCGATTGTACCTCGAGTACAGAGTGACTATTTTTGACAAGACTCGAAAGTATAGGCTCGTCTACGTACTAACTTTACTTTAACGGCACTGACTATACCGCGAAGACTCGAATGGACACGAGGCCCATTGTTCGTTAAGGCACTGTCGTTGTCGTCGTTCTCGCGTTTGCTCGACGGTGTCTCGAGTTAATAAAAAAAAAAAAAAAATAAAATAAAATAAAATAAAAGATAAAAGAGGGAAGGCAAATAAGCTACGGAAGAAGCATCGAGAACTGAACGTAACGTCAAAGAAACTATCTTGTAAATAAAATTAATGTTTCTCTCTCAGACACACATATACGCATACATTCTCTCTTACCGCTAGAACGAAACTAACTTTGGCAGTTGAGTCCAAGTACCGGGCTACATGTGCATCACGCTAACATGCTACGGTAGACACAGCGAACTTGGCAAGGATACGATGCACACGGAAGTGCATCTCATTTTCGTGCGACGTCACTCGTACCAAATCGTGTCGTTGTCAGAATCGCCGATCGATTATTGAATTTAAACTTTCGCGCGGTCTGCGGCTCCGACGACGTCACGACTGATCGAGCGGCCTCGTGCGCGCGGGTTATTTGAAAGTGCAAAGTGAACGAAGAGATACTTCCTAGAAGAATGAAGACGAAAGGGTGCGGAATCTGCGAGGTATGATGCGATCGAAACTCGAGGAAAAGACTCGACGTGAAATCTAAAAACAGATAATTGCACAATGTGGGGTCCGGTAAAACGGGAAATTAGGAAGTTCCTTACGAGTCCGTCAGATATACTGATAACGCTAATATAACGTACGTAGCGGTCTGTACCAGGCATGCGCACGGATTGCCCCCGAGCCACGCCTACTCGGGACCCTACTATCTCTTTCTCTGACGTCACTGGCCTTTCGGGGCAATCCGAGTCGCTCTCAGGGCAAAGAGCGTTCGTTGCCCATGCCCGGTCTGTACTGGACACAGTCGTATTCGAGTACCCTGTTTCGTAAACTTTACACAACACAACACGGAAAGACTATGCAACAACGATATACTAATTATTATTCAACTGGTGTCCACGGAACAAGTGCATCTCTCACAAAAGGTTAATCTACATTTCATGTAAAGTCGTTTGGTATAAAATAGATTAAAATTCTATCAAATTCGAGAGAATTTATTCGTGATTATTCGAAAGATACTGAACTCGAGAGCCTGCAATTGCTCCATCGACGATGCTTGTGTGGAGAGTCGGGCGATTAATCTTTTGACCACGGTACTTGGGTTCATTCTAACCCGGCGAATGAAGAAACAAACAACGGTTTGCGAGCCTGGGCCAAAATGGACCCAAGTCCCGAGGTTCGGTGCACAACTCTGTCCAGCAAGAGTATCATGCGCATGCAGGGACGACACTGCGGTGGTGAAAACGTCTCGCGGCATGCACTTATTATAACGGAACAAAGCGAAAAGGGGTGTGTGTCCGAACATGTTTGCGGAGACGTGGCTCTGTAAAAACCATCAGGGGAATTGACTTCTCCGCTAATAAATTACATGTCCTCGGTCGAACGTTGAGGATGTTCGAAGAAAGTTCGGATGACTACGGCGTGTTAAATAAATAAGGAACATAAAACGCGGTGGAAAAGCGACGTTCACGATGTGGTTATGTCCTCTCACGACACTATGCAGCAGCATTTCCGGCATCTGCTCTTCTTTCCGACGATGTTGTGCTTACACCGTTCCGTCACTTTGTATGCCTTCGTCCTCAACTTCGCGTTTCCCGCGTTATCGTCCTGACAGTGCGGCCGATTGCTCCTCGCGGGAACGCTCGAGGCCACGATCTCGTGTTTGCTCTCGCACCCGAGGATCTCCGTTTCGTTGAACACCTCTATCTCGCTGCGCTTCGCCTCCTCGGCCTCCTCTATTCCCCTGTCTTCGGCTAATACTAGAATTCCACTTTTAATACTGGACGCGCGGTGCTCCACCTCGTGATCAGGTGGTTCCCTCTCCTCGTTGTAAGCCTCTCGACTCGCTATTAGCTCGTCCAGGTTCTGCAAGAACAGATCCTCCTCGCTCCTCTTCCTCAGTCTGTTGCTCTCATCGTCTAGCTTCTCGCAAAGCTCGTCGGACTTGTCCGAGTTGATCGCCTCTCCGCTCAGACTTTTCGTTCGCCCGTCCGAGTAGGTGCTCAGCTTGTTGTCCGCGTAGCCACCGTACTTGTCGTCGTGCAGGTACACGGAGCTCTCGTTCGACTCAAAGTTGCTCGCGTTTATGATGGATATCCTGGGTATGATCAAGTCGGGCGGTAGTCCTTCGACACCGTCGGGAGGAATGGAGGTTAGGGACGCTCTGTCGACGAATCCATCACCGAACGAGTGGTACGCCTGCTCTCCTTTGCCCTGGACCCAAGCGTGGGTCAGCAGATGGGATCTTTGCCAGGATACGTCGCTGTTCGATCTGTTAGTCCTAGCTGTCCATTGGCGGTCTTCGTTGTTGGGCCAGGAACCGAGGCAACAATCGCTCGGACTCCTCTTGATGTCGATCCCCGGATCCTGATCCGTGTCCCCGACCTCTTGTTTCTTGTTTCGCACGATCAGCTCCAACTTGGACTTGAGCAGAGCCGGCGAGACTGCTGTGTCGACGCGTCTCGGCGGATTCGATGCCTGGACGGCGTGCAAACAAGATTCCCGCTCGTTCTCCGCGTCTATGTCCAGCGTTTCGGTCGTGGCGATGATAATCGCGTTCGGACTAGGACTGTCCATGCTATCCGGGGTGTAGGGATCATGCTTCAAGGGTGCCGCGTGCAACAAATTGGCCGATCGGTCCGTGTAACCGATCCGGCCCGCCTCGCAATGACTATTGTAATCAGGCAACATGGACAACAACTCCACGTAATTGTCTGGCACTCGAAAGCAAAGCTCAGGTGCGCGCGGCAAGCTGCAGCAGTTTATCATACCTTCGTCCAAGGCGAGATCAGCCCTCAAGTAGACTGGCTGCAAAAGGGGAAGAAAACACATGGACGATCCTTATGTATTATCGTGCATCGGTTTCGGTGAAAAAGTGAAGAAGGGGGGCGGGGCGGGGGCATGGGCAGTGGTAGGAGTGGGGACGTTCCTCGTGTGGTAGTACGGGCTCCAAGTCTCTAGCTAACGGTTTACGTGATTTCAAGGGAACTATGAGTAATACCAACGGATATACTGTTGAACATGGTAAAACGTATGGCCACGCACGGTACCCGAACGTTAAATCGCTCTTTTCGGCCCCTTTTCTTTTCGGACGGCCTTCTTTTTCTGCTGATCGAAGGGATCAGCGAATGCTTTTGGGAGCTGGTGATCGTATAATGGAACACACATTATAGTCCGTGATTCCACATAGAATTCGTGAGATCGAGACTCGGCGAGGTCCGAGATGAATCGAAAAATGGTACTACATTGAACCAACTACACCGAGCAAGCCCCTATGTATAATGTAGTTATATGTAGAATAGAAACAAGAGATAGTGGAACGCTAGCAGAAATATAGGATATACGGGAAACCAAGATAAGAACAGGCAGACAGTTCATAGATAGGTACCTTAGTGCTTAAAGATTCATTCGAAACTCCAGAAAAACAGGCTGCACCATAATAATTAAAAGAATGAATCATCAGAATAAGAACTAGGAAGTGTGTAAGTATATGTACCCAGTATATAATAAATAGAAAGGAAAGAGTTTCTATTTCGCTTTTTCAAATAGTAAAAAAATATTGTCGCACCTTATGGTCACCCATGCACGTAATCGGACCTACTATCCCGTATTCCACTGCGTCCGGCGACGATATCTGCGCAGACAGAGACACAGAGTACACATAAGATCGACTGCTCGAAACATGTTCCGTGTATTAGAATGTTAAACGATGGGATTTCATACATCTTGGACCAGCATTTTCGCTGTCATGCTCAGTAAAATTCGGTCGCACCAGGCCGGAACCCGTGTTTGCATGTAATGCGAGCCCTCATTGATATCTTCCTCAAACGGGTAACTGGGCACAAATTTAATTGGAAATTCAAATAATCTTCCGTCAAAGTCTTCCAGCTCTCTGTCATATTCACGTAGCTACATAAATATATCGGTAATTTCATTATGGTCTTCCTAATTGTCGACGCACCACCATAAACAACATTACAGAATAGATAAGAACCAACGACGAATTGCTCACCCATTCTCCGCTGTTCTGCATGAACACGTTCTGATGTTTGCAGTGAGAAAACTCCTTCTTTCCTAACGTTAAAATGAGATCATCGTCTTTATTGTGAAACTGCAGCTTCGAAATGCTTCCCTTGTTCGACAGCCTTCTTTCTTGAGTATCTTCCGTCAATTTCTGCGAAAGTGAAACGAAATCTTAGCTTGTTTGAACAATAGGTTCGCACAGTAGATAAGAGCTGTATAATGTTTTTAAACTTACTTTTATCACACCGGCTGTGTCTGTTCTAAAATTAAAGTCCCCGAATAAAAAATATGGTACATTTGGATACTTGTCGTTATGAAACCTATCTAATGTATGCTCCAGCGCTCTTCTGCGCGTTTTACTGTATACGGATGGAAACTGTAAACGAATTATATCGAACGATCAACGAGTCTATCGTGAATTTCGTTTTTTAGGTGATGGATCTATGCTCTTACCGTTTCCATAGCGATAAAGTTACTGGCATCGTGAAACAAGTGTATATTTATGAGATCAAAAACCGTTCCACTGATGTTCCATCGTGTTCTCAGAAATCCTTTTCTGGACCATTTGCATTCTGGAAAGAACTCCTGCGGGAACTTTGCCTTCTCTTTGGTCGTGACAGCCTCTATGTTACCCGAGTGAACTTCCTTCCCACTTACCGGTACAAAAGTGCATTCTGTAAATGCAGTTCTAAATGAATGCATTTATAGATAGTGCGCAGAGTGTCCCACTTAACTTGAGCACTTTGAATACCTTGCTAACTTATCGTTAAATGGAAAACATAATCCTAGTTGCAAGAGGCAAACATTAACAAGTAAATGCTCAAGTTAGATAGAACAATCCAGTATACTTTGAAGAATGAGGGTGTACAGTACCTTGGAAGTCCCATAGTAAAACATCCTTTAAGGATTCGTGCACAAAGTAAAAGTTTCCAAGTGCCTGTGAAGATAATTAATGACTGAAGAATTTATGTATACTTCTTCACAAGTACAATCATTCATATTTATTCTCTATTTACATACCGTAAAATGTTCAGCTGAGGAGTAATCCTCGTCTAAGAATACTCTGATTTTGTCGAACAGTCTTAATTCTTCGGATGACATAAGCAACCTGTAAAGTCATGGAATTAAACGGTGCTCTGCTGAGATCTTGAACTTTTCCTACTAGCTAGAAGACAAGCTATATTCTCATTCTTTTTTTACATTGCTCCCCCATGAATATCACTCAATAAACTTTTCTTTTGAAGTGGCTCGCTCAACTGTAGAGTCACGCGTGGCCATGCTATTTTTATCCCTTTCTGCCAGGTGTGCGTTAAGCCACATTCAATATTGTGACCAAGGAAACCTGTTTGTCTTGGTGTGCAGTTTATAAAAACTTCTACAAAGCCTTCTAATGCATAGATTCTTTAAAATAAGATGTATCTTTTGTAACACAAAGCATTAGTTTCCACCCCATTAATTCAGTTAGGCTCTCAAATAGGTATGTCAATGGAAACCCTTCGACCGAGAGTCTCTAATAGGATTTCCTAGAGAATCTTTTCCACAGGCCCCAAAGAATTTGTGTTACTAAAGGTTTAATTACCTAACAAAGTCCTCAACGTGCCTCATGCTTTTCTCATAATTTTTCCCACCCACTTCTTGGCAGTGCAGAGCAATAAACTTTGGATCCAGCCTCAGTATAGTCTGTGGAAAGTGATCACACTGTCAATGTAAATATACGTTGTCTGTTTACGCGATGACAGTGCATCTTATCTGCAATACTTACAGATAAAAATTCCTCCGTCCAAATTTTCAACATCACGCTAGGCTGCGAAAATGAAAATAAGACGTTGCTCTTATCAGTCTGATTGCTAGTAGTTACCGACGTATCGATGGTCGGTAAAGGAAGTTTCGCGATTTCGATACCGATCGGAGAAAATCGGGGCTGATAACGACAGCCGGTAAATATCGGATAATCAAAAATGTTTCCGCCGCTTCTAGTGTCGATTAACAGTGATCGTATGCATAAACAAAGTTTCATGTAACTATTATCTATTAATTTCTTCAACTAGGTAATCATTTACAATATCGGCGAAATTGAACGGATTACGAAACGAATCATCAATATTTGGACACCGGAAGGAAATCGTTTTATAGAAAATCATTGTTGGATCGTTGGTGATAGAAGCCAAAGGTAATTTTATTATTTATCTATAGTGATTAAGACGACACAAGAACTTTATTGCCACCTAATAATTTCCGTGTCCCGTGCAGAGATTCACGCGGGCCGTTAACCAAGGTTTGGATGAAGTCAGAGCGTTGCTTTCGCACGCGTAGCATCGTGTCGGACAATAAGGAAAAAGAAAAGGCAAAAGTTGAATGAAGAAGGAAGGAAGGAAGAAAAGAGGAGACTCGTGGTGTAAGTGTGGTTCTCGAGAATAGCATAACGATGTAACTCTCCTAATTTTTCATCATGCTCGACAGATTCCTTCGGACACGTTCGTTAGCAATGACAGCCACCCCTTTAGGTAAGGTGGAAGTTTCGCGGAATAACTTCCCCAATGGATCACGGTAAAATAAAATAATATTGCAAAAGTGCTAGGTATCGTATAAATTCCCAAACAAGTAATTTAATAACCGGAGAGTTCACGAGAAAACGGGAGAATGTCAATTTTAAAAAGGGTTTGAAGTGTACAATTGTTGGTGGAATATCTGATGTAAAAAAACGTGTATAGATCAAGAAATAGATTTTCCCCGTGAACTCTCCGACCGCAAAAGTCAGAAATGTTTAGTGTTTCGGTGGTTCTACCATCGAAATAGATGGATTCACGGGAGAAAAAAACCTAAAGAAATCTTTTGCATCGTAGATACGAAACTGGCGCCAAACGCGATCATAAAAAGGAAGGTGTAAAGAAGGGGGAGAAAGGAAGAGAGAAAGAAGAAGTAGGTCGTGTCACGTAGGAACGTGTAAATCGTGAGGCGCGATCGATCGTTCAGGGTCGCGTGCGGTCGGCTCGGAAGAAAAACATCGGAAAAATCGCGTGTATTTCTGTACGTACCTCCTCGAAAACGCTGCCCACGTTCGCGGTGACCAGTAGTACCGGAACACTGTCACCCGCCATGCTCTCGGATCCCGTGGGTCTCGAACAGAGAAGGAAACGAAAGAAAGGAAGAGAGGAAGAAAAGAATAGAAAAGAAAAGTAAAGAGGGGAAGGTTCCGAGGAGGCTGAGAGAAGAGACGTTCAAACGCGTCCCACGACGACGTAGAAGAGGGACAGGGCGACGCGCGAGGCCTGTCACGAGCACACTGTCCACTGGCAACTGTGTCGAGAGTGGCAGCCAGCTAGCAAGCTAGCGAGCGAGCAAAGCAAAGCAAAGCTAGCTAGCGAACGAACGAACGAGCGAACGAGCACCGTCACTCGGAGAATTAGGTTCCCGTGGGCGCACTGGCAGCACTCGGCACTCGGCACTCTCAGCACTCCGTTGTGCACGTTCCCTGCAGAGTTTTCCCGGATTGGTTCCCGAGAAAGAGGCGATGTCTTCTCACCCCTGGCCGAAGGAAGATTCGCGCGTCCTTAGGGAGCGATCAATCCCTGTGGCGAGCTGCGGCCACGGTTCCGCGGCGTGCACCGGTCGCATCAAACCTCGCACTGTGAATACGACACATTATTAATCGAATAACGCGAGGCTCGTTCGCGCGCACCAGAGAGAAAAGTTGTGCGGTGCGGTAAATATATCCCTCTATCGGGCAGAGCGAAACCACGCCTACCGCAGACGTCAATAGGCAGTGCCGTGCGCCGCGTTCGAGAGAGGAGATCCCGGGGCCCCGACCTCCGCGCTCACCTCCGCCCAAACGAATCCGATCGCCGCGACGCTGCGCCGGGCCGGGCCGGGCCGGGCCGAGTTCTCTCGAGCTTGCACTCTACCCGACAAGCTCCTCGACTATGCCACAATTTTTCGATTCCTCACACTCCTACGACGTACACGAGAAATAGCAATTTTTTAAGCCGCTTAATACAACATGTAACAATGTAAACAAACCACTTGTGGCACCGTTAAGTCGGTCTAATGTAAAGTAGATACTCGAGAAATGATTAGGACATTCATCCACTACTATCTACGAAAAGATAAAGACCGAACAACAGATTGTTTGGAGAATAGTATTTGGCTAACGGAATCTCTGGCAACAAACATAGTCGACCATTCTATAACGCGATTAATTCGTACCGCGTTATTAGAAACCTACAATTAGTACAAATCTAGGAGAATTACTATATTTCACCATATAAATTTTTTTCGAATTTTCCATTGGTTTTCTGCCAAACGAATGTCCTAATTATCTAGACCATATCGTGTTGCGTATAAGCAAATTTGATATTTCGAAAGTATTAACTTTATCAGTATGTTTGTATGTATGTTTGTGTTTCTATACAATGAGAATAGTATGAAATATTTTTGGAATACACTAGCGTCTTAGGGTCTTTTATATAGTCTAGCAGACCCAGGCTGAAACGTTTCCTTTTGAACAAACAATCCGAATGAACCGCCGCGATACAAGCGCCGAAACAGCCGTTCGTGTCCACCGGGAATCCACGAGGAAAGATACATATCCCGAACCAATGTAATTGTAATGCGATTGTCGATTCGATTACGTTCTATCACTAACTCGATTATTTTTAATAAAAGTACAGAGCAGCTCGTAATCGAATCGTCTTTTAATAACGCGTTTAGTAACGTGTAATCGGATTACATTTTGGCCAACGCTGGTCTTTTCTGGGAAACCCCGGGGATCCCGTATCACCAGAGATTTACTGTTCGCCGATTGGACTCTTTATTTCTGATCGTTCCTGAATCGTGTAATCGCTGGAGTACTTCCCGAAGCATGTTGAGGAAAATGTTGAAGCATAACAAGTCCTATATCGACATCACACACTCTGAAAGCGAAGCTGGTGTATTCCAAGAATGTTTCCCGCGATACTATAATTATATGTAGTTTAATAGTATGCGACCAATAAAGTCAGCGTCGAGTAAAAAGAGATTGCGAATATCTAGCACGGACGAAATTGCGAAAATATGGGCCGCGAGGCGTTGAAGGAATGCAGGACAAAATACATGACTCTGTTAATTACACATTATTAACACTAAACCTACCGTCACCGGCTTTATACATTTTTTTATTCAAGTACGTATTATAATAAAAATCGCCGGCGAGTGGTGGCTCGTCCGGTGGTGTTGTAGGATGGTGATCATCGTGGAGGTTAAGCGACGTTGGTTTGGGGCCCGTCGAAAGATGGGTGAACGCATAGGTTAGGTGTGAGAACCTATAGCGAGGATTGTAACCCTGAGGGGAACAATAATAAAAGAATTCGAAGAAATTCGTATTATAGTTATAGTACTTATAAGTTAGTAGGTTGTAAGTAGGTTTAGCGTTAATTATAAACGGAACGGTTTTTTAGGGGTTTTCGGGGTCGTAGAATCGAATGCCAGTGTTACTTATTTGCTAGAATGACAAATTAATTCCACCTATTTTAGTGAAACGGGCCGCTGTGTATCGACTCGGTCGAAATGGGATTTAGCGTTCTCCGCGTTGTTTCGCGCGATCCATGTAGCCGAGTTATCGGGTATTACTAAAAGCGTCACGATAATGAACAGAACGGAAGTGTTGCGCAGATAAGGGCACATGCGCGGCTGCGACACGATGCTGCACAATATACCCGACGACAGAAACCTGTAACTCAATAGGTGGAGACGCAGCATGCACAATAAAATCGTCACGGTAACATCTCCTAAATTCTCTACAGTTATAATATTTTCGGGTATGAAAAACGGAGCGAATTATAGGTTGGTCGTCCTCTCGACTGTTACGCTCCTGGGAAGCGTTGTCGGAAACGATGTTCCAGCTGCGCATGAGGAGGGCGAAACGCACGCGCTCTTCTGCTCCGTTTGCCATTACATACACCTTGCATTTGTTTTTTCGGCAAGCTCGAATCTGGTTCGGCGGTCTAGCACGACGCGACGATGCCGACGCGACGGTGTGCGATCGTCGTCGCGACGTCGTAGACGTTCATGATAAACAAAGTCTCGGGAAGCGAGCCGGTTTTTCTTGTGGTCGATCCTCTTCCGATCTAGCCAAAGGCATCGGGAGTGCACGAACCGGTGTGCGGTTGAGTTTTTCCGGCGTGCACTCGCGTGCATCGCAACCCGCGACCGGTTTAACTCTCTCGTAAACCGATATCGTAAGCTTGTCGGTTTCGCTCGCGGGTGTCGCAGTTGAAACGCGATAGACACCATAAAGCATCGTGCTCAGGCGAAACGCCCGGAGCCTTGAGAACAGCGTTCAACTGTTCTCCTTTGTTCCGCTATCCGCTATCCGTGCGTTATCGAATCGATAAGCGTCATCGGTGATCCAGATTCGCGACACCCTCGATCGGGAAAAAACAAATCCTTGTCTCTCTATAGCTCCGGATAGCCTAGATACGCTCTTGTACCCTTATATCTTGGGGAGTCTTGCGATCGATTCGAATTCGTTGAATCGCGTTTTTTGTCGTCCTAGACGGCAACTTGGTAAATCAGTCAGAGGGGATCGATGACCAGGATGCGCGGTTGCGCGCGATCCTGCTCGGAAAACGCGAACGAAAACGCTCCGATCGGCTGGTAACAGTCGCACGCGTTGTTTATTGACACGCGGCAACCATGCTCCCGGTCGTGATGATGCTGTCTCTGTTGGCGGCGATGGTCCTCGCCACCGCCGAGGACATCCTGACCACCGAGGTGTTCGTGATCCCCATCAAACCGGAGACGTTCGAGTGGAGCAGCGGCGACGGTAAGACGAGAAAACGAATACCAACCACGCCGGATACGAACAATGACCGTGTTGCATCGCGTGGGCGTCGCGTGCAACGGAAATAATCCGAGAACGGGCCGAGACCGATCGGGCCGCGGTCGGACGTTTCTATAAAATAGCCGGGAATTAATTCGAAAAACTGCGCATCATCGAACAGGTTCAAACGAGGTCTTTTCTACTGCAAGTCTATTCTATTCTTTTATTATTGTTCCCCATCAGGGTTAACACAATCCTCGCTATAGGTTCACACCTAACCTATGCGTTCACCCATCTTTCGACGGGCCCCAAAAACCAACGTCGCTTAACCTCCACGATCACCATCCCACAACACCACCGGACGAGCCACCACTTGCCGGCTTTCTACTGCAAGTCAATCTCATAATTTATGGGACACATACTTGAATCAGTATCTAGCAGAGAAAAAGTAGAAGAATGGAAAAACAATACGAGGATTAACCCTTTGACTACTGTTGACGCCAATAGGCGTCCAGATCAAATTTCGCCTGTTTCGTTTTAAAATTTTAGAATTGCTCTTATGGTAATGTAGACCTTTCTTGGTAATGTAGATTACCGATTTTTCGATTAACCTATTTTGATTCACAGCCACGAGAGGCGCCTATAATTACAGTATTTTGAATATTTTAATATACTTCATCAGAAATGCATGTCTAACGAAAAACTTCGCCGTAGCCAGTGGACGTCGCGAGTGAATTTGTACCGTACCGTACGGCCGGTGCGTGCCAAAGTCTGCCGTAGCCAAAGGGTTTTAAAAAGACTGCAACGAAACGGCTGAAAACCGTTTCGCAATGCAAATATGTACATAGTTAACGATGTAGAACAAGGGGCGTGCTTATGAATAATTCATAGTAATGTTATGAATGAAATGGATGGTATTCCGAAGAAATTCGCGATCGTATTCGTCGCGTCGAAATCGAACAGCGTGGGCTCGCGTCGCGAATAGCAATCGGCCGGGACTGTCGAACGTGGTGTCGGCTTCTCACAGCTGACGATGTCACGTGTATCGTATCGATGCTTTCTAGCGCGACGTCATTCGAGAATCGTAAACGACGCCGCGCCTCTTCTCGTTTTTCTGTCTCTCTCTGTCTTCGTGGCACGATACGATTTCCTCAAACCGTTCATGAATCGTCGTAGTCTCTTTCTCGGAAAGATGCGCGAAATCCTCCCGACTAAGCAAGCTAAGCGACACGCGCCACTTGATTACGCGGAATTCGATTAATCAGAATTTATCGGTGGGACTTGGTCCTCTGATGGATGCGTCTCGATGATTCATTCCGAGAGTACGTGTCTCTTGGTTTCTTTTTTTAGGACGCGCCGATCAATTCTCCTATCAACCCTCTTTGTTGAACGCGCCCGATCTCCCGCCATGGATTCACTACACGTACAGCAAGAGGGATCATCAGGGATTTTTGTACGGCGTTGCGCCCAAGGACCAGAAGTACTTCCAGGTTCGATCCCCAGGTTTAGTCCCATAACTCTGCCGAATCATGTTAACGCTGGTCTTTTGTTACCGCCGATTATTCCATAATTTTTAAAAATTATGCCAACAATCCGTAGCTAAAAAAATTTTAGTGGATCCGTCAATAGCTTCAATTGTGAATCATCTGAGAATTTCGCTTCATTGTCAGGTTATAATTTAAAAGAAAAGCTTCTAAGCTTCAGGTTTCTAAGCCTTCAGGTACAATACAACTAACGAAAATTATATTATTCGGATCCCAGGCGATAGAAGCGTTAATTAATCTTTTTCTTCCACCGATAGCTAAAGCGCTAGACCCAAAAAAGGCTATGAGCCTCGTTTTATAGGATTACTCTATCTATGATATGTCTATCTCAAAAAATAATATCAGCAGGCTGCTTTAATTTTGTGACGACTATATGAAGAGTAGACAATTGAAGAAGCATGATTTCAGCTGGGGATCGTGGGCTTGAACAAGCACACGTACGAAACCAGGTACAAAGTTCTGGACATGAACGTGCTGCAGAAAGAGAACCTGACCAAGTACGAGGTCCATCTGAAAATCGATAATTTGAACGTAGAGGACATGTTCGACCGTAACAGAACCGTGGAGCTCCTCGATATATTTAGGTATGTAAGTATGTCGATAAAAAAGCAACGTTATAGGTGTTTGCAACCTTGGGAGATACGAGCCCAACGGCTAATCCCTCGTATTTATAGGAAAAAGCTGTGGAAAGAAGCCACCGATTTGTATGTGACTTTCCTCGCCTCCGCGATCGAGTTGGGCGCCCGTCTACCCTTAAAACCCAGCGAAGGTGAAGGGTGAGTATTCATGATTCTACAAACTTCACCATGGTTCAGGTTTCTTCAAGTTTGCTGCCCGTAAAATACTTTCGACCACCTTCGAAACGCGTTTAGCCTACAATTAGCAACCTATTTAACATTAGGTTCACAGAACACTGAAAGCGACTAAATTTTTAGCCATTTTTAAATAATATATACTCAAAGAAATAAACTTGAATAATTTCCCTACAATTTCAACAATCCTAAGTTAAAAATATTAGAAGCAGTCACGAGATCGATAAACTCCAACCAATCGAGACCATAAGAGATTAGACTCCCAGATAGCACGCGACGTCTTAAAGACGTCTGTTTTACGTCCATTTTTGGTCTGAACGTCTTACGTCCTGAAAAGACGTCTCATTTCAGACGTCTTTAAGACGTTTCATTTCTTGACGTTTCAGTCATTCTAAACTGCTAGAGAAAAGCTTTACAAACTGTAATTGATTATCAAACTGAATATTCCATCAACAAAGAAGTGCACAGAAAAGTAATACATCAAAATAAATAGATAAATAAATAAATACAGCATAAAATGTTAATGTTCGCGGATATGCTGAAAAACATTCTTTTAATTTATTTTTTTTATTTATAAATAAATAAATAAATTAATTAATTAAATAAATAAATAAAGCATAAAATGTTAATGTTCGCGGATATGCTGAAAAACATTCTTTTAATTTATTTTTTTTATTTATAAATAAATAAATTAATTAATTAAATAAATAAATAAAGCATAAAATGTTAATGTTCGCGGATATGCTGAAAAACATTCTTTTAATTTATTTATTTTTATTTATAAATAAATAAATAAATTAAATAAATAAATAAAGCATAAAATGTTAATGTTCGCGGCTATGCTGAAAAACATTCTTTTAATTTTTTTTTTTTTATTTATTTAGTTTTTTTGTTATAACAAACATTCAATTTATATTTCTTGTACATGTATACAATATTCAAATTCAATATTTTTCTCATAAGAAAAAATGTGGCTTAAAAAATATTTTTCCATTATTTGACGAACATATCTATGTAATATTTTTGTGCTACTAGGGGTCTGTTTCGGGACGTCTTGAATACGTCTGTTTCGAGACGTCTTAAAGACGTCTTTAAGACGTACAGTTTTTTCACAAAGACGTTCCAGAGACGTTCAGAAGCCGTTCGGAAGACGTTCGTAGGACGTCTAATAGACGTCTGAACGTCTTCGACAGACGTCTTAAAGACGTCTTTAAGACGTCTCTGTGCTATCTGGACTATGAAAAAGCAATGGAAGCTGAAGCGCGATTCCTGGTAAAGGTGTAGTCTAATTCAGTTTGCATATAATTGATCTCCAAGGGCGCAAACTTCCTTGGCCGGCCGATACAAAGGGAAATTAAGGGAGCGTGTGAAAAGGAAACGACTTGATAAAAAGAGGAGTTTGCTTTTCCAAGAGTAGCAAGTTCAGCCGATAGAAAAAAAGAAAGTCTTTATCGCGGTTCCGTTTGCGTGGTTACGGCAATCGAACGGTTCAATGAGATTCACTGTTTTCTTCGATATACCATTGACGCATTCGTTCGATAAATGGAAAACAACGCGAGTGACGCGCGTCCCACGCATCCCTCTGCTTCTTTTTTTTTTTTTTTTTCTAAACGAAGCTTCCTGCGCTGGATAGCGATAGTTCTCGCGGTGTCATGAAACCCGCAGCGATCCACGCGCGGTTATTGTAAAGCGTTCGATCCGAGAGATCTCTCGATCTGCTTTGAAGAACGCGAGCGCACGTCATCCGAGATAAATAGTCATCTTTGGTAGCGCTTGAAAGCTGGCTTTGAAGATTGTTGTAACATCGATTTCGGGTACGAAGAATCTTATACTTTTACGAAGAATCGCTTCGCAACTGAACTGCAGATTGAATGGTGCATATTGCTTTCTGAAAATGACAAGATCAAATTTATTCCGACCCTGTGCCGTCTTTGTTGAGGTATATATTAGGGATACCCGTAAGTAATCAATTATTTGCAAAAAATTTGTTTTGCCTTTAGTTCTGAACCGATCGTTGAAGAGGACTAATATAGTAGGAATGTATTTATAGTAGCGTACATACAAGTACTAAATGTGTATAAAGTTTTAGAAAAATCCAACAACATGTAAACAAACTAGATAAGAATTATTATGACTACGTACACATATCACGTAACGAAAGTATTCGAACGCTATATTACAATGTCCCTATTCAGTAAACATACAGGTACATAAACATCTGAATGTAAACAAACAGTCTTTAGTGTGCCTCTAGCAGTGCTAGAGAACAGATAGAATCGCAAAATTCAACATTTATTTATCATTTAAAATAATTAGTGGAAAAAAATCAGAAACTACCAAATCTGAAAGAGAAATAATTGTTAAACTGCACGGAGAAGGGAAATCATATAAAGAAATCGGTGCTATTGTAGGAAGAAGTAAATCTACAGTTTGTTATATAATAAAAAAAATTAATATGGATGGAAATATTGCAAATAAAGTAAGATCTGGACGTCCAAAAAAATTAACGCCACGAGAAGAAAAGGCAGTTCTTCGTGAAGTGAAGAAAAATCCTTTTATATCTGCACCAAAATTGGCAGCAGTCGTTACTAGAAACTTTAATAAAGAAGTTCACGCCCAATTGTGTCGAAGAATATTATGGAACAACAATATTCATGGCAGAGTTCCACGAAAGAAGCCGTACATCAGTAAGAAGAAGCAACTTCGATTAAATTTTGCTAAAGCATTTATTAATAAGGATACCAATTTCTGGAATACTGTTATCTTTTCGGATGAAAGTAAATTTAATTTGTTCGGAAGCGATGGACGGCAAAAAGTATGCAGGAAACCAAATACAGAGTTGGAATTAAAAAATCTGAGGTCTACAGTGAAACATGGGGGAGGCTCGGTAATGGTATGGAGATGCATGTCCGCTAATGGATCTGGTAATCTTGTGTTTATTGACGGAACAATGGACAAGATAAAATATTTAAACATTTTGAAGGAAAATTTAATCAATAGTGCGGAAAAGTTAGGTGTACCCGGAGATTTCTATTTCCAGCAAGACCGTGATTCTAAACACACAGCCAAAATTGTACAGGAATGACTACTATTTTATACTCCCCATATATTACCGAGCCCCCCACAAAGTCCAGACCTAAACCCCATAGAACATTTATGGGAAGAACTCGACAGAAGGCTTAGAACAAGAATAATAACGTCGAAAGATACGCTGAAACAAAACATCATGGATGCATGGAATTCCATAACATCAGATGTCACAAAAAAATTAGTTCATAGTATGGAAAATCGCCTTCGAGCAGTAATAAAATCCAAAGGAGGTCCAACAAAATATTAAAATGCTCTAAAACTGTCATACAACAGTTCGTTCGAATACTTTTGTTACGTGTTATGTGTACTTAGTCATAATAATTGTTATCTAGTTTGTTTACATGTTGTTGGATTTTTCGAAAACTTTATACACATTTAGTACTTGTATGTACGCTACTATAAATACATTTTGTTCCAATAAATTACAGTTCATTGTACGCTATTCTCATGATTAATCATTTTCTGTCATCCCGTTCGAATACTTTCGTTGCTCACTGTATGTACCTAAAGAAATAAAGTTAAATATAAATTCTCGCGGATGCGTTTTTGCAATCTCAATAACTGTGAATTCAAAACATTAGAACGCGTTGTTTTGACGCGATCCCAGCGTTGACAACTTGTAAACAGAAGATATACGTTTTCACATAACATTTTTGTTCCGAAAATAAAGGTTCCTCGCAGCTGCTTTCATCAGAGACTTCAAGTTTCAAGCGTTGCTGAAACTTTGTTCGTATTTTCAGTTTTATCGAGCGATCAGAATCTATTGGATCCACGGCGGATCCACGAGAAACTTACCGACGTAATAGCGATCAGAACTGTCGGAAGCGTGACTGTCCGCCTCGGTTTCCCGCCAAGTCGAGGAGTCGTTCGATGCACTTATCAGTTGCACTCGTCACGAATGAGTAACGGTGTTAGCACTCGTCACAATACCAAGCGGCGGACACCTTCATTTCCGACGAAATGACTCGTCAACGCGCGACCATCATCGGTTCGTCATTGTGAACAGTGGGCGTCTCGATACCGTTGCTCGTATGGTTCTCGAGCATTGTCACGCGTCGCGATCGCTTAACGAGAATCGTCCCTCGAATTGTTTCCAGTTAAATCGAATCGTTAGCGAGTTCACTGCCGAATCAGTGGTCGCCAGATCAAGCAGGAATGTTGAAATTTAGCCTTTCTCGGGAACACTGTTCAATCCGGTACTCCGCGCCGTTGTATTTCCATTCAAAACACGTTAAATCAAAAATTTATTACTAGACTGCGGATTCGATGCATTTATGGTAAAAACGAATTACTGCAATTCAAAGCAGGAGCTTCAATGTATTGTTTCCGGCTTAGCAAAATTATTAACACGTACGCCACCATCATTTATGTATGTATATCGTTTCTGACATTCGCTGTTAAAATATTTTATCAAATGCAACGCGCCACTTTTATGGAATATTAATATGGAGCCTCTGGCCGGCGAGTGGTGGCTCGTCCGGTGGTGTTGTGGGATGGTGATCGTGGAGGTTAAGCGACGTTGGTTTGGGGCCCGTCGAAAGATGGGTGAACGCATAGGTTAGGTGTGAACCTATAGCGAGGATTGTGTTATTAACCCTAAGGGGAACAATAATGAAAGAATAGAATAGAATATGGAGCCTCTGAACATTATGCTGTTCTCTGCGACTTTAACTAGCAAAGTGTGTACAATTAATTTGACTACATATCTTTAAGTAAATCGCGAGATTGTAAACGTTGCATACGTGTGATGATAACAGCGAACACGTTGAAGGGAGAACGAAACTCTTGTTTGTTGTAATCTTTGTCAACAATTTTCTTTCCACGGATCATTCGGATGCAATCGAAGCAATTCATACGGTAAACGAAACATGTGTATAGTTCGTATCTGTGACGCGTACCCAAGTGTTTAGATTCGTTACAGTTCTGTCTTAAAATATACTATAAATATATATTCTAGTAAGAGCATATTCTTTGAGAGACGGACAGATTAATTGCTAAAAAAGCTGTAGAAACTTTTTCAACGTAACGTGTCTTCGCGAACGTGTTAATTACTGATTCAGCTCTGCGGCGTGGCGTTTCGCGGATCCATAGAAAAATAGTTGCTCCACCAGCACAAGCATGACTGTACAATTCTGGACAACACGGCGGTGAACGTGTTAAATCGCAAGAACAACTGTATGCCGTTGGAACGTGCTGGTGTTTCGTCGATCGGTATCGCAACGATAGCCGAGACTCGCGAAACAGTTAGCGTCGCATGGAGAACGCGGCGAAACGACGCAGATTAGTCGCGCGCGTAGCCGAATGTTGTATAAGCTACACATACGTATAAGTACATAAGTTGCTAACGTAAGTGCGACATTGTCAGAGAGCTCTCGTACGAGTCGGCGGACTGAATGGCTTCCGGCTGGCTCGCTCGCTCGCACGCACGCACGCACGCAAGCAAGCAAGAACGCACGCACGCACGCGTATCTCGAATATACTCTCCGAAGACGTCACCGCTTCCCGCATTACGCGACGATGCACCGTCGGTGAAAGTTTGTCATTGACATCGTTAACTGTGAACGCGACGAGGAAACGATCGTTTCGGCGCGCGACCAGACCGATACTGATACTGTTTCCGAGAACCAGACAGTCGCGTCGCGTCGCGTCGCCGCCAGGCCAAAGCGATACGCAACTCCGATCCACGATTCCCGAACCGATATAGCCGATCGACCGATAAGATCGCTTTATCTGGCCGCTGGATCGCGTCGCAAACAATACTGGAAACCGAACGTTGCCCGGTTTCTATTTTACACACCGACCAAGCCGTTCGAGTGCCGCACAGTGGGCAAAAACGGCCTTTTTCGATTCAAAATTAAAGAACTTTCGATAGGAATGAGGTAGAGCGATGAAATATTTTTTAAATGAAAGCTGAAACTTTGTAGAATATGGGAAAAATAGGGAGATTACGGTACGAACGTTTTTTAACCTTGAGAAAATTCGTTAAAGTTGCACAATTTCAAGAAAATTTTGTTTTTGCCGCTAATACGCGCGGAAAAATTTTTTTTTAACATGCTATATATCGTTTCCCATAGATTTTTTCACGCTGATTTCAAATCTGTTTTCAAAATTTGCCTACGACCTTTGGTTTTTGAAAAAAATAGATTTTTGTGACACAAATTAATGAAATTTTTTCGTTAAAATGACTCGATAACACACTAGTTTGAAAGTATATCGTATTCTCATATATAAAACACAATAAAAATAATAATAATGAAGTATTTTAACGTTTTGAGTTACTTACGAAACATGAAGCACTTCACATCTCGTCATCACTTGACGTATCGCTGTCATTATACTACTGGCACTTTCTTGAAATTGTGCAACTTTAACGAATTTTCTCAAGGTTAAAAAACGTTCGTACCGTAATCTCCCTATTTTTCCCATATTCTACAAAGTTTCAGCTTTCATTTGAAAAAAATTTCATCGCTCTACCTCATTCCTATCGAAAGTTCTTTGATTTTGAATCGAAAAAGGCCGAAAAAGGAGGAAATGTTAACCTTTTGCAGTCGTATTAAGTTTATACGCTCCCGCTCATAAATCTTAGAACAGTGATCATGTTTGTATTCAACTCTGTAAAAATGAAATAATTGTTGAACGATGCGAACAAATTTTTATTTGCTGCACTCATATGTCAAAAATCTTACCAAGACGTAAAAAAATTTATTTTCTTTTCATCGAAGAATCCGCCACGTTTCTTTATTACAGTTTCCACTATTCTTGGCATTCGCGTGATCAATTTTTTGATACCTTCTGTTCTTATATAATTTCATTATCGTTTCAAAATATTCCATAAATTGTGTTTTCGAAGCAGGGCAAAAGTTCTGTACCTGTCTGTCCAGTTCATCCCCTAATTTTTCTATGGGGTTCAAATCTGGTGCTTGATGTGGCTATTTCATAGTTTTTAACGAATTATTACATTGAAGTTGTACTTACTGTGGAACATATGAGGATATTTATATTATGTAGTTAATACAGTTAAAGGTTCATAATCTATGCGAAATACCAGAATTTTACTAAAAACAAGAGGTGTCCTAAGACTTATGAGCAGGAGTGTACGTAGGTGTCATGCTGGTCGGAATTAATTGTCGTTGAACGAACACAATACATAATATGTATGCAAGATTATGAAGGAAAAACAATTAATCCTTTCTTAAACTTTAGATATATGTAACACAATAACATGTTTTAATTTTATATTTTTCTATCAGAATTACTAGTATAAATATTTTCATATAATATAAGATCAGTATGGTTCTTTGCTGTGGTGGCTGAGAGCAGACAAAAGACCGCAAAGGGTTAAAAATCAATCGATTCTCCAAATAAGTAACAAAGCCTGCGACAGCATGTATTTCAGTTCGGTGAAAATTTGATAAACAGTAACGGGAAATCAGTTTGACTCTACAGACTAAAATTAGCCGGCACTTATGAAGGATCAACCCTTTGCACTCGAAGCTATTTTAACGCTAAAACGAAACATTTCGTCCGCGACCTAGAATATTTCCCTTCTATATATTTTTTGCATGTTACAGATATCTGTAACGTAAGTAACGTTAGTAAGTATATACTAACATGATGCAACTTACTCGTACAATACTGAAGTGTTTAGTAATTTACTAAATAGAAATAAATTTAATAATGTAAAAAATATTTTGAATAATGATACAGCAATTTTTAGTGGCGCCTTACAGTCGTCATTCGAGTGCTAAGGGTTAATTAAACACAAAGACGTTTAGTAATGTAGGAATTTATTTATTTATTTTTTTAATTTATTAATTTTGTAAGATTTAGTAATTTAGCGATGCTGCTCCTCGATTACACTGAAACAAAATGCTAGATACGTTCGGTTCTTTCTTCGATTCGACGCTGTTGTTGACTTGAAGCAAATGCAGCTGAAAGAACTGAAGATGTGTCTGATAAGATCAGTATGAAAACGAAATGCTCCAGATGCTGCAGCTTCCGTTCGTTTCGCTAAACCGGAACAAGGCCCGTTATTGTTCCCCGATATCGCGAGGACTCTATAGATGTACATACATAGATGTACATAGCGTCCTTCGCTAACTATCCGAGAAGGGTAAATCGGCTTCAGCCTCGTCTCGTTGGTTTCTGGCTTCACCGAAACAGCGATCCTCTAACAATGGCCAACATCTTCTCGCAGAATAATCGGTGATCGTTATCGGAACTGCGCGTCGTCGGCGTTTCGCACATGCTACTTTCGACGGCGTCGGATGACGGAAGCAATCGCGATGATTCTAACCAGCAATTATCGAGGCATCCGAGGAATCTCCAGCACCGATGAATCCGTCTTGTCTTGACGCATCTTAGGCTGGTGTGTCAACATAGCTGCAAAGTGAATCAATGGGACGGCCCGTTGTCGCTGGAAAGAGATCCCTTCCCGATCGTGTTTTATAGTTGTCGTTCGGATGTTGTGCGTACGTTGAACGGATGGTGGTCACCGCGGAAAGAGGAAAACGGAAAGCACACCTTGCCGGGATTGTCCGTAACTTTCGACCGAGATAACGGGAAGCAATAGGCACGCAAGCAGGAAAGCCGTGACGCACTTCGAAATCTGGAGTCGTACGTGACGCAATCCACGTAGACGGCTCTCGTAGGTGTTTCCCCCGAAAACACCTGCGACATCGTTCAAGCAAACCGCCCCGAAGCGTCTTGTCTTCAAGCTAAATCACTTTGCCATGTCAGTGCCCTGCAAATGTTTCTCTCCTGCCTTTCTAGCGTCGCTCCGTTCGATTAATTGCTGTCGATAACATTCCGCTTCGAGGTTAATCGATCAATTTCGCTTGTGACGAATAGACTGCGGATCTTTATGCAAAATCAAAATTGTCTGCAATAATTGCAGGACACAACAACCAGACACAAGTTTATTTCTCTCTCTCTCTCTCTTGTAGTTTTATTAAGCTGCAAAGAATATGTTAATACCTTTAAATAAAAATTAAATTGAATTAAAAGAAAGTTTTTCAGCATATCCGCGAACATTAACATTTTATTCTTTATTTATTTATTTAATTAATTAATTTATTTATAAATAAAAAAATTAATTAAAAGAATGTTTTTCAGCATATCCGCGAACATTAACATTTTATGCTTTATTTATTTTATTTATTTATTTATTTATTTATAAATAAAAAAAATAAATTAAAAGAATGTTTTTCAGCATATCCGCGAACATTAACATTTTATGCTTTATTTATTTATGTAATTAATTAATTTATTTATAAATAAAAAAAATAAATTAAAAGAATGTTTTTCAGCATATCCGCGAACATTAACATTTTATGCTTTATTTATTTTATTTATTTATTTATTTATAAATAAAAAAAATAAATTAAAAGAATGTTTTTCAGCATATCCGCGAACATTAACATTTTGTGCTGTATTTATTTATTTAATTAATTAATTTATTTATAAATAAAAAAAATAAATTAAAAGAATTTTTTTCAGCATATCCGCGAACATTAACATTTTATGCTTTATTTATTTATTTAATTTATTTATTTATTTATAAATAAAAAAAAATATTAAAAGAATGTTTTTCAGCATATCCGCGAACATTAACATTTTATGCTTTAATTATTTATTTATTTATAAATAAAAAAATAAATTAAAAGAATATTTTTCAGCATATCCGCGAATATTAACATTTTATGCTTTATTTATTTATTTATAAATAAAAAAAAATATTAAAAGAATGTTTTTCAGCATATCCGCGAACATGAACATCTTAGGCTTTATTTATTTATTTATTTATTTATTTATTTATAAATAAAAAAATAAATTAAAAGAATGTTTTTCAGCATATCCGCGAACATGAACATTTTATGCTTTATTTATTTATTTAACTTATTTATTTATTTATCTATCTATTTTGATATATTATTTTGGATTTTGGATTTGTGATATATAATGTATATTTTTATTATTAAACAATATTTATTGCTAAATTCTATTGCGAATATATATGTAATATATTCTAATAGTACTAAATTAACAATTTAGTTATTTAACTTTCCTAAATAAATAAACGTCTATTCGAAGGATGGAAAACTGCGTTATATTGTGTTGCGTGTGTACAGTTTGTAAAGCTTTTCTCTAGCAGTTTAGAATGACTGAAACGTCAAGAAATGAAACGTCTTAAAGACGTCTTTTCAGGACGTAAGACGCTCAGACCAAAAATGGACGTAAAACAGACGTCTTTGAAACGTCGCGTGCTATCTGGGCTAAAATGTATCCTTTCGATTATAGTAAGCGTTCTTTTCTTTCGTATTAGGGTCGTGGTGAGGCTAGGCAGTTCGATGCCCTTCTCGCAGGAGCTGAACGAACTGCAAGAGGAAGTGAAGCCCCTGTGGAAGCTGCCTTCTTGTCCCCGGGACTTCAAACGCACCAGCGTAGAGAGATTGTTCAGAGAATCGCGATTCGCTCTGGATTGGTGTTCCTTCAGATTGGCATGTACTCTTTTTTTCCTTAGCTATAGAAAAATATCGTAACCTGACGTTGCGTTCTTTCCCTCAGGTGGAGCAAGAGCAGCAGAGCCTGCAACACGAGAGCGCCAGGCGAGGACCTAGCATGAACATAATCGGAGCAGACATGTTCGAACACTCGGAGTGGCGATGGGCTAGGTCAACGAAGGCCAGTATACCAACTAGGAGCTATTTCAAAGAGATCGCCACTACAATCTTCGTGCCCACCGTGCTGCTTCTCGTGCTGGCCGCGTTGCTCAGCACTGTATTGTGCCTGAACCACGAGAAAATGTGAGTGGCTCATCTTGGGTCCCATTTCGGCGATCTACCACAACACTCGCATTGTTGGAAGGTAGCAGATTGCTGAAACCAATCAGAAGCTGCTACATTGTGAGCTGAAAAGAAGTCGCTTGGAAGGCATGCGGGAAGTCACACGTGTTTTCGGCTTTAGCGAAAAATTAGCTACAGCGGTCACACATACTACGTAACGTGTGCCGTCAAAACCTAAACATAGGGATTAGCACGGGGTGCTACATCCAGAGTGGAGACTCTTTTCAGCTCCCAATAATACCTCCGGGTTCAACGCGATAGGGTCCCGGGATAGGGAATAATCTGAATCCCAGGGACGCGAATCTAGACTAATTCTAAGCTAAGTTATCCGTGTCTTCTTTGCGCTGTCCGCTCCCTTTGGTCGCTACCCGCGAATGTAAACGGCCAACAGCGCGCGTGTAAATTGTGCTCGTTCAGATCAAAGGGGAGACCACATCGTGAAAAACGTTCGGCTGCAGAATGGGTTGCAACGTGAAATATTTGTCATTCCACCACGGACCACGTGAGCTCGGGGAGTGAATTGCGAGTGTGATTTCTAGTTGCGTGCAGGAACGAGCACAAGTGGTAGGGGCGCTAAGAACCAGATAGAGGGGGGCTACTACGACGACTGGTTTCATTCATAAACGGCCACGATATCTGGTCAAGCGGTGACGCGACGGCGCCAGCATGTACGTATGCACGATTGCAGAATACGATCGTGAGCGCGAGTCGCGAGCCGCGTTCCATGATAAACGTAATCGATGCGCCGCGCCGTAATTTGCAGACACGGGCCCGGATCGATCGGAAACCGGCTTCAGAACCTGTAATTTGCCGCGCGATCGAACACCTTCACCGAGATCATGCTCTTCACAACCAGCAGCTTTTCGAAAAAAGAAAAATGTTTAAAACATTCGTGTGGAACCGTTCCCGCTGTCGTGGAGCGAGCGTACAAGGATGTTTGCGCGCCGCTCTAGTATAATAAATACGATTTACGCAAGCGAACGTAATGATGTTTAGAAGCGGCAATAAATAAGCGATTTTTTCGTCGGACGTGCACGTGTACGTCCATCGCGGGTATTAATAGATCTGGGGTTCGGCATTTCGCGACCCGTCCGCCTCAATGTTGCTTACCGCACAGTGTACTTATCGGCGAAGCGTACCGTTCGCATGTATCGTGTACACGCGACACGGGATCATTCAGTGTGACGCGAATAGTATGTAGAACCGGCGAGCCGAAACGTACGCGTACGTGTGTCGTCACGTAATTAACACTCCCCTATACGCGGACGATTCGAATTCTTATTCAACCCCTTGCACTGTCATTTCTATTACAATTTTTTCAAAAATAGTATTAACCCTTTGCACTCGACGCTGTTTTAACTTCAGTCCAGACATTTCATTCAATCTATAACATTTTCATTCTATGTCAATACGAAGCTCTTGTTACAGAAAAGTTTTTAGCAATTGACTAAATACAAATAAGTTTAGCAACGTGAAAATTGTATGAAACTATGGTATGGTCATTTTTAGTGGCACCTGAGTCGCCGTTCAAGTGCAAAGGGTTTAATATAATAGTTAGTCAGTAACTATAATAGTTAAAAGAGGTTAACAAACAACGACGCGCCAAAGAGTTGCGTGGGCGTCGAAAAATGTGCGAGAGGTCTGCAGCAGTGTCACGCGACGCAGCGAATCAATTGAGCCTCGTCGCGACGGTTGAAGAGCAGATCGGAGTGCTCGTCGTCAGCTTAATCCCTGTTAATTACTCGCGCCGTGCTAACAGAGTGCAATAACGTCTCTGTATCGGCCTGACAGACAGAGGCTGGCGTTCCGAACACGCTGACATTGTCTATTTATAAGCAGACGAGCCTGACGATAGCGTCACCGATTATTCGCGCCTGTTGTCGCAATTGGTTCCGACCTTTTACCAGCTCCGTTTCGAATTTAAGGATTCGTGAGGCGTGGCCGTGACATTCGATGGAGCCGAACACACGTTTACACCGGTGCTTGTAGACACATAGAGCTGCTTAGAGGAACACTTTGAAGGCCATGGGAATGATAAACTTCCGGTGTTGTCCTCCACAGTGTTAATCGACCGTGTTTCCGTGCACGCCTCGATTCGTGCGCGAGTTTCATTTACAATTACCCGCATGGAAACAGCGGAACGGATCGGAGAATAGTTTGTCAGTGACAGTGCTTCTATTTAAACCCTTGTGTAGGCAACCGGATATACGTTTGCGACATTCCGCTAAAAATTGTCCATTTTCTTGTCAAGGTATTGCGAAATTCTGTTACATTTCTTGTCCCCTTTGTACTCGGATCCACGTTGTTCGAGCGAATCTGTTTGTAGAAAATTTCGATCAATGAAACTTATTAAGGTAAAGGTACCAGTAGTTGACCAGTTAAGAGAAGTCTTCCACGCGAACAATAGTAACCACTTGCTCTTGAAACCACTTGACACTCTTTAAGTCATCTAGATTATCTAGCAAGACCATTTTTTGTTAAAGTTTACTTATACAAATTTAAGAAACATATTTAAAAATTCAGTAATTGCTTCAGAAGTTGACCACTCGTGAAAATGAAAAACTAGTAATTGACAAAAACGATGCATTATCACTTATAAAACGCTGTGAAAATTTAAAAAGTAAATAATTCAGTGGCGAAAAGTTCACAACATGTGAACATATTACTTTGCATATTACTTACCTCAATGAATTTAGACGTCCGTTGTTAGTATGCATACTTCACTTCACGTGTAATTGTTTCAAAATTCAACCTGCAGATATCGTAGCATCTGAGGTTCACTTTCATTACACGTGCACAACTTATAAAAACCTTATTTTTTATGTTTTTCTAAAAACTGGTCAACTACTGGTACCTTTATCTTACTTGGTCATACGTCTGGTTGCCTACTCGCAAGGGGTAGACAATAGCAGGACGCAGCTTTGTCGCAAAATTTGATTGTCAGAAATGATATTTTGTCGCACTATTTACGAGATTATACTATCAAAGCTTGTAGAGCACAGTTATTTAGGATAAAGCTTCTTCAGACTGCGGATTTGATGCATTTATGGCAAAAATGGATGGCTGTATCTTCAAAGGAATTTGAGAATAACAAGACATTACTTGCAACTTGTGCCGGCGAGTGGTGGCTCGTCCGGTGGTGTTGTGGGATGGTGAATCGTGGAGGTTAAGCGACGTTGGTTTGGGGCCCGTCGAAAGATGGGTGAAACGCATAGGTTAGGTTGTGAACCTATAGCGAGGATTATTGTAACCCTGAGGGGAACAATAATATAAAAGAATAGAATAGAATACTCGCAACTTGTTGGGACTATTAAAGAGAGTAATAATTACTACATGTTTCCTGTGAATTACGATAGACAGATACAGTGTTTATTTTGCAGAAAGATCCGCAGTCTACTCATAACTGTTTGAATCCGAGTCTTTACATAACAGTTTCGAGCAGTTATCTTCGGAAACGTTTCAAGCCTTGTCCGATACGAAGTTACCTTGCCGTTCAAGGGTGCCGCGGCTTGTGATCTACACACACGCGATCAAGGTAGTTGCCATCGCGTCGTAGATACAATGCGGGTTACGCGAAATAAAAAAGCCATCGGGGATAGGACGTCACCGGATTATGACTCACGGACGAAAAAATGTGAATGATAACGCGCGAGCGGAATCCATTTGAATGATCTAGTTCCGCCCCGTTCGATTCTTTAAACAAAAGCAACAATGCGCTTTGCAATTCCGTAGGGACGATCCCGAGTCTGAGGATTACTTCGACGAGTTGTTTAACGTTTTCCTCGGCAAAACGCGTGGAGCAGCCAGGTACACGCGACCCACACCCATTAACTCGTGTATACTAATTACTTTGACGATCCCTCTCTAACGCGCACGAGCTACTAATCATCCGCGTACGTAAGAATTTTAACGAGCGCGATTTAAAGAGACGATTCGCTCTCCGGTTGTTGCGGTTTCTAACTGTTTTCCTAAACCGAGTTTCTTTCCTGGACAAGAAAAACTTGCGCGGACCGCAAACTTGGTATCCAATTAATAATAATTTGGCAGCGGATTTTATGGATTTATAACAACATTGAATAAGTGAAAATTATAGTGATAAAGCGAAAGAACTGTCTATTTGTTTTCTGTTTCGTGAAATCGGTGGAGAATAAAAAATGTTGGCATTGATTGCAAAACACAGGAACCAAATCAAAATTTCTTTCTTCTTTTAATTATCTTATGAAACTGAAACTAATACACGATGATGCCCTGAAATTTTTTTCACATTTTCACTGGTTTAAATTGTACGTCATAAATGTATAAAATCCGCAGATTAATGATAAACAATTACCGCCGACAAGCAGTCGCCGATTTGCGGTTGTCGTGTTATTGTAAAGTGGTTCGCCTAACTTTTGCCACAAGCTTCAGCTAATCAGTCCCTAGATTAGCTCAGGACTGAGTAGCTGGAGCGTTTACACTGATTAAAATCTTTCTTCCTGTTATTTTCCTAGCGGAGAGGAGAGGGAGAGCAGATCAGAAGGAATTGGCAGCAACAACATACAAATGGTCCAGTACGCTGCCACCGAAAGAGGTACCTTGAAGTCTCTCGCAACTCAGCCACCCAGCCCCAATGATTCTTTAATGAGAAGTCCTAGGTAGGCACATTGAAACGCTCTACGATTAGTTTTGATTTTGACTGTTACGGGATCCTAAACAAATTATAAATTCCTTTTCCAGGATCTCCGACGAACGCTGCAACCCGTATATTCGACCAAACCCGCCGCCCTATACAGGTCCAGGCAACTTGTAAGTTCAGTGTCGTATGGATCTTTTTTTTCTGTTAGCTTTGTCAGTTTTTGTTGATGCGGTTCGTTTGTTCTTCAGGACCGGACTTCGAGCAGATTTCTGACTACACGAGGAGCCAGCCAAGACGTGGTTCTGTTGAGCGAAATATTAGCTCCGCTCTTTATACGCTACGAATCGCAAAACCGTCGAAACTGGCTCCGCATCGTTTGTTCATCTCTTCAGGATTAGTCATCTTTGGTAATTAATTAGTTCTGGCCAGGGCTTGAAAACTGTTATCGTTAGACTGCAGATTTTATGCATTTATGACAAGAATGGGTAGGTTCGATCTGAAGTAGTAAACAAATTATGATAATTTAAAGACATTGACATATTATTTTCAAGTTATTAAAGTAATTATTATTGAAGGAAGAACTTTTTACTTGGCTCCTTGTGCCTTGACATCGACGCAGAAGATCTTTATTTTACATAAAAATCTGCAGTCTATTTATCATATCGATCTCTGTTCCCGAAACGATTATGAAGAACGTTCGTTCTGGCTTTATGCATTTATAAGAAAAACGAGTGCACGGAATTTAGAAGAAGTACAGTAGAGACGTTCAAAGAATTTAAGAATGTCAATATGTTGTCTTCGAATTATATTAAGGTTGTTAGAGAAGAAAAGAATAGTCTATATGCGTTACTGTCCCTTGCAATTGATATAGACATTTTTTATTTTGCACAATGATCCGCAATCTAGTTATAATGAACCGAAATCTCCAACTATTATTTATTTCGTAACAGTTCTTCCGGACAGAGGTTCTTTGAAACTCTTTTAATGAGAATCTTTATATGACAGTTATATTTTTGGAACCTTTCTATACCCTGGTTCTAACAATCGTAAAAAAACACGACGTTTAACATTACGTAGTCCTGCAAATAGTGTTTTTTATACTACGTCCGGCGCCGGATTATCGGCGCAGCGAATTAGCATTTATTAAATGCAACTTTATTCACAACGAATCCGCGTGTACATGTTGTTCAGTGGTTTCTCGATGGTATCTCAGGATATAAACGTGACGTCTTCGTTTTTTCTTTTTTTCAGTAGTCATTACTTAGTTGGAACATAGTAAGGTGCATACGAGTCGCAGAAATTACAAATGTACATTAATTATACGTAATGATAGTAATGATAGTAACATTTATGCGCAATAATAAGCGATAAACGATGCCTATGTATCTGCGAATTACATAATTGTATACAATTACTGAACGATTTCCTGAATTTTAATAAATGAAAACAAATTGAAAATTGTTTTCACTTTGCATCGTGTCGCTCTCTTCATCTTTGGTAATCTCCGTTATTATCGGTTTTTATTTGCTACTTCTCTGAAAGTTTCTTTTTTTCATCTTGTTTTTCGTTTAATTATCTTTATTGTTATTACTAGACTGTAAATTATTATTTGCATACGCCGTGGGCGCTACACGATAGAGCCTGTCGAAGAAAAATTTTAAAACGTGGGAGGGAAAATCATTCGTTTTCAACAAGTTCTTCCTACGAATCACCTGCTACGCCTTGACGGTTCCTCAAGAACCTAACCTGTTTACAATCACGCGTGCGCTTTGAGCAAACCATGCTTGAATACGGTGATTTTTTAACGGTGGCACCGTCGAGCGGTCTTGAACTTGTCTTCGGCTAAGAGTTTTCTATGGTGAATGGTTAACTCGTGTGACAGGACTGATAAGAGACGCATCGGTCCGGTTTGAAGGCTCTTGTCAAACTTTCCGAAATCATGGCTGGCATTGTACCATTGTCTGGCAGACCTGGTCGAAAACAATGGACACTTCACGGTAACATAATAACAATGTTCGGTGGTCAATTTTTTTCGTGATTCAATTTTCCCCGGTAGCTAATTGAGTTGGCCACGAGAAAATCGTAATATCGCGACGACTGGCGAACTTTCAAAAATTCGCTTGTCGCGAACGAAATGTCAGTCATCTGTTACGTTCTCCTCTCGAAACGGGCGCTCGACAGTTGACAGATCGTAGGCGTAGGACATTTCAAAATATTGATCATTTCAGATGGACCGCGAGGATCTCTCAGAAGATTGCGATCGCAACTCGCCGAAGACGGTTGCCCGGAATCCCAAGTAGTTTTAGCCAAGCAACTATTAGAAGAAAGATGTGGTAAAGTTAACATTTTCATTAAACTCCAAGCACACAGTTCCATTAGAGATTTATAAGTATGCAACATGTTTAGATCTAGACGTCGATAAAGAGGAGAATGCAAAGTTGGGCGTGTATTGGCTCACAAAAGCATCGGAGCAGGGTAATTTAGAAGCGACAGATATTCTCAGAAAATGCCTAGCATCCGGTCGTGGTATCACCGAACACAATTACTACGATGTAAAGAACTGTCTGGATATGACTCAAGATGAGAAACTGGCCAGGAGAGCAGCGAGAGAAATGTTTACTAGGTAAGAGAAAATAAATTTGTTAAACAAATGATGCAACATTTTTTTTAATGGCTTGGTATTGTGTAGTCTTTCGAACGGAGAAGATTTTATCACGACAGAGCAGTTACAGAGACGAATGAGGGACCTATCAAACTTAACCAATAATGCCAGCTGCTCCCGTTCAAATAACATGTCACAGAATAACGCACAGAAGGATGTGACAGATGTTCCAACCGATGATTTCCCAAAAGATGGGTCTCCTGAGGAGTCAGCATCTAGAAAAGAAGAAGAAAAGGAAAACGATGTTCATGGTAGGCAAACATTCACAGCCACAATGCTTTATATTCCCTTGAAACTGTTTAATTACTTGTCCCTCCACAGATTGGTTAAATTGTCAAGGAGAGAAGATCACAGAGGCAGCGTTAGTTGCTGCTGCTGCCAGTTATGCCAGAGGAATGCTTCCCATAGTTTCGCATGCTCTCTGCATGGTAGACACATCGCAAATGGCTTTGGACACCATACCGCTGCTACAGAGACCTTTGATACATCCTCTGGCTTCTTTAAAGCGACTTTATATTTGGTTGATAGAAACGCTAGGTCAAAGAGGGATGTCGATCAGAAAGTTTCTCTTCACGTCGAACGTTCACGTGTTATTGTTGCTTTTGTTGTATTCGTTGGTTGGCACGGAGAGCTTGATACTCTTCGTACCTATGGCTCTTTACTATCTGTCTTTCATTGTGATGGTCATAGCCACTTTCCAAATGTTACAGCGGAAACGCGAGTTTAATCATTTCCGCGTTTGGTCGGGTCTGTTTCTCAGTTACTCGGGAGGCAACCTGAACCCCGAAGAGGCCGAGTATCAGCACTGCTGTAACAACTTGAAACCTTACGCCCATTTCTTTCTCGCGTTGCTTCTAAACTTAATGATTTATCCTATCATCGCCCACCAGTGGACGCCTCAGTCGGAATTTACTATCATAGCGGTCGCGTTGACACTGGTAACGCTGTTGAACTTCATGTGGAAGGACTCCTCGAAATTTCCAGACTTCTTAGCGCTGTTTAGCTTTAGCGTTCACGTTCTAGCTAAATATCCGTACGAAACTGATATCGTGGTCGCTCAAGGTTGGAGATTCCTGGACATCAGAGTGCCCACATTTGCCTCATACGTTGTGGGCAACGGTATCGAGTTCTGTCTCAATTTCCGAGCAGTTTTCTACCTCTTGATTCCAGCGGTTTTCGCGAAAATGGCTGCTCAGGATAATTGGCGAGGCACGTATCAGACTTTGATACCTCATTGCGTGACACTAAGCTGGTGGCAAATAGCGATTTTCAGTTCTCAAGGTGCGACCTGGTACGGGTTGATTAGAGGTGCTCTCGCGTTAGTTGGTATGGTCCTCTTCCTGCCACTGGCAGGTTTAGCATCCATTGTCTTGCCAATAGTGGCCGCTGCTAAATACTTACACGAGAGCGACATAGCCATGAGGATAGCAGTGACTACTTTACTCGGAGGCATGCCGTTTTTCGCCTCTTGGTATTTGAGGAAAACCAGAACCCCTAGGTTCAACTGGATCATCACCGCTGTCCAAGTAAGTGCTGTAACATGTCGTCCATCAAATCTAACTTTCCAAGTTCTGACCAATTTAATTATTATAGCTGTTTCTGGGCATTGGCGCCGGCATGTTTCTCTGCTGGCCGATGGTCATGGAGTACAAAGAGGAACCAGACCGATTCAAGGTGATATCGACGCTCTCTTGGGAACAATATCAGAATCACTGTCATCAGCCTGCCTGGGAGGAATTATCGTCCAAGGCCCAGGTACAGATCCAGTGCGCCGATCTGGAAGGAATAGTGGTCTCGTGGGAAGGCTATGTGACCAATATTAAATTAAGAACGTTGAAGAACAATGTGGCGACGATCTTCGACAAGTTACCCGACAGTATTAGGAACGCGATCGGCTGTATGTACGGCGAACCATATTCGAGCAATTGTAACTCGGTCGATCAGTCGCGACAAAAGAATTGCAGGCATATCGCGAACATTCAGAAGCGGAAAAGCAAATGCCACTTTCCCGCTTGGAACCGATACGAGTTCGAGATCTCCGTGAAAATGAAAAGCGGCATGTGGGGAAATAATGCGGAGATCCTACTCATAGCCGATCATTCGTTTACGAATTTTAGCTTGAACATTTATCCAGGAGACAAGATCTGGTTCTCCGGTAGCCTGTTGAACTACGGTTTGGAGGAGGAATCGTTGTTAGGAGGCTCTGAACCGCACGTTCAACTGGAGGAGATCGGTTGTCTCGCATGTCACTCTATCGATCTGAAGTCCTACAAACGCTATAAGTATCGCATAACGTTGAGTTCGATTTTAAGCGACCTTTGTCTAAGTATAAAGACTGTTTTAAACTTTTTGTTTAACCCCATCGTGATGTTCAAGTAACCGTGCGCCGTGCAATCTTATGTATACGCAGGCCGTATCGGGTCGCAACGTTTCTCAGAATATTCATTATAATTAGAATCGTCTACCGGAGGTCTTCGAACAGTGCATCTACAAACAAGACAGAATTTAGATCTTAGTTATTCTTTACGGAGAGAGTGTATGTATCAAGGCGCGGAACTGTCGAATTCTCTTTGCTATAATAATTTTCCTGTATTACTGTTTTTTTTCTTTTGATAGTAAAGTTGTTATACAATTGATACTAGTTGAATTGGAAATTATTGTTGTTTAGATAACGAATATAGATTAAAGGAGGGAACTTTTTTTAACCGATATACCCCGACTCTATGTATAGAACGATACAAGCATATTTTGATGTTACCAACGCCTCAGGCAATTAGAAGTCTCGGTCGAGAACTGGGAAAATATCTATGTCACAGAGTGTACAATTATATACATGCATACATGTATCGTATGTCTGTATATTTTAAGATCGACATATTTTCGTAAGCATTACTGCCAGTTATAGAGACAAATGTGCTTAATATTTTTCTATTCCGTGTACGGAAATTCAAAGGGGTGGAACCTCTTCTAATTTTATTTTAACGAAACGGTTACATAGTTTTTGTAATGACAAAATTTCGAAGAGAACATCGTTCGCATCCGAGAAGATTCGATTTGCGTTTTTAAACCGGTGTGTCTACAACGAATGTGATGTTAGTACCTATGCATTGATATTCAGTTTCTTAGAAGTTGACGTTGTATCTTCGAAACATTCTTGTAGATCTGTGAAATTCAATGGAATTACGAGAAAAATTGTAATTTAGTTGTTGAACTATCTTTACTCATGTAAATGTCATAAATATTACATGTATTTGAAGACATAGGAAAGATATATGTACATGTATGTTGCGTAGGAGTTAAAAGTTACTGTTAAATCGATGTCAAATGTCTAGACTTTGAAAACATAAACAATTAAAGAAGTCTTGTGAACTGTCCAGAGTTACCGACGACGGTTATTTTCATGTCATATCAAGACAATAGTGACAAAAAGATGAGTATAGTCAACACAGAAGACAAATATAGATGTGCCTTGATGTTTTCTGTTCGATTAAATGATTTTATTATTTATAATAAAATATATTTTGAAAAGTACGATCACTGTTAGATTGAATGACTCATCGAGATGAACTGTCTCACGATTTCGTGGGAAATGTGTTTTTTTTTGCATTCTTCGTTTCATTAATTTTTTTATTGCTGTTTGATTTTTTACACAAAATTGTTTATGTTTCTCCAAGAAATTTCATTTTCTCTATACAATTCAATATATTTTTATTTCGTATTTGGCAACAGATAATGTACATTATTTCCACGGATTATAACATTACGTTCTTTTCTCTTTTTAACAAGACAATCGTTTATTCAGAGATTTTGGTTCCCTTTATTCTTGCTTTTTGTATAAAAAAAAGGTCGCACAGTACGAAATCACTCTGCAACCATTTCATACCGACGGTTTCGATTGTTTTATGTACAAATATAAAATCTACATCAATAAAGTCTTTTCGATCATGTAAAGATAAGTCAGAGCGAGAAAGAGCGATCTCTCATAGAAATCGGCAATTATTCCTAAAAAAAGGAGCTCGTTTCGCCGATCGGATATCCTACCCACGTGTATGTATGTTTCGTTAAAAAATCTTGCAAGTTCCAGACTCACTGCGAATAAATTATCGTATCCCTTAATTTAAACTGATTACATTTAAAAAAAAACACATCATTGATGCTTCGGTTTCTACGTGCGTTAGAAAATGTACCAGTGTACATTGTACCGAAAACTTAGAGCTATGGGGATTGACTGCAGCAACTTAAAAGCATGAAAACTTTGGCAAAGGAACTGTGTGCAGTACACGCATTAAGATTATTAGGACCAGAGTAGCGATAGCATAATTCGACACGCCTTACAACTGCTGCAACAATTTACACGTTATTTTAATTATTGTTTAATCGGTTGTCGCTATGTATAACTTCTCCTGTACGAATATCCATCGAGAGTGACGCGTTTCGGAAACGGGACTATTGGCTAATACAGTAACCGTCGTTCTCTTTACACTAAATATCCAAATAAACAGTCTTATGAACACTTTACAACGACACTTTATCTCATTAGAATGAACATCCGATATAAACGAGAAATTCGAAAATGGAATAGTTCGTGGGCTGTCGCCGTGCGGCTGGGTTAATAAAACCGTTTCCTACTGTTCTCTTGATGCTTCTGATACCACATGATGCCTATCACGATGCTAGCGATTATCGCGAGCGCACACACTAGCATTAACAGGAAAAACATTACTCTACTTAACGTAGATTGCTTCGGATCGTCTATGTGCTCTGCAACGAAAAACAAATCATTTTCTTAGCGATTAAGAATGCCAATTCGACGTAATCGTTATCCGTTAATTATTACATTACCTCGTGGAACTTCGTAAAACGCTGCCGAAGGCAATATATTGGACCTATCTTCCTGATCTTTTGGCTAAAAATCAATACACGTTACTGATAGTAACAATATACGAGGAGATTTTATGGTATTCGATGATAATGCTTACATCATCTGGTAGATCCAACTCGAACAAACGAATCGATAATATGTCATGATTGTCAGATAAATCTCCTGTCGTCGCGGAAAGTCCAAAGTAATAACCAGTGGGAAGTTTTATTTCCTTCACCGAGAAACATTCCTTCCACGCAGCTTTATTCGCGAAGTCCGTGGAAACTAAATAAAAACAGGTCTGTTAAAGTGTACTACATTAAAGTGTGTGTGTCTGTGTTCTTAATACGTTCTACATTTTTCATGCTACATTAAGTAAGTAAAATGGTTTTTTTTACATGTTCATGAGATACTTCAAATGGCTGGATGCACATATATACACACATTTGCGAACACCCTTGTAATTACTTATAACAATGAACATGAGAACAGGATATTACAGTAATTTTCATTTATCCAATGATAGAACCTTGCAACAACATATTTCTCATGCTATGAAACTTAGACTAACCCGAGATCGCAATTACTTACCCGTTAATGTATCTCTTTCGTATCTAATAGCGATATGTGTATCATGTACTAAGTTTCTAAATTTTGCTTCACAGCCTGCAAGTTGCGTATGAGTTCCATCACGATCGTGATCATAATGCAAGGAGCCATTGTTAACCATGGAAGAGATGTATGGATGTTGGTGCTGAAAAGTTTAATAAATTTATCATATATTCTCATTGTTATTCCATATGCTTATTGTCAATAGTGCTAATTGATTCCTACTGTAATTTATTCACATTGTACATCAATTGTATAATAATTCGTCTGTATGTGAGTTGCAATACAGTTGTACTTCACTGCAATACAGTTGTACTCTAGTTGTGTTACATTTTCATTCAGTTCAATCGCTAATTACAGTGGTCATAAGTGCAATTAAATACAATTTGAAGTAATTATATTACAAAGAGTAGTTCAATTGTAATTCTACATAACTGGGGTCATGATACATACATTGTGAGGACTATTGTGGTTGCTGTATGTGTCTAAAATAATAGCCAATCCTTGGAAATAATCTTGATTTCCAAATACTGGACCATGCTGCATCCTTTCTTTGGCATACCAAATGGCAAAACCATCTCCAAACAGATCCCTTCCTTTTCCATGAACCTTGAAGTGGACTTGTAATTCCCAATTCCTTGCATGACATGGCTGTGATAACAATACAAAGAACATTAGCTTTGAACTTTCTTAATCCCAACCATTGTCTCTGAAAAACGTGACTAATCGTTCCTCTTTGTGATAATCCCTATTGCATCAACATGATATTGTAATCTTTGACACATGGTTCATGACTAATTAAACAAACGTGGTCAGAAAAAATTAGAAACTTACAACAGAATTCCATATGGCACCTTGTTTACTTTGGAGGTCTGGGGTTAATCTAACATAATTATTTGTTACCATTGTACTACCAGAGAAGTCCCAATAAGGTATTGTCATTCCAGCACCTAAACATAAATACATGATTTTGTACATATTAGCGGGAGAATACGTATACAATTTCTACACGATTTAACAAGCTGATGAGATTGCTTTAACTTTGATCTAAACAAGTCATTATTGAGTCATAATAAGAGCAATAAAAAAGCTTTTATTATCCATAAAATAACCTTAAAGTCCTTTTTATCAGAGCGGAGTTTTTCATCGCAATCGTACGACGTATCATGCATAAATTGAATTTAAATTAGAGCGCATTACACGTCACGGAATTTTACGTTATCCAACGTAATTTCCGTAAACCGATACAAAATTTACAAACCTTGATACGGCCTGGTCAAAGAATGCTCCCGTTTCATATAGTCTTTTGTGTTCCATTCTGCATTTGCTAACTGCCAAACACTTGCAACAAATAAACAGCACGATATCACATTCATTTCATGTATCTTATGTCTACGCTAAGTAACTTTGAATATCAACTCTATTGTTCCAGTCACCAAGGGAATTAGAACTCGTAATCCACTGAAGCCACTGCCGGAATTACAATTCTGTTATTCGTCAAGCCGAGCTAAGTTAGTCAGCGAACTAACAATCCGTCCAACACAAAAATGCAAATATTCCAACGTAACATGCTAGGAATTTTAATATTGTATTACAATAATTATACTTTAATATTGTATCATACAACATTTCATTATTCTAAATTAAATAAACATCATATACTATACTTCATTGTCTATTTCTTTTATTTTTGCCTTCAATTAACACATCTATTATTTTATATGTTCATTCAGAGCCATCTGTGATATAGCGTCTGAACTAAAGTATACGAACAAAGTCATCACGGCTAGTGCGATAATGGCGCGAACTAATTCTCCCTATCTTCTCCGTGTGTAAGACAAGGACAGGAATAGTGTGCGACGAGGACAGAGATCATGACACCCGTGTCACCTACTTTTCCGCGACACTTCGAATTCCCTGATATGTATTAGGCAAACACGACGAGCAAAAGGAGGCATCCCAGAAGGTATCCAAGACGAGACTCTCTCTAATCCGTCGAATCGATAGAAGATTCATTAATAACTCGTTATCCAGCAATTGTTTATAAACATTTCTAATCGAATATTGTAGAATTGACCTTCAGCTACTTTCACATTGCATTTTCGATCGGCGCAATTATCGAAACCCTTGTCCTAAATAATTTACAAAAATTTGGCCCCATTTGGACAAAAAAATTAATTGCTAACTTTATAGACATAATTTATGAAAATTTATGATTGAGGAAACTAGAATGGACCTTTAGCAGCATTCCTGTAACATTTTTCTACACAATTAAGGTTTAATCAATTAGTTATTAACAATTTTTGAAGCACCTGTACTTTTTCCTAATGTCCGTAACGCGTAAGACAAGGAGAGTCAGCTGTCAGACAAGGATAGAGAGATTCAAATTGTGCCACCTACTCTGAATGTGGTCTTATGTGCTCCTGGTACTTATTCACGCGGGCTTTTGAAAATTTACGAATACAACCTTGTTACTCGACAATAATTTATCAACATTTGCAGATGGAGAATATAGACTGAACCTTCAGCAACATTCACACATAGTTTTTGATCAGAATTTGTTTTTCATTAAGTAGTTATTAATAATTCTACAAAGCCATGTTTTTAGATAACATCAAGTAACTTGACAGGTGCCCGGTGAATTATTCATTTTTTCTTCTTTGCCGATTTAATTAGTGAACTTTCGCAGTTAGAGAATTTCGAACGAAATCATAACTACATTCCTGTTACTGGTTTGTCAAGGATTCTTAATTAATTAGTTAATAACAATTATCGAAGAAGCGGCACAACGTATATGTCTCTCCGCATCACCATCGACATTGTTTGAACGTTTAGCCGCTATGAGTAAGGGCGCTAAATACTGATCTTGCGATGCAAATGATTCTTGCCGTTATTTGCATCACACGATATGGCCCTATGCGGAATGTTTTTATCAAGTTTTTAAAGGACATTCTTTCCACGACTGTTTGTAATGTTTAAATGGATTACCGATTTACGTGACAATATATAGAAATTGCTAAGGATATTATCAAATACACTACAAAAAGATTAATATTTAATTAATTTAAAAGGAACGTGCAACATGGACGATTCGGATGCGCGATTCGAAGTTGAGCACGAGGAAGAAGAATTAACTGCTCAGAGCGCTTTGATAGCGATCGAAGATGCTTGGTTGAATGAAAAATTTGCTCCCGAGATACTTCCTCATCAAGCCGACTTGGTTGATTGTATGCTGCAACAGATCACTCACATGGAAGACAACTTGAAGAGGTTAGACAAAGGGGATCTAAGATTAATGGTTCACAGAATGGAGCTGGACAGAATTAAGTTCGTGATATCCAGCTACCTCAGGGCTCGATTAGAGAAAATCGAGAAGTACACTATTGACATACTTTCGCAGGAAGCAAACAGATCTCCAGAAGAGTGTTATCTGACCCCTGCAGAATTACTATTCGCCAAGGAGTTTCTCGCTAGCATCGAAACTCTATTCAGAGCAGTTGCTGTGCAGCACATGCCTGGAAACTTTCAGACATTTGAAGTTAATAAACTGGGTGTAAAGCCCAACATGCAGGCATACGTGTTTTTAAGGGCCAATCAAAAAGTCGATGGAATTGTATTGCCTGGGTCCTTGGACGAAGAAATAGATTTTGACCCAGGCTCGCAACACATTATACAGTACAGCGCTGTCGCGAATTTAGTCAAAAGCGGTGCTGTTCAATTAATTTAACATTTAGGATACACTTTATAGAATACCTAATTTTTAGCTGTATTTTTAATAAAGTTCTGAGAACAATTTTGCACAAAAAAGGTTTTTATTAGAAAAATTACATATCTGTTTATACAATTTATTTAGAAAACTTGGAAAGAATTACAGAACAGTATAGATAATACTAATAAATCTCTTTACTACATTGTATAATGTAATTCACAAAAATATCTGTGTAGATATATTTTCCTTAAAGGAACTGTCTCTTTTCCTTAGACTGTATATTTTAATTTAAATCTTTAAAAAAATATTCGGACATGTGTATAAAAGTACTGTGCCTGCTTTGTTCTAAATTGTTCATAAATATTTTCTTCTAAATTCATAAAATGACAAACTATTTTTAGTTTTGCTTATGCAGTTTCAACAAATAAACTGTAAGTACCTGTTGCAAGTAAGTAACTGTTGCTTATTACATACTTGGAAAAGTATTTGTATATCAAAAAGTATTTTGTTACTTGTTACATACTTTAACAAAACATTACTGCACCACAATATGGAAAAACCCGTATTGTCTGAAGCATAGGAACAATATACGAAGTTATCAAAACAATATAAAAGATACAATTATCTATTGTCATAAGTTTTTCATACTGTCATTTGTGCATATAGTATGCTGAAATGGTATACTCGTTCCAGCGAGTACTATAAGCTACACTAACGAAGATTAACTATAAAAGTAGTTGTTATAGATGCTAAGTACTTTCTTGTATTAAGAGCACATTCATTCTCTCAAGCATCTTTCGCTGTGGCGTTGCCATTGAGAGACTTTGAATGCACTACGTTTGCCTCTGTATGCTCGGGATGGTCTTTGTATGCCTGAAAATGCAATACGAGTTTCTTAGAACATTAATATCTAAAGCTATGTCCATAATGAAGCTATATCGAGCAATTTTTTTTCGCCTCTCGTTACCCTCTTCTTTTTTTTTACCGAATAAAAGAAGAAGGCGACAAATAGTTAAACAAATCACTTCATAAACGAATTGAGCAGACGTCTACCTTTTCAGCCACTTTACTCAGTTGCTCGAACATTAGTTTCCCAGTTTCTTTTAACATGCTGGTGAAATGTCCTCCTGCGTTTTGAAGCAGAATATGCGGGTGATCGAACTCGGCCACTTGTCCATGATCCATGACTAATACTTTGTCGCTGTCCATTATCGTGTTCAATCTATGCGCTATAGTTAATACCGTGCAGTGTTTGAAATTTTGCCTGATGGTAGTCTGGATCAAAGCATCCGTTGTAGGATCTACATTGGCTGTAGCCTCGTCGAGCAGGAGAATCTTATTGTTTCGTAGAATAGCCCGCGCCAAACAAAGCAATTGTCTCTGGCCGACGCTGAAATTTGTTCCTCCTTGCTCGACAACGTAGTCGAGAGACTCGACGCTCGATTTTAATTCTACATCTTCCAGAGCAGCCCAAAGACTGGCGTCATCAAAATTGTGGAACGGGTCCAGATTATCACGGAGAGTTGCCGAGAACAAGATTGGTTCTTGCGGAATAATAGAGATCTTCTTTCTCAAGTCGTGAAGGCCAATTTGATTAGTGTCCAAGTCGTCTATGCATATTCTACCCTCCAGCTGGGCCAGCCTAAACAGAGCTGAGATCAGAGAAGTTTTTCCAGCGCCAGTGCGACCGACTATTCCCACCTAAAATAAGAATTAAATTAATTTCATTGTTTTCGTTTCGTTTCTTGATATTTTCAGGCAACGAGAAATTACTTTTTCTCCGGACTTGATAAGAATGTTTAAGTCCTTGAGAACAGAAGGCGAAGATTCATCGTAGCGCAGATACAGGTGATCGAACTGAATCTCCCCCTTAGAAGGCCACTGTGCCGACGGCTTCTTGTTAGGCTCGCTGTCGAACGGTCCCTCATTATCGAGCTGCGTGAATTGCAAAATTCGCTCCACGCTAGTCATTTGCGCTATCGTCTCCGCGGTTTGACGCATTCCGTGTTGGAGCATGCCGCATAAAATTAAAACTTGTGATATGGCCAAGCCGACGTTCCCAGCGAACGTGTTTCCTGATAAGATTAACACAAATTAAATTATCAGTAATAACATGAAATTATCAAGCAACAAATTACCATCGTCCAGTATAATGAAGCTGTATGTGACGAAGGTGATGAAAAAAATAGACACTATGTCCAATGAAAATCCAAAAGCGGTACTTGCTGCGATAGTCAAGTAATAAGCACTAGTGTGGAGATCTTGATGAACGTCGAATTCCTTGCGAACCATATCTTGGGCGGAAGATGATCGAATCGTAGTTAATCCTAACAACGAAGAGCTGACGTGGGAGAAAACGGGACTTTTCGCTGAAAATTGTCATTGTTAGAATGCTATGTGATGAAAGAAAATAATATATTAGGTCAGTGCTCCTGGTCACTATCACCGGAGCGTATATATACGATTAATTTATTTTTTCTTATAATGCTGAAATATGAAGTTCGTTTACTTGTAGTTATTTTTGTACTTAAACATAATAAAAAAAAGTTTGGTGATAAAGGCCTTCTTTTTATATTTCCTTATGATGCAAATAGGTATGCAACACGGAATCGAGCTCAAACTTTCGGACTGACCTAATATATACATATTATTTAAGAGATATATTGTTCTTACTGATTCCTTCGAAACGTTTCATGTCCTGTGCGGTTTTCAGATAAATATTTCGTATTTGCCAGTACAAAAAGCCCACGAGGAGCATTGGAAACACTGTCCACCAATTAATAATAAGTACTTGAGCCAGAATCCCAACCATCACCGCAAATATCTGTATAGATTCGATCATTGTTCTCGGCAAAATTTCATCGACTGCTCCAACGTCCTTCGAGAAACGATTTAGAATACGACCTGAAATATTATACCATTTTGTTAATACGGTCTTTACGAATTCATTAGCAACTGGCAGTCTACAATATTGCAACGATACCTACCGGATGGATGAGTATCAAAAAATAGCATTGGCGCTTTAAGCAGTGACGAGAACATGAGATTGTGGAGATTCTTGCTAGAGTTCATACATATCTTGTAAAATATAATGTTTCTGATAGTAGTCATGAGTATACTCGCGATAATGAGAATTCCATAAATCCATAAGGCAGTGTCGCGGTCAAGGAAATATTCCATACGCGGTCCGGTGTTAACGGTCCACATCTGTGATAAGCATAATTATCGTAATTGCTGCTTGTCGAGCTGTTAAACGAGCGAAGAGTAATACCAACATTATTGTTATCTAAACTGCTGTTGTCCAAGGTCGTTGGGAATTCCGGGATCGTCTCGTTGAAGCTATCTACGGCCGCAATAACAGTTTCATTTATCATTTCGCTTGCATTTGTCACAAACGAAGAAAGCATGGTAGGAGCGGATTCTTCCCATATATCTAACGTATGATTAATATTGTTTTTCACGCGCATTTCTTCTTGTTTGGTCCTGAAAAAAACATGGACAATAAAACAAATAACCACCACAAACGGTCCATGTTACCATCGAAAAAATTTGTCCAAACGCTAACCAGAAAGCAACAAAATAATCGCTACCACTACTTCCTAGTTGTCCTAGAATTAAAGAGAGTATGAAACCTAGAATCATTAGAATCGATCCTCCGGCTCGGAAGTATCTCCAGTATAGCGATTTCGAAATGCTTCCTTTTCCCATTAATTCCTCGGTTTCTTGAGGTTCTGATTCGTCTTCGTCTTTGCTGTTATTGACAGAACTAACAGATATCTCGGGCGTTTGATTTTCATCGATTTGCACGCTCTCTGCATCGGTTTCTTGCTCTTCCGTTGAGAGCATACTTAGAAAATCTAAGTTCTTCGCTTGTAACTCTGTAAACGTGCCCTCGAATTCAACTCTACCCTGAAAAAATCATGAACCCTTTTGTATCGATTCAACAGGGTCTAATCAGATTGTTCAATCGCAGTTACTCACGTTATTCAATACAATAATGTAGTCACAATTTTTCAAAAATTGTACTTGATGCGTCACAAGAATTCTTGTTTTATTGTGGAGGTAGTCTTTGATGCATTCTTTAAACAAGTGTTTACCAACGTGTGTATCCACTGCAGACAACGGATCATCTAGCAAATAAATATCCGTATCTCTGTACACAGCCCTGTTGCAACAAGCGTCCGTGTTAAGTTCTAACTCATTTGTGTATCATTGTAACAGAAATTCTCGATGTATAGTACCTAGCCAGATTAATTCTTGCACGCTGTCCTCCGCTAAGCGACGCGCCCCTGTCGCCGACCAAAGTTTTATCGTTATGATTGAACTGTTGGAAATCTTTTTGCAGTGCGCACACTTTAACAACTTCTTTATACTTCTTTTGATCATAAGACTGTCCGAAAAGTATGTTGTTGCGTACTGTGCCGGAAAACAACCATGCTTCCTGACTAGCGTACGATATACTACCGTTCACCTGAATATCGCCGCGCGACTGTTGGAGTTCTCTTAAAATCAGTTGCAGGAACGAGCTCTGTACAAAACATACAGGAGACATAAGAATAATATTACTTTGATCAATTGTTAAAGTGTTTTCTGTTTTTTTTTTTTTTTTTGACAATACCTTTCCAGCGCCAACCGAACCAACTATAGCATACAGTTTTCCAGGTTTTATATAAATGCTGATATCGTGTAACGTGCTTGTAATCGCACTTTCCACCCAAGATGCTGTAATGCATTTCATCGAGATACTGCCGTCTCCGGAAATTGGCTTAGTATTGACCGCGGTATTGTTCTCTTTTAACAGCAAGAAGTGCTAAAAATAAAACGTTCAAAGGTGAAAGTTAATTAGTCGGAGCTAATTATCTATCAGGTAGACAGTGGAAAATATTAATTCACCTCGAGTCTTTTAATAGATACAGAAGCTTCCGCGGCAGACGAGACAGCCATTGGATACAATATGGCCATGGTCAGTTGCAGTATATTGAAATACTGAGCCATAGAGAATACTTTGTCGGCAGATATACTATTTCCGAGAAGTGCATATGCCATAATGGTGAAGTACAATGTTGTTCGTTCGGTGAACACAAAGGTGGCTAGAGTGAAGCCTCTTAAGTACGATGAAATAGTAAGTACATCCACTTCGCGACTGAAAAGATCATTTGATGCATACACACATGCGATAATAGGTATTTTACATAGTTTCTACAGAAAAAAATAAAAAAAAAAGATAGACAAACCTTCTAACAACACTAACAAGTTTTTCAAAAGGTATTTCCCAAGTGTACATTTTAATCACTTGGATTCCATTTATGATCTCCGACATTAAACGCACTCTTTCGTCCGTTTTGACCGCAATTTTTAACCGTAGCTTCGAAATCCATTTCCCCATGTATCCTAAACAGAAGAAAATTACTTTAGTGATGTTACTAATGTCTTAAAAAGTAAGAGAAAACGGTACGATACCTTGCAATGGTATAGTTTGAACACTTATTAGAAAGACACCAGCTAAAGAAGCGATTTGCACGCTTCCCCACATCATGTAAGTGATTAGAACAGCCTGAATTGGTAGAATCCAAATGTAATGCAGTGCTGAGAACAGCTGTTCGAATCTGGCTACATCGTTTGACATTAAGTTTACAATTTGTCCCGGGGTTGTGACATTAGTGGACGACTTTGATAAACGCAAGATCTGAAAATAAACACAGAGCGTATCAAATATTAGTAGTCGTTAATCATGTATGTATAACTGAATACCTTTCTGTACATCACTGAGGAACACGCTATTCTCATTCTCATTCCAACTTCCAACAAGCCTAAGTTCGAATGGTGCACAATTATAGCACCGAATAAAGTTAAAAGTATAACAACAAAGGCATAAATATATGCTTCTGTGACTGTGGATATTGATCTTGGATCGAAATGCCAAATAAGTAGACCCAGCATGAATGGTTGCAAAACTCTGCAAGATCACAATAGTGTTACACACCAATGAAACTACTGTTATCTTTAACATAATAATGCGGCAGCAAGGAATGTTTACTTTATAACAACAGCCAAGAAGAATTGCCATCCTCCAAAGTAGACAAAAGACCATAAAAATGTTTTCCTTATAGCTCTAAAGAATTTAGGCTTTCTCCCAGATTGTTCTGCGTCTTTAACTTCCCTCAGCCAATTCCTGAAGAAACAGACAGTAAAAACTAAGTTTGCAATCTGATTTGCAGCATTCTGTTTGTGCAGCTTGATTGTTATTTAACTTGTGTCCACAACATCGTTTGATATTTACTCACCTCTCGAGTTTATCTCCCAGGCGTTGACTGACATCCTCCGGCAGTACGTTGTATATATCTTTGAGTTCAAGATCATGGGTCTTTCCATACAGGAAAAGTGGTTTCAGCCACCTTGAATCAAACGCGTGAAAACTCAGTTAAATCGGTCACAGAACTTGGAGAACGTTTGTTACTCACCAGAATATTAATTTACTAAAAGAGTTCGCCGATAACTTAGGGTTGGGATTTTCGTACTTTTTACTCGCGTCCATTATGGATTTTATTAAACATACTACACTAAAGCCCGACCGTTTTAGAGCACAGCACTACTCGGAATATGCGACTAGCGAGTGGAACGTGGAACCGAAGCGTCCCGAGTCTCTAGATCGTGTTAACAACTCGGAATTTCTCGAGTCATCATCGAAGAGTCACGAGTAATAACTCGGACTTACTTGGTCGAGTACGAATTGCGAAGCACTTATCAAGCAACGGACGAACTTATCGGAACACCAAGAAACACGTGTACAATCACGCGCATGATCGATTCGAAATGTAATTATATAATACTGTAGTTCCTAAATATGTCACGATGTTCTCAATGAAACAGAATCATCAGAAAATGTCAAGGTTATTGTCCTACGTCGATCTATTAATAGTAATCCAGTTTGCTTTCTGAATGAAGAAATTTAAATTTAGGCTTACGCGCTACAACGTCGACGTAGATAACGGTTTATTTTTATTTGTTCTTTTAATCGAATTAGAAGCGTAAATTTTGCTGTTATTCATGTTTGCTATCGTTTCAGCTCGTTTTTGCAACGCAGTGCCCATAGGAACTGCTTTTACCGCACAGTCTGGCAATTAAAAGATAACGGGCCATGGCTATCGTTCACGATACAAATCGATAACTCACCATGAAGATTAGAAGCAGGAATTGCATACTATTTCATCATAAAGGGGCGAGGAAAATGATACTCATCATTCGCACACGCGAGCTTCGACACTGCGCGTGTTCATTTTTTCTTACGTTCAACTTCATTTTACTTACAAACATGTTGTCCAGGCAACTGTTATAAATCGTGACAATTCATTTTTCCCTGGGTAGCGAAGGAAGGCCGTCCAAAATTTTCCGTGATTCAATGAAATATCATTAAATTCCCTTTTGACCCAACAACCCAAGCAAATTCAAAATAATATATTTATTACGAGACGCGATCTTCGAAAATCTTTAAAAATGGTAAGACATATCTTCCATCTAAAATTCAACGTATGTCGACGCGCAGCGCTTTATAATTAAATTGTTCATCATCATCATCATCATCATTCTCGCCTTGATTGCTTTTAAACTATGCTCTACGAATTGCTATGTTGCGTACAGCGTTACCTTGGGCGATGCAAAGAATTCTCGTTTTCTGCGGTTAACAGTAGTAATAAAGCGCAGAATGTTTCCACAAAGTCTCGTTGTGGGGACACATGGAAAACGAAACGAAATGAAATGCATAAAATCGGACAACTAATGGTAAGGTGTGTTACGCCGCAGCGTGAATGTATCTCGATGCACGTGGGCCAAGCTGGCGTCCAAATGGGCAACGCTTGTTGGGAGCTGTATTGTTTGGAACATGGGATTCAACCGGATGGGACGATGCCATCAGACAAAATGTGCGGAACTAACGATTGCTTTAACACGTTTTTCAACGAAACGAGCTCCGGCAAAATGGTACCTCGTGCGGTAATGGTCGACCTCGAGCCCACGGTCGTCGGTTAGTTTAATTATGACAATACCGAAATCACTGCATCGTATGCTGCTTGCGAAACTCTAACAACTTCCGAAACTCTCTTTAGACGAGGTACGGATGGGATTGTACAAGCAACTGTATCATCCGGAGCAACTGATCACCGGGAAAGAGGACGCCGCGAACAATTATGCTCGCGGTCACTATTCCATCGGCAGGGAGGTGATCGACTCCGTGATGGACAGGGTACGAAGACTGACCGATCAGTGTACCGGTCTTCAAGGATTCTTCGTCTTTCACTCGTTCGGAGGCGGCACCGGATCAGGTTTCACCTCCCTGCTAATGCAGAAATTGTCCGAAGACTATGGGAAGAAGAGCAAACTAGAGTTTGCCGTTTATCCTGCTCCACAAGTACGAAAACACGCATAGAGGGAGCAAAATCGTTGATCTTCTATCTCTTTCTCTGACGTCATTAGCCCCCTAGCGTTGAGGACCCTGCCCGATCTAGACTTTCGCTGAAATAAATGAATACTTATTACCAGACTACCGATTTTCATGCAAAATAGAAATTGTCTGGATTAATGCATGATACAGGATCTAGATAGACATTTATTTCTTTCCTTAATCATTTTGATGAGTCGACAGCATCTTTAAATTTTTGAAATAATTTTAGTTTTGCATAAAATCCGAAATCTACAATTTATAGAAAAGTTCATTATTGCCGTTACTAATTGCGAATCTAGGCAGGGCAGGGTATCGTACGAATGGGCCTTGGTTAAAAGCAAATAAACATGTAGGTGTCAACGGCGGTCGTAGAGCCGTACAATGCGATCTTGACAACGCACACAACGATCGAGCATTCGGACTGCGCATTTATGGTTGACAACGAAGCGATTTACGATATCTGTCGGCGGAAACTCGGCATCGAACGACCTTCATACGCGAATCTCAATCGCCTTATCAGTCAAGTGGTATCCTCGATAACGGCATCGTTGAGGTTCGACGGTGCCTTGAACGTGGATCTCACCGAGTTCCAGACGAACTTGGTCCCGTACCCTAGAATCCATTTTCCGCTGGCCACCTACGCCCCGGTGGTGTCCGCTGATAAAGCATTCCACGAGGGGATGTCCGTCGCGGAGATAACTTCCGAATGCTTCGAGGCGTCCAACCAGATGGTGAAATGCGATCCTCGCGAAGGGAAATACATGGCCTGTTGCTTGCTGTATCGCGGCGACGTCGTCCCGAAGGATGTGAACGCGGCCATCGCGGCCATGAAGGGCAAAAGTTGCATCCGCTTCGTCGACTGGTGCCCGACCGGCTTCAAAGTCGGTATTAATTATCGGCCGCCAACCGTCGTTCCCGGTGGAGACCTCGCCAAGGTATCAATTAGCGTGTGCACATCCCACTGTAACTGTGCAACAATCAAGGAACAAAGTGGTCCCATCCTTTGTTCGTTGATCAACTTTGTAGCCTGGCGTAAGAGGTCCTAGTCTTTAACTTCGCTTTTCTAGTTACTTAACCCTTTGTAGTTCAAAAGGGTCCCTAGTAAATATTTGCTACAACTAAAGGACTGTATGTCCTGTATTGCCTTCAGTGCAAAAGTCAGTGTTGAATCTAGTTGGACATAGTAGCAGAAAGGGTTAAACTACGCATAAAGGGACCTTAGCTGTGGTTGCGCTATCTTATCGGCAGAGATATACTAACCTTCATCTTAAAGCTCAAAGTCAAGTTTTTTTTTTTTTAATAAAAAATGATCAAATATACGGTCCGTGTTACCCGTAGACACGTATTGTTTTTCTGTATCTTTCTCTGATGTCATTTGTCCCGCGATGTGACTTGGTTTTTCGATAAACGATTGAAACATGGTTTCATCTTGGGTATTAAGATGAAGGTCGTGGTTTCTTTGGAATCCGCGAACCAAAGCGTACAGAGTCGACGATCGTTTAGGTGCAAAGGGCAGTGTCGATGCTGTCAAACACCACAGCTATAGAAGAGGCGTGGGCCAAGTTGAATTACAAATTCGACCTGATGTACAATAAACGAGCGTTTGTCCATTGGTACGTCGGCGAAGGAATGGAGGAAGGCGAATTCGCGGAAGCTCGCGATGATCTAGCTGCTCTCGAGCGTGACTACGAAGAGGTGGCCCTCGAGTCATCGAGTACCCCGGACGCCTCGCTAGAATATTAAAAGAAAACCGGACCCGTACCCTGTTTCTTCGAGCACGACGGCTATTTCTAGCTACCCGACCAAGGAAAACGAAGTTGAGATGATAAATTGTACCGTGAGAAACACATATTTTTGATACTTCTCGTTTACATGTTTTATGACGTTTTTATTTTTGTAATAAAATTATTCATTTTCAATACAGCCGTGTATATATATATATATTTGTAGAAATAAAAAATATGTACCCTCGATCACGCGTCTTTCATAAACATTATGTCGACGAAACGCTGCGTGTTGTGTAACGCTGTTTTCGCAATCGACGTTTATTGACAAATTCAAGAATCTCTTAACTTAAATCAATAGTAAATTCATTCGATCATTGCACAACATACACAAATAACAATTATTATCTAAATTCTTGAAACTATGATCTTTCGACTCAATCGAGAAATAACTGCATCACTGTACCGTGAATTCCAGCGAATACACCGTGTTTGAGGACATTGTCACTGCGATTTATATGTTCCGACTAAGCCTAACGAAACTCTCTCGAACTATAAAAACTCCACGTGATCGGCAAAATTAAATAATTGGAAGCAAAAATATATGCATTTTATCACAAAAGAAAGTTCTTGTTATTACCTTCCGTACGAACATACATAACGCTACAGTAAGATAAAACCTTGTTTATTCGTGTTCATTTATCTTACAAGAATTTTTTACTTACAATTTTTGATCTTTGCGGGAAGATTATGCGCGTAAACGATAATGATCAGATTCAAACAATATCGAATTCGAATCAGATAAAAGAAAAATTAATTCAATACCTTCTGAAGAACCAATTTTAATATGATTATGATTAAAACCGATTTTTACTTATGCAACGTTAACTAAACGTGTGTTTCGAAACTTCCACTTCCGGGTGAATTTATACAGACATTCCTTATACAACTTAATATCTAGAATCTGCGTCATAGAGAAATGTAAGAAAAATATAATCTCCTGAGACTGTTACACCAAAAGCGTCGGTATGGGCTTCTTCCCAGGCCACGCTTCTTTGGCATATTTTTTCTTTTTTGGCTCCAAAGCTCGTGTCTCGGTAGGCCCAGACATTTCTGGTACGTGCGGCGCTTCCGTTTGTATTTGCGTAGGTGTCATCTCCACCTCGGGCGCTGGATTTGGTAAAGCTATACCAAGACGAGACGTTAGCGAAGATAACGCGCTCGAGAATGGATTCAGTGACAACGACGAGGGAGTAAACTGTTCTGGTGGCAAATCCTGATAGAGCTGGGGCGCGGTCGACGTAGGTTGAAGGTGCTTCAACGGATTGTGGTCTTCCGATAAAGAAATTAATCCTCCTTCCATACGCATTCTCTAAAATATCCAACAACGGTGAATGCATTAAAACGACGCGAATCCATAGAATTAGAATTTGTATTGTATCAGAAATGATTTCAAGTTCGTACTTTACTGGGAACGACGGTTGTCTGTACAAGATTACGAAATCTACCGACAGACGGGTCCACGTCTTCTGGATTGATTACTTCTTCGTCATCGTTGAAAGTAATCCCCTTCTTCTTTCGTTTTCTCGTCGGTTTATGAATTTCATCATCCGTTATACCCAACATCGATATACGTCTATTATGTGCAGTGTTAAATTCTGTTAGATTCTGTAAGATGTACCACTGTTACTGAATGTCTGATTCAAAGAGCAGATTGCATGATACGTACATCAAGTTCTGTCTCTGTTTCAGGCAAACCCAATAAACCACCAGAGTCTATGTCTTCCGACAGCTTCTCCAACTCCTCTATGATTGGTCTTGTACCTGTTTGAGGTCTTTCTCTGATTATGTAGTATCGAGTCGAAGCTCCAAAATGAAATGTACTATCAATTGGTAACTGTGTGGGTTTGTGAGGCTCTAGTCTTAAGTTGCCAATGAACGTTCCATGTGCTGAAGAATTAATTGCATCTAATTAATTGTCTATCGCTTACAGAATGCCCTGTATAAGCATCAATAACTTAATAATCATGTATGCTTGAAAAAAGATGATAAAACACTTACTGCTACCCAAATCAACAAGGAATACACGATTGAGGTGTTTATGATAAACAAGAGCTGCATGGACACGGGAACAAGAGGCATGGTCTATACAAAAATCATTCAATTGTTGATTACGGCCAAACAGGTAGCATTTCTTTTCATCGACCATTAGTTTCTGTAACAGAACAACAGTTCTTGCATCACAATCTCCCAAAGGTTACACTTTATTTATTTTTTAGTGCAATTCAAGAGTGTTGTACCTGGATCAATTTGTCATTTTTTAATACATCTAGATGCAACCCAACTGGTGGTTTTCCTGCCCTAAAAAACATAACCTGTGTTATGCTATTTGATAAACATAAATTTAAAATTTCAATGCATACTATTACGGTGTCACAAGCGTGTCGAAACGTTCGTCGAAGAATAAAAAAAGTTTTATTTCTCAGACGTACCAATTAGGCACCTCATAATGATTAGCCATCACCACTTTGTTAGAATTTACTATATCGAATGGGTATACAGTGTTAAGTAGAAACAAAACACATTCGATGTCAGCGTTGCCAGAGTGTCATCTTAACCAAACGATGACAATGTTTCGCAGCGATCTTTTATAAATGTACAATTATTAATGATCCATTTGCTCATCAGCGTTTACCATCTCAACGGCGCATCCGACGAATGCATATGTGCACCTAAAAATGAAATTGTTTCATGAAAAGTGTAACGCAGAATGTTATTTTGATGCCGTGTGCATATACACTCGTCAAAATTATAGATGAATAGCGTTCTACTTCTTTCTTAATTACGAGCCCTAAAAATCGAGACCCTCGAGAATCCAATGATTGCTAATAATTCGATTAAAAACTACTTTTTCCGAGAAAACGAATCAAACATGTTTCTAGTATCGTATAAAATTTAATGTATTTATATTTGATTGAGTTGGACAATAAAAATATAGGAACATGCTTTACTACGGCCCTGGCAAAGTATTCCCTCCGTAGCATCGCATTTTTGAGACTTTTAAAACGTAGCATTTGCACCTCTACTTTTTCAAGGCGTTACCAATTACGAGGCTACAACGAACTGCCAGCCAATCAGGACGGAGATAAAATCACTTCATTAGCTTTTAAATATTTTGTTATATCTCTCGAGTTGCGAGACGTTATAGAGGAAAAACTATATTGACCATGTTCTTATTTTACACTTTATGTTATACGAATTTTTCTCTTCTATCTTTATGTATAAGCTGTCTGATATGTCTTATAATGAAGACAAAAGTAATACGATGAAATACATTAATTATTATGCTCTTACTGCAAATACGAAGAATTTTAAGTCAAATGGTCACGCTACAGAGAGCAGTGTTCGTTCATTTCAAAATAGTACATATATGACATCTTCAGTAATGGTCGGAAATATATTTATAAAAAATAAAATTATAATTCTGGATAATCTATACTCTAAGAGACTATAAAATATATATAACAGAAATTATTTGACTAAAATATAAGAGCAGTGTTAATATTGTTATTGCATTTTATATTGAAACGAGATTATAAACCACTGGTTTATCAATGTAGATGACGGCACTTTCAGTAAGTCGGTGCTGTAGCGTATGCCGTCAGTGAATTTCGGTGCATTGTATAGAACTTTTTCGCAAAAGGAAAAAGATGTGTAATATTTGAGAAAAATTTCATGAAAATTTCCTTAGGATAAACAAGCTGATGGGCGTGTTTGTAGAAAATCGCACATAGTACGCCGCAGCTGGTAAAATGTCGTACAAAATCGGACAACGGGTTGAGGTCCCTGGCAAGGACTGTCAAGGAGTGATTGCCTATATTGGTCATCCAAGTTTCGCTTCGGGAAAATGGATCGGAGTTATATTGGATGAACCGAAAGGGAAAAACAACGGTACTATTAGAGGTCAATCATACTTCAAAGTACGTTTCACACTATTACTTTTAACTGACATTCTACATACAGTTGAAATGTAACTTACAATTTTTCTTTTGCAATATTTATTACACCAGTGTCCTGAAAACCATGGAATGTTTGTACGGCAATCTCAGCTGGTTTTACTGGATGAAACAGGTAATAGGACAGAACCTGTTAGTCCATCTTCGGCGGGCAGCAGTGCCACAACTCCGGATGAGACCAGTGTTGCAAGAGCTAGAAGCCGGTTGAATAGGTATGCTATATATTTATAGTTTCTAATCGATATATACACCGAAGTTGAACTGTATTGTGCATAGTACTTTTGTTAAAAAAAATTTCTATATTTTCTGTAATGGTTATTAATTTTTTATTGTCATAAATTTCATGCCCTCCTTAGTACACCTCGAAGGAATGAACCCACTGCGTAAGTGTCTACTTTATACGAATGTTTTCTTAATGTTATGATTATAACAATGAAATGCTTAATGTTACTATATCCACAATAATCAATTGAAAGAAAGAATAGGTTTAATTAGGCGAGTGAATTAATAGACTGTTAAAATTCATACGCTGGTCATAAAAGAGTACGGAGAAAAACATCTCTTGCGCATGTTACCCGGCAGCAATCTGACAAGCTCTCTGGGTAAGATTTTATGTAAATCGATCGTTGAAAGATGCGTGTCTCGGCATTTTGTTTAAATGCTTCTGTGTATGCAAACAGCAACAATTGTGATCGCTTCTCTGAACTTTAATGGTTTTGTGCAACATCACAACCACGAGCTTTCTTTATTGTAGATTTACAAATAATTAACATAAGAAAAGTGTAAACGTGTACTCGTCATAATATCAAGTAATGTACAAGAAATTTTTTTATTTATGAGATGGTTACAATAAATACAGTTGAAAGTATATGTATATACATACACATCAATGTGTTTTTGTTTATAGACGAATAACGTTAAGTACTAAGAAAAGTACAGTTAATGTATTTAGTGGTAATGTCTAAGTTGTATCATAATTTATTATTATTCTTCTAGCTTTTAAAATTTATGTAATTTAGATGCAACAAGGTGTAACTCTATAACGGCACTGATACAAAATTTTATGTTGTATCGTGTTAATGATTGTTAATGGAAATTGACGATTGCTTCTAGAAATAATTTATAGAGAGTATAATCTTTGCAGCTCACGATTATCACTGGCCGGCAGTAGAACGCTTTTAAGCGCTCCGAGTACAGAAAGTTTGTCCGGATCGCAACACGAACGCAAAGATGGTGGGGAGTCACTCATACCAGCACCAACCTCCACTAAAAGAGCATCATTCATCGAGGTATTGTCTTTCTGTTCCAAAAACAATGATTTTCACGTTTGTGATTATAATAAGTTGATGTACCATTTATTTCTGTGAACACAGTCAATGAATTATTTTGAGGATTCGACAAGGCATGAATATATGATATAATGTTCTTAATCAAACAAAGAAATATATGTACATGTGGAAAATGATTACAGTCGTCTAACAGGAAATCGTTGATATATATTTTGTTATCTTCGAATCTCCAGACTGTTGGAAAGTAACTCGCAAAATTGTTGTTACTTAGATGTGTTCGAAGAATCTTTGATCTGTGACATATGGTAATCGTGTATAACAAGTACCTCCCAGTGCATGTATATCATTGCCAGAGAGATTCTTGGAACTTTTCAGCAAGATAACGATAAAAAAAACAAACTAAACTGTTAAATTTGAGAAGAAGTTAGAGAGAGATCCTTTGGCACAGAATGATTCATATGGGAATATGCACGTACGTGTTTCAGAAGTCCCCTAGCACGAGCTCGCCTCCCGGCAAAAAGCCAAAGGCCCAAGATGATCACAATAATGTAATTAATACTCATTAATTGTAATATCTAAATTTTCTCATCTGACCTTAAAACTCTCTCATACTAGTTGTTTGTCGATCATAAGCATTGTAACACATGACTTCATAACAACTAGCAGCATCATTGCACTTTGATGGGTTTTACCTGTTCTTAATGGATTATCTAATTAATTTATCCTCCACCGTATTCACCGTTGCGTTAAGCATCTGCTTTGTTCATTCAGTTCTGTGATGCTTGATAGCCTGAAACTTTTTAAGAGAAAGGGGCATTCAGATACACAGTTCTTTCTCTCTCTTTCTCTCTCTCTCTCTTTTTTTCTTTCCGTTAACAATTAGATGCTGAATTCCCCTTGCAGTTGTACTACCGAGGTGACAATAACAACTTCCACAAGAATAAGCACTTAACAGCATTGTGGTATAAAGGTGTACTATTACTTGGATCTTTTCTTTTTGTTTTTCATCACTGACCAAATATTAGATAGCCCTGGTATAAACGCAGTTAATACTTATATAAACTGTTAGGATACAATAGTTCACTTAGTTGATATTACATGCATACTGCAAATTCCAATATCATATAACACAATTCAACTCATCGACTGAATTTCCTACACTTATTAGAACTAATAGAGTATTCGGTGTAGCTTGTTGGTGTCGTTTATTACAATTAATCTCATTAATCATTTTTGAAATAGACTAATTTTACTGAATGTACATACAAAAACAATATACTTTTTGTACAGGAAATACAGGGTGTTTTTTTCATTACCGCAGATACAAAATTTTGTCTTTTGGTTGCATCATTCATAAAACGTTCTGTTGGAAATACGAAATATTTTAGGATATACCTGGCTATATGCGGAAGGATTTGAAGAAGCTCTTCAGCCAAATATGTTTTCTTTCGATGCGATAATTAAAAAAACACCCAGCCCTCGTTCGGCCAGATACTCATGTTTCGTATGTTTTGCGATTCAGACAGGTTTTGTGGAGACTTTGAAGCCGCAATTCGTACCTGGCCAGGTAATGGCAGGCTCCGCGGCAGCTGCAAATGTGGTAGAAGAGAAACTGACACATTTGCAGCTACAACAAGAGAATGAAAATCTGAAATCTCAAGTAAGATGGCTTTTATAAATGACCGGTCTCATGTTTTAAGTAGAGTAGTCTGTTCAACGAATAATGTGTCGTCGAAGGTTCGCGACCTCACCGAGAAAGTGGAAACTTTGCGGGTAAAGAGAATGCAAGATAAGGAACGAATGAAAGACTTTGAGAAAACGAAGCTCCAACTCGATCAGCTGGTGGAATTCAAAACGAAAGTTATGGAGAGTCAAGTAAGCGGATCTAAGTATCCATTTTTAATAGATTTTTGTATACGCTTTATTAATTTTTCAAACATGACCTAAGGCCAGTCTTCAAAGAGAACTTCAACGAGCACGCCAAGAAACGAGGGAAGCACATGCAGCTCGAGAACAATTCCAAGAAGAAATGGCAGACCTCGCGGAAACCGTAGAAATGGCTACATTGGACAAAGAGATGGCCGAAGAAAAGGCTGAGACATTGCAAATCGAATTGGAGCAGCTCAAGGAGAAGTTGGAAGAACAAACATTAGACTTGGAAATACTGCGTACAGAAATGTCTGAGAGAGTAAAGTATCCGACATGTGTAAATGTTCTTTGAAACATAGAGAGGAATATTTTTATTGGTCTGCAACAATGATTATAGGCTTCTGGAGGTAGCGCCACCACAGGAACTACGAGCTATGAGATCAAACAATTGGAACAACAAAATAATAGATTACGCGAAACTCTGGTTAGAATGCGTGATCTGTCTGCCCATGAGAAGCACGAGTTCCAGAAACTCCAGAAGGACTTGGATCAGAAAAAGTCCGAGATACTGGAGCTGGGACGCACAAAGGAGAAATTATCTGCTCGAGTAGAAGAAATGGAACATCAGATAGCGGACTTGCAGGAACAGGTAGGGAATATTCTCTTCGTAATTACTTGCAAAAGATTGTACCGATGACGTAAAACACGAAACCTCTATTGTCCATCAGGTGGACGCGGCATTGGGTGCCGAAGAAATGGTTGAAGTGCTCGGTGAAAAGAAGATGGCGTTGGAAGAGAAAGTTGCGGAATTGGAAGAAGCTGTGGCGGACTTAGAAGCTCTACAGGTATCTGGAGCAACGATATTTCAAAGATCGGTAACAAACAGATTTTTACATAGATTCTTTTCAGGACATGTCCGATCAACTAGCTGAATCGTCGAAAGAATTAGAGTTGGAGCTGCGAGAGGAATTGGACATGGCACTTGGATCTGCTCGAGATGCTTACCATCATCGCGACGCAGCTCTGGAGACGCTGGCAGATCGTGAGTTGACAATCACGAAATTCCGCGAGCTGACGCACCAGCTGCAAGAGCAGTGTCTGCAACTGCAACAACGAATGCAATCGACGGAGACCTCGAAGCCCGGAATGGGCGGTGCGGAACAACAATTGGCAGAGATCTTAGATTTCCAAAAGACATTCGCCGAAACTCGTGCACAAACGAAGGCCGTCGACCTCGAGTTACGAAGACTGGAAGCTGAAGAGGCTCGAAACCACGTCGCCTATCTCTTATCCTTCATGCCACCGGCATTCTTGGCACGCGGTGGAGATCACGACGCTATCCTGACGCTTTTGCTGATACCAAGAATAATCTACAAGACGGAAATAATTATATCTCAAGTCCGGGATAAATATCGATCATTGGACAAAATCGACAGAACGGCCGTAGTTAAGGGCCACTCGGTAGCACAATACACGTTCAGATCGCACCTTTGCTCGTACATGTACGCGTTGCAGACGTTCCTCGGCTGTTTCGAGTCGGCGTTGAGCGTTTGTACTCCGGACATGTTGCTCAAGGCCGGAGTAGCTTATCCGGAAATGGCCGCGCAAGAGAAGTCATTGGATTCGTTGATAGAACTGGCAAAGAGGGATCAGCTGGACGAGAATCTGCCGATGGAGGCGATTGAGAAGTGTTGTGGATACTTCTGCACCATGTTCTCTGTTTTATTCGGCGAGACCATCAACCAAGGTCGCATGGTGGTCAACGGCACGAGAATGCTGGACAGTTGTTGTGAGGCGATCACTACCAACGCGGCAGCTATCAAGACGTTGATCCATGGAGACGGCGGCGACATAGGGCTCCTTTGCCAGCACGCAGAGACAACTTGCGAGGTGATACAGCAGCATCTGAAGTCTGCTAGGAGACGCGTGCTGACCGACCATGCTTCCGCTCTTAATTCTGCTGGGTTCAACTTGGGATTGGATAAGGATGCTAGCGAGCAAATGTTCAGTTGCTATCAGCATGCTGTGAAGATTATGAAAACGTTCCAAACGCTGTTGAAGAACGCTGTGCAGGCGATTATATCGAACACAGATCTGGACGCAGGGCTCACCGCGGACAAATTGAAGGAAATTGCAGCGTTAGCGTGCGAGAAAGTTTACGATACAGAGGATATAGGACCTGTGGCTACTGTTAAGGCGAGCTTGACGGCAATTCAACAATTGGCGGCGAACCTAGCACAGAAGATGGCCGAATGCGAGAACGAGTTGGCTATAAGCGGACACCTGCGACAAGCGCAAGACACCGAGAAGGAGCCTCTTATGCCTATAACCATAAGAGCGCACGCAGCACGAAAAGAGGCTGAAGAGACCAAGGTGCTCAGTAGAAAACTAGAAGCTAGAGATAGCGATATTCGCGAAGCGAAATTAGCTTTAAGGGAGAAACAAAATGAACTGTGCGAGATGATTTTGAGGAAGGACGTTGTGGAGAAGAAGCTTGCGACGCAGCAGCATGAACACGAGCTGAACGTGGAGAAGCTGAAGAGGAAGCTGGAGGAAGCTCAAAATCAATTGAAACGGAAAGAGAAAGAGTTCGAGGAGACGATGGATCATCTCCAGACGGATATCGACAGTCTAGAGACCGAGAGAGGTCAGCTTAAAGAAAAATTGAAATCTATCGGAAAGAAATCCATAATGTCTTCGTCCGGTCCGGATAACATCTCTGGAACCGGTGCAGTGACGTCAGGAATCCAATCGATGGATAATAAATTCCTAATACAAGAAATAAGCGCCCTCAAAGAAGCGCTGAACAATGAGAACCGACAGAAGAAGAAGTTCATGTCTGATGCTTTGCGCGAGAAGTTAGGACGTCTGGATCCGATAACGCCTGCACAAAAACCGGGACCTGCGGACACAAAGATACAGGAGCTGAAGAAAAAGACTAACGATCTTACCAAAGTCAGTTTCAAGATCCATAATTTCGCGATTATCTATCGTACATGTGATTAATTTTCTCTTTGCTTGATTAACAGGATATTAAGCAAGCTATGACGTTCCCCACTGTTCCGGATTTGAGACGCAAGAAAACACAGGATCTGGAAGGTCCGACGTTGGAGAAGGCAATGCCAATTTATCAGCTGATGCAGCGTCAGATGATCATGAGAGAACTGAAGCAACGAGTAGATAAACTAGTCGTAAGTAATCGTTGGCCGAATATTCTGGTAGAATCGTCGATAATGTAAATAATTGTTTCTAGGGCGAGATCCGCGAGGAAATGGTGAAAAGGACAACCGGCGGAATGGCTGAAGCGAATTTCGCAGTGTTCCCAAATCGTGAGATGGCTGCGGCGATGCAAGAAAATCAGTTGTTCGCTGCGGAGATATCGATTCCTCACGATGGCCCCGAACAAATTTTCACCGTCAACGTAGGAACACAAGAACTTAGAAAAATTCATTCTTTGTTATGTTATTAATTTTCGTATTTATATGTCGCCGGCGTGTGACGGAATATACTACCGCAGAGATGATGCTAAGTGTTCATGCGACTGTAGAATATATTGATTTGATAGACACTTTTGTTTTTGATGCTCGCTTGCACATGGACTGTGGCAGAGCAACGTATTCTGATGCACTCGCGTACACTCGGTCTATTTTATATATACGAGAAACAAACGATTGAGTCTTTTTGTATCCGAAGAAAGGAACAAATTAAATTCTAGCGAGAACGTAACTTTGGAGCGTGCAAATTTATTTATTTCCGATTGGCTACAGCACGATGACTGGCGCATCGTGGCTGGTAGACTGCAGCGTTTTTTGTCGTATTATAAATTCGAATAGTTTCGTTATTCCTAACAATTTGAACAGTAACCGTTAGTCGCCTTTACGGGCTTTTGTATAATATCTTTTACGAATTTGTCAAATACACGGCTTAAAAATATTTACATAAACATCCTTTACATGTACTCCCTCTTCTCGCGTGTCGAGAATACTCATGTAGCATAGAAACTATCATCTCTCTGGGAATTGTTATTTATATATATATATATATATAATTTACTTTGAACAATTGTATTACCATCGTGTTGTAGGAAAAATGGTAATAAGTTTGCGTATTGCCATTAAAAATTGACACTTAATGAAATAGAGGATATAATACAATGTTTCATTTTTTATTTACAGCGATAAAAGGAGCAATAAACTGTTGACGTATTTTTCATTATTTATGAAATAACGTATGCCTTAATTACTGTCACAATTTTATTATAAATACACACATGTATATATGTATATATACACACAGACACATATACATACATGTACATATATATATATAGTATTATCTGTATATATATACATATACACATACCAGATAGTAAGTGCATATATCATTAATTATTCATTAACTTACTCGTTCACTCATTCTCGCTGCATGGTAATACACATTTTTACTCATTCGTTTTTGTGTTTCTTCGTTTCCCTCTTTTGCAATATTAATAATAATAATAATAATAATAAAAAATAATAATTAACCATACATTCACTCGTTAATGATTATATCTCCTTGTTTCGATCACTGTCCAAAAACCTTCATCAAAACGATGTGTTGTCCATTCGAAATACAATATAGTAGTAAACATAAAATCCAGTCGTGCTCATCATCCTTGTATCAATAAATTCCACTAAGGCTGACCGGACGTTTCCTTTAGAATGTCTCCACGAAACAGGATAAGAGATGAGTTAACAATGACTGTGATTATACAACATTTTGGAAGTAGTGCGTGGAACATGGACGCGTGAATCTTGACGTAACTACTAGTAGTATGGTTAATGTGAACGAAAACTTTCAATGACAGAAGCGAGTTTTCATGAACTCCTCCCTAATCGGCGTACGTCACATGTGACTTTCGCATTAGACGATTCATTATACATATTTAACAATCGACCGACCGATCGATTAAGATTTTATATTTCTTTTTTGTTTAAGTCACGCCTTATTTAACTTAACATCGAAGCAATAGCACGGGAAATACCATTGCACAGTCTCTGCCATTAAAACTATACGGAAGAAGTCTTTTGGCTGGATCCGGTTACAGTATTATTTTTTAATCGAGACACAACCACTTCTTATTCTCGTATTTTCTTTGTCATTTTTCACGACGACTCGGTTAGTCGTTTAAGATATAATCCTGCAATCCATCTCCAGTACAAAAAAAGTCTGTTCAATTATTATTATTATTTTGTTTTTACCATAATCGACTAAATACAGCCACAGAAAGAAAGAGAGTGAAGTGTAATTTATATCAGGACGAAATCATTTCGAAATTTGTTCATTTCCGTGATTGATACAGCGTATCTAAAAGTGAAATTGCTGCCTTAAATATTAACATAGTTTAATATTAATTGCCAGTATTTATTTCCAAGATACTGTCGCTTACTCACATGTACGCATGCATGCGTCTATGTATACGTTATGTATATATATTTATATAAAAAAAAAGGTTGTTATCAGAGTCAATAATATCAAAGGGAGATCTTTGATACTGTTGACACGGGTAGCTTATGTAAGAAAAATATTAACATTTCTCTCTCATAGATGCACACACATTCTATTTATACTATCATTGTACTGAGATTGAAACGAAAAATCGGGAAGCAACAAACTATACTTATCACTCTCAGTACAATTATTTATATAATCTCTTTCATACACGCGCATCGTCTCATTCACTCACACGTTCACTCATACTTTCTTTTCTATTTGCAGAATAGATATAAAATTCTATATAATGTACTCAATTGATTACCCCGAATATTGTTGTAAGACCGGTCAGAACAACGTTGTCTCTCTTTCTTTCTATGAAAATTATATATGTCGAATTCTCGATTAAATCACACGTTACACTGTTTATGTGTACTCCTTTATAGAGGTCTTCGGGGCATCAAAACCTTTATTTCGAATATTTGTTCAACGGTGAATTAAATAGATAATAACAAAATAAGAACAAGCCACCTCTGGTTGATCTCACTTGGATTTTTACGCCCAAAGAGGTGGATCAACCAAAACTCTAAGCACTGAGAATTGAGTACACACAAGTTTAGTTTTTCACTGTTCGGAAGTGAATTCAGAAACGTGTATATCCGTGGCATTGTTCTTTATTGTGTACGACACGCTAGTCATCGCAAAACTCCTCCTTTATTACGTATAAACTTAGAGGGTTGATTGATTTAACTCTTTGCATGGCATTTCGTACAAAGTCGTGTACCTGATCTTGGACACTATCGACTGAAAATAGGATTGATGCAACGACATATGATTATAGTCTTAACGTGCTCCTGCAACAAAATATAAATTCCATGTTAACAGAACTCATCGAGCAGATATATTGCTATTAATATCGGCTGCGTTAACTATTAATAATCCGTTAGACTTCAATGGGAACTTGTGATAATCCGTTATGAAATCATTACATAATATGTATGCAATTTTTTTTTAATGAGATATAATACGACGATAACTCGACTGCAGATTTTTATGCATTTACAGCACATATGTATTTGTATCACAAGCAATTCTTTAGTCAGTGAATTAAATTTTCCCATTATTTTAGACTTGCATAAAAATCGAGTATAGCAATCGAAATTTGCATAAAGATCCGCAATCTATTGATAACACTGTCCAACAAATTTTTACTTTCTGTTACATTTCGATGACCAAGAATCGTTGTTATTTACAATCGTTTTCAAGCTTAAGAATTTTCTTTCCTTTGACAATAAGGAAATATACTATACTATTTAAAATTTTTTTTTTTAATTGAGGCAAAATCTAATCGGATAAAGATTGACGGAGAAAAACAACTTTTGAAATCGTGTTTGGTGTATCAGAATCTCCAAGAATGGCCAAACGAAACACAAAATTGTAGTTGGAGAGCATAACCAAGATTAAGTAAGCATCAAATGTATGAATAAGCACCTGGTGGATCGTTGGCCTTGGCAGGTGTCTGGCCAAGGGCTTGTCCTTGTCCTTGAGCAACCTGAGGAGCGGCAGCTGCACTTGCTCCAGTAGTGAGATTACTAGTTGTTGCTTTTTGTTTCAACATCGTCCAATCAAACGTGTAGTCATATTGATGGTTTAACGTACGGAAAAGTATACGGAAAAGTTGGCGAAGGTACATGTAATCTGGACTTTCTTCGAACCGCAGACCTCGAGTGTAATTTAAATACATGGCGAACTCGGCAGGGAATCCCTACAAATGATACATTTGAAAGAGACGTTCGACCTCTCGATAGTTCATCTGATTCCAGGACGAAAACGTAAGGCGAGAAGAACGTGGAATAGAAACATACCTTACATAAAACTTCTACAGGCGTGGACATCTTTTTTTCACTGATCTTCTCGTACTTCTGCTTTTTAGTAGCAGCTTTCAGCCCTTGCCACGGCAAAGATCCACGATTGAAATACATAAGAACATAGCCAAGGGATTCCATATCGTCGCGACGGCTCTGCTCTATTCCAAGGTGTGCATTGATCGAAGCATACCTTGCAGTGCCTGTTAAATTTTTGTCTTCCCGATATATTATATGCATTCTTGTGCGACTATCTCTATATTTTTTAGCTAATCCGAAATCGATAAGAAACAGCTGAAACATTGGAATTCCTTGGTATTAGTCCTCAAGAAAGATAGAGGCGGCGACTACTAGCGTATCTTGAACAATACCTTATTACAGTGACGACCGATACCCATTAAAAAATTGTCTGGTTTGATATCTCTGTGGATAAAATGTTTGCAGTGGACATATTCGATCCTACCAATCATCTGGTCTGCCAACATTAAAACCGTTTTAATTGTGAACCTTCTCGAACAGAATGTGAAAAGGTCTTCCAAGGAAGGGCCAAGGAGGTCCATAACAAGTACATTGTATTCACGTTCTTGTCCATACCTACGTTCAACAAAAAATAACAGCTTTTTAGGAGATCCGTTATATGGTAAACGTGGAAGACGAGTCGAAGAAAAATATGAAATGGAAGCCTACCAACGTATATGAGGTATTCCTACACCCCCATGTAAAATTTTGTATAACTTCGATTCGTACAGGAGCTGCGGATGTCGAGCACGCATGTTCTCCAACTTAACTGCAACTTCCTAAGAGAACATATAACGAATGTAACTCAATATATTACAGAAGAAACAAATCGTAAGGTTATTTCCATGTATTCAAAGAATTCGAGTTATTTTATTTGCAGTAATATAATATACGGACAAAAATTATATTTTTCTGCCACATGTATTTAAAAAAAATGTTAAAATACTTGAATAAAAGTTATGCACACATAACTTACCTACACATAGGCATTTGTCCGATATAAATAATGTAAGGAAACTACAATATTAGCATTTTAAACATTTCTTCATTTATTACTAATCTAGTTACATACTATTATAATGGCTTTAATACTATGTTACTGCAATAAAAAGTAACATGTATATGTGTACAGGGTGTTGCATTTGTAGTAGTAGTAGTTTCGTACTAAAAGCCACATTGTATGATGTAAACGATTTTTGTGTGAGTGAACTAGTGCAGGAGATTTGGAGATCAAAATAATTTCATTTAATAGCAATAACTTGCTGTAAGATATTTGATTTGGTGATTTACAAACTAATTCTAATTAAAACTTTTTACGAAGAACATTCATAAACAAAGATTAACTTTCTTATGTTCATTTATTTCAAATTTTTGTAGATACATTTTCTTGATAACTCCAATTTCTCACAAACTATTCCACCTTTCGCGTTTAAATGTATCACCTTGTATATAGGAGCACAAACAGTAACATTTAAACAAATAATTATCTCACATCACGGAACTAGTACAATATTGTTCACACAAATCGCAATGAGAAACTTATGAAACCACGCATAAGGTAGCACAATCCCATTGTATGAATTTTTCATGCAAACAATGTCTATATATAACTGTTGCTTACAATAGAAAAATTTTAACTGTATAGACACGAATTTCGATCGCTATATAAAGATCGTTATAAACATTTCGATCGAAATATCACGGAACACGATCCGCTAACGTCTGCTATCTCGCGCGCGCATTAATGTTTAAAACAATACATCATTTTTTTTCTGCGTAGAGGTTAACAGTATCGCGTAGAGCTCGATAAATACGATTGCACAAAGGAATCATAAAAATAATCGTCGCATCGAACGAAATGACCAGGCGAATATTTGCAACATTATCGGAAAATAGAGGGTCTTCGGTATTTGTCGTGCGCTTTTGAACGGAAAGACAACGGATAATCTTTTGCAGGAGAACATCGTGGAAAACATATTTCGGGGGAAAGTTGAATATCATTGTCGGGGGAAAAAGAACTTGTTCGTGTCACAGAGACGAACTCGGGCGAGGTGCTGGTTAAAAAGTCCGTTTCAAAGGAGACAGAGAGAGAGAGAGAGAGAGAGAGAGAGAGAGAAAGAGAGAGACAGAGAAAGAACGGGTAAAAACGGGAAGAGGAGGACGTGCGCTGGGACAGCTCGTCTCTCACGAAACGGTACACCTTACCTCGCCATTAGAGATGTTGATACCGAGGTATATGTCGCCGAAGGATCCCGAGCCGATCTTCCTCACCAGCCTGTACTTGCTGCCCACGATAAAGTCATTCTTTACCACTGACATCGCCAACTGCAACGACATATTACTCTTGGCTTCCTAATATCCGTCCTCCCTGGAACCGACGGCGGACCTCTGCGACTTTGGCTCACGTCGGACTCAAACCTGATTTAAAGTACTGAGCGTACCCGGTGGGACATACACGCCATTTACTGGCAAACACGAGGACGGTGTGCCTTCGCGGAGCCGTACCGATGGCCGGATCGACTTCCCGTTAGAAAATATGCATACGAAACTCCGTAGCCAAAAAGTAGCACTCTCTGGCTGGCACAACAAAACCCCACTAACACGCCGACATTTTCCCTTTCGCTAGAAACACGAGAGCGACTGACGTTGCGGAAACGATGCGTCACGGCGGGCCGCGTTCAAATCAGAGTCTTTATCCAACGATTGCCAACTATTCGCCGAGACAGATTATCGACCGAGCCACCCGGAAATCTACCACTTTAATAATCAGCAAAATTTTGTTCGGTCACGACGGGGGTTTTTAACGTCATCGCGATATTAAGTGTGAATTTAAGTGACTCGCTTGGGTTCGCGGTGCTAGGTTTTCCGCAGGGCCGTATCAATACTCGTTCGGGTCCGTCTCAGACAAACGATGTTTCACACGACGATGTTCGCGAGGTTCTGTCTCTGCAACGTCTCGCGACTCGGTGAGCACAGCGCCACACTGCGGAGGGCACGGAGAAAATTGTCTTTGTTCCTGATTGGCCGACTGATTGCTGTCAAGTTGGTACTGCCGTCGCGGACAGACACGAAGACAAATGGCGCCGAGCGAGTAAGAGGAACAAGCTTCGATGGAATCGAATGTATTATGAGTGAATTTTAATCTAATCGGATAGTTTGAAATAATTTCCAAATAATTCGGAAAAGAAGAGCGATACTTCACGTTCGAACTCTTTATACATATTTTGAAGTAAATACGGTACTTTCAAGTATAATTCGTACTAACGTTCGAGCCTTTTTAAGTACGTACTTCTGTCAAAAGTTTTCTATTCTCTGCAATTTTGTGATTTATATTTATATTACACATCGGCTAATTAGTTTACGCATTTATATTTACGACTATTAAGAAATAATATTTGGTCGACAACCGTTGTCTTTGATCTATTTTGTTTCTTACTGATATTTGCTGCTTGTGAAGCCGACAAGTACTTGTTCTAGGGTTCGAAACCAATTTGTATGAAATGAAAACATTGCAAATATAATAATTCAAAACCTACAGCTTTTGAGTGAATGGAATGAATTTGAATTTGATTCTGTTTCCCTTGCTAATCGCTTTTCTCTTTTTCTCTTGCAGGCTTGCGCACAGTTGGCTGCGCAGTAAAATGGCGGGAATTAAAAATGTGACGCCAGAGTATGCCAAACATGACTTTAGAAAGACAGTGTAATGAAATTTATTGCTTCAATCTCATAATTATATAAAAAATAATTTTTGACATCGATGAATGGAACTATTTTTTTTTTGGGAAATTAATTTCGAAGAGATGGAAGTATTATTCAGATTACAGGTAAGAATTTGAATTGTTTCTTGGTTAGTTTGCCTACCATTATTAACAGTTACTGGAAGTGTGAACTCAAATATTTAAAAAATTTTAATTCTTTCTGTATTTGGTACTAGAGCATTCATAAATGATTCAAATAGAATATATGTTTGATATGTGGTTTGTTAGGTTATCTAAATTCGCGATTCTCGGGAGAACAAAATTTAGGTATACATGCATATAATGTTTGGGATATTAAAAGAAAATGAATAGAATTTCTATTTTACGTGTATGTAAGTAATTTACACTTACAAAATATGTATATAGGTCAAATATGTCACTGTGTTTTAAGCCGTTCGTCCTTTTCTATAGATACGGCACTGCCGTACCGGAACCTTGTGCCACTTACATACTAGAAATTGATATGAAATATCTTCTGTGCATGCACGACGATTTTTGATGTTTCAAGCGTTTGTTGTTCGAAATAGAGAAGTAAATTCGAATGAGAAGTAGTTTAAATTACTCACCGTTTAGGAGCGACAAGAAAAATTCGTGTATGGCAGTTTACAATTTTCTACTGTCTGCAGCGACATCTGCAATAGTTGTGTATGGCCACTGTGGTGTGGCGAAAAATACAAGTTAGTTACCTTTTTTTACGATCAATTGTCGTAGTCAGTTCGTTCCATTTAATTGTAAATAATCGATGGCAATTCCTTTAAGAAACTTAGTATGGTTATCGTCGCTGTCAACATTTAGAAAACGTATTTGTGTGAATATTAGTAGTGGTAATAAACGATCCATCATGACGAGCTCCAGAAGACTCGAAAAGGTTTTGGAAGATCTTCAAAAGAATCCTTATTTCGATAAGTATGCGGAAAAGATAGCAAAATTTCAGAAGACCAGTCCCGATGAGTTTTTACAACGAATCGAGAACAAGGAGAAGAAACTGCAAGAGAAGAAAGGTACATAACCTATACTCGTGCATTCGGCGATTAAATAATGATGTTTATTTTTAAAATGTTAAATGAAAGTCGAGTCAATTGCTTCATTTTATGGTTGTAAAATGACTACTGTTTTCTTTTATGTAACTGTCACGATGTAGCAATGTATGTGTGTATTTATTTTTTTCGTTACACATGTGTAGATCATACGTAGGCATTAGCATTTGATCTCAAACGAAAAATCATTAGAATTAAGCTCAAATTAATCATATGCATTGCCAGTGAACTTAATTTTCTTTGATCACGTGTTATTCCATTGAAGCTAAGCAAGAACAACAGTATAAGTTTTATCAGAGCGAAGCAAAACCACAATTGGGTCAAAAGAACCAGCCTAAGCAAGTGCAATTGAACAGTATAATGAAGGTGGATATGATTCAGGATAAATCGAAGGACGAGATCATGGACATATGGAAAGATTATCATAAACAAAAGGATTGTATATCTGGTGTGCTAACGCCAGAGCAATTTGATAAAATGTTTGAACTTGGAAAACAGTACCCCACATTTTTACTACCACTGCCCAGAGAACATGGATATGAATTTATCGTTATGCAGTTTTATGGAACTGAGATCCATATGACGCCGCTGTTGTGGTACCAGGCACACAAGGAAAATGCGCCAGAGTGTTTATCCATGGTGTATTACACAGAGCTCAAAGAGAGCAAAGGCATTGTGCTGATGAGGGGTGAATTTGATACAAAATGTATTGATGTACAAGAAGCTCAATGCTTGGCGAACGAATTGCAATTGTATTACAGCACAGATAATCCTGACAGACTACGCTTGTTGGAAGCGTTTACCCGTAAACCTGATGAGTTCAAGCACATGGATCTCATTGCACAGTTGGAGACTATACAATTAGAACTGAAGGCTAACTGAACATTTATGTGTACAAATTGTAATTATGTTTCATTTGGTATAGACACTAAACGGAATCTGTATATAGATCAAAATAAATGACTAAAAAATGAAAAATCTTACTTATTTGAAACTGTGTCTTTCACGCTTCTCGCGCATTATGTACTCGTATTTGAAATAATTCTAATGATAGGTCGATTTGAATTACAGTTTCAGTCCGCCGGGCAAGGTCTCCTAGTCGCCAATACTTAAGGACCTTTTCTCTTTTCGAAACGAAAGCGCAACCGTTGTGGGTTCACATCAGAAAGAATAATTTTTCCGATCATGCGGCTAGAAACGTGTATATTACTACACCCATATTTTACGTTAACGCTGGTAGGCAATTTTTAGAATGCAGAGTTAAATGATTTCACGCTGAACTTCTGGTTGATCTTACTTCTTTGTTTCTATATCTTTAGGGCCACACGTCGGACACCTTTACACAGCAGTGTTGGCAGACAGTATAGCTAGATTTAACTCTATGCTAGGACACTCGGTAGTTCTGTGCACAGGTACTGACGAACATGGCACTAAAGTTGAGAAAGCTGCGAACAAGGCAGCCATGCCGATGTCTCTATATTGTACTGACATTTCACAGCAATTCCAAAGAATGTGTGACACGTTCAATGTGAAATATTCACGGTTTATTAGGACAACCGAGGAGCAACACATGGCAGCTGTTCATCACTTCTGGGTTGTTAAATTAATAGACTCAAACTACTCTTAGGTTTATTGTAAACGCACGTATGGAAATGGGAACAAAAACTTTCAGAATCGTTTAGACGAGAAGGGATACATTTACATGGATAAATATTCCGGCTGGTACAGCGTATCGGATGAAGCATTTATCACGGACACGGATTTGATAGAACAAAAGGATAAAGATGGAAATATCGTTCGTTTAACCGCGGACTCGGGGAACCCCGTGGAGTGGACGGAAGAACGCACATATAAATTTCGTCTGACCAGTTTCCAAGACGATTTGCGATATTGGCTGAAAAATGGTATATCCACGTACAACTTGATTGAGTTACTGAATCTGCTTTTTATTGAAGAATACTCGTCATTTTAATATACAAAACTGTATTCAGAAAATACAGTACAACCGGCGATATACCATAAGATTTTGCTTAACTGGATCGATGAAGGTCTACAAGACTTAAGTATTTCTAGACCTATCGACAGAGTGCCGTGGGCCATTCCCACGCCTTCGGATAAGACCCACACGGTGTACGTGTGGCTGGACGCGTTGGTCAATTATTTGACTTCGATAGGATACCCGGACAGCTCTTTCGAACAATTTTGGCCGGCGACTGTTCAAGTAAATATTCCGTGCGAGGCAGTACAGTGTTCGTTCCGGGTATACGAAAGACGTATGCACTGGAAATGCTAAGATATAATACTAGGTTTTAATAATTCCTCTTGGATATGCATTTTTACGGTGTGATTGTAAAGATGCCTTCATGAGGAATTATTCAACAAATTTATTTCTTTGGGTATATATTATAAGAAAAATGGCTAAAAAATTGGATAAAATTTTTATAAAGTAATGTAAAATAGTCAGTTTTAGTGTTTCGTAAAACCCGATGTTAATCATGGTAGCGGGGCATGTTAGAAGGAAACATGATTTTTACAGTCCCGGAGCGAATACTGTCTTCGTATATGAAATGCCAATGAGATGATAGAACGTCTATGAACGTAGGTTGTAGGAAAGGACATATTGAAGTTCCACGGTGTGTATTGGCCAGCGTTTCTGATGGCGGTCGGTCTCGAGCCCCCGAAGAGACTGCTGTGTCACGGGCATTGGACCGTCGACGATCAGAAAATGTCAAAGTCTAAGGGGAACGTGATTTCGCCGTTCGACGCGATGCTCAAATTCACGGCGGAAGGTCTGAGGTATTTCCTGTTGCGGCAGGCAGTTCCGCATTCGGATGCAAGTAAGACAGAGAACACGTATGATACAGCGCATTATGTACATACTACACTGTCCTAAAAATTTTACCTTGCTTTCCAGTAGACGATTCGTGTAGACTTTGTGGAAGTCTGTAAGTTTCGTCTACCGGAAAATTGACGTTGGACAGCGTTGCTCGAGACATATTGACTGAAAGATGCCATCGTTCAGCTCTCTACTCGATTCTCGTTTTTACAGACTACAACGCACAGAAAATTCAGAACATAGTAAACGCTGAGCTCGCCAACACGTTCGGAAATCTATTGAAGCGATGTCTGGGCAAGCAGATCAACCCTCGCAGAGTGATACCCAACCCGTCGAGCTACGTGGAGACTCTGAGGAGTGACGTGGCCCTCGAGAACATAAAGCTTTTGGAGGAGATAGGCGCGAGTGCCAAGCAGTATTACGAGGAACACCAATTGCACCACGTGGTGGACGCCGTGATGAGTCTGTTGCACGCTGCCAATAGGATGTTCGACGAGCACCAGCCGTGGCGGTTGTGCAAGGACTCGTCCGAGAACTCTGTCAAGGAGCTGGAGGCCGTGCTGTCTCTCTCATTGGAGAGCGTGCGGGTCGCCGCACTGATACTGTACCCGATCATACCGACGTCGTCCTCGAATCTACTGGACTCGCTCGAGGTCCCCGTTGCGAGACGTACGTGGCAAGACACGAGACCGCTTCATCTGACCAACTGCTTCGACAGTGAGCAACGACGCACCGTGCCGCAGGACGTGTTCTTGTTCAAGAAAATATTTAAAAATTAACCACACGCACTCGCCGGACTCAAACGGTGGATAATCGTGAGATCGGTGCAGGATGATTTTGAAGGTAGCAGTAATAAAACGTTTCAAATGTAACACTCGCGTGGAAGTCCTTATGCTAATATATTTACAGAGAACGGTCATTCAAATGTATCATCAGTGTACATCAACATCGTGCACGTGTCACTCCGACAAGGGAGACTTTGTCCAATCTTCTTGCCTTTTCTAATTTATTACAGATACAAGAGACGTCACAGGGTGCGGTATTGAAAGTGCGAGCACCCATTTATATTCGTTATTTTTGCTTCTATGGACAAATGTTCGGGATAAGGATATGCTATTCTGAGTGGTCATTTTTTAAAGAGAATTCAATGTTACCAATTTTTTTTTTTAAATAGAAAGTAGTAGAAATTTGTTTTAAGCGTTTTGTTCCCGAAAGCAAAAATAACGGGGATATGCAGGATGTGCCAAATAAAGTGTTACGAGCTGTTTTCTTAGCCTTCTTACACGATCAAGAAATGGTTTACTTATATGTTATTCAGTTGTCGCTTCTATCTAATTAGAAAAAATGGTGGGTCTCCTTGCCTTTACAGTAGCGCCAATTATTCAAAGAAAATGAAGTCGATATTTTCATTCTATTTGAAGAAGACAACCTGTGTCGCTTTGTTTGGCACATCTTGTACGTGTTTCAATATAAACGCCGCAGCCTGAATATTCTTTGCTCGTTCATCTCGCTCTCTCTAGTCGGAATACAGTGCACCTCGCGTCGCTGCTATAAGTTAGATGCGTGGAAGAGGCTCGCCGCGATTTTCTTCGCGAAGATTACCTTGTTCGTTCGGATACGCGAGACGCAGATTCGAGTTTAGATTCGACGGGTCCGTTTTTGTTTCGCGACGATTATTCGCGACGCGTTAGCACCTAAACGAAGCATCGCTTGGAACGCATAAAATTACACGCGAGACGGATCTCGTCTCTACCCCTCGTCTTGGTGTCGCCCCCGTCAAATATAGAAAAATAAATAAATGACTATTTACAAGATGGAAAATGAATCTGTGCGGGTTCCACCGCGATCCTACCACTAATAAGCTACGATTTTTTTTTTATCGATAGACGTCACTATTTTTTTTTTTTTAGTGCTTCGCGTAACATCCAGCTTTTTTTTTTTGTTTACGGTCGTAGATACACGCTCTATATCAACATGATTTTTGTTTAATTACAATTGCTTTACGAGAACGTACGTTTCTAAAGATACTACGCTCGAATTTCCTCCCTACCAAACGAGCCCCCGTGTTTTTGTTTTTCTTTTGTCGGAATTTCAACGTCCTCTCCAGTCCGCGCTTATATCCATTTATATTTTGTTTTCTTATATCGTGGGTGGATTATGTCTCGTGGATATGTTTTGAACTACCTTTTGGTGATTGTCTTTCATTGTTCTCTTTCTTTCTTCTCTCTCTCTCTCTCTCTCTCTCTCCCTTTTTCTCTCTCTCTTTTTCTCTTCTTCTGTTCTGCTTTTCTCTCCCCCCAAATAATCTACCGCCGTCCAGTGTCGTCGTGTTCCGCTTCCGTTCGCCGTTTCCGCATAAAAAATACCCAGTAAAAAAATCGACAATTCTTTGCGCCGTGGTGGTCGTCCTCGCGTTCTGTGTCATGACTCGCGCCGGTTCGTTTTCGCCGCCGTCGAAACGGAGAGATCGATCGCGTCGAACTTTTCCTAATTGGTTCAGAAACAGAAAGAGAGAAAAATGTCGAGTGAATCGATTCTACGACACGACGGCTCTACCGTAAACGAGAACACGTTGGTCGCGCTATTGTTGCATCGGAGCAGGCACGGGGCCGCTGCGAGTTGCCCTGTGGGGCCACTGCTCCGGCTCCGGGGCTCCTGGGGATGGCGCACAGACGATTGCGCACGACGGCATGGCACACGGTTCTTTTGGACACGGTATTATTGGACACACCGTTCTTTTGGACACAGTAACATTGGACACAGTGGGTTTTCGCTCACGCAAGGATTGCCCACATGGTTAAGACGCACACGCTGAGTTACGCACATGTAAAATTGGACTCATGATAGATTGCGCATAGAATGGCGAATCGAGAACAAATAGAATTGCGCACAGTAATTTTGGACAGTGATGGAAATGCGGCCAAGTCGTTATTAATTTCGGGTTATGTGCGTTATAAAACATTTCCTCACGGAAAAAAAAGGGTTAGGGTTAGGATTAGGGAATCACTTGGGGGTAGAAGGGGGTGAATCGACTTTTAAGTAGAACTACGGGGTTAGGTAAGGGTGGTATGCCCCTGGTAAAGCCTCCCAAAATTTTTACTTTTGACTTTTTGACTTTTTTTAAAATTTTTTTTTATTTTTGACTTTTGAATAGGCCTAAGGGGTAGTGCCGGGGTGATATGCTTCGTGTAAAGTCTTTAAAAAATTTCGTTATTTTTTGTCTAGGACGCACGGTTTAGGAGATACAGCGATTTTAAAATTCTGTGAATGTGTCCAATTCTATTTGTGCGCAATTGAGATGTGTCTGATTCTTCGTATTCTGCATAGAAGATATATAGGGTGTCCCACATAAATGATAACACCTAAATATCTTTCGTATTTACAGTCGTATCAGAAAACTTCAGAGGACAAAGTGACACTATTGCAGGAGGCCATTTTAGTGGAGAAGAAAAAAATTTTTTATGTCGTGTTTTTTAATGAAATTTCAAGGTCACCGATGTTTTTTTTTATGGAATAGTATATTTTTTTACGATAGCATGATAGACAATAAAAAACTGAATTTAGTGGATACCACCTTTTTGACCTTGAAATGACCTTGAGCAAGACTAATCATGTTGAAGCGGATGAAATGTGGAAGTTGTTTTTATAGTTAATTGAATTTTTATGTTTACGAGGATGGATTTAAATAGAATTTTTATAGTAAATTGAATTCTAAAATTTATTAAAATGAGTTGAAATAGAATTTTTAAATTTATTGAAATGAATTTAAATAGAAATTTTTATAATAAATTTAATTTTAAAATTTATTAAAATGAGTTTAAATAGAAATTTTTATAATAAATTGAATTTTAAAATTTATTAAAATGAGTTTAAATAGAATTTTTATAGTAAATTTAATTTTTAAGTTTATGAGGATATGTAAAGGTCAACCCGACGTAAACAACGCGCAATCTTTGCTGAAACACGTAAGTTTTAAACTTCCACATTTCATCCGCTTCAACATGATTATTCTTGCTCAAGGTCATTTCAAGGTCAAAAAGTTGGTATCCACTAAATTCAGTTTTTTATTGTCTATCATGCTATCGTAAAAAAAATATACTATTCCATTTAAAAAAACATCGGTGACCTTGAAATTTCATTAAAAAACACGACATAAAAAATTTTTTTCTTCATCATTATATTGCCCCCCTGCAATAGCGTCACTTTGTCCTCTGAAGTTTTCTGATAGGACTGTAAATACGAAAGATATTTAGGTGTTATCATTTATGTGGGACACCCTGTATAATTATAGACATTCTGTGCGCAATCTATCATGAGTCCAATTTTACATGTGCGTAACTCAGCGTGTGCGTCTTAACAATGTGGGGCAATCCTTGCGTGAGCGAAAACCCACTGTGTCCAATGTTACTGTGTCCAAAAGAACGGTGTGTCCAATAAAATGTACCGTGTCCAAAAGAACCGTGTGCCATGCCGTCGTGCGCAATCGTCTGTGCGCAAAAGATGGCCTCTCGAGGCTCCTCCGGGAGCAAACAGCCTACTCACATGCCTACTACATACACTCTCTATGCACAGCGTCGTGAGTAACATCACGCGCATTATCCCGCTAGCCTCTTCTTCCCCCGACGCCGGTTTTTTGTCCGGGTTTCTAAGAGCTCGTTCGAGTATTCGGAAAAGTTCAACAACGTTCCCCGCGTTTCGACGAATCATAGCAAATCTTCGAATGTCTCGTTCGATCGATTAAAACGACAAACGTTGTTCGTTTGTTGGCGTGTCCGGTGTCTCTTAGATTTGACCTGTTAACAGGAAGACGAGTTCACTCGTTATTACAATATGGCGTTTCCCAAGAACCATTTCGCGCGAGTGTCTTCTTAAGGAAGATTAGAATTCTAGCGAAGATCTCTAATTCTACCGGAGTTATATTCTGTAGCACTGTGAAGACTTGAACTAGCTTCTTTCCACGGTGGCTGTGTGTACATGCGGGTTTGGGGACAGGGAGATATGTTGTTCACGGTCGAAAAACCATCCGGTTAACAGATCAAGCACGAACGAATCACGTTCACGCGTTCCACGAATTTATGCGATAACGGGAGGATGGCGTTTGCCATTGTTACACGATTTGTTCAATGCCATTCCACCAACCGAATCGATCGCTTCTCGCCGTAAATGCCGCAGTGGATTTTCTGCAAAATGCAACACCGTGCTTGTTTGTAAACCATGGGCACCTCCGACAATTCCAATGCTTGCCCGGTCTCGTAAAAATAGGCGATTCTATTCATGAATTTTTATCACAGAAACTGTTTAACTGAACATGAATGTTCAGTTCATTTTTGTACAGTTTTGAAAAAAGATACAGAGCGGCAACGTTCACTGAGCAATTAAATCATCTATGGTTCTTGTTAAGGGTTGGAAACCCTAAATGTGCACTCTCTACTCAAAAGTGTTAATAGTTACACGAATGATTCCATTTTGCACAACATCGTCGACAGTGTTTCAGGCGAAAAGTGATCGATTCGAAGTGTAACGCCTAGACTGCGGGCACTTTTATGCATTTATCCGAAAAATGAGTAACTGCAGTTGTTTGGGAGAGAAAGATTAGAAAAATGTAAACCACAGAAAAATTCTTAAGAACGTACCCTCAAGGTCATTGAAATATGCGAGGGGTCTGTTGTTGTGTATATATAATAACTATAAAAAATGTTGATTTTCCATAAGGACCCGCAGTCCAGCACTGACGGTTAATTTGATTTGCTTTGCCGGTGAATGTTTCAGTTGATGGTGGCGCGTGTGCGTCCATGATCGGAATGTCCCGGGTCGCTTAGGGTAGCGTGATAGTGATCCGGCGTGTAGAATCACGGATTTGAAGAAACACACGATCGATCACCTGTCGAGGGGACAAATAGCCCGGTGATGATAAAACCGTTTGGACCGTGAAATTTCGGAGGGGGCGAGAGAATCAAGTGAACCGAGAAGATGTATGCGTGTTGTTCTGTTTGTGTGTGTATGCGTATGCGTATGCGTATGCGTCCTTTCGTCGTCGAAGAAGCGCGACCAGCGTCCGATAGGAAGATCTATGTCAATTTGATCCGGAAGAGAGAGACTTCTCTGAACCGCGAGTCACAAAGTCTCGAGCAGTATCTATATCGCGCTGACGATAGTGTCGCGGTGCTTTTGCGCCATGATCCCGACCTGACAGCTGTCCGCGCTCGATCTCGGACTAATGTTACACTCGATCATGGATCCGTTCCGTTTCTGCACCACCACCGATCGAAACTCGCCGCACTCGCTGGTCGACGGTTGGTTCCCTCGGGCGCGAGCACCTTTCGTCAGGATCCTCTTGAACGCTTCCCGGAACTCTGTGTTGAATATGCTGTAGATGATCGGGTTGAAGGCCGAGTTGCTGTAGCCGAGCCAAGTGAGTACCTGAAACAAATTTTTACCTAACCATTTGCACTTTATTTTAATTCTTGTTCGTGCTATTATTGCAGACGCCATTTTCACTAGTTTAGAATTCATTTTCCAATTGGAGGAAATTATCTTGCGAGGGATCAATACTTCCCGATCCAAGTGTTAAGGATACCCATAAGTAATCACAATTATTGGGTCTATAACTTAAAAACCGGAATTTGACACTATATGTCAACACTTGTGTATGCGCTGTAGCAAATCATTGACATACACGTCATTTTGAAGCTCTATTCATAGGATGTCAAAATCAGTCAACAGTGTTTGATTTGCTTGTGCGCATCATATGATGATTGAGTCACTTTTTTGCAAAGAAAACTGCAGCCGAAAATCATTGTTTTCTTGCGAAAACACAGTGTTTCGAGTGGTTTCAACGCTTTAAAAGTGGCGATTTTGACATCAAAGACAAAGAGCAGTCTGGAGACATTGATTTTCCAACACGACAATGCTCGGTCACATGTTGCTCAACCCGTTAAAAACTATTTGGAAAATAGCGGATGGGAAGTTCTGCCCCAACCGCCATATAGTCCAGACTTGGCGCTTTCTGACTACCATTTGTTTCGGTCGATGCACAATGCACTTTCCAGAATACGCTTCACTTCAGCCCAAGGCATCAAAAATTGGCTCGATTCGTTCTTTGATTCAAAAGATGACCGGTTTTTTTGGGATGGCATCCACAAATTGCCAGAAAGATGGTGAAATATTGTAACTTCCGATGGACAATACTTTGAATAACAGAATTGTACAAGATTTTCTTTAATAAACGCTCACATTCCCTAAAAAAATTCCGGTTTTTAAGTTACAGACCCAATATTTGCAAAGAATTTGTTTTGCCTTTAGTTCTGTACCGATCGTTGTAAAGAAGAAAACATGTATTTTTTTACAGTTTTCGGTAAAGCAGCCTGTGTTCTAAATATTCTAAAAAGCATAATTTTTTACAACCCTGTAATAAAATGGTGGCGTCCGTACCTTCCAAGGATCATATTTATCATTGCTTAATTTTTCATTTTCATGCAGGATTTAACGCAACGGAAACAACAAAGAAAGTTTGCGATGTTTATGGAGATGTATTGAAGGTCAACAAGTGTGAACGTTGGGTCAGAAGGTTTGCTGCTGGTGATTATGATCTCTCTGACAGGCCTCGAACTGAACGACAAGTTGAATTTGATAATTACAACCCAAGAATCTCTAGTGGAAGCTGATCCAAAATTAAGTATACAATAATTACCGAGGAGCATTGGGTCCACATGGTCAACTATACAAAGGCACCTACACGAAATGGGAAAGGAATATGGGTACCGCATCAATTATCTGAGATCAACAAGAATATTCGACGATCAATTTGCACTTCACTGCTATCCAGATTTTGTAGAGATCCGTTTCTTAGCAGAGAATCGTTACCGGAGATGAAAAATGGATTCTATATGATAACACATATAGGGTTTCAAGCAATGGCTTCCTGCAAATCAAACCGCAATATTAACGCCTAAACCTAGCTTATCACTTAGAAAGGTGCTACTGTGCATCTGGTGGGACTGTCGTGGCATAATTCACTTTGAGTTGTTGGAACTAGGAGAAACAGTTCCTGCTGAGTTGTATTGTCAGCAATTACAACGGCTGTATTCAGAACTATTGAAAGAGAGGGTATCTTTAGTCCACAGAAAACAATGGCCCGGTCCCATACAGCGGAACTCACTCAGGAAAAAATCAAAGAATTGCAATGGGAAGTTTTATCGCACCCTCCGGACTCACCGGATATTGCTCCCTCTGACTATCATCTTTTCAGATCTCTGGAGCATTATTTAAGAAATAAAACATTCACTTCTATAGAAGATGTATGGAGGCACCTCGAGTCATATTTTGCTCCATGAACCCTGGATTTCTATAAGGGGGAGATTGAAACTTTGCAGGAAAGATGGCAAACTGTCCTTGCTAATGATGGAGATTATGTGATAAATTAAGAAATGAAAACCTGAATTTACTACAAAGTTTGTTTTAGATTTCAAAATAATTGATTACTTATGGGCCCCCTAATAGTTTCGGAAATAAAAATTCCAAGAAATTGGAAAAGAATACACACTTTTCATTTTGAATGAGATCCCTGCGATGACCCTAAAGGGATCGTGGAAAGTTTGCGGAAGAACGAGTCGTACCTGGAACGCCCGGACTGATATGCAAGTCTTGCAATACGCGGCGACGATGTTGACGCAGAAAAAGGGTACCCAGCATATTAAGAAAACACCCATAATGACGCCGACGGTGATGGCGGCTTTATGATCGGACACGTGATAAGGGCTCGTCGGCTTCGTTTTTGTCGGCGGTTTCGGCGGCTTGTTTCGAGCGCTCTTCCCGCGAAAGCTCTTGGCCATTGATGTGTCCGACAGCTTCGTCACTGCCCGGATGCTTTTCACGTGTTTCTGCGCGTAACAATAGAGCCTGCGAACAATACGATCGATTAATTTCTCAGGGAAAAACCACGCGAAACGGCGACAGTCTCGTTCTTTCGACCAGTCGCGTCGTTTCTTTCGGAGAGCACGGTTTCTCCTCGTTAGCGTCGCGTTTTTACTCTAGCTCTTGGCGACCTCGGTTAGGCAAACGTGCGGTCAACGCGAGCGAGGGAAAACCGTATAGCTCTCGGTTTTTATTCGAAATATGATTCGGCAACGCTCACCTGCAATAAATTCCCAGCATCACGATGCAGGGCACGTAAAAAGATATGGAAGAGGAGACGACCGCGTAGGTGGGTGTAAGGTCTAAGGCGCACGTAGGGTTTTCCTAAAAGACAAAAGCGATGGAGGAGTGTGGACGCATTGTCGTGTCTCGTCGTCGATTCTCGTTTCCACCCAATCATTTTTTTTTTTTTTTTTTTTATTTCACGATCTTTAAAAGTCAGGGATTACGACGCGTACCTCAGGGCCGTCGTCGTAAACTATGGCTTGTTCTTCTCCTGCCCGGTGAAGGCCTAGGCTAATCGGTACAAAGGATATAAGTGCTGCGAGCAGCCACACGACTACGATCCCGGCGACCGCCACTCTCCTCGTTACCCAACGACCGTATCTGTTCGACAGAAACACCATTATTTTATCGTACCAGCCTCGTGCTTATCATAATCGCTGCGCACATCAACTATACGAAATTATAAGTGCATCGCGAATCTTGAAAGAAAATGTTCATGTCGGCCAAGAGCGTTGACACTTTTAAAAATTTACTCAGTGGTGAGAATAATTTTGAGACTTGGCCGCTTGCGCTACGATTGTTTACACCTTGACTACAACAATCTCATTTCATTTCAGTTGAAACGTTGAAAAAATCTCTGGAAATCTTCGTCTCGACGGAAGACGATCTGTGCCCTGATTTTCTGTGGCTTTTAACTTTGGCTGGGAGAGAAAGAAACTCACCTGAGGGGATCCTTGATATGGATGTAACGGTCGAGGGATATCGCGCATAGATTCAAAATGGAGGCAGTGCTGCACATAACATCGAACGCGATCCAAGTGTCGCAGAACCGCGGGCCGAACATCCAATATCCGAGGAGATCGTTGACCCCGGCGAACGTCATGACCAGACAGCCGACGAACAGATCGGCGATCGCGAGGGACGCCAGGAACAGATTCCCTATCCTCCGTAGCCCACGGTCCGTGTAAATTGCCACGCAGACGAGGATGTTGCCCGCGACGGATAAAAATATCAATATCAGGAAGAGGAAACCTGAAAGACACGCCCGGAACCAACTCGGATAGAATCGACAGGATTTCGCGCGAATGGCTCGCTCGCCCCTCGAGCAACCGCGAAAATAACATTTCTCCGTAGACCGGGCCTTTGTCACGTCCGGTGGTTCGACCATCAATGATTAATCAATATAATAAAGAACTATCACAAAAATCCGATAATGCCTCGAGAGAGCTGTTGTCACGTCCGGTGGTTCGACCGCCAATGATTAATCAATCTAATAAAGAATTATCACAAAATCCGACAATGCCACGAGAGAGGACGCCAAATCAACAACTCAGCCTTCTGCGAAACGCACAAATGAAGATCGGTTTGCACCCTTAGACTCAATAGAAGAGATATCAGATATTGCCACGAGAAAAAAACTATGATAATTCAAACTGCACAATGAAAGTTCGGTTTACATTCTGAGAATCAATAAGAATAACATCGGATGATGAGGACTCCTACTCCTGAGCCAGCATCTTCAAAGACAAAGGATTGGCTATCCTATAAATAAAGGGATCAACTCCTTAAGAGACAGTTGCAACAGTGGTGTCAATTGAGTTAGTTGAGTTGAGTCGAGTTGAGTTTATTTCGTTAAAACATTGTGTTGGAAATCGTTCGAAACCGCGAGTTCCGCAAGTGAACCTCTGGATATAAACTACGTACACCTCGTGAAGGCCAAATATAATCGAAGGATCCCCGAGGTTCCACGAGCGTCCTCTGGATACTACATTGTATAAAACCAAAGAAGATTTTATTTCGGTAATATTATATTATATTATATTTTCTATATTTTTATAATCGCGTTAAATGCACTCACGTATATCTACTCTATAAATAATATCTGATTTAGTTTCTTATTTTGAATAAATAAGTCAATTTTTATCAATAAAAGGGTACAACCTTTATTTAAACGATCCTCAATTTCCCGAACCATAGCCTGTGAATGCAGGTAGGTTCGAAATTGCTTACTATCCCCTCAAAACTATAATTCAGTCCACTCAAGACGTAACACTGTGTTAACTCAAACTGCGCAATACCGTGACGCAGTAACCAGAAGCCAAAAACAGCAACTCAGCCTTCTGCAAAACGCGCAAATGAAGATCGGTTTACATCCTAAGAACCTTGAGGAGAGGCATCACACCATGCCAAGCAATGAGAAAAGGCATGCCGACTCCTTAGTAAAAGGACCTTGACGACAAGGAGTCGACCAAGTCAAGAAAAGACTAGAAGATGCAATGTAGAGACTCCTGAGCCAGCATTTTTGGGAAACAAAGAATTGGCCATCCTATAAATAAGGGGATCAACTCCCCAACAGGCAGTTATAATCAAGACCATCATCACCGAAAGACATATATCCGCGAACCGTAAAATCAACTACAGTCAGTTCTAATTGTTCGAGAAAATCGTAACCGCGAAACCACGTCAACAAGTGGTGTTAAAAGACTCTTATAAAAGACTCTAAGTTCCGTGAGCCAGGAAACAAGATCCAGTTCGTGAACATTGTATTGCGGTAACATTACTATTATTCGTATCATTTCAACCCCATTATTTGCACTCTTGTATATCCGTATCCTGAATATTATATGTGTTTAATCATTGATGGTCGAACCACCATGGTGGACGTGACACCTTCCTGATTACATATGTATAAAACGCTTAACAATCTGCTAGTAGTGTCCTTTAGTGTAGATAGCCTTTCGAACTGGGTCATACGATTATACGGAAAAGTTTCGAGTCTCCTTAGAACCAGCGAGAGAAGAATCCTTTTACGACGGGCAACAAATCGATTAATAGTCTAAAATCTCATATACATACACTCCCGCTCACAAATCTTACAACAGTGATCATATTTGTATTCAACTCTGTAAAAGGGGAATAATTGTTAGAGGATGCAAACAAATTTTTCCTCATTTAAAGGTTTACATGTCAAGGAAAGGATGCTGCTCTCATATGTCAAAAATCTTACCAAGAAGTAAAAAAATATTTACATTTTTATCAAAGAATCCGCCACCACATTTCTTTATTACAGTTTCCACTATTCTTGGCATCCGCGTGATCAAATTTTTCACACTTTTCCTTGTTATATTATTCCATTCTCGTTCCAAAATATTCCATAAATACGTTTTCGAAGTAGGGCAAAAGTTCCGTACTGGTGATTGGGGTGGCTGTTTCATCATTTTTAATGAATTATGTGTGTTAAGTATGAAGTTGTAATTACTACTGGACATATGAGGATATTTATATTATGTAGTTAATAAAAATTAAAGATTCATAATCTATACTAAACACCAAAGTTTTATACAGGGTGGTCCACGCAATTGTTTCAAGTCATAACTCCGTTATTATTGCATTTACGAAAAAATGCCAAAGGAGAAAGATAAATGGTTCGAAGAGCACTACATCTGTATTAAAAATTGCATCATTTCTTTAAATAGAAATGCATATTCTTTTACACAGATCGATTCTTCTGTTCATTCTACGTAAAAAATGATTAGGGTACCATGGCAAAAAGTTATTATTCTTTATTGAAGAAGATACACAAACACTTCATGACTATGTTGTAAAGGTAAACACCCTTTCGACATTGTTATCATAACAGAAACTGATTTGTACGAGTAAGCATTTCATCATTCAGTAGCAATTCACGTATCGTAACTCGAGCACGAAAACTAAGAATTTGAAAAAGTGTAACTGTATTTCACTAAATACAAGAAAATGTATTTTACTAACAGTGAGAAACAAGATGTGTACGACACTTTTGTGTTGTGTGACAAAAATACGAATACCGCCGCAAGACATTTTTTGAAAATATCTCGAGATCTAATAATTTTTTTGCCATGGTACCCTAGTCATTTTTTACGTAGAATGAACAGAAGAATTGATCCGTGTAAAAAAAATATGCATTTCTATTTAAACAAATGATGCAATTGTTAATTGCACGTGCACTGCTGCATCTAAAAAAAATTTAAAGGCCTACAGATGTAGTGCTCTTCGAACCATTTATCTTTCTCCTTTGGCAATTTTTCGTAAATGTAATAATAACGGAGTTATGACTTGAAACAATTGCGTGGACCACCCTGTATAAAAACCAGTGGTGTCGTAAGACTTATGAGCGAGAGTGTACACTGACGAGAAGAAAAAAATTGTTCAGTTTCGTCTATCGGACACCGAATCAAGGGTTAAAACAAGAAAAGAATCAAGCACAACCTGCGTCTAGAAAAAGATAGGACATTGGAACATTCAGAACGTTGTATTTCATAAACAAAGCCGAAATGATCGATACGATGACGGAAACCCCTAAAAATGTCGCGTGTACTACACGATGTCGTTGCTCGGTATCATTGTTCGGTTGAAAAGAAAGCTTGAAAACGCCGGTTGAGAGGAAAACTCGAGCTTCGAGGTTTCGGTTGAAAAGAGAGTGTGAAGCAACCGGTTGCACGCGGAGCGGAGGCGCGATAAGTTCGAAAGAGCGCAGAATGGACGGAACGTGGAAGGCACACACGGAGATTGTACGAGGTCGGATCAAAGTTTTCGTGACCAGCTCGGCCTCTCGCGGAGGGTTGTCTTTGAGGGGCGAGTCGCGATCGATCAAATGGGAGGTTTAGCGAACCAACTAGAAGCACCGACAACAGCGAGAAAGCGTCTTCAGGCAGATCTTCTTCTTCCCCTTCTGTCACATTATTCTGCGAACAGAGAAAAATGTCGCGTCGGTATGTTATCGATACGCTGCTTTTTTTCGTGCGGACAATAGGTCTCACGGTGTACTATAGTCTAAGCGTATCTAAACCAACGTGTAAACATGCTCCGGTCGATCTGTTCGAACGTATATATGTACATACAAGTATATACATATAAGTATACACTTAGGTGCATCTCGAGGGACAAAGGTATAGGTGCATAGCAGTGGGAATATTAACCCATTGCACTCGAATGGTGATTGTAAGGCACCACTAAAAATTTCTGTATCACTATCCAAAATATTTTTTATTTTATTAAATTTGTTTGTATTTAATAAATTACTAAACATTTCAGTATTGTAACATGAAAAATATATACTGGGTGTTTGGTAACTGGTGGTACAAGCGAAAAGGGGGTGATTCTACATGAAAGAATAAGTCGTAAATATAGAATAAACATTTTTTTCACCCGAAATTTCGTATGCTATTCGATAAGAATTGTCGAACGCGTCTGATCACGACCAACCAAATCTACTTCCTGCATATACTAAAGCACACAAACCTGACAGATCTTCAAAGTCGATTTTCTCGAAAACAAAGCCTCAAACTAAAAATGTTTATTCTATATTTTCGACTTATTCTTTCATGTAGAATCACCCCCTTTTCGCTTGTACCACCAGTTACCAAACACCCTGTATATAGAAGGGAAATGTTCTAGGTCGGAAGAAATGTTTCATTTTGGGGTTAAAATAACTTCAAAGTGCAAAGAGTTAAACATACAACGAAGCTGCCGAAAACGACTATTTTGCTCGCTCATCTTTCAAAGAGAATAGCGTCTCTCGGTAAGGGAATAATTGCATGCTGACTTGTGTCAAATTGAATTGAATTCGATCCGATTGGTACATACTAATTCCGAGTTTCTTGTAACGCGGTACGAATTAATCGCGTTATGGGAGGGTTCACTGTAGTTTTATATTTCCAGCGGTTTTGTGTTTCCTGTTGAAAATATTTTCACAGAGTGCATATGAGCCCCTTAGTTGACAAGTGAATCAAGTCCCTTTTCTTAATATTGTAGAAATTAGACTTCCGTGTAATATCGTACAAAAAATTCAATACTCAATGTAACTTTATTGTAACCACATAAAGCGAAAGAATATTAATCATGTCATTATAACTGAAAATAAAATCCATATTGGTTTCAATAGTAAACAAACAGTAAGGTAACGAATAATGAAGTGCCATTATTGCACTGAATTGTGATACCACTTTTGTGTGAGAAAGTGACTTACGCCATATGGCTATTAATGTATTCATAATCATAAGTTACACAAATGTCATTTTTAATGCACTACAAGTTTGCTGTATACTATGTATTAAAGAAATTTATTCGTTGCTGGATTCTTCACCAGTCTCTTCAATTGTACTGGTCTTTACTGCTTGAAAAAATGCATGATGAACTGGAGGGATAAATTTCAGCAAATCTATCTTCTTTTTATTATTGTTCCCCTCAGGGTTACAATCCTCGCTATAGGTTCACACCTAACCTATGCGTTCACCCATCTTTCGACGGGCCCCAAAACCAACGTCGCTTAACCTCCACGATCACCATCCCACAACACCACCGGACGAGCCACCACTCGCCGGCTCAGCAAATCTATCATGTCCTTCTTTTTGGCCTCACAAACAGGACGCACAGATGAATATAAATTTTGCTGCATTATATTTTTCAACTGCAATGGCCTGCCACACCGAGCACGCTGAATATTTAATATTTCATACTTAACATCCACAGAAATCGTAGTTTTATAAAAAATATCAAACTGTTTTCCGCGTTCATAGTGTAACCACTGAATGGTGAACCAATTTACAGTTTGTCGTAATGTATTTTTCTTACGCTTTGTTATTGACCGTTCTAGCTGTTTAGTTGAAAAAAATTCGTTTCTTTTCATTTCATAAACCACAAACTTGTTGGAATGTCGAGCAGTTTTCATACATCGATACCAATCTTCATGGTAAATAGATGTAAATAGATGTATGGCGTGCTGCAGATTCAACACATCCAAAATCTGAATCATTCGGTAAAAACGAATGTCCTGATATATTAAGAATTTCTGATCTATAATCTTCGCTGCAATATCATCACTTTGCACTAATTTCAACAGAGACAAAGCTATTTTTATATTACGATTTTGTCCAGTACAAGAATCACTATAAATAATTATCTTATCTTTATAACCAGCAACAGATTTAATATGTTTAACTAAACACGATGCTATTTCTTGTGATCCTCTGGATGCTAATGTTTCATCCCAAACATAAAAGTATCCTTTATTTTCACGTAAGTCGTGAATACCGAGATTATAACAATACATATTTCTCTTATAGTACGCATCAGAAACTGTTAATATTGGAAATGGTAATGCTTCCTGTAAATCGATACTACATACATAAATATTATTTGACCACTTTGCATTTTTCATATCCTCTTTCATAGAATTACGTGCTACTTCTGCTTTTTGTAAATGTAACTCATGTTCATCTTCAAGTTTTTTAATAACTTTTTGGTCACTACTTACTGCATCTAGTTTAATTTTATATTCATCGCATTTCTTGCATGTGTCTTTCCGCGGTGCTTTAAAATGTAGATTAAAACGTGTATTAAATATATCTCGATACATGTGCTCTTTTACTGATAGTATGTTTAATTCAGAGCATTTTCTTTATACAATATATATACATTTTATGAATATTGAGATTTTCATTTAGATACTGTCGATTTGGATTGTGTTTACGTGTGTAATGAGATACATTAGCAGGAAAACTTTGAATATGATCACAAACATTTTTAATAGTATCTTCGCTAAGTTTACGTGGATTTGCTGCTTTACCTCTATTGTCATTTCCAACAGTTTCACCTTCTGCATGTTTTATTATAGCTCTGTTCACGCGTCCCTCACCGACACCAAAAGTTTGCAAAAAATACTTCTTACATACAACACTGGTAGAGTCACCAATATTGGGTAAACAGTATACGGTACTGCTACTTTTCATACATCTACTTTCATCTCGTGGTCGTCTTCTTTTTATAGGTACACTATGTATGAGTCCACAAAGATATGCATTTTGTGTGTCAAAGGATCCTATTTTCCAAAAATTATAGAAGTAATTCTTCCGTGTTTCTTCATCAACTTTGTCTGTACATTTTTTCTGGCATCCACAGTCTTTGTTTTCAAACTTTTTCGCAGGAACTATATTATTGTTTCGGTTTACGTATTCTGCACCCGAATTACGAAGTCGTTTTGCAACATTCCTAGCCCAGCCATCACTATTTCTTACTCTTTTCCGACTTTTTGTACGATTTGCGTTAACGTTAATCATTTCGAGCAAATATAATATATCACAATGTTACTGATACGGAAGCTAATAAGATACTAAACAGTTCTAGAAGTTCATGTAAACACGAATGACCCTCGTCGGTTTTAGTAAATACGAAACGATTGTCGCGTCTACATATACCAGTTTCCTTTAATCGAATGCAACAGTAGAGTATAAGTCCATATGTTCCGTGGAATAACGGAGTAAGTCCAAGAGATTGGACTTGTGCCATTATTCAAGATATTGTTACAGTCACTTTATTTAGAATGTAAAATTGAATCTTATTTTTTATTAGCATAAAACAAAGTATAGACAAATTAATGTGTTAAATAAAACAAGTATTCTTAATACTTACTATTTCTGTAAAAACCCCATTTTTCGTAATTTTGGACTTATGCCAGTTGTCGACTAAGGGGCTAATATATGGTATAGCGTGTGGCGGGATGCCCGCGTTCCACGTTCCACGTTCCACGTTCGGATACTTCTATTTTCTCCTGTTATTTTCCCGATATTTCACGGCAAAGCTGCAGATACACCCAGGAATACTCTCGAGATTCGTATTCACGGAAAATCGATAGTACAGACGGACCAAGATGACGTTGGGTTTACAGGCTCTTTACTTCCGCTTGAACGCGTTGTCTGTCAAGCCGTGTCCTATCTCGCCTCGAAGACACGTAAAAATATCGAGGCGAAGGGTGCCAGGGGGAACACCTATGAATAGAGTCGGCCAGGCATCGCGTTTCTCGAATTTCGCTTTCTCCTCTGATTATCATACGCTAATGAGATTCGAGACGGTGACACGCGTTCCAAGTACCTGTCGAACGCGTGTACCGCCCGTTCGAGAAATCCATTCCAGCGTTACACCTGTTTCCCGCATCGATTTCTCGCGCCTATCCACAGTGGTCCCAAAGCCCGAAAACGTGGCCAAAACCGAAAAAATGAACTTTCAGGTAGGTAAGTTTTAAGCATGGGGTTGGTTACTCTAAGAGTGTTTCTAAATGGTGGTAAAAAGCAAAATGATCATTTTTTGATACCTGACCAACAGTCACAGTTCGAACTTCGAGTTCATTAGACCGTGCCTTTTTTAAGCTTGTGAAGCGCATTGCCAATTTTAAGTGTACAGTGTACAAATTGTATTGAAACGAATTGATTTTAATTCTGCATTATGGATGCTGTTTCTGGAGGTAGGTTGCATAGTTTTTAGTGCCAAATGTTTATTGTTAACCGATATCTATGTATGCAAAGGAGAGAGTGAAAGTGAAGGCATAAATTTTTTAAATGTAGAGTAAAAGTTGAAAATCTCGCCATATCACGCGCTAAAACTTGTTGGAGCTTCTACTACATAGTATTATCTTGCAATTCTAAAAAAAATTGGCTGCACATATTTGCACTTTTCGTCGTAACATTGTTTTTTGTAACGCAGAGTAGGTATTTTGTGTGGTTTCCTTGCATTTCTTGTCAAACTGTGAAAGATATGTACCAAGTCTTTCTGTAAAATTTAAACAGATTTTGAATAGAATGTCAATTTTTTATAAAGAACCATATATCCGAATTTTTTTAATACCAATTTTCAAGTAGAACCAATAATTTTTGAATGTATGTGTCCGCGATATTGGACCCGCCATTTTGTTTTTCTAATTTCAAGTTCAGATTCGTGATCAGCGACCCCAAAAACAGCCTAATACTAATTTTCAAGCAGAACCAATAATTTTTTAATGTATGTGTCCGCCATATTGGATCCGCCATTTTGTTTTTTCTAATTTCAAGTTCAGATTCGTGTTCAGCGACCCTAAAAACGGCCTAATGTCAATTTTGAAGAAGAAACAATAATTTGTTAATGTACATGTCCGCCATATTGGATCCGCCATTTTGTTTTTTTTCTAATTTTAAGTTCAGATTCGTGATCAGCGACCCCAAAAACGGCGTAATACCAATTTTTAATTAGAAACAATAATTTTTTAATGTATATATCCGCCATATTGGATCCGCCATTTTGCTTTTCTAATTTCAAGTTCAGATTCGTGTTCAGCGACCCTAAAAACGGCCTAATGTCAATTTTGAAGAAGAAACAATAATTTGTTAATGTACATGTCCGCCATAGTGAATCCGCCATTTTATTTTTTTCTAATTTTAAGTTTAGATTCGTGATCAGCGACCCTAAAAACGGCCTAATGTCAATTTTGAAGAAGAAACAATAATTTGTTAATGTACATGTCCGCAATATTGGATCCGCCATTTTGTTTTTTCTAATTTCAAGTTCAGATTCGTGATCAGCGACCCCAAAAACAGCCTAATACGAATTTTCAAGCAGAACCAATAATTTGTTAAGACGTTGTGAGGTTTTGACCACGTTTTGGCGATTTGGGACCACTGTGCTATCTTATCGAAAGCTTTCGAAAACATTCGCAGGAACTACTCTCTCGGGCGCCGATAAATCTCCTATCGATCGAGATCCACCGATTTCATCACCAGATCTTTAACGCTTTCTCCGTCAGCGATTATTTAATAGTTTTCAATAGTTTGTGTAATTCACAGTTAAGAATTTCTCAGCAAATCTTTCAATGGCAATTTTAATCTAGAGCCAACAGTCAAATAACTTTGAGTGGGGACTAGTGCGTGAAGGGAAAGTTTTCTGTTGCTTTTCGAGAATTTCATTAATAAGTTTCATTGAAGAGGTTCCACCGCGGTATTCGCGAATAAGTAAACTTTGGACGAATTTCGTTCACAGGTAATTAGTAAATGGAAAGTGCAGTTTCTATGAAACGAATACGCGTAACTCTCGGTTTCGCGTTTCAACTTCCAATTCGTCCAGAGGCAAAAATATTGCAAAACGACGCACAGTGGTCCGGATCGAAGAATTTAGGGACGTTTGACCAAAATGTCGACTGTTCGAAATTGAAAACTAATCAATTCGTATTGCTTTGTAAGCGTCTATAGACCTCGAAAATTAAGAAATCAATAAAATTGAATCAATATCTTAGTTATACTACGATCCTTTAAGGATGAGCGTTTTGAAAGTAGTTTCGTCGTTTCGTCTCATATTTCCTATTAGTTTTTTTTTATGATATAGAGCATCCCTTCCCAATAAGAAATCATACATTTTTATTAGTAATAACTAGTAATGAGATTAAAAATTAAAAATTTTGTATGTTTGTCAAAAGATATTTTTTTTCCCCCAAAACATACGCTTTAAAAAAAGAGCAATATTTTCGGCACAGCTTCCTTTAAATAACCGTACAAGAATCATTTCCTGCTTCGTGCTACTTTACAATTTATAGTTGTTTAAAGCTGACAATGTTGCGGAAATGTTGTGTATATACAGGGTGTCCCACATAAATGGGAACAGCTAAATATCTTTCGTATTTACAGTCCTATCAGAAAACTTCAAAGGGCAAAGTGACACTATTGTAGGGGGCAACATAATGGTGAAGAAAAAATTTTTTTATGTCGTGTTTTTTAATGAAATTTCACCGATGTTTTTTTAAATGGAATAGTATTTTTTTTTTTATTGCGATAGCATGATAGACAATAAAAAACTGAATTTATTGGATACCACCTTTTTGACCTTGAAATGACCTTGAGCAAGAATAATCATGTTGAAGCGGATGAAATGTGGTAGTTGTTTTTATAGTAAATTGGATTTTTAAGTTTATGAGGATGGATTTAAATAGAATTTTTATAGTAAATTGAATTTTTAAATTTATTAAAATGAGTTTAAATAGAATTTTTATAGTAAATTGAATTTTTCAGTTTATGAGGATATGTAAAGGTCAACCAGACGTAAACAACGCGCAATCTTTGCTGAAACACGTAAGCTTTAAACTTCCACATTTCATCCGCTTCAACATGATTATTCTTGTTCAAGGTCATTTCAAGGTCAAACAGGTGGTATTCACTAAATTCAGTTTTTTATTGTCTATCATACTATCGCAATAAAAAAATATACTATTCCATTTAAAAAAACATCGGTGACCTTCAAATTTCAGTAAAAAAACACGACATAAAAAAATTTTTTCTTCACCATTACATTGCCCCCTGCAATAGTGTCACTTTGTCCTCTGAAGTTTTCTGATAGGACTGCAAATACGAAAGATATTTAGGTGTTCCCATTTATGTGGGACACCCTGTGTATAAGAACACATTCAGTCATTTTTTTTTCAGACACAGTTCAAAGAGAAGATGGGTTTATTAGTTGACTTTGTGAAACAAGACTGGGGTTCATCAAATGACGGAAATACCGCAAGACGATTTTTTCCAACCCAGAGCTTTCGTTAGAAATAACAAGAGTTGATATTGTATTAATAAAAAAATTTCATTTAATACTTGAAACAATTTTATGAAATAGACAATACGCACAAAGCACAGCAAAATATCTTATTGACCACTACGCGTGGTATTATGTGCCAGTCTCCATCCATACATTATTAATTCATGGAAAGGTGCTAATACAGCACGCGTCACTTCCGATTGGCCAATTATCTGAAGAGGCTCAAGAAACAAGATTTAAAAAAAATTGGGACCAAAAATACTCGGAAAATTTCTAGAATCGCTACAATTGAAGATACATTTCACGAATTGTTATTAATATCGGACCCACATATTTCATCCACGAGAATAAGATCTTACAAGAAGAAAATCAAACAATTAAGTCGAGAGGCTGCAGAAGTATTAAAAAAATAAAGAAAACAAAATCCGCTTGTACCTACTTCGTCAATAACAAAATGGTAAGATTAATTAATTTACTTCTTATTTTATCAATTAAATAAAATATTAATATTACTTTTGCTCGCAATATTTACTTGTAACGTTACTTACATACCTGTATATTTTATCAAAAATTCTAAATTACTCAAAAAACTATAAGATTTGAATTTCCAATTATTATACAGTGATTTTAATAAGGAAAGCAATTCAACAACTATATAAAAATTTATGAAAATAACTAACTAACAAATTAATCAAAAAATATATTCGAAAGAGATTATTTTATAATATTTTTTAGTTCAAACCTCATTTCGATATCTCAAACGGTTCAAAAGTTATACACAAATGTCCCTAAATTCGTCGATCCGGACCACTGTGCGACGGAGCGATTCGCTGCTATTCCACGCTAGTTTTGCAAGTAAAAGAAGTTCGAGTTTTTTGATTTTGTGTTATTCGTCGGACTGGCGAATCCTCGCAGATAGAAATCGACGAACAATTTCCAATTTTCTCCGGTTCGCTTTCTTCCCATCACCGAAACCCGCTTCCGCTGTTCGTGCGTGTACACGAGACAGAAAAAGAGAGAGAGAGAGAGGGGGGGGGGATTCCGGCTATTCAAGAGTGCAGGAAATTTATGGTCGTGTTTAGCTCGAATAATCGGGACCCCGGAGCGTCCGTAGAAATCGAAACTTGTCTCCGATCGTCTCGTTAATCTCCGGGGGGAAAGCGAAATTTGCGTTTCGAAGGATCGTTTGGAAAACCCATAGATCGATCTGTCATCTTCCAAACGTTTTCTCCGTTGCCTAGTGTTTTCCTCGTTGGCATGGGAGTTTTCCATTTTTACGGAGGAAAGCAACCTCTCGCAAGAATCGGGATCGCGCAGCGTCTCCGTATAATGGTTTTTCTGTTTTTCCTCGACGGGACAAAACGAAACAAAGGTACGACAGTCTATCGCGAACAGGATGAGCTGTCCACGTACGAGAGTTCTCTTACGCGAACTTCTTTCTTCGCCGGATGTTAATCTCCATTTCTGTTCTGTTCTGTTCTCAATCGACGAATTAGAAGGAAAAAATACTAAAATCATTTTTTCTGTTGAGCACGATACCACTACCCAGATAGCACAGAGACGTCTTAAAGACGTCTTTAAGACGTCTGTCGAAGACGTTCAGACGTCTATTAGACGTCTGAATGTCCTACGAACGTCTTCCGAACGGCTTCTGAACGTCTCTGGAACGTCTTTGTGAAAGACGTCTTTAAGACGTCTCGAAACAGACGTATTCAAGACGTCCCGAAACAGACCCCTAGTAGCACAAAAATATTAGATACATATGTTTGCCAAATATTGGAAAAATATTTTTTAAGCCACATTTTTTCTTATGAGAAAAATATTGAATTTGAATATTGTATACATGTACAAGAAATATAAATTGAATGTTTGTTATAACAAAAAAACTAAATAAATAAAAAAAAATAAATTAAAAGAATGTTTTTCAGCATATCCGCGAACATTAACATTTTATGCTTTATTTATTTATTTATTTATAAATAAGAAAATAAATTAAAAGAATTTTTTTCAGCATATCCGCGAACATTAACATTTTATGCTTTATTTATTTATTTAATTTATTAATTAATTAATTTATTTATAAATAAAAAAAATAAATTAAAAGAATGTTTTTCAGCATATCCGCGAACATTAACATTTTATGCTTTATTTATTTATTTAACTTATTTATTTATTTATCTATTTATTTTGATATATTATTTTGGATTTTGGATTTGTGATATATAATGTATATTTTTATTATTAACCGTTTGAGTCCCAGGGGGTATTGTGAAAAAACTGTACGTCTTAAAGACGTCTTTAAGACGTCTGTGTCTCGAAACAGACGTATTCAAGACGTCCCGAAACAGACCCCTAGTAGCACAAAAATATTAGATAGATACGTTTGTCAAATATTGGAAAAATATTTTTTAAGCCACATTTTTTCTTATGAGAAAAATATTGAATTTGAATATCGTATACATGTACAAGAAATATAAATTGAATGTTTGTTATAACAAAAAAACTAAATAAATAAAAAAAGATAAATTAAAAGAATGTTTTTCAGCATATCCGCGAACATTAACATTTTATGCTTTATTTATTTATTTATTTATTTATTTATTTATAAATAAAAAAAATATATTAAAAGAATTTTTTTCAGCATATCCGCGAACATTAACATTTTATGCTTTATTTATTTATTTAATTTATTAATTAATTTATTTATTTATAAATAAAAAATAAATTAAAAGAATTTTTTTCAGCATATCCGCGAACATTAACATTTTATGCTTTATTTATTTATTTAACTTATTTATTTATTTATCTATTTATTTTGATATATTATTTTGGATTTTGGATTTGTGATATATAATGTATATTTTTATTATTAACCGTTTGAGTCCCAGGGGGTATTGAAAAAACACTGTCGAAGAATCCCAAACAGCGCAACCGCGCTTTCTCTGAATGAGAATTTTTATTTTGTAGTTTATTATTGCATTATTATAGTATTATTCTACCTATTGTAAAATGTACTATTCACATTAAAAGTTGCTGTGTGATGTACTTGCGTCAGTAAATCTGACCGCGCGACTTCGACAATCGGTAAATCACCGTCAGTTGTCCACAATGCTCGAAATGTGCTGGGTTTTCTCGACATAAAATCTCAACAGCGCGATCTCGCTGCTTGGGACTCAAACGGTTAAACAATATTTATTGCTAAATTCTATTGCGAATATACAGGGTCATTCGTTTTTAAACGGCCAAACGTCAACCAGCTATAGAGGGCCCCAAATGGAACAACTTTCACCCCTAACACTTTTTTTGATTCGGCCTTGATTTCTTGAAAATATTTTAAACAATACGTACCCAAAAGATGTATTTAAAATCATTCTTAAAACTTGAGTCCTGATAAAAAAGATGCCCCTATTTATTTTAAACCAAACAAAGGAAAAATCATCAAGATACATAATTGCAGTCCTAATATATTTGATCTTAAGTGAACGCAAAAAATGACGGGTTTTTGCAATTATCTAAAAATCAAAACCGAATCAAAAAAAGTGTTAGGGGTGAAAGTTGTTTCATTTGGGGTCCTCTATAGCTGGTTGACGTTGGGCCGTTTAAAAACGGATGACCCTGTATATGTAATATATTCTAATAGTACAAAATTAACAATTTAGTTATTTAACTTTCCTAAATAAATAAACGTCTATTCGAAGGATGGAAAACTGCGTTATATTGTGTTGCGTGTGTACAGTTTGTAAAGCTTTTCTCTAGCAGTTTAGAATGACTGAAGCGTCAAGAAATGAAACGTCTTAAAGACGACTCGTAAAAGACGTCTTAAAGACGTCTGAAATGAGACGTAAAAACGACGTCTTTTACGAGACGTCTTTAAGACGTCTTTTCAGGACGTAAGACGTTCAGACCAAAAATGGACGTAAAACAGACGTCTTTAAGACGACGCGTGCTATCTGGGTATTTATATATTTTTTCGTTCTAAATTGAATGAGACCATAATGAATTAATTAATAGTTTTCGAGATATGGTGATGCAATGTACGATTAAAAAATTCATAGCTTACTGGGACAGATGATTATTTTTCAATTTAGCATTCCTCTGATGATAATTCAGTATTTTACTTGCCCGTGTCTGTGAAAAATTTTGACCTCCTGTACTTTCTAGCTCATTCTCTAAATAATTGATGAGTATACGACGATTCTTGGTGATAGTCGACTGCATAAGACTTAATTCTTTCAGGTGAATAACCATGTTCCGCCGAGTTATAGCACGCACTCTGTCTACAAAAAAAAATTATTTCTCACAAAATGGTAACTAAGGCAAAAAGCTATTGAACTTATATCAAGTACAGGAGTGTTACTCTTGCTTAAAAATAGTTTCGATTAGTAACATTTAGTAACTTCGGACGCTTTTAAAAATCGTATAACTTTGTTAATATTGAACCATACGACTTGGATTTTTTTTTTAACTGAGCACAATTGATTTGGCATATAAAATGAAAAGAATTTTTTAAAAAAATTGCAATTGGTCGAAAATACTAAAAGTTGTATTTTTTATTGTATTATTATATTATATTTTATTATATATTATATTTTATTGTATTATTTATTTTATTTTTTTACTTATCGTTGACCGATTTAGATGAAATATTCAGAATATGTATAATTGATACAGATGTACAAAACGTACTTTTTAAATTTTTAACATAAGCACGCATAAAAAAGTTGAAAAATACAACTTTTAGTATTTTCTCTGCAAAAAAAAAATTCTTTTCATTTTATATGCCAAATCAATTGTGCTCAGTTAAAAAAAAAATCCAAGTCGTATGGTTCAATATTAACAAAGTTATACGATTTTTAAAAGCGTCCGAATATTATTGCGAGTCACTGTATATCAAGATATCCCGAAGTAGAAATAATAATATGAGTCACTAAATTGAATTCAAAATTTGTAGTTTTATGTTTACCTTCAACCGTGGAATTCATATTATTACGAACATAAAAGTGTTTGTAATGCCAGGTAATCAGAACACACGTTTTCACATACACTATTTCGCGACAAGCGATCGAGTAACCTAAAACAATTATGCGTTGCGACGCGATATTTGCGTTCGTCATTTGTTTCATTGTTAATGAGACTAATGCCAGAGGTCAATTTGCGATTCACTGATAAATTCACTGATACGTGTTTTTCGTTACCTTTAATTTTGAACTTTTTTCCTCCTAATTCATCGATTAGGGCCACTGAGCGGCGCGATCTTTCAATTGTTCTCTCGCAGCTTGTTGTTCCTCTTCCGTTCCCGTTCCCATTCGCGTGCGCTGTCGCTGCACCGCACAGTGGGCAAAAACGGCCTTTTTCGATTCAAAATGAAAGAACTTTCGATACGAATGAGGTAGAGCGATGAAATATTTTTTAAATGAGAGCTGAAACTTTGTAGAATATGGGAAAAATAGGGAGATTACGGTACGAACGTTTTTTAACCTTGAGAAAATTCGTTAAAGTTGCACAATTTCAAGAAAATTTTGTTTTTGTGGCTAATATGCGCGGAAAATTTTTTTTTAACATGCTATATATCGTTTCCCATAGATTTTTTCACGCTGATTTCAAATCTGTTTTCAAAATTTGTCTACGACCTCTGGTTTTTGAAAAAAATAGATTTTTGTGACACAAATTAATGAAATTTTTTCGTTAAAATGACTTGATAACACACTAGTTTGAAAGTATATCGTATTCTCATATATAAAACACAATAAAAATAATAATAATGAAGTATTTTAACGTTTTGAGTTACTTACGAAACATGAAGCACTTCACATCTCGTCATCACTTGACGTATCGCTGTCATTACTACTGGCGCTTTCTTGAAATTGTGCAACTTTAACGAATTTTCTCAAGGTTAACAAAACGTTCGTACCGTAATCTCCCTATTTTTCCCATATTCTACAAAGTTTCAGCTTTCATTTAAAAAATATTTCATCGCTCTACCTCATTCCTATCGAAAGTTCTTTGAATTTGAATCGAAAAAGGCCGTTTTTGCCCACTGTGCACCGTTGCGAGAGCTGCAATTCCAACGTTGCGTCGAAAACGTTGCAGTTGAAAAACCGACTCTTCCCGTAAACGAATGAATAACTAAACAAACAATTGCCCACGCGGTTCTCTTTTCTCTAGGGCTCCGAGAAGCAACGGACGCTGCATCGGAGTCGAACGCGTCCGTCTCTGTCCACGGTGCAGAGTAATACCTCGCAGCGAATCATCAGAGGAGAACAACCATAATCAGACGATTCGTTGGACGCCGGTGAACACCGCGTTATCGGCTCCCTGGGGAAATTCCTCGAGAGATCTTCTTTGTCCAATTTTTTGGCAAAATCTGAGCAGAGGTTCGATACTTTACAGTCTTCCTTCAATAACTTTAAAAAATATTCGCAATCTTTGTACTCTTTCGAATTCACTAACTCTAAGCCTACTGTATAATTGTTAAAGCTGAACCAAAAATGGTTTCAGTCGCTCAATAACAGTATAGTTTCTTAAGTATTCACAATAATTTGAAACACCAAAACTTCTTTTTGTTTTCTTCTGTTATTCAACAGGTAACGTTATTACCGTTCTATCATTAGCATCACATAAACTTCATTCGTGCAAAGTGTCAAATTTTTTGGAATTTTTGTGTTGCCGAACTTCTTTTCTTAGTTTGTGCACTCGAGATGACTTTTTATTTCAAAACAGTGTTCACCTTGCCAAATATGCTTGCGTTCACCACACTGTGAAAATGTATACTGTATAGTTTGTATTGTATATGCTATACAGGGTGGTCCACCTAAGTAAGGCCACCTAAATATCTCCTCTAATTGTGGGGTTACAAAAAATATTTTGAATGCTATTTGAATGGTTTGAAAAAACCATTCTATTGGAAAAAATTTGTTTTCTTGGGTAATTTTTAGCTGATGTAAAAATACGTTCAGTTATGTACATTGCATGACCTTGAAATGACCTTTGAGTTCAAAAATTAAATGGAAACGAAAAATTTCTATCGAGACTTTAGAGACAAAGACGTCGTTTGGAAATGTTAAAAAAATGCTATAATATAAAATTCGAGAGAATTTAACACGATTTTTATTTGCTTTGGATCTACAAAGGCTGTCCCCATTAAAAATAAAATTTTATTTCATTCCACTTTCTTAAAATGTTTCTATAAAAATTGGAAATTGCATAAACATCCGATATCTAGTGATCAGTGTTTAAGACAAACTGTTCGCTTGTACCGAGCGAAATTTCCTGAATGCAACTGTCCATCGCGTAGTACGTATGGAAAAGTGGTTAAACATTTTTTTTGAAAGTGGTAGTGTCAATACGAAGAAGCGTCCGCGAACCCATAATGTTACAAACCAATTAAATACGAGATTTATTATGGAAAAAGTTGACGAAAATCCGCATGTTAGTACACGACAATTGGAACGAGTAACCAGTATTTCAAAAACAAGCATAATACGAATACTTTATGAAGAAAAATTTCATCCGTATCATGTGTCTCTCCATCAAATTCGACGATTATTGTACTGACGATTATTGTACTGACGATTATTTCTTATGGGGACATTTGAAAGAAGTTGTTTATTGTGAACAACCAACAACGCCAGAGAACATGAAAGACACAATAATAACAGCTTGTGCTGCAATTAATCCGACAACATTTGAAAGGGCCAGAGAGTCTCTTATTCTACGTTTCAAAAAATGTATCGATGTGGAGGGGCACCATTTCGAGCATCTATTACAATGATAGTTTGAAAACTAAGTTCTCAAAAAAAGTATTACAAATTTCATAATGGGGTTTCGGGATAGTGAACATGTTTATTTACTCTTACAGATTCCTGAACGACGTCTTTGTCTCTAAAGCCTCGATAGAAAATTTTTCGTTTCCATACATAATTTTTGACCTCAAAGGTCATTTCAAGGTCATGCAATGTACATAACTGAACGTATTTTTACATCAGCTACACGATGCAATAGAAAAAATTATACAGTTATACGCAAAAAAAAACATCGATAACCTTGTAAACTCTGAAAAAAATTGCCCAAGAAAAAAAAATTTTTTGCAATAGAATGGTTTTTTCAAGCCATTCAAATAGCATTCAAAATATTTTTTGTAACCCCACAATTAGAAGAGATATTTAGGTGGACCACCCTGTATAAGCCTTGTATGGTGTAAAGCAATAAATAAATAAATACTCTTTCGAATCGCACCTACCCATTTTTGGCATAAAACAGTATAATGGGGGATGAAACGTGACGAATAAAATTCGAAATTGTGTAAGAACATGATCCGACGTTTTAAGAATCGAATATTTCGCTCGTTATTATTACGAAAACTGATCGTGGTTAATTGTTCCGACGATTTTTGTGCTGATTGAATCGATTCCGAGTTTCTTGTTTCTCATTATCGGAATCGTCTATCCCGGCTACTCTCTCTCTTCTCTTCTCTTCTGATTTGCCCGAGTTGCGGAGAACGGAGCGTCGAGTTTCGGTGTACATAAATGGAAATCGAACTCGGCTTTTCTCCGTAGCAATTATCGAGTCCACGTTTCGTCCTTCGCTGTCGAGAGCCACGGAATCGGTTCCGAGGCGATCTTTGTGGCTTTCGTATGGACTTTTTAACGAATCACGAAGAGTTCCGAGTAAATTGCGCGGGGTGGGTTCCGGCGACAGGTTCGAGGGAAACTTTTTCGAGGGAACTTCTTCTCCGACGCGCCGCACAGTGGGGTATTTGGCCAGTTTAGCGCGCCAAAAGACAACATTTTTAGTTTGTTCAAAATGGCTGAAACTTTTTTCTCGCGTACCTGAATATATATGCGAGTAATATACAATAATATTTTTCTATAAATAGTACTATTTAGTAACATATAGACACTTGAAAGTGACATATTCTCGTGACCAAGAGAAGGGTCGAAAAACATGTGTTAAAGAAATAATTCTTTTCACAAGTTTGGTGTATGGAATTGGGATAAAAACATTTCTAGGATGTAAAGGAAGGTGTATAAAGTAATTTTATAGCTTTTTGTTCTAAACGCTTCGGTGGTTTTGATAGAATAAACAATCGAAAATGGTACAATTTTTTTCAGAAAGTTAAAATGTATTATGTAATAACTTTTTTTCTCCGCAAAACACCTCTCTAATTTTTTTTTGAGGTTATTCAGTAGACATTGCTTTACAGAATCCTGAAGAGTTTAGGTGCAACAGAGTGCCACACATGGAGAAATTTAACTTTTTGTTAAATGGGGTTTTGGCCAAATGGGGTTTTGTAATAGCAATTTCTCTAAATCTGACAAAAAAAATGTTTCAAATAAAAGTTTAACAGTATTAATAAACGTATAAATTGCAATACAAAAAACATTAAAAAAAATTTGTTTAAAAGAAAAAAACAAGATCGCTTCGATTTTTTAAACATTAAACTGTATTTTTGATTTGATAATGTTGTAGCTGGTATTAAGACGAATTCAACGATATATAATATTATGACCTTCACATTACTAATAACGTCGTAATAGTTTTGGCGCGCTAAACTGGCCAAATGGGGTTTTGTAATAGCAATTTCTCTAAATGTGATAAAAAAATGTTTCAAATAAAGGTTTAACAGTATTAATAAATGTATAAATTGCAATACAAAAAACATTTAAAAAAATTTGTTTAAAAGAAAAAAACAAGATCGCTTCGATTTTTTAAACATTAAACTGTATTTTTGATTTGATAATGTTGTAGCTGGTATTGAGACGAATTCAACGATATATAATATTATGACCTTCACATTGCTAATAACGTCGTAATAGTTTTGGCGCGCTAAACTGGCAAAATACCCCACTGTGCGCCGCGCCGGTGGAACAACGGGAACAGGGAGTGGGGAAACACCGGGAAACGGGACGCGTCGCGTCTGTTCCCGAATCGAGTTACCGCGCGGCGCGTGAAAAATGAACGTCGAGCGGCGACGAATCGCGCACGGCCGCCAAATAAATATTTGATTCTCCATTATCACCGTCGCTGCCCCGATTTCGACAGGGCAGACGCGAAACGGCGAACAATGCTCGGCGTCCCCGGTTCTCGGACAACGGAAAAATTATTGTCCTAACGCCGCGCCGCGTGTTTCTACGCTGTCCGGCCCGGCCCGGCCCGACCCGTTTCCCCGGTTGTTTCTACAGTTATACATTTATTTACGGGACGTGTCGCTCGCGCGAAAACACCGCCAGCATATTTGTTCGACGATAATAGCGATAGTTCCGCCGGCACTGGATTTAATACAGTTTTAATCGACCTATATATTTGTACATGCAGATACACAGGCTGACGAAAGTATTCGAACGATGATATATTCCTAATTGAAAGGGACATAGGTTGTACAATATACAAAATATTTTGAAATTGTCATATGTGCCCATAATTATGAAAGTGGTCTAAGTCATAAAAAAAAGATTACATTGAATAAAAGTTTAAAATCATGTCGTGTGAAATAAGTGATAAATTAATTTTTTTTTTTTTCAATTTTGACAGACCACTCCACTTCTGACCACTCCACTTCTCTACTTCTTCTCCACTTCTTCTTGATCGATTTAGATGAAATATTTAGAATATGTATAATTGGTACAGATGTACAAAACGAACTTTTTAAATTTTTAATATAAGCACGCATAAAAAAGTTGAAGAATACAACTTTTAGTATGTTCTCTGCAATTTCGACCAATTGCAATTTTTGTAAAAAATTCTTTTCATTTTATATGCCAAATCAATTGTGCTCACTTAAAAAAAAATCCAAGTCGTATGGTTCAATATTAACAAAGTTATACGATTTTTAAAAGCGTGCGAATATTATTGCGAGTCACTGTATGTATTATATGATTTCAAGGTAATTATTTACATTAGGGGCTTCCTCACCGATTTTGATGACCTTGAAATATGTTGTCAAGGTCATCATTCTGAACAACTTTTTCCTATACATGTTACCGCCGCTCAATTTTAGTTTCCAAGATATTCGCAAAAAAGTTTCAACATCTCAAAAAGTGATCGGAGTAGGTGTGGGTTAGATTTGAAGGTAAATATTTACATTAGGGCAATGCATCCAATATTCTACATACAAATAATAATCCTACATTACAAAATACTAATGTAAAGTGTACAGTGTGTGTGATGGAACTTAATCGTGTGCGTGCCTCGAGACAAACGAAATTTGACACTAGGTTCACGGGGCCTGTCAAAATGACGGGATCTAATATTTATAATTTACAATTATTGACATTGTGAAGACGTATCCATGGGGAATTGTTCAACAAAATTATTTTTTTGGGTATATATTATTTAAAATATTGATACAAATGTGGATAGACACGTTCTTGTTATTTTTGTAAAATAATGTTAAGTAGTCAGTTTTAGTGCTTTGTAAATCTAGTGTTAAAGGGACATTGAAGTTGCAAAATATGAAAGAAAACATTGCATCCAATATTCTACATACGAATAATAAAATATAATACTAATGTACTACAAACTACATTATAAAATACTAATGTAAAGTGTACTTACTTTTGAATCTTCTGTACCTCCGTCGGATCCACAGCACACAATTATTGACTCGCGAGAATAGGTCCGAATAATTGAACAACAATCACTAAACAACACACACAACACGTTTTATAAAATCGTGACAACGAACGAGAAGATGTCACTCCTATTAAAATACGAACTCCGAAAGGAAAACTATATTTGCTCTTAATTGAAATTACAATAGACTATTAATAATGATGTGAGCACATTGTTGTGCTCACCCAGACAGAATAAAGTAAAACAAAACTTATACAATGATTGTCGATCGAAACCTCATGGCAAGGGCGCGCATTCACGATCAAGAATCGAACAAACGAGAACAAACCAGATCGGCACGCGACAACACAAATCGGACCACACACACTCCGCTCGCAACGCCATCTATCTGATAGATTTCTAACAACTCCGACCACGAACAAAATATCCACGGAGGTGGTGCGGTCAGGTTATCCTAGGCAGGTTAGACGCTGAGGGTCTATAAACACTAGATACAAAACCAAGGTAAACAAATTATGGCGGGACGCCGACCCTATTTCCCGGAATTCCCTGTTTTCGTATCACTCGTCCGTGGGTCCGAAGCACCTCCGTGGAAGGGATCATTGTTCAAATCGCAGTATTATTTTGTTCGTGGTCGGAGTGACATCTTCTCGTTCGTTGTCAAGATTTTATAAAATGTGTTGTGTGTGTGTGTTGTTTAGTGATTGTTGTTCAATTATTCGGACCTATTCTGGTGAGTGAATAATTGTGTGCTGTGGATCCGACGGAGGTACAGAAGATTCAGAAGTAAGTACACTTTACATTAGTATTTTATAATGTAGGATTAGTATTCGTATGTGGAACATTGGATTCAAGGTTTTCTGTCATATTTTGCAACGTATATTAACGATCATTAATGATTTGGTATATAGTATAATTTAATGTGGTTCAAATAAGATACTATTTTAAATCAAATATTTTTATTTTGATAACCAGATAGATAAAATGAAATGTTTTTATTTTGTATTTCAAACATTTCCTTACAATGAAAATAAGTTGAGCGAGTAGTTAATATTATAAATTATAATTTTTCACATGAGAAGCTATAATAGTTAGCAAAGTATTATTTGTAGTTTAATTACGAATATGTAACATGTTGATAAACAGGCTACAATATCGTAATAACATTACAGGCAACAAAATATCATAAAAATATAAGTTACTGTCAACTATTTGAAATACTATTTTACACAGTCGTACACACACCTACTCCGATCACTTTTTGAGATGTTGAAACTTTTTTGCGAATATCTCGGAAACTAAACCTAAGCGGCGGTAACATGTATAGAAAAAAGTTGTTCAGAATGATGACCTTGACGACATACTTCAAGGTCATCAAAATCGGTGAGGAAGCGCCTAATGTAAATAATTACCGATTTCAATGAAGTTTATGCACATTATCCACACATATTCCCCATACACAATACATACGACAATTTCAAAATATTTTGTATACTGTACAATCCGTGTCCCTTTCAATTATGAATATATCATCGTTCGACGAATACTTTAATGAGCCTGTGTATATTTACTGTGCCCGTGTATTTGTTCATTCCGAACCTCCCACGCTGTGCGAACAACGTCCCAGGGTTTTCCCTGCCGGGAGCATTTCCGAGAAATTTTCCCGCTGGGAACATTTCCATCAGATTTTCTCGCTGGGACATTAACTTTTAATTCCGCGGCTGCACTCGGACGCGGCACATGCCTGCGGAACGCTGCGTCGACGGATGGAACGTCCGGCAAAAGTCCTCTCTTCTCCAAGAACAGTCGGGCTTCGAATGGACGGAGTGCGCATAATTGTGCCATTAAACGGACGCGAAACGCGCGAACGTTTCCGATCGTTTCTGTTTCGATCGATGGGGCTCGCGATATCGTCGAACGCGCGCGCGATGTCCGGATAATGGAAGCATCGAGATTTAACCGAATAAAACGGCAGATTGTTTCGAGTGCTGCGATGTTTTCGATGCGATTCGAAACGCCACCGTCATTACGCGAATTCCGAATTTGAAAACGATCATCGAGGATGCGCGATCGAGGACAATTCGATTTCCAATCATTTCGGTGAATAATGACGGAAAATCGTGTCAACTTCTATGATACGTGCCACGGATTCAAAAATATCAAATAAACACGGGAGTCGAGAAACCACGCCCCTTTAACCGTTTCAGTCCCAAGCAGAACGATCGCGCTTTTTTTTTAAATTTATTTATATATACAGGTCGCATCAACAACTAGGTCATTAGCGACCACAGATATTATATCATAATATTACATTATTATGTCTTTGTACTTAACATATAAGCACGATCGCGCTGTTGAGATTTTTTGCCGAGAAAACCCAGCACATTTCGAGCATTGTGGACAACTGACGCGCTCAGATTTACTGACGCAAGTACATCACACAGCTCCTTTAAATGTAAATAGTACATTTTACAATAGGTAGAATAATACTATAATACATTGCAAAATAACAATTCTCATTTAGAGAAAGCGCGGTTGCGCTGTTTGGGATTCTTCGACAGTGTTTTTTCAATACCCCCTGGGACTCAATCGGTTAATGCACTCTAAACAGTGGAAGAAAACAAATCGCGTCCGCTTAGGGAATTTTAGACAGTGGGGGTAACAGAAACCACAGCTTTCTGGAGCATTTTAAGCAGAGGCGAAACGAAACCACGCCCATTTAGGACATTCTGGACGAAGGGAAATAAAGCTACATCGGCCCATTCAGAGCACTCTGAACAAGAGAAAATCGCGTCTACTTAGAGCACTCTAGACAGTGACTGTAACAAATCCACGCCTTTTCGGAACAGTTTACGGAGAGGGGCAGTGAGGCCACGCCCATTCAGAGCACTCTACGCGAATAGCAACGAAGCTGCGCCGATTCGGAGCATTGCACATACCCTGTAACAGAGTTGCGTTTATTCAGGTACTTTAGACAGAAAAAGGAACGAAACCAGACCTAATCAAGGTATTCTATGTCGTCAAAGGAACAAGACCACGCGGGATTGTAGTGCTCCAGCAATTATAGTTTCGCTGAACTTTGGATTAGGAATTTAAATCTTGAGTAACCACCGAAAACGCGAGTTCTGGAGTGCATATTCGTCGGGGCGACACGCTCGAGTTTCAGAAGTATTTGCGAACAGTTTGCAAACTGTTTCCCGGCGAGTGCGGAGCCCTTGACATGCCGGAAAGTGGAATCCAATGGGACGACGACGTTCCCTTGTCTGTCCCGGACGCGTTCGCTAGCAAAAGCAGTAGCGCCGCGCCGCGGTCCCTGTAAAATAAACGAGCGCAGCCGCGAATCTAATTTCGCCGGATAACTTCAAAAAACTCCGTCTATCCGAGGGAAATGGTTTCTTTATTCGACGCTCGTATTCACGGGGAGACGGTTTTGTGCGAAGCCCCCGTCGTCGTTGTTCCGCGAGAACTTTCCCGTTTTCGTTCGCCGCGCCGAGAGGCTGGGAGGCTCTTTCTCCCGTTCGTAACTTGTAATTCGAGATTACGGGCACGAACTCCGACCAATCCGGCCGCGATTCGATAAGGAAAGTTCGCAGCGAAGAGATTCCGTCGGATTTCCGTCCCGCCTTCCCGATTGCGTCGGCAAATATTAGACTTTCGCAAGACTGTCACGCAGTCGACGAGCACCATTGCCAGTCTCGCGGACAACGAAATCCGGAAGACAATTCTCGGCCCGTTTACGCCAAGTCCTTGGAGGTCCTAGGACCTCTCGTCCCCGTGATTTTAGCAAATTTCACCATCCGCCGGGTTTACCGAAAACGCGACAAAAAAGTCTCAAGAGTTCCGAACGAGGATCGTCAAAAGCCGTGAGCTCTGTGAGTCAAACGATTCGGTGTCCAGTTTTTTCGGTAAAAATTACTTTCCTGCGTAACGGGACCGATCCTATAGTGGATCAACGCAAGAACCAAGTTCCCCTCCCGCTCCCACTAAGCTGCCAAGTAGTATATCTCGAACCAGAGTTAAGCGGTTTTTAGCCATATTGGCACCATCACTGCCGCTCTCCCCGGTAACCGAGGACAACCAAAATTTGTATGTGATCTAGATATAATATCAACTAACTCTCATGTAAAAAGCAACTTTCTACCTAGCCTGGAACTTGAGATATAAATACGCCAAAAACGCACAATTCTTGGAATATATATAGGATCAGATTTTTAGCCATATTGGCACCATCACTGCCGCTCTCCCCGGTAACCGAGGACAACCAAAATTTGTATGTGATCTAGATATAATATCAACTAACTCTCACGTAAAAAGCAACTTTCTACCTAGCCTGGAACTTGAGATATAAACACGCCAAAAACGCATAATTCTTGGAATATATATAGGATCAGGTTTTTAGCCATATTGGCACCATCACTGCCGCTCTCCCCGGTAACCGAGGACAACCAAAATTTGTATGTGATCTAGATATAATATCAACTAACTCTCATGTAAAAAGCAACTTTCTACCTAGCCTGGAACTTGAGATATAAATACGCCAAAAACGCACAATTCTTGGAATATATATAGGATCAGGTTTTTAGCCATATTGGCACCATCACTGCCGCTCTCCCCGGTAACCGAGGACAACCAAAATTTGTATGTGATCTAGATATAATATCAACTAACTCTCACGTAAAAAGCAACTTTCTACCTAGCCTGGAACTTGAGATATAAACACGCCAAAAACGCATAATTCTTGGAATATATATAGGATCAGGTTTTTAGCCATATTGGCACCATCATTGCCGCTCTCCCCGGTAACCGAGGACAACCAAAATTTGTATGTGATCTAGATATAATATCAACTAATTCACATGTAAAAAGCAACTTTCTACCTAGCCTGGAACTTGAGATATAAATACGCCAAAAACGCATAATTCTTGGAATATATATAGGATCAGGTTTTTAGCCATATTGGCACCATCACTGCCGCTCTCCCCGGTAACCGAGGACAACCAAAATTTGTATGTGATCTAGATATAATATCAACTAACTCTCATGTAAAAAGCAACTTTCTACCTAGCCTGGAACTTGAGATATAAAAACGCCAAAAACGCATAATTCTTGGAATATATATAGGATCGTGTTAATTCTAACCCACTTCCAGACAAGCTAGAATCTTGAAAATTTGGAATCAGCTGTCTTTTATATCGAAACCAACAGGAAAAATCGAAAAACCCGAAAAATATTTTTTTTTTTTTTTTTTTAATCAAAAGACTACATACGACATGTGGTTGGGTATACCCCGTACACTTTGGGTTGAGCCTTTTGCAAATTTCGTTATTTTTGCGGTAGGACGCACCGTTCCCGAGATACAGCCATTTAAAATTTTTTTTTTTTTTTTAAATGGATTAGGCCTAACTAACACAGCACAGTTGGGAGAAAAAGTCATACCACCATTAGTTACTGGCCTATGGGGCGTACACAGATACATATATATCTTACAAAAATAACATGATATCCAAACCAAAACACTTCGTGTAGAGGTTGTTACGTATGGAGATGTCTCCATCCAGATGTTTCGATTACAAAACTCTAATCTCTTTTCCCAGAACGAAAGACGTCCCAACAGACCCCTTTTTAAAACAGTACGACTGTTTATGAAACTCTTGATAACACTCCCTTCTGGCATCCGTTAATTATTTGGAAATAGCTCAGATAACTTTCCATTAGCCCCTTTTAACGAAAAATCTAACTGAGGCCTGGTTTCGTTTAGAACTGACAAAAAACATCTGTGTGACCCCACGTGACATTAAACTTTAAACAGAGCACCCCTTTCATTCTCAAGGTATATAAACCCGCTCGTTTTCATCCTCTTCGGTTCAGTAGTAGTTCAGAAACGTCAGACGACGGTTCAGTTTTAATTCAGAAACGTCTGACGACGGTTCGGTTGATCTTAGTTGCGTACAGTAACGGTTCCGCAAGATTCAACGATCGTGCTATCACGTTAGAGTCACGTCGCGTTACACGCTCAAGTTCAATTCTAGTGAGATCGGGTTAAAGTCCCTTTCGAATCAAACATAACTCTGACCCCGCATTGCCAGTGCGTCAAAACCGTGCAAGATAGGTAAACATATTCAATTGTAAACCATCCTTAAACTCATTCGCGACACAGACATTTGTAACAAAACTTATAACAGAATATATTTGTCTTGTTGTAAAATCGTGAAATCTATAAACCCTTAATTATTGCTTAATATCCTAATCTAGTAATTGAACGTTCCCACACGATACAATCTTACCGCTCGGATTGTATCAACTAAAATATATATATAAGTTACGAGGCTTACTAACAATCATAACCGTAAATCCAATAAGATTTCTCCAACCTAGTGGCTCCCCGATTTCGCATTGGGTTCGTCCACGAATATTATACCATCTTAACGGCTCCCCAGTTTCGCATTGGGTTCGTCCGTATCCTAGCAGCTCCCTGGTTTCGCACTAGGTTCGTCTGTGCTTTTTACCCATACTTGTTTACATAACCTCCTAGCAGCTCCCCGGTTTCGCACCGGGTTCGTCTGCGTGTCTCTCCCAGTGACTCCCCAATTTCGCATTGGGATCATTCACGAAGTTTCACCCTCCTGCAGCTCCCTGGTTTCGCACCAGGTTCGTCTGCGTTTGACTCCATACCCAGAGGTTCCCTGATTTCGCATCGGGTTCGTCCTCGACGTCTACTATCCTAGCGGCTCCCCAATTTCGCATTGGGTTCGTCCGCGTACCTCACTAACAAATTGAAATCATATTCCTGGGGTAATAAACCCCTCGCCGGCCTCTCGCGTTGCACGAAGCCCTGGCTCGTAACAAGGTTGACCAAGTTCCCCGGCCCATCCACTTCAGTGATATGAAGGATGGACCAAGTTCCTCTTGCCTATCAAAGTTGTGATATGAAGGATGGACCAAGTTCCTCTCGCCTATCAAAATTGTGATATGATGGATGGATCAAGTTCCTCTTTTCTATAAGGGCTGTGATATCGGGAAGGACCAATTCCCAGAGGCCAATGATTGTTGCACTTACCTAATTCAAACTTTACAACCTAGGGAACTTGGCGTCGGCTTATTTGTTATGTTAGTAATACTATCTATCCGGATATAAATTTTTCTCATGCAAGTCAAAATACTAGTGCCAGCGCCGACGCCAAGTTCCCTAGGTTGTAAAGTTTGAATTAGGTAAGTGCAACAATCATTGGCCTCTGGGAATTGGTCCTTCCCGATACCACAGCCCTTATAGAAAAGAGGAACTTGATCCATCCATCATATCACAATTTTGATAGGCTAGAGGAACTTGGTCCATCCTTCATATCACTCAAGTGGATGGGCCGGGGAACTTGGTCAACCTCTACACGAAGTGTTTTGGTTTGGATTAATATCAACCGGGCCGGGACTCCGACGCGACAAACCCAGATAGCACGCGACGTCTTAAAGACGTCTGTTTTACGTCCATTTTAACACGAAAGTGTTTTACAGATGGGGCGTGATTTCATAAAAGATGTAACGAAACATGCAACGCAAAATCGTCACGCCTATTACTTAAGTGTATGTACGCATGCGCACACTATTGAACGGGGGGGTTTGCACAGCTGCTCAGAAAACACTTTCGTGTTTAGTACGTGTAGAGGAGTACAGGTTGTAGAATTTTTGGTCTGAACGTCTTACGTCCTAAAAAGACGTCTTTAAGAAGTCTTACAGACGTCTTTCTTGAGACGTCGTTTTTACGTCCGAAATAAGACGTCTTTAAGACGTCTTTCTTGAGACGTCGTTTTTACGTCCGAAATAAGACGTCTTTAAGACTTCTTTTACAAGACGTCTTTAAGACGTTTCATTTCAGACGTCTTTAATACATCTTTTACGAGTCGTCTTTAAGACGTTTCATTTCTTGACGTTTCAGTCATTCTAAACTGCTAGAGAAAAGCTTTACAAACTGTACACACGCAACGCAATATAACGCAGTTTTCCATCCTTCGAATAGACGTTTATTTATTTAGGAAAGTTAAATAACTAAATTGTTCATTTAGCACTATTAGAATAAATTACATATATACATATATGGTTTGGATTATTATACTCCGACGAGGACATATGCGCAAGACACGACACAGAGATTGCCCCGTGGGCCACTGGAGCGACCAAGATCTGCCCACTGGGGGCACTTTCGACTCGAAACGCAACGGAACCGAGTTGGTTCCAGTTTCGCAAAGAAATAAAACTGTTTCTGGTTTCCCGTTTCTTCTTTGATCTTCGATTTATTGAATTTCCTTAAATAAGATAAATGAATGAATTTTCGTAGGCTAGAAATGCAAATGTGTGGCAGCGAAGACGCCTCACAGTGGTCCGGATCGTAGAATTTAGTGACACTTTGTTATAACTTTTAAACTATTAAACGTGAAATCTTCACTAAAAATATTTTAAAAAATGATCATTTTTTAATGGTTGATAATTAAATATGTTTCGCATTTGTTAAACAATAATTTTTAGTTTATTTTCATTAATATTTTTGATGAAGATAAAAGTCGTTTATATATAATATTTCAAAGTATTTTTTATTTTTAAGTATGTATTTTATATTTATGTTTCATACATGTAATGTTTTATGGGACACGTAAAATGTAGATTCGAGAAATCTTTTTGTATCTACCGCGTACAAATATGGAATATCTTCATTAAGGTAATCACAAATCAAAAATAATATTAAAATTAAGTTATAATAATAATGGATAGTATCAAATGCAAAGAATACTGTCAATGAACTCTCTGAAGAAAGATAAACTCTTTCACGAATTTTCTCTTGCAAAAACAAATAATCGGCTATATCTTTAATAAGAATGTAGGTAATATATTAAGAAACATTTAATTAAATGCACTAAATATAATTTTGTTATACGTAGAACAAATATATACTACACACAAAGACATAAATGCAACAAAACGAAAAAAATAGAATATAAGGTTTAAGTAATAGAAAAAAGAACGAGAATTTTTCAGAACGAGTCTCTCTTAATGATATTCCTTCTGCTTCCTTCTTTGTTATAAATGTTATACATTATTATATACTCTGTAAACTAAACAGTTCATTAGGAGTGTTTAGAATCAGTTTGACGTTTCACAAGCCTTCGACGATAGATATGTATAAACGTAGCATTAAAAAACTGTTATTTTTCATTGTCTTTCTTAAATAAGATAATAAAAAAATATATTTCTTAAAATGGCGATATAAGTTACTCCAGGTATAAACGTAAAATTATTGTAAAAATGTACATATTTAAAAAACATTTAATCAAATATACGAATGTATACATACATATACTGTAAGACGCGTCGCGAAGTGAGATTCATGAGACATTTGAACAACAATAATTTGCGAAGTGGTTTGAGGTGGTTTACGATTCTTGCATAATTACATAGGGAAAAATAGACCGGATTATTGAATATTATAATTATAATATTCAATATTATTTTTTAAATAGATTATTTACAGTAATAGTTGTTAAATGATATCATTTTCATCGCAAAAGTCTGCTCTTCAATAAAAAAAAAGTCGGGAAAAAATATTAAATAGGATCGTCAGGACATCGCAGTAAAGAGTAGCAATTTTTGTGGCGAAATATACTGTTCTTAAAACGTCCAAGTTTCAATGTTTATTACAATTATAATATTTATTAAATTGTACTAATTTCTTCACTTTCGAGGTCCATGGACATTTAACACTAGAACTAACTGAGTAATAAATACAACTGATGAATATTGCTTTGCAATGATGACGAGACTACATCTATTCAAACCAAGTACCATCTTTATTCTAACATGTGCTTCAATGAGAAAGTTCATAAAAAAAATTCTGACGAAAACATTTTTATAATTTCAGTAATTGTGAAAGAAAAAATTAGGAACCAGTCATTTCTAGTGTTAAGAAATACTGTTCATTGATTAGACATCGATACGAGAAAGTTCGTTTCTGGACTAAATGTCACTTAATATTCCGATCCGGGTTACTGTGCGCCGTTGGAAATCATGTTTAATTAAAAGCGTCCCGTGCAGCGGTATTACCGAAACAACGCAACGGCGCGGCGGCTGCACAGATCATTTCGAAGACAGCAATAAAGCCCCGTCTTTTCGGAGCAATCTCCCGCGGCAGCTGAAAATCCGTGAACTCATCGCGCCGTCATGCGTCACGACGAACGAAATCTAAGAAAACTGATTCACTTTTACATCATTCTTTTATTTCCCGTCCGTGTTTTTATGCCCCGTCGTCGTAGGGAACTTTATGCTCGGCGCAGAGATTCTGCTTTTCCTCGTGCCTTGTAGACGATCGATCGTCGGGATCCAAGATCGAAGGATGTTCTCGGAGGTTGCCAAACCAAAGGAGCTGGAGGAGCTTTAATTAGTTGAAATTCGAGCCGGGAGCTTGGTCCGCGTTTTTCATCCGCTCTTTCGGTCTTAAGGACCGGGCTGAATTTTTTCTTTTTTTTTTTTTCGAAACCTCTGCGAAAAGGGTGACCAGCAAGACGTGTCGTTTCCTTCGTTTTTCCCCATTGGTCCAGGTGTCTTTTCGCCGTCAGGAATTTGTCACGGAGATCTCTTCTCTCTTCTCTCTCTTCGAGCCCGAGGTCGCCGGATTCTCTGGAACGTGACCCGCGAGCGTAAACGCGTCACCGACGTCGGGCGTCGGGCGTCGTCTCAGAGATTCGTCGATCATTTGCCCGTTGTGGATGGATAACAGAGCACGATAGCTTCTTGGCCGATGCGGTCGCGAGCGCCGGGGAAAAATTGATTTTCCTTAAAGCCGCGCACACACGGCACACGATTACGTTTATCGATCACGCGTCCGACCACCGCACCGGTTCGTTTTATTTTCAGCGTGGTCGACGCCGCTGGTTCGACGGATTCCGATACACGCGATTATTGCGAGCGGATTCGCAAAACCAACGGGAGACACTCCGAACTGACAACGCCTACGGGTCTTTATGTAACTCTGAGAGGACATAATCCTTCAAGAAAAAATATTAAACCCATATTTCTTATTATCGGTCGTATCGAAGGGGTGAAAACAGCCCCAACGTATGGGGTGAAATCATATTCGGTAATATATCTCGGAAACTGTGAAAGCCAGAGGAGAGGGATGGTTTCTCTCAATAAAGAATTCAGCTATGTAAACCGATCTCAAATACACTTGCTGACAAAAGTTAAGAAACAAAGTAGTCGTTTGGGAATTAGTGTATATTTTTAATCTCCTGAAATACATATGTCCGAATTAAAAATAACATGACGAGATTACGTATCATACATGAACATACAATAAGTTTTTTTTTCGATTATACTTGTATAAGCACTACAATTAATACTGAGTCAAGGAAACAAAATAAATACTCGTGACACAAGTCAAGAAACATGAAGACTTCTTGCAAGAAGTAGAGTAAGCAATGTAAACAAACATGTTCGAAGGAGTCTAGTCTCCTTTCTGACATCGTCGAGCGTGGTTTGTATTATTAGCTGCAGTAAATATGGCAAGAAGGCAACATTTAACTGAAAGCGAGAAACAAAGAATAGTTGGAATGTTTAAAAAAGGGCAGAGAAAAATCGACATTGCAAAAGTGTTTGGTGTAAATCGTTGTGTTATCACGAAGATTATAAAATGTTTTCAAGACAATGGAACTGTTAAAGTGGCACCACGAACCGGCAGACCACGAAAAACAAGTAAAAAGCTGGATCGTCGAATTGCAAGGCTGTCTAAATGCAATCCATTTTGCACAGCTGTCGAAACTAAAAATCAGTTGGACCTCAGAAACATTAGCAGTAGGACAGTTAGCCGTCGTTTAGATGAAAATAATCTTTTTTCACGGAAAGCATGAAAGAAACCATTTGTTTCTAAGAAGAATCGTAAAGCTCGGTTGGAGTTCTCTAAAGAGCACATTAACTGGTCTGTTGCTGAGTGGTCAAAAATTCTATGGAGTGACGAAAGTAAGTTCAACTTATTCGGAAATGACTCCAGAAGTAACATACGACGTCCTATTGGACAGAAATTTAATGTCAAGTATCTAAAACCAACAGTAAAATTTGGTGGTGGTAATGTGATGGTGTTGGGCTGTTTCTCACGTAACGGTCCTGGTCCGTTAATACAAATAAAGGAGACTATGGATAGATTTGTGTATCGCGATATTTTGCAAAATCATATGTTGCCATTTGCTAAGGAGAAAATGTCAATGGAGTGGTCATTTCAACATGACAATGACCCAAAACATTCTTCTAAATTAATTAAGGCATATCTCATGGAGCAAAATGTTAATATAATTAAGTGGCCAAGTCTCCAGACTTGAACCCAATTGAACATTTGTGGGATTACGTTGGATGTCAATTGGGGAGTCATTCGTTTACTAATAAAGCAGAGTTAATGCGAAAAATTACGAAAATATGGTCTAAAATACCACCCAAGCATTGTGTTCGATTAATCGAATCAATGCCATGCAGACATCAAATCCAAGGGTTGTCCAACATCTTATTAGATCATCATAAAAAGTATAAACACCTGCACATTGTTGTTTTTTGTTAAAAGTGACCCAGATAGCACGCGACGTCTTAAAGACGTCTGTTTTACGTCCATTTTTGGTCTGAACGTCTTACGCCCGGAAAAGACGTCTTTAAGACGTCTCTGTGCTATCTGGGGATTACATGATTCAAGCACATGTTTCCTAACTTTTGTCACAAACTTTTCTTTCGTTTGCTTGACTCAATATTAATTGTAGTGCTTATACAAGTATAATCGAAAAAAAACTTATTGTATGTTCATGTATGATACGTAATCTCGTCATGTTATTTTTAATTCGGACATATGTATTTCAGGAGATTAAAAATATACACCAATTCCCAAACGACTACTTTGTTTCTTAACTTTTGTCAGTAAGTGTATCTCCATTCGTTTAGCAAGTATACTACACACGTTTCAAGATAGCGCAGTGTGGATACAAAAATTGCGCAGCTTTAAAGATCCTGAATATACAGGGTGAGTCACCTAACGTTTGCACCTCAAATATCTTTGTTGTTTCTAAAGATACGTAAAATATGGTAAGGACAAAGTTGAATGGTACAATGGGGCTGACACGATGCTATAAAAAAATTTTGTTTTTATGTAATTGTTTTTAGAGATATCAAGGTCACCTTGACTTTTTTGAAATGGAACCACCCTTTTTTAAACACCTACAATGATAGTCCCATTCATTAGGAATTCAGTGACAATAATTACTCCAAGGTCATTCAAGGTCACAGACAGAGAAAACATAAGATTTAGAATATGAAAGCAGAATTCGTTTATCACGGTTGAGACTAGTATTAAATAGTAAACATACTATGGTCGTAGTTAAAGTAAACATACTAAGGTCCTTCAATGTTATTGTTATTCAGCATTCCTATTTACTATCAGTATGTTTCCAAATGCGATTCCGCTATGTCTTATTCAATGACTGAAAAGTGTAATATGATCGCAATTTACGAAATTGATCGTCACAGACAATGGGGCGTAAACGTGTGGTGTGGTATTTTGAACGACAAAGTAATTGGACCATATTTCGTTAACGGAATGATGGCGGGACAGAAAAACTCAATCTGCTCAAAAAGGACGAATGCAAGTAGAAAATCGACGCAATCGATTAGAACAGTGAATAACCAAGTTCAAGATGAAGATCTACAGTGAGTAACGAAAGTATTCGAACGCCCTTTAAATCAGTATAACTTTTTGTTTTAAGTGAATCAAACGACCTGACTTTTTTTAGGAGTTAGAAGAATTGGTTTTCCAAATGATGTGTAAAAAAGATTTTGAAAAAATTTCAATTGGTAAGAATTACATGAGAAAATAAAAATGGCACTTTTCACAACATTTTTATTTGAGCCTGTAGTGAAAATTTAAAATATGCGTTTTGTAGATATATGTTAGTTATATACATGCTGCAAATTTCGTTGAAATCGATTAATATACACACGAGCTACAACTAGTTAAAAGTGGTGAAAAGCGTAGATTTTCACGACTTTTGGCCAGTTTCTGCTTAAAATCCTCGGATTCTACCATATTTTGATACGTGCCATTTTTATTTGCGTCAGCCGATTTCGATGAAATTTTCAGTACGTGTATAACTAACAGAGATCTACAAAACGCATATTTTAAATTTTCATTACAGGCTCAAGTAAAAAAGTTGTGAAAAGTGCCATTTTTATTTTCTCATGTAATTCTTACCAATCGAAATTTTTTCAAAATCTTTTTTACACATCGTTCGAAAAACCAATTCTTCTAACTCCTCAAAAAAGTCAGGTCGTTTGATTCACTTAAAAAGAAAGTTATACTGATTTAAAGGGCGTTCGAATACTTTCGTTACTCACTGTGCGTATCCGGCAGCATTTGAAATTCCATTATTACGCTGAATAAAGAATTCAGCTACGTAAACCGATCTCAAATATCTCCATTCGTTTAGCAAGTATACTACAAGACGTTTCAAGATAGCGCAGTATGAATACAAAAATTGCGCAGCTTTAGAGATCCTGAATACATTTAGTATTGCCTGAAGCAATCGATTAGAACAGTGAATAACAAAGTTCAAGATGAAGATCTACGTATGCGGCATCATTTGAAATTCCATTATTACGCTCGGTACACCGGAATTAGGTTCGCCAGCCTATCGAAGACCATTGGAAACGGAGGTTGGAGTCGACGAGTGGCTTCCAGCTTGGCAGCATCGCGAGGCGACTTTGCGCGTGCGATATCCGACTGATCCCGCGGGACAAAAGCGTTCATGAATAAAGATAACCAGCTGGGAATCCCTTGGTCGATGTCGCATTGCGATATTTCCACTCTCGCAGGACACCTTTCTTGCATTTCTATACGCGGCTCCGTCATCCTGGAGGTGTCTGATGCCGTTGTCAGTCCCCGTGGAAATCAGAGCAGGAGACGCTTCTTGAGTCGATAGGCGTGTAGGCATCTTTGAGATCCTTTACCGCGGGATTCGAACGATCATGCGGTTCGAAAGGGCTGTGCAAGTTTGCTGGAGAAGCGCGTCAGACGAGGCAATCCGTCGGGAAACGCGAAAGATGGATTCGAACCTCCTCAGAAGTCTGGAGAAGCGAGAAATAAGTTCTCTCGATGCTTTCTCGAGTGATGGGTCACTCTTTGGGAAACTTTGGATGCGAGGGAGTCTGCTGCTTCGTAAAAATAATCAGATTTCGAGATCGGATTTTTATTTGGCTTTTCTACTATTAGGTTTTCTACCCATGAGTAATCAATTATTTGCAAAGAATTTCTGTTTTGTACCGATCGTTGTAAAGAAGAAAACATGTATTCTTTTACAGTTCTCGGTAAAGCAGCCTGTGTTCTAAATATTCTAAAAAGCATAATTTTTTTACAAGCCTGTGGCGTCCGTACCTTCCAAGGATCATATTCTATTTAATGTAATGCAACGGTAACAACAAAGAAAGTTTGCGATGGTTATGGAGATGTATTGAAGGTCAACAAGTATTTCAAATGCGACGCTCGGCGAGAACCTCAGATTTCGTCTAAGAGTCAGTCACCAGAATTCACTGTACGTCGCCAAGGTCTGGATAATAAACGTCGCAGAATTATCCCCACTACTGGAAGGTATACCCCGTAAGGGGTCGCGAAGCTCGAGAGGCCTCGGACGCCGAGGAGTGTACAACATAATACACGCGACTCGGGTATGTCACCTGGACGATATACGACGCTGGCAAGACCCGTGTCGTTGACATATATCGAGAATTCACTGTATTTCGAATGAAGAAGTCATCACTGTTAGCTTTGGGAGACTAAGGTCGATAGGTGCGAGCTATTCGATCGCGGAAGGCGAACGAGAAACGGCTGTCCGAACGTGGGTGGGTTTTCGATACGTCACCGGCTGAACCGGTGGAGAACGAAAGTGCTACGGTCCGGAAAATTAGCCGGGGGTGAGGCGAGGAGGTAGAGGGGATGGTATAGATGCACGGAGTATATCGGGGAAACCCTTTTGACGGTTCGCATTTTTCGTCGCGTTTCGAGCGTTTAGCCCCGAGTATCGATTAACCATCGGCAACGCGACGCGTTGGGACGCGATGGTTTGCCCTGTTGGTACACCTGGGGTCGATGGTTCGAAGCCACAGGAGCCCTCGTTTGCCGCCGCGACTTTCCATTTACGGGCCGGAGCTTTTAAGCAGCGCTGCTAAAAATTACACGACGAAAGTGTTTTTTCTCGAAAGCGGCTTAAACCGGCTTAAAGTGGCTCCGCGCGGTGAACTCGCGTTTCTAGCGGCTGCTACGGCCCGTCTAGTACAGGTACGAGCTACCAAGTGCCATGGTCCACGAGCCACAAACAATCCGAATGCCACGAGCCTCAGACAAAATCCCGCTCCCACTAAGCTGCCGAGTAGTATATCTCGAACCAGAGTTAAGCGGTTTTTAGCCATATTGACACCATCACTGCCGCTCTCCCCGGTAACCGAGGACAACCAAAATTTGTATGTAATCTAGATATAATATCAACTAACTCTCATGTAAAAAGCAACTTTCTACCTAGCCTGGAACTTGAGATATAAATACGCCAAAAACGCATAATTCTTGGAATATATATAGGATCAGGTTTTTAGCCATATTGGCACCATCACTGCCGCTCTCCCCGGTAACCGAGGACAACCAAAATTTGTATGTGATCTAGATATAATATCAACTAACTCTCATGTTAAAAGCAACTTTCTACCTAGCCCGGAACTTGAGATATAAATACGCCACAAACGCATAATTCTTGGAATATATATAGGATCAGGTTTTTAGCCATATTGGCACCATCACTGCCGCTCTCCCCGGTAACCGAGGACAACCAAAATTTGTATGTGATCTAGATATAATATCAACTAACTCTCATGTAAAAAGCAATTTTCTACCTAGCCTGGAACTTGAGATATAAAAATGCCAAAAACGCATAATTCTTGGAATATATATAGGATCATGTTAATTCTAACCCACTTCCAGACAAGCTAGAAACTTGAAAATTTGGAATCAGCTGTCTTTTATATCGAAACCAACAGGAAAAATCGAAAAACCCGAAAAATATTTTTTTTTTTTTGTAATCAAAAGGCTACATACGACATGTGGTTGGGTATACCCCGTACACTTTGGGTTGAGCCTTTTGCAAATTTCGTTATTTTTGCGGTGGGACGCACCGTTCCCGAAATACAGCCATTTAAATTTTTTTTTTTTTTTTAAATGGATTAGGCCTAACTAACACAGCACAGTTGGGAGAAAAAGTCATACCACCATTAGTTACTGGCCTATGAGGCGTACACAGATACATATATATCTTACAAAAATAACATGATATCCAAACCAAAACACTTCGTGTGGAGGTTGACCAAGTTCCCCGGCCCATCCACTTCAGTGATATGGAGGATGGACCAAGTTCCTCTTTTCTATAAGGGCTGTGATATCGGGAAGGACCAATTCCCAGGGGCCAATGATTGTTGCACTTACCTAATTCAAACTTTACAACCTAGGGAACTTGGCGTCGGCTTATTTGTTATGTTAGTAATACTATCTATCCGGATATAAATTTTTCTCATGCAAGTCAAAATACTAGTGCCAGCGCCGACGCCAAGTTCCCTAGGTTGTAAAGTTTGAATTAGGTAAGTGCAACAATCATTGGCCTCTGGGAATTGGTCCTTCCCGATATCACAGCCCTTATAGAAAAGAGAAACTTGATCCATCCATCATATCACAATTTTGATAGGCGAGAGGAACTTGGTCCATCCTTCATATCACTGAAGTGGATGGTCCGGGAACTTGGTCAACCTCTACACGAAGTGTTTTGGTTTGGATTAATATCAACCGGGTCGGACTCTGACGCGACAAACCCAGATAGCACGCGACGTCTTAAAGACGTCTGTTTTACGTCCATTTTAACACGAAAGTGTTTTACAGATGGGGCGTGATTTCATAAAAGATGTAACGAAACATGCAACGCAAAATCGTCACGCCTATTACTTAAGTGTATGTACGCATGCGCACACTATTGAACGGGGGGTTTGCACAGCTGCTCAGAAAACACTTTCGTGTTTAGTACGTGTACAGGTGTAAAGGTTGTAGAATTTTTTGTCTGAACGTCTTATGTCCTAAAAAGACGTCTTTAAGAAGTCTTACAGACGTCTTTCTTGAGACGTCGTTTTTACGTACAAAATAAGACGTCTTTCTTGAGACGTCGTTTTTACGTCCGAAATAAGACGTCTTTAAGACTTCTTTTACGAGACGTCTTTAAGACGTTTCATTTCAGACGTCTTTAAGACGTTTCATTTCAGACGTCTTTAAGACGTTTCATTTCAGACGCCTTTAAGACGTTTCATTTCAGACGCCTTTAAGACGTTTCATTTCAGACGTCTTTAAGACCTCTTTCTTGAGACGTCGATTTTACGTCCGAAATAAGACGTCTTTAAGACTTCTTTTACGAGACGTCTTTAAGACGTTTCATTTCAGACGTCTTTAAGACGTTTCATTTCAGACGTCTTTAAGACGTTTCATTTCAGACGTCTTTAAGACGTCTTTTACGAGTCGTCTTAAAGACGTTTCATTTCTTAACGTTTCTGTCATTCTAAACTGCTAGAGAAAAGCTTTACAAACTGTACACACGCAACGCAATATAACGCAGTTTTCCACCCATCGAATAGACTTTATTTAGGGAATTTATTTAGGAAAATTAAATAACTAAATTGTTCATTTAGCACTATTAGAATAAATTACATATATACATATATGCGTAATAGAATTTAGCAATAAATATTGTATATCTGTTTGTCGTTACTATACTATTAATAATATGCTTCATTAAAAAAAAAGTAGTTTGATTTTTATCTACATAATTTTGTAAACAGAAGTTTATCTCTTCTAATAATTATATGGTTTGATACGTTTTGAGCCTTTATAAGTCTAACAAGTACTGAGTGAAACAAAGTAGGTTCGCATGGCTCAGTGAGGAAACACATAATCTAGTAGACGGGGTAAGTCCCGAGTTCGAATCCCGCCAACTGCATAAAAGTTTCTAAATGTGATTTTTTAAGGTCCTTTCGAAGGGAAAGTGGAATATTCCATCAACAAAGAAGTGCACAGAAAAGTAATACATCAAAATAAATGGATAAATAAATAAATTAAATAAATAAATAAAGCATAAAATGTTAATGTTCGCGGATATGCTGAAACACTCTTTTAATTTTTTTTTTTTTGTTATAACTTAAACATTCAATTTATATTTCTTGTACATTTATACAATATTCAGATTCCATATTTTTCTCATAAGAAAAAACGGGACGTCTTGAAGAAGTCTGTTTCGAGACGTCTTAAAGACGTCTTTAAGACGTACAGTTTTTTTCACAAAGACGTTCCAGAGACGTTCAGAAGCCGTTCGGAAGACGTCTATAAGACGTCTGAATGTCCATCGACAGACGTCTTTAAGACGTCTCTGTGCTATGACGTCTCTGGGGATACTTTTGGAGCATGTCCCGACGTTCGCTTTGCCTAACCGTCTTCGGCTGGGCCATTCGTTATCTGGGCCAGGATCCAGCTTTCTTCGTAAATCCCGGTGGCCGGCTACCGTAGCTCCGTAATTAAAAGCCTTAATTAGAAAGAAATCACCCGGTTCCCGGCTTCCCGAGCAGAACCCTGCGCGAGATTTCGCCGCCGCAGTACATTTATTAATTAATCTCGGGATACGTTCGAGGTCCCGGTAAGCAAGAGAACGATTGGCGACCCGCTCGGGTATATCTCTGGTTAACGAGGTCGACGCCGACCGACTAAACGTCAATGAAATTTCCATTAACGCTCCGAAACTAATCGGTTCACGATCAAGTTTACCATTACGCGAGCCTCGCGATTCGATTCCCCTCGCGGCCGACCAGCTCCGGCCCGGTTTTCGTTTTACTTATGCTAATTTCGGCACGCGGGTTACCTCGATCTAAAGCCGCCCAGTGAAACGCTTGCTGCGACAGGATGGCTCAAAAGTGGTTTCTACAGCGAAGTCGGTTAAGGACTATCGTTTCCGATGTGTCTGCTCTGCGGCTTTCGAAGTGCTTCGAGCCGCGTCAGACATTCGCACGCGATGTTCGGGAAACGCAGGAAAGCTTGGTGATTAATTATATTTGCGTTAGAGAATCCATTTATTAGCTGGACGTTAGCTCCTTCCACGCCGACGCACAATGCGGACAAGTGGCCTATTTTTCGGCATTTCTCTAAATTTGGTTATTCGTGTATATATGTATAGGTAATTCTTCACAGAAAACGATATTTATCGATATAATTAATACATTTAACAAGAAATTGACAATTTTTAGAAGAAAAGATTTATTTTTACAAACTAACAAATTTAAAATGAAATTAATAATAAAAATTAACCATACGTAAAATTAATAATAAGAAACAAACAATGTATAATAGTAGTCAGCAAAATTAACCCCTGGCACTCCAAGCTATTTTAACTCCAAAACGAAACATTTCTTCCGACCTAGATGTATATATATTTTTTAAATGTTATACATACCAAAATGGTGGAATTTACTCGTACAATACCGTAGTGTTTAGTAATTTATTAAATACAAACAAATTTAATAATGTAAAAAATATTTTGAATAATGATACAACAATTTTTAGTGGCGCCTTAGAGTCGCCATTCGACTGCTAAGGGTTAACAAATTTAACAAATCACTATTCGCTGTCCGTCTTATTTTCAGTATTTTTAATGTAATCCCAATTCACGTTCTTCCAAACAATCTCGATCTATCCTTACATTCTTGTTACTTTTCCAATAGGTATAAAACATGTATTAAGAACAAGTTAAGAATACATAAAAATGATTGATATATAATTATTGCAAAATTGTATTATTAATAACAATTTCCATCCGAATACCCATTTTTTGTAAAAGAAATGTATTTCGATCATATCGTGACATACACGAATATTGAATTTTTCTAGTAAATTCCGCACCGTGACTGTGGCGGGTAAATGGCAAAATTTTCAACAAAAATCCAAAGTACACGAATGTATATGTATCGTTAATTATTCACAGAAAATGAAATTCAACAATACAACTAATAAATTGAAAAAGAATTTAACAAATTTTCCACAATAGATCCTAATGGAAAGAAATTGGACACTTGTTAAATAGCTTATAAAATTAAGGGTAGCAGTTAGTTGCAAACAGAACTATAAAATTCTTAAACTATAACAAGCAATATATCCGAATATGAACGAATCTCAGTTTTTGTTATATGTTCATTTAAAGTTTTATATGCAAGTAATAAATAAGACCACCGTTGAAAATTTGTTTAAAAAATATATCTACCTTATTAAGTGTAAAAAGAATGCATATAGCTTGGAGAGCACATTACGTTATACAGAATTATTATTGAAACACTCGTCTGCAATTAATGTAATATTTTTCAATTTTTGGCACTAGAGAGTGCGGCCGTGGTAAAATTTTTTACAAAAATCTAGATTTGGTTACTAATGTACGTGTAATGGTAATTATTCACAAAAAATGAAATTTAACGATAAAATTAATAAACTAAGGAAAAATTAACAATATTTATGTATAAAAATGATTAATAATATCAATTTACTCCCAATACGCAGTTTTGCCAAAGGAATTTATCGTACATCGTGATATACGCATTGTGCGACGTTCCAAAATGGGAACGATGCTTCGATCAATTTTCTCACCGCCCATGTTAATTTTTGTCGAAAATTGTTCACACGACGCATTTAATATCGCACTACATGCGCACGCATTTTTAATGACATCGTTGCACCGATAATGCTTCTAAAGATTATCCAATTCGTTCGTGTTTCACATTGCTCGGAATTTGGATAGTTGTTGCTTCGAAAAAGAGAAAGTAATTAAACATTTCATTAGATCTTCAGTCGACCTGTAAGAAGGTTAAGACGCGGCATTGTTTCGAGGCTAGCGGACCGCGTAAAACGCGACGATTTATTCGCGAAACCGCGTTACCGTGGCACAGGCGTGTACACTTAACGCGTTTGGTTTGGCAACAAAGGACTTTCGACCGCGCAGTCGTCGGTCCGATTGTTCATCGTTTAATTAAACGGCAGAAAGTTGGCGCGAGTTAAACAACGCGGTTTGGAGACTCGGTTTACGGGAGAACGCGTAACTGTAACCGGTCACGATCCGCCTCGGATCATACACAGTTTCTCGAACGTAATTAATGGCTACGTAAGTGTTGCTTTTGCCAGAGCTCCACCCCCCCCCTGTATTTCCAAGTAGGCGTGGTTTTCGTCATTGTAGCTATCCCAGATAGCACAGAGACGTCTCAAAGACGTCTTCAAGACGTCTATAAGACGTCTGAATGTCCTACGAACGTCTTCCGAACGGCTTCTGAACGTCTCTGGAACGTCTTTGTGAAAAAACTGTACGTCTTAAAGACGTCTTTAAAACGTCTGTTAGACGTCTTTAAGACGTCTCCAACAGACATCTTTAAGACGTCTCGGAAAAGACATGTTCAGGACGTCTTATGCCGGACGTCAAAACGACGTCGGGAAAATACGTTTTTAGGACGTCTTAAAGACGTCTGAAATGAAACGTCTTCAAGACATCTCGTAAAAGAAGTCTTAAAGACGTCTAAAATGAAACATCTTACGTCCGAAATATGACGTCTTATTTCGGACGTAAAAACGACGTCTCGAGAAAGATGTCTTTTTGGGACGTAAGACGTTCAGGCCAAAAATGGACGTAAAACAGACGTCTTTAAGACGTCGCGTGCTATCTGGGATTGGACATCGCACAGCAATTTTGACTGTGAAAAGATGTATCATTGGTCAAAAGGTCACAAAGGATAATCATTGATCTTTTTAAGCAGTGTTTCGAGTAGGCGTGGTATCATCGATGTCTTTGTGCCTCAAGGGGGTGTGGTTTCTTGGCTCCTGTTCTGTACAAAGACAGTGCTCGGTAGCCTTGTCTCTGCGCACGTTCCGTTTAAATTCACGATTGGCTAAGGATTTAGCTGCTTGACTTTGTACATAGTATTCGTTTCTTTAAATTGTCTCCGAGTGGGCGTGGTTTTCGTCATTGTAACTATTGGACATCGCACAGCAATTTTTGACTGTGAAAAGCTGTGTATTCATTAAACACGTGGTTCCGAGGAGGATAATCATTGATCTTTCCAAGCTGAGTGTTTCGAGTAGGCGTGGTATCATCGATGTCTTTGTGCCTCAAGGGGGTGTGGTTTCTTTGCTCTTGTTCTGTACAAAGAGAGTGCTCTGTAGCCTTGTCTCTGCGCACGTTCCGTTTAAATTCACGATTGGCTAAGGAATTAGCTGCTCGACTTTGTACATAATACTTGTTTCTTTAAATTGTATCCGAGTGGGCGTGGTTTTCGTCATTGTAACTATTGGACATCGCACAGCAATTTTTGACTGTGAAAAGCTGTGTATTCATTAAACACGTGGTTCCGAGGAGGATAATCATTGATCTTTCCAAGCAGAGTGTTTCGAGTAGGCGTGGTATCATCGATGTCTTTGTGCCTCAAGGGGGTGTGGTTTCTTTGCTCTTGTTCTGTACAAAGACGGACCTCTGTCTCTGCGCACGTTTCATTTAAATTCACGATTGGCTAAGGATTTAGCTGCTTGAGTTCGTACATAATACTCGTTTCTTGAAATTGTCTCCGAGTGGGCGTGGTTTTCGTCATTGTAACTATTGGACATCGCACAGCAATTTTTAAATGTGAAAAGCTGTGTATTCATTAAACACGTGGTTCCGAGGAGGATAATCATTGATCTTTCCAAGCAGAGTGTTTCGAGTAGGCGTGGTATCATCGATGTCTTTGTGCCTCAAGGGGGTGTGGTTTCTTTGCTCTTGTTCTGTACAAAGACGGTCCTCTGTCTCTGCGCACGTTTCATTTAAATTCACGATTGGCTAAGGATTTAGCTGCTTGAGTTCGTACATAATACTCGTTTCTTTAAATTGTCTCCGAGTGGGCGTGGTTTTCGTCATTGTAACTATTGGACATCGCACAGCAATTTTTGACTGTGAAAAGCAGTGTATTCATTAAACACGTGGTTCCGAGGAGGATAATCATTGATTTTTCCAAGCAGAGTGTTTCGAGTAGGCGTGGTATCATCGATGTGTTTGTGCCTCAAGGGGGTGTGGTTTCTTTGCTCTTGTTCTGTACAAAGACGGTGTTCTGTAGCCTTGTCTCTGCGCACGTTCCGTTTACATTCACGATTGGCTAAGGATTTAGCTGCTTGACTTTGTACATAATACTCGTTTCTTTAAATTGTCTCCGAGTGGGCGTGGTTTTCGTCATTGTAACTATTGGACATCGCACAGCAATTTTTGACTGTGAAAAGCTGTGTATTCATTAAACACGTGGTTCCGAGGAGGATAATCATTGATCTTTCCAAGCAGAGTGTTTCGAGTAGGCGTGGTATCATCGATGCCTTTGTGCCTCAAGGGGGTGTGGTTTCTTTGCTCTTGTTCTGTACAAAGACGGTCCTCTGTCTCTGCGCACGTTTCATTTAAATTCACGATTGGCTAAGGATTTAGCTGCTTGAGTTCGTACATAATACTCGTTTCTTTAAATTGTCTCCGAGTGGGCGTGGTTTGGAAGCTCCGGTAGGGGCCAACAACTGTGCCCCGGAGGGCAATCTCTGTCCACGGCGGAATTACAGGATGAAGGATCGTGGTCAACGAACAGACCGCGCGATTGCGAACGATGGGAACGTTGGACGGATGATTGTCATCGAAGCGTTCCCCGTCGAGCCTGATCGTCGGCTATCAGACGCGCCCGGTAATCACCGACGTTTCCGGGGGCATCCGATATCACAAGATCCACGGCATCCACGTCCATGTTGTGTCACGAATTTCGGGCTGGCCGGGCCGCTACATCGCCGTCCCGGACACTGATTAATTAATGGTCGTCGATAGACGACCTAACCTGAATGGCCGCAAAACACCGAGGCTTTTCAACGGGCTTGTCGTGCCCGGAACATATTACGTACAAATCGATCCTGGAGGCAAGCCGTGCGACTCGTGTCGCTCGTCTCCGAAGGAGGGAACACGCGTTTCCCGTTCCACAGCTGTTGGATTCCACCGAATCCGCCGTCCGCCATTGTCGCGAGAGACCAGCACAGATGTCTACGGCCGTGGTAATTACCTAAGCCGTTCGCCAAAGCAAATAAAACGAATCTCCGCGTCTCGTAATCCGCTTTAACCGCGGTGTCGGCCCACGCTTCTCGCGAGCTCTTTAACCGACGCGACGCGTTCACGGCTCGAGAGAGAAAGAGAGAGAGAGAGAGAGGGAACCGCATTCTGCCGGTCGCTTTGCGAGCGGAATTGAGTTTTACGATAATCGGCTCCCCGGGACGATTAAAGCGATGATCGTGTGAAATTTATTCACATTTATTTCCCGTTTATTCCGCGTTTACATATCCTCTCTCGCCCTAGCCATTTCGCCGACGTTGCCGCTTTTCAATAAACCACGGGAAACGTTTTTTCCACAACGATCATATTATACCGCGAGTGGGCTAGGATTTCGAGCAGCTTTTTCGCTCACTCCTGCCCCTTTTGCCAGCCGAGCTGGTCAAGTTTGTTTTCGTGTGCGATTAAGCCGTTTTATAGAAAATAAATTAATACGTTCAACGAGACTTTTTCGGCCGGTTACGAATTGTATCCGTCACTGGCGCATTTCGATCAGCGTAATGTAAAAATTGATTGCCTTTTTCGACGCGACGCGACGTATCGATAAGCCGCGTGATTTTAATCCGTTCCCGTTCGAAACACTCGTGCGACCAAAGTGGTTTCGCAACCGATCCTCCATTTTCCCCGACGAGACTCGCGATTATTATCTCGCGCCAACATCTCGAGAAAAGCGTCTTCGCTTCTTCTTTTTTTTTCGCCCCCGGGAGACTCCCTCCGGGCTTTCTTCCGTGTCTCTGCTCAATTTCGCCCGATAGTCGCCGCGTAATTAAAGCCGGAAGTTTGCCTTCAGAAGTTCATTCGATTAAATTCGCTCGAGCGACCGATCCCTCGACCTGCCTTCTTCCAGAATGCTGGAAAATCTCGAGGACCGACCTGCGTGCAATTTTTTACGGATAATCTCCGACACACCAGATCAGTTATTTCTCGATCCGCAGCTTGGTTTTATCCACAAAAAATCATCTGCTCTCCGAGAACTTCTCTTTGGTTGTTCAGTCTGCTACAGCTCGCTGTCCTTTAACGAGGAACCGATATTTTTTGCAATTTAACTGTGCCAAGTGTGCTCGTTTCGTCCATCTAGTTTAACAGAAAATTTCCATTTTTCCCTTTTTGTCTAACCTAATTCTGCGTGCGTCGATTTTTAAGGACCCTCGTCCACGGAAATGGCTGCTGCTTCGAGCTGATCGATTCTAACATTTTCGTTGAAATTCCGGGATGACGTTCTGTGAAGTAAATCCCATGGGAAAACGGGACGTTGACTTTCCGGTGAAGCACGATTTTAACCGCGTAAAAAAATTAGTTAAGCTCGGTCGAGAGCACGCGTAGGTCTTTGAAGTCGAGAGAGTAGATTAATTCGAGGCTGGGTCGGAAGAGCTGTCCCTTTTCCTCGATGCGGTCAAGAGGATCGTCTGCGTGGTGCAGGGAGTCGTGATCGTTTGTCGTGGATCCTCCAACGGGAATACATTAATATTCGAGCGATGGTTGGCGAGAGGAGTTTTGGCAAGTTGGCCGCGGCGCGACGGTTGTAATTAAACCGTTTGCCGCGGGACCAACCAAGAAGCGGTTGTTAACGAATTCAACGGGATCGAGTAATCGCCCGGGAGAGTAATCATATCCAAACCAAAACACTTCGTGTAGAGGTTGACCAAGTTCCCTGGGTCCATCCACTTCAGTGATATGAAGGATGGACCAAGTTCCTCTTTTCTATAAGGGCTGTGATATCGGGAAGGACCAATTCCCAGAGGCCAAGGATGGTTGCACTTACCTAATTCAAACTATACAACCTAGGGAACTTGGCGTCGGCGCTGGCACTAGTATTTTCACTTGCATGAGAAAAATTTATATCCGGATAGATAGTATTACTAACATAACAAATAAGCCGACGCCAAGTTCCCTAGGTTGTAAAGTTTGAATTAGGTAAGTGCAACAATCATTGGCCTCTGGGAATTGGTCCTTCCCGATATCACAGCTCTTATAGAAAAGAGGAACTTGATCCATCCTTCATATCACAACTTTGATAGGCGAGAGCAACTTGGTCCATCCTTCATATCACTGAAGTGGATGGGCCGGGGAACTTGGTCAACCTCCACACGAAGTGTTTTGGTTTGGATATCATGTTATTTTTGTAAGATATATATGTATCTGTGTACGCCCCATAGGCCAGTAACTAATGGTGGTATGACTTTTTCTCCCAACTGTGCTGTGTTAGTTAGGCCTAATCCATAAAAAAAAAAAATTTTAAATGGCTGTATCTCGGGAACGGTGCATCCTACCGCAAAAATAACGAAATTTGCAAAAGGCTCAACCCAAAGTGTACAGGGTATACCCAACCACATGTCGTATGTAGTCTTTTGATTAAAAAAAAAAAATATATATTTTTCGGGTTTTTCGATTTTTCCTGTTGGTTTCGATATAAAAGACAGCTGATTCAAAATTTTCAAGATTCTAGCTTGTCTGGAAGTGGGTTAGAATTAACATGATCCTATATATATATTCCAAGAATTATTCGTTTTTGGCGTGTTTATATCTCAAGTTCCAGGCTAGGTAGAAAGTTGCTTTTTACATGAGAGTTAGTTGATATTATATCTAGATCACATACAAATTTTGGTTGTCCTCGGTTACCGGGGAGAGCGGCAGTGATGGTGCCAATATGGCTAAAAACCTGATCCTATATATATTCCAAGAATTATGCGTTTTGGCGTGTTTATATCTCAAGTTCCAGGCTAGGTAGAAAGTTGCTTTTTACATGAGAGTTAGTTGATATTATATCTAGATCACATACAAATTTTGGTTGTCCTCGGTTACCGGGGAGAGCGGCAGTGATGGTGCCAATATGGCTAAAAACCTGATCCTATATATATTCCAAGAATTATGCGTTTTGGCGTGTTTATATCTCAAGTTCCAGGCTAGGTAGAAAGTTGCTTTTTACATGTGAGTTAGTTGATATTATATCTAGATCACATACAAATTTTGGTTGTCCTCGGTAACCGGGGAGGGCGGCAGTGATGATGCCAATATGGCTAAAAACCTGATCCTATATATATCCCAAGAATTATGCGTTTTTGGCGTATTTATATCTCAAGTTCCAGGCTAGGTAGAAAGTTGCTTTTTACATGAGAGTTAGTTGATATTATATCTAGATCACATACAAATTTTGGTTGTCCTCGGTTACCGGGGAGAGCGGCAGTGATGGTGCCAATATGGCTAAAAACCTGATCCTATATATATCCCAAGAATTATGCGTTTTTGGCCTTATTTATATCTCAAGTTCCAGGCTAGGTAGAAAGTTGCTTTTTACACGAGTGTTAGTTGATATTATATCTAGATCACATACAAATTTTGGTTGTCCTCGGTTACCGGGGAGGGCGGCAGTGATGGTGCCAATATGGCTAAAAACCTGATCCTATATATATCCCAAGAATTATGCGTTTTTGGCCTTATTTATATCTCAAGTTCCAGGCTAGGTAGAAAGTTGCTTTTTACATGACAGTTAGTTGGTATTATATCTAGATCACATACAAATTTTGGTTGTCCTCGGTTACCGGGGAGAGCGGCAGTGGTGGTGCCAATATGGCTAAAAACCTGATCCTATATATATTCCAAGAATTATGCGTTTTTGGCGTATTTATATCTCAAGTTCCAGGCTAGGTAGAAAGTTGCTTTTTACATGAGAGTTAGTTGATATTATATCTAGATCACATACAAATTTTGGTTGTCCTCGGTTACCGGGGAGGGCGGCAGTGATGGTGCCAATATGGCTAAAAACCTGATCCTATATATATCCCAAGAATTATGCGTTTTTGGCCTTATTTATATCTCAAGTTCCAGGCTAGGTAGAAAGTTGCTTTTTACATGACAGTTAGTTGGTATTATATCTAGATCACATACAAATTTTGGTTGTCCTCGGTTACCGGGGAGAGCGGCAGTGGTGGTGCCAATATGGCTAAAAACCTGATCCTATATATATTCCAAGAATTATGCGTTTTTGGCGTATTTATATCTCAAGTTCCAGGCTAGGTAGAAAGTTGCTTTTTACATGTGAGTTAGTTGATATTATATCTAGATCACATACAAATTTTGGTTGTCCTCGGTTACCGGGGAGAGCGGCAGTGATGGTGCCAATATGGCTAAAAACCGCTTAACTCTGGTTCGAGATATACTACTCGGCAGCTTAATGGGAGCGGGAGGGGAAGTTGGTTCGCGCGCTGCTGCGCGCGTTGATTCTCCGAGGAGATCGGAGAGAGGCTCGGCAAAAGTATTCGGAGACGGGTCGCTTTACGAGATAGTCGATAAATTCGCGGGGCTAGATGATCGCAGGCTCGCAATGCTCTCGCGGTTCGGAGCCTTTCAATTTCGCTCGAGGGGTCACGCCTGCTTTGGAATCTTCGATTTCCGAGCACCAAGAATTCCCCACGGTACAATAGATCTTAAAAATATTGCCCGCTTTCGAGTTATTCCTGGAATCGCGAGCCTCTTTAAGTCGGGAAAGTAGCCATCGGAGACTTTTTCTTCCGCACGGCTCACAATCAGTTTTCATTTCACGCGCGAAACACGAACGACATTTTCCGGCAAAATAGATTCGCAAGCTTTTAACCGTGCCTCTGTATCGCGAATTAAATTTTCATAGCCGCTAGAATTTTTTATTTCCAATAATCCGCGGCACCGCCGCGTCGCACAGTGGGCAAAAACGGCATTTTCGGATTTAAAATCAAAGAACTTTCGATAGGTATAAGGTAGAGCGATGAAATTTTTTTTAAATGAAAGCTACAACCTTGTAGAATATGGGAAAATAGGGAGATTACGGTACGAACGTTTTTTAACCTTGAGAAAATTCATTAAAGGTGCACAATTTCAAGAAAATTTTAGTAACGCACGTGGAAACCACGAGAGTGAAACGCGATCGTCTCGGAACTCGGAACGCAAGATGTAAAAGGATCGTGGAAATCGGAGACAATGCAACACGTCCGAGTAGATATTTTTCAGTCGGAGCCATCGACGTCACTCGAATTTTCCGCCGACACTCTCGACGTCGATTATTAAACGACCGTCGCGTCGCGTCGGCTGCCGCTTGGAAAAGGTATAAAGCCGATGAACGTTTTAATGGAGGTTTCCGATCCGAGAACGGCTTTCCCAATAAGCTGTCGGGATTTTACGGGCCGCCTGTAAATCAGTCCGTATTAGTCGAAGAAGCAGGCGAGTTCGGCGGCGGAGCATCGTTCTCCTTTGCGCGTCTTCCTTCTTCATTTTCCCCTGGGAATTGCTCGTTACGGATCCCCCGAACCTGTTCCTTCCACCTTTATGATTTCTGCTCTCGGACTCCTTAACGAGATTTCCACCTGGAGTTCTAGCCTCCACTCCCTCGATCAATCATCAATATTTTGCTGATCGAAATTCCATAAACCGGCCGTGGACGCGAAGCATTTGAAATTTCAGATCGTGAAATTCCGAGGAGAATTTAAGCACTGTTTTAGTTTCGGCTTAGTCAAATTCAGCGAAATTTCGAACCGTGTTTTATATCGGTAATCCTTGGCGCTTGGAACTGCTTGAATTTTCATGCGAAGATTTGTAAAGCAGGCGCAGTGTTTTTCGAATCGTTGGTTCACGGTCGAAATGGTTTTACGGCGGAACGTAATACCGAAGAATAATCGAAGGAAGAGGGAGCAGAAGGTCTCGAACGGACGACCTCTTAAAGGTCGGATTTTACTAGACCGGGAAAACGGCCGTCAAGTAAGGTCGCTAGATTCGAAAACAGGGTCTAGGGTTTGAGACCGATGGGGCATCAGTGTTCTCGACTATATTTTTGCTCGCCCCGGTTGGGTCATTACCTCGAGCGTCTGACCATTTCCAGATGGCCCGGTGGACTCTAACCTAGGTCCCCGAGTGGTAAGAAGAAAGTATACGGTTTTGGGGTCCTGCTAGCTAACCCCTGTGGTGCGTGGCATTAGCCTTTGTTGCGAGCACTTGAGCGCCTCTAGAACACGGTGAACTCAGTATGGCCTAGCCAAAACCCGTGCCCATCCCGGCCACGGTGAACCGGTCTAGTAAGGTCGCTAGATTCGAAAACAGGGTCTAGGGTTTAAAACCGATGGGGCATCAGTGTTCTCGACTATATTTTTGCTCGCCCCGATTGGGTCATTACCTCGAGCGTCTGACCATTTCCAGATGGCCCGGTGGACTCTAACCTAGGACCCCGAGTGGTAAGAGGAAAGTATACGGTTTTGGGGTCCTGCTAGCTAACCCCCGTGGTGCGTGGCATTAGCCTTTGTTGCGAGCACTTGAGCGCCTCTAGAACACGGTGAATTCAGTATGGCCTAGCCAAAACCCGTGCCCATCCCGGCCACGGTGAACCGGTCTAGTAAGGTCGCTAGATTCGAAAACAGGGTCTAGGGTTTAAAACCGATGGGGCATCAGTGTTCTCGACTATATTTTTGCTCGCCCCGGTTGGGTCATTACCTCGAGCGTCTGACCATTTCCAGATGGCACGGTGGACTCTAACCTAGGACCCCGAGTGGTAAGAGGAAAGTATACGGTTTTGGGGTTCTGCTAGCTAACCCCCGTGGTGCGTGGCATTAGCCTTTGTTGCGAGCACTTGAGCGCCTCTAGAACACGGTGGACTCAGTATGGCCTAGCCAAAACCCGTGCCCATCCCGGCCACGGTGAACCGTTCTAGTAAGGTCGCCAGATTCGAAAACAGGGTCTAGGGTTTGAGACCGATGGGGCATCAGTGTTCTCGACTATATTTTTGCTCGCCCCGGTTGGGTCATTACCTCGAGCGTCTGACCATTTCCAGATGGCACGGTGGACTCTAACCTAGGTCCCCGAGTGGTAAGAGGAAAGTATACGGTTTTGGGGTTCTGCTAGCTAACCCCCGTGGTGCGTGGCATTAGCCTTTGTTGCGAGCATCTTGGGCGCCTCTAGAACACGGTGAACTCGGTATGGCCTAGCCAAAACCCGTGCCCGTCACGGCCACGGTGAACCGGTCTAGTAAAATCCGACCTTTAACGGGCAAGTTTTCTTTTACGGCTCGGGAGGAGAGGAGGGCTGTATTTCGTGGCGTTTATGGCACGCGCGCGCGCTGCTACAGGGACCCGGGAACGCGCTCGCCGGCAAATCGAATGGTAATTAGATCGAAATGCAAATGGCACGCGCGTTTCCCTGAAATATCGGGACGATTACCCGTTGGCGTAATGTATCGTAATGCGAAGGGCCGTATAGCATCGTCGCGAAATGCACGCGGTGTCCCGCTCAATATCATTCGAAAACTGAAAAACTTTCCGAATAATTAATGTCTTGCTTGCTTCGAAATTCGCTTGCGCGCATTTAATACGTTCACTGCCACCTTCCTATATACGTGACGTCCATAATTTAACAATTTAATTGTAGACAGCCTGATTAATTTCACAGACTTTGTTGTTTCAAGTACACAGCATAATGCTCGGAGATTTCGTGACTCTGTTTTACGAAATTGTTATGGCGATTTTAATACCGAAGATAATTCTACACTATAATATAAAACTTCCGATTCCTCCAGTTCCTCCGAAAGGTCTTTACGAGCAGGGAAGCGACAAGTCGCAAGTTTTGCCACGTCACAGTATTTGCAAGAATGACCAATAAAATGAGAGCGACAAAAAGTTGCTCGACGTTGCTTCAACTTCAAGTTCTACATCCTCTAAACAATCTCCTAATGCAGCGTAGAAACACATACTCGAATGAATACCGCGTTCGCACAGAGTTGTGCTAATTCAGTTACGTTGTAGTTCAATTACGTATTTGAATTACATTGTATTTCAATTATATTGTAATTCAACTACATCATAATTGAATTAAGTAATTCAAACATGTCAGTTAATTCAATTAAAAATTATTTCAATCGGATGTGTAATTGAAATACAATGTAATTGAAATAGAATCTTGATAAAGATAAAGATAAAGATAAAAATAAAGATTCTATTGATTGTCGTTACTTTTTCCTTTAATATATATCGTAACCTAGCTGAAGTAGAGACATGTTTCCTTTTTCTGTTTTTCATATTTATGTTTGAAATTTAAAAAATTTGTAACGTAGAAGTTATTTCTGTTCAGATATTATAAATTTATAAATAATAAATTCGTTCTGTTTGAAACCTTCACGTGGATTTTTCAACCTCTCATTACCTATTACTTTATTATTCTTTAATTTTCAATTTTAATTTAATTACACCGTAATTCGCAATTAATGTAATTTAATTACACAGTATTTGTAATTGTGCTCCATTGCAACTACGAATCACATTGTAATTTAATTTGAATGAAGATCTGAATTATAAATTACAATGTAATTGAATTACAAAGTATTTTGAAATTGTACATCCACTGCAATTACATTGTAATTGATTGTTGTTTTCTCGTTGTTGATTTACATTGTAATGTAATTTGAATGAAGATCTGAATTAAATGTAATTCAATTACTTTGTAATTATAAGTCCTGGAGCAATTCAATTGTAATTCTGCACAACTCTGCGTTCGCATTACTTTTTGCAGGAAAATTAGCACAGCAATCTTCTGATGTCCCTAGAGCAGGTCCGTTCGAGTTGTCAGCTAGCTTTAGCACATCCCTTAGGACGGACAGGCGAGTGCAAAGGGTTAAACTGTCAAGAATCGTAGACAGTTTTTCCAGGGACGTCTTAATCGCGGAATACAACGTTTCTCGCGGCGTTATTTCCGCTGCCACGGACCGTCCGTGTTTCCAACGGCGTCCCTTTCCTTCGTTAACCTCTCTGCGTGTCAGGCTAGGTCTCGTCAGCCTCCCCTCAACGGCAGAAGCTAATGGACTTGGTCGACGCATCATTTTGATAAAAAGGTCCGCGAACGGTTCGAAGCGACGCGCGACTTTTTGCTCGAAGGTTGAGCGGAGGAGACGAGTTCACGGGACATTAACGAGAGACTCGCCGCGCTGCGTCCCGGCGAGTTCTTTATGGGGACACCTGGAGACTCTCGTTTACGACGGTGTTCACGTGTTTCCTGAATGCCGTCGACGATCCATTAATGCAACTACGAGACGCGTGCCAGCGAAAGACGGACGCTTTTACTGTATTACGCTGTCCGGCACCTTACGCTTTCGCGACACTGATCTCGAGCAGAGCACCACACTTTTCACTTTGAGAATTTTTGTCTGTCTGATCCGAGAACGATCCGCGAACAATTCTATCCAAACCAAAACACTTCGTGTAGAGGTTGACCAAGTTCCCCGGCCCATCCACTTCAGTGATATAAAGGATGGGCCAAGTTCCTCTCGCCTATCAAAGTTGTGATATGATGGATGGATCAAGTTCCTCTTTTCTATAAGGGCTGTGATATCGGGAAGGACCAATTCCCAGAGGCCAATGATTGTTGCACTTACCTAATTCAAACTTTACAACCTAGAGAACTTGGCGTCGGCGCTGGCACTAGTATTTTGACTTGCATGAGAAAAATTTATATCCGGATAGATAGTATTACTAACATAACAAATAAGCCGACGCCAAGTTCCCTGGGTTGTAAAGTTTGAATTAGGTAAGTGCAACAATCATTGGCCTCTGGGAATTGGTCCTTCCCGATATCACAGCCCTTATAGAAAAGAGGAACTTGATCCATCCATCATATCACAATTTTGATAGGCGAGAGGAACTTGGTCCATCCTTCATATCACAACTTTGATAGGCGAGAGCAACTTGGTCCATCCTTCATATCACTAAAGTGGATGGGCCGGGGAACTTGGTCAACCTCTACACGAAGTGTTTTGGTTTGGATATCATGTTATTTTTGTAAGATATATATGTATCTGTGTACGCCCCATAGGCCAGTAACTAATGGTGGTATGACTTTTTCTTCCAACTGTGCTGTGTTAGTTAGGCCTGATCCATTAAAAAAAAAAAAAATTTTAAATGGCTGTATCTCGGGAACGGTGCGTCCTACCGCAAAAATAAAGAAATTTGCAAAAGGCTCAACCCAAAGTGTACGGGGTATACCCAACCACATGTCGTATGTAGTCTTTTGATTAAAAAAAAAAAATATATATATTTTTCGGGTTTTTCGATTTTTCCTGTTGGTTTCGATATGAAAGACAGCTGATTCCAAATTTTCAAGTTTCTAGCTTGTCTGGAAGTGGGTTAGAATTAACATGATCCTATATATATTCCAAGAATTATGCGTTTTTGCCGTGTTTATATCTCAAGTTCCAGGCTAGGTAGAAAGTTGCTTTTTACATGAGAGTTAGTTGATATTATATCTAGATCACATACAAATTTTGGTTGTTCTCGGTTACCGGGGAGAGCGGCAGTGATGGTGCCAATATGGCTAAAAACCGCTTAACTCTGGTTCGAGCAAGAATGTAATTTCGGTATTTTTAGATGAAATAAAATCCAGTTTTTTTTATCAAAGGAATAAACTATATTCAATAAAATATTTTGCATTTTGTTCTATGATTTTTTGCCATCTTTCTGTAAGCTTCATATTTCTACGCTCATAAAACTTCTGACCCCTTTCGGTGAGAAACTGATCCAAGTGCGATTTCAGATCATCATCATTAGCAAATGTTTTACCGTTCAAAGAGTTTTGTAAACTTCGGAATAAATGATAATCTGATGGTGCAATGTCAGGGATATATGGTGGAAGTGACATCACTTTGCAACCAAGCTCCAGTAACTTTTCACGTGTTACCAAAGATGTGTGTGGCCTGGCGTTATCATGGTGGAACACGATTTCTTTGCGATTTGCCAATTCTGGCCGTTTTTCTTTTATTGCTATGTCCAGTTTTAGTTAGATGTTTGTCGACAATAAACATCTGAATTGATGGTTTGGTTCGTGTATGTAATTTTTTTGTGTTTGCACTATTTTGTTAAATATGAAGGTGACCTTCAATTTTTTAAATGGAATGCCGTACATATTTTTATATCACATGAAAGCGTATATTTAGAGGATTTCATCCGTATACTACACAGTGACCTTCAAGGTCATGCAAGGTTAGAAACGGAAGAAAAATTGTGAACATTTCATACCAATGTGTTTAGAAGTATTTCTTATTCATACGAATCAGATGATGTCATTCACTATCAGAGTGTTTACTTCTAGTTTCTACTATAACGAGACAATTTCAGTATTACGTCCGAAACCGATTAGTAATATCGCATAGTAATGCATCGTTATTCGGTGGACGAGAAGGTGGATATGGTACGCATTTATTACCAGCATAAAGGAAATAAAAGACGAAGTAAATTGAAATACCTACAAGAATATCCGGACAGAATGCAACCAAGTGAAAATCAGTTTTGTTTGCCAAGCGTTTGAAGGAAACCAGGTCTTTGCAAAATAAATGTCGTAATCAGAAATGTCTTCTTTTTCAAGATAAAAAGTTAGAAGTCCTCTTACACTTTTAACAAAATCCGACCACTTCGGTTTCGAAAGTAATACTGAAATTGTCTCGTCATAGTAGAAACTAAAAGTAAACATTCTGAATAAGGAATATTTGTAAACACATTGGTATGAAATATTCAAAATGTTTCTTCCGTTTCTGACCTTGCATGACCTCGAAGGTCACTGTGCAGTATACAGATGAATTCATGTGATATACAAATATGTACAGCATTGAATTAAAAAAATTAAAGGTCACATTGTGTTGCGTATGAAAAACAGTACTACTTTTTCCTCTTTCATTTCTTTCTAATATTTACTATTTACAAGAAAAACGCTGGCTAGTAATAGCGTGAACACCCTGCATATTGTTAATATTATCTAACATAAACTGTTGTGCTTTGTTTATCATATTCACCGTATAATTATTATTACCTAAGCTTTGTCATTCAATTGAAAAGTAGTAGGTTGCATCATCACGTTTTATGTAAAACTAGCAAAGTATGTTTACACTTTTGCTGGTCACGTACTTTCCGATTTATTTGTGCAACGAAGAATCCGAGAGAAAGAACGAATAAATCATTGTTTTAACGCGTGGAAAATGAGTTCGGAAAAAGCATGAGACGACAATAAATCGTGGGAAGGGTCGTTTCGCTTTTCACGCGAGTGCAAGATGCGCGATAGGTGCGCATGCATAATGCATGGCTGAGGAACATATGCAGGTTTATTGTCTATCTGCGGGCACGGGGCGGCGTCGCGTCGGTCAATGGTCGGCTGACATTGGTCGATATACTAATCCCGCATACAGCTGGTCAAACCCGATACGTTTGCGTACTCGTTCTCACCGGTGCACCGTGCAGTGCGGAACAGCGCGGGTGCAGCGCGGTGCTGCGCTCTCCGATGCATCCGATATACGCGATCCACCGCATCGGGAATCGAACCACGAATCGCGCAGCCGGCCGTACCAGCGATCCAAGAAACCGGAGGGAGGGAAAAAATAGATAACGAAGAATATCAGAGAAGCGTCGAGCATCGATGCGCACAGGTGCAACGTGCAATTGCACCTCGAGTACGCGTGCGTCGCTGCAACGGCGTTTCTAACGGTCCGTGCCATGTTGTATTGCCGGTAAAAAATATTCATGTGCTCTACGAATCGACGGGGACGCCACTGGTAAACGCTGGACCACTTCAATTACTATGCGATTGATATACGAGCCGCTCATTTACCGAAGCTATTCATTCCAGAAAGTAAGAAGAGGAAAAAATTGCTGAAACAGTGTACATTAATTTTTCAAATATCTTCCATCGTTCGCATACGGTGGTATCGAGCCTGATTGTATTCCGGGCATTTATAGTCTAAATGGGAAAAATTAAAGTGAATTGAAATTAAACTGCTTTATCTCGTTGCATTCGAAGCTACTTTAATTTAAGAATCCAAACATTTGACCGAAAACATATTCATTCTATATGATCTTGTTTACATTATGCAAATAAGTCTGTTTTCCTGCACAACACATGCATTTTTACAGTTCATTGGATACAGACGAATTGTAATAACTGTGTTGAGTAATGGTACGGTAACATTTAGCGTGTATAAAGAAACGATTAAGCAGTTAGTAGACACTGTAACAGCCACAAATAAAATGTATCGAGACGGGGCACCAAATTTCAGTTAGCAAATTTCCCCTATTTTTCCAGCGATAAAAAGGCAGTTTCGGAGATCGTTGTAGCATAATTATCCCGAGGATCGACAAGTGGTTCGAAGCTTTTGACCGGTAGTGTACACGCAGGCCGAGACGCGCGACGTGCGTGCCACGATGAAATTCCGCGTTGGCCGCCGGATTGCATCTACCGTTGCACCTAGCCGCTGCATCTAGCGTTAGCATCTAGCCGTCGCGTCGCGTCGCCTCGCGTCTACCGCTAGGTCGATCCGCTTGCACACACATTCGCACTCGCAACGGCCGAATTATACAGCACGTTACGAAACGCGGCGGATTAATACGACGGCAGGCATTCGATGCACCCTGGCGTGCATCGTGCATCGTGCATCGTGCATCGTGCAGCCAGGTAGGCGTATAGGCGACCCGCCTTAGATATTTAAGTGGCCCCATCGGCCCACGACACTATGCCGCGCCGCCGACACAATATATGTATGCCGCTACGCGTCGACTAATTAATTCGGGGATACCGGAAATCCCTCTGCGACCCATTATTGTTACCCGTTCGATCGAGGATGACGCGCGACGCCAACGCTCTCGACGATGCAAACGATCGTGTAGCCGTGCACACGCGACGAACCATCATCAACTTCTCCCCCATGGCACCGTCTTCGCTTCTCATCGATCAATCTGTCAGTCGTTTATTCATCTCACGGGGGAAAAAAAGATAAAAAATGTATCCGGCAGTTGGATACTCTTCATCTTCCGAAGACGATCTTGTTTTGCCTCTGAACACAAGTATTTTGTCTGCCTCCCTACGTGTAGAGTGCCCCAAGTAGGCGTGGCTTCTTTGCCTTCTATACAAAGATCTGAATGTAGGTAGGGCTGAAAGATTTAGAAGGAGCCGAGTTTCTTTGAATCTCGTTACAATTCTGGCAATAGCGTTTCTCCTTCCACTTGGAGAACCCTCGATGGGCGTGGCTTCCGTGTAGTTCTTATACGGAATGCCTCGAGTAGGCGTGCATTCCATTTCTCTCATAGTCAGCATGCCCCGAATAGGCGTGGTTGCATCACCCGACCTTGCTTGTCGACCGATCAAAATCAGTCAAATTGTTTTGCCTTGAATAGAAGTATATTGTCTGCCTCCCTACGTGTAGAGTGCCCCAAGTAGGCGTGGCTTCTTTGCTTTCTATACAGAGATCTGAATGTAGGTGGGGCTGAAAGATTTAGAAGGAGCCGAGTTTCTTTGAATCTAGTTACAATTCTGGCAATAGCGTTTCTCCTTCCACTTGGAGAACCCTCGATGGGCGTGGCTTCCGTGTAGTTCTTATACGGAATGCCTCGAGTAGGCGTGCATTCCTTTTCTTTCATATTCAGCATGCCCCTAATAGGCGTGGTTGCATCACTCGACCTTGCTTGTCGATCCAAATCAGTCAAATTGTTTTGCCTCTGAATAGAAGTATTTTGTCTGCCTCCCTACGTGTAGAGTGCCCCAAGTAGGCGTGGCTTCTTTGCCTTCTATACACAGAGATCTGAATGTAGGTGGGGCTGAAAGACTTAGAAGGAGCCGAGTTTCTTTGAATCCTGTTACAATCTTGTCAATAGCGTTTCTCCTTCCACTTCGAGAACCCTCGATGGGCGTGGCTTCCGTGTAGTTCTTACACGGAATGCCCCGAGTAGGCGTGCATTCCTTTTCTCTCTGAATACAGAATGCCCCGAATAGGCGTGGTTTCATCACTCTCAACGTACAGGCCCCCAAGAGGCGTGGCATTGTTGCCCTCGCTTGTCGACCGATCCAAATCAATGCTCCACAGGGCAATCAATGCTGATAAACCATTCTCGGTCACACAGGATCTGTTAGATCCGATAGCAATGGACTCTGCCCGTATGATTGTAAGGGACGATAAACCCGTGTACGATCTTTTTCACATATGAACGCTGGAAGTCATCCGTTCGGATGGATAAACCTGTCCGGCGCGAAACACTCGCGATACAAAAGGTTCGCGGATATCGAGCGGCGCTGATAAACGGTGTAGCGAGGGTGTTTCTTCAAAAAGTAGACGCACGGAGGGGAGAAATCACGGGGGCGGAGGAAAACGAGGCGCGATATACGGGCACACGGCCGTTCGACGAATCCGGGACACGAGTTTGCACGGCGGGAATTCGGAAATTCGGTGGAGCGGACGCGTTCTCCCGGTTCGCGAACTCCTTTGGAATTTTTTACGAGGCCGAAGCTTTGACGTGACGTATAGAACGTGGAAGAAAGCCCGAGGGGTAGCAACGGCAGGCCACGGCATACGCACATTCGTCACGAGGAAAACGTAATACCCCGGGCAGACAAGGGTGAATTTCAACTTCGAATATAATTCTTTCTCCCGGAGCGTGAGCGGTCAAAGAAATATTTCGGGTGGCACGAAATTGCTCAGTTTCCCGTTCTTGCCGAGAGCCTCGCCTTGAACAACGATGCCTCGAACAACACCGGTTCACCGTGCAAAAAGAATTAGCTGGCAACGATCGCACTCGATCGACCACGACAAGACCCGGGGGAGGGCAAGTGAGAGGAGGAGGTCTCGACATTCGAGACCGCCTACCGTCACGCGGAAGCGATGAATTTTGTTTGCCGCTACGAAAGAGATTCTTCGATCGTCCAACTAGCGCGAACAAAGCCATCCACGGTCTCCTATCTATGCCGGAACGCTTCTACGACGCCTCGACACGATAAGAGTAGATGCACGCGGCTCGAGTAGGCGTGGCTTAATGGCCCCCGATTTTTAAGAGCAATCGGAGCAATGCCCCATCGAACACGATTCGTGTTTATGCCCGCTCTGGGGCGATCAAGGCGAAGCTGAATCGTGTTAAAGCATGAAAAAGAACGATCTGACTTGTTCCACGTGTCGAAAAAGTCTCGAGTAGGCGTGGTTCCGTGTTCCCCGATTTTTAAGAGCAATCGGAGCAATGCCCCATCGAACACGATTCGTGTTTACGTCCGCTCTGGGGCGATCAAGGCGAAGCTGAATCGTGTTAAAGCATGAAAAAGAACGATCTGGCTTGTTCCACGTGTCGAGAAAGTCCCGAGTAGGCGTGGCTTCGTGGCCCCCGATTTTTAAGAGCAATCGGAGCAATGCCCCATCGAACACGATTCGTGTTTATGTCCGCTCTGGGGCGATCAAGGCGAAGCTGAATCGTGTTAAAGTATGAAAAAGAACGATCTGGCTTGTTCCACCTGTCGAGAAAGTCCCGAGTAGGCGTGGCTTCGTGGCCCCCGATTTTTAAGAGCAATCGGAGCAATGCCCCATCGAACACGATTCGTGTTTATGTCCGCTCTGGGGCAATCAAGGCGAAGCTGAATCGTGTTAAAGCATGAAAAAGAACGATCTGGCTTGTTCCACGTGTCGAGAAAGTCCCGAGTAGGCGTGGCTTCGTGGCCCCCGATTTTTAAGAGCAATCGGAGCAATGGCCCATCGAACACGATTCGTGTTTATGTCCGCTCTGGGGCGATCAAGGCGAAGCTGAATCGTGTTAAAGCATGAAAAAGAACGATCTGGCTTGTTCCACGTGTCGAGAAAGTCCCGAGTAGGCGTGGCTTCGTAGCTCTTATCAATTTCCGTCTGGCCTAGATTAATTTCGAAGCAGTCAAACTTCTCGGAATCGAGTCTCGGTCTTTACCAAAGCGTATTCGACTCGTTCACAACGAGTCTGTGTAGAACGCTCTGAATGGGCGTGGATTCAACGTAGAGTAATATAAGTAGGCGTGATTTAGTAGCTCTCGATTGAAACGACGCGACGCCAGAGCAGCGCTCCACAGGTCGTTCTCGTGTTTCCACAGTTCGTTCGTGGCACGGGCCGCGTTAAATATCTTCGTGATTCTCCTTCGCAGCCTCGTCGGCGAATTTGGAATCGGATTCAAAGCGCAGTGGCGCGCGCTCGCGCTAACCCTTATTTATCATGTATAAATGGAAATCCGATGCAGCTACAGCAGCTGCCGGTGTTTATTTGCTAGACGCGGGATGGCTCGAGGCTCGGGCTTGTTCGATTTACTGCGAGCAAATCCGTCGCGAGTAATGCCTCGCTCGCGGTTCCCTTAGTCCCTTTGCCCTTTTACCACGCTACATCGAAATCTGGTTCTGTTCCGCCTAAGGCATAGTTTGCCAGAAACGGCTTACTTTCAATTATTAATAACCTAAACGCCATTCAACGATTCCACGAATAATCAAAAAGCTCGGTACAAAACCCGAACACAAGCTTTATTCTATAGAGAAACAGGAATCGAGCAGCTGCTGACAAGCGAAACAGGAGAAGGGATAGAAGAGAAAAACATGGAAATAGAAAGAAAAACGAAGTTAAGTCTCGGGAGAAAACTGGATCAAAGAAAAAGTGCAGCAGGACGAAAAAGAAAATACGGCGGACATAAATAAATATACAGTGTGGGGCACCACATTTTGCCACATTTATATTTTACACAAATAGATTAATACTTTTTTTGTAAAGAATATGAAGGAGCATCAGCTGATGCAATAAAAAATATATGATTCCTTTTAAAAAAACATGAATGACCTTCATATGTCCTTTACACGTCCACCTACAAAAAGAATGTACCATCAGAATGTGCCCCTCTCAAAACCATTCAACTTCACCTAAAAAATTGTTTGCTATGCGTAATAATAATGACGTAAATCTAGATGGCAAAATGTGGTGCCCCACCCTGTATAAAATAAACTTTCTGATTTAAGACTGACAAATAGTTATAGAAACAAGGAATACAGTGAATTCTCGATATATACACTGGCTCACGAAAGTGTTCGAACGCCCTTTAAAACAGTACAACTTTTTTAAATTGGACCAAACGACACCTGACTTCTTTGAGCAATTAGAAGAATTGAAAAACTTTCAATTCAAGCTCGGAATCATAAGAGCAAATAAAAAGGGCATTTTCCAAAACTTTTTTATTTGAGCCTGTAATGAAAATTTAAAATATGCGTTTTGTAGATTTGTGTTAGTTGTACACGTAATATGTTAGAGTCTGAGGATTTTAAGCAGAAACTGACCAAAAGTCGTGAAAATCTACACTTTTCACCACTTTTAACTATTTGTAGCTCGTGTGTATATTAATCGATTTCAATGAAATTTTCAGCATGTATATAGCTAATTTTGCCATGCATTAAAACATTTAAAAATTTGCATTAAAAGTGCCATTTTCATTTTCTCATGTAATTCTTACCAATTGCAATTTTTTCCAAATCTTTTTTACACCTCATTTGTAAAACCAATTCTTCTAACTCGTCAAAAAAGTAAGGTCGTTTGATCGAATTAAAAAAAAGTTATACCGATTTAAAGGTCACTGGAAGGAAATCACTGTATTAGATGTAACTGGAAGTTATCCAACATTGAAATCCGAGTATATTATAATAAATAATATGGCTAGTACGAAGGTCCTCGATTGTAGTTGGAGATTTCGAGGATGGAACAGCGTACCGAATGGGTTGCAAAAGTTGTCAAATATCTGCCTGATGACGAGCCTCGAAATGATTGAGAAACCGTGCTGTCGGGTTGTCCGCGACAGTGCAAGTGGTCGGACGTTGTTTTACGTCAACGTCAGGATGATTAGACACGAGATAACGCGGGATCTGGGAGAATTGGAGGGATTCGAGTGCGCGAGGGCGCATGTCCGCGCTAATTAGAGCATTAACGGGCTCGTTTGTCACGGGTATGGTACGGGTGTGCACAAGTACAGCCCCAGCCACAGCTACACCGTAACAGAGCATCGTTCAGGCGATAGTGTACGATGTGTACGACCTGTACGACCTGTACGACCTGTACCAAGACTACTACAGTAACGAGCAAAACTGAACACACATATGACATTTTAACAAAAATAATTTTCTATTCAATATTTGCATGTAGAATACAAAAGAAACAAAATACTTAGTATTATCTGCAATCTTTTGGCTTTTCAAAACAAACTTGACATTTGTGATATTATTATTATTTCGCTTCATACAATTTTTTTTTCGTGCAATTACTCGTATGTATAGCCCTTTCTGTTTTTTATATTTATGCTTGAAATTTAAAAAAATTTTACCGCAGAAGTTATTGCTGTTCAGATATTGTAAATTTATAAATAATAAATTCCTTCTGTCTGAAACCTTCACTTATTCTTTAATTTTCAATTTTAATTAATTAATGGAATTTAATTATTAATAATTAATGCAATTAATGGAATTTAATTACAAAGCACAAAGTATTTTACTAATTGTGCAACTTTAATGAATTTTCTCAAGGTTAAAAAACGTTCGTACCGTAATCTCCCTATTTTTCCCATATTCGACAAAGTTTCAGCTTTTATTTTAAAAAAATTTCATCGCTCTACCTCATTCCTATCGAAAGTTCTTTGATTTTGAATCGAAAAAGGCCGTTTTTGCCCACTGTGCGGCGCCGGAATCGATATCCGCTGGATGGGAAGGTGGACATTCTCGCATCGAATCTCGAGCAGACATTCCAGAATCTGCTCCAATTAACGTCGCTTCTATTATTCTTCGCGACAATGTCCCAGCCGCGTGTAATAATAATCGTTCGGAGCTGTTCGAATCGATAAGCAACGACCCCGTTAACATTTTTGTTCGGTCGTTGCCGGAAGTCCAGGTAGTCGGCCCGTTTCGGTGACTATTTTACGCGAGTCGATTTTAATTCGATTCATTAGGCCCCGATGATTGCTTCTGTTCCGGACGAACGTCTCCCGAGACGAGAATAAAGATCTCGAACCGTTTCAGACGGTTACGGAAGTCGAGCCGGATTTACGCGACGGTATCATCGATCGTAATCAAATATTCATTAACCCCGCAGAATCTGGCAAACGAACGACCCGTGGACCGAGGGACAGTGAAACGCGAATTTCAATCCATCCCGGTGATGCGTGCATGGCTGCTTTTATTGTCGTTGCTTCGATTAACAATCCCAGACCCCTTCTCCAACGTTTCGGGTATCTCGTGGCTGCTGTTAACGATTACAGTTCCCGCCCGTGCACACCAGACAACAATGCCGTTGTAATTAATGTTTTCATTTCCCTTGAAACTCCATGAACATTTTTCTGTAGGATTTTTGAAGTGAAACTTCTTTGGCTGAGGGTTACCCCGATTAGTTACGGAAGTAGTCGAAAGGAGTGGCGCGAAATTTAAACGGAGAAAAACAAGTTCTTTTTACCCCGACGGGATTCGAACCCCGGTCTACCGCTTGGTAGTCCAACTCCTCAACCGTTTGGACAACCAACGATATTAGAATATTATAGAACATTTTTGGTATATATCGCAATGAATAAAATGCTGCAGAGCGATAGGATTTTAGTAAAAATTACGGTAGTAGGATCAAACGAAAAGGTTAGAAATACTTGCTTATATTATGACAGCACCATGCATCTATTTACATACGTTTCCACTAATTTTATGTGATTCCAGACTTCTTGAACGTTATTGATTATTGTGGCATATACAACGGGTTGCAGATACCTCCAAAGATAAAAAAAAAAATAAACGCGTGAAAAACCACGCGCGACAGAAGTGAAACTACTTGCAGTCTAGTAATGTTTAGAAGTAAATTAAGATTGGAAATGGTATATGAAGCGACAACAAGATCAGGAACAACTAATACAAAAAAAATTATGAAGTGAAAACAAGATCAAGAACAACTAATACAAAAAAAAAAATCATAGAAAAAGTTTCATTTAAAAAATAATAAACGATCAAAATTTGTGACACAAGAAGGAGAGCGTATGGGAAATGCTATGAACTATGTCTCTTTCTTTCCCATACGCTCTCCTTCTTTGTGTTACAAATTTTGATCGTCAAATCAACAAGAATTGTGTTAATCTCTTCTTTACACAATCTCTTTCCTCGTCCCATGATTGCCAAATGCTTCAATTTTTTAAACTACTTGTGATTTAAGTGTATTAAACTGACTGACACGTCTAGCCTCACAGAAAGTTTGACAAACACTAGTAATTGTTGTGAAAATTCTACGTGTGCTATCTTTTCGCCCCCCTTCTTTTATAGCATATTCCGAGAAACTGAAATGAAAACAAATACTTCCAGCTTCGACCTTGTTTACTACGCTCCCAAGACGTGCTGTTTACATTCAATCTGTAACATTTAGAAAACTATGAACATATCACTCAAAAAATGGAAATATTACCCATGTGCTATCTTTTTGTCCGGGAGTGTAAAAACCGCTGGAATTAAGCGATCGCGTCGTCGCCACGAGAATACGAAAATGAACTACCCGAGCGTCGCAGAGGTCACGCCTACCTGGACATTTTGAGAAGGACGATCTCTCTGCGTTTTCTTCGAACAATGCTAAAAATTCCCTGCGAAAGCTCCGACTTGGTCCGACCAAGATTAACGAAGCTATTTCAGTTGTAACAGTACGATCGAGATTCGATAGGTTTCTGAGCGAGATTGAATTGCTGGAAAGGTGCGTTGGCGGTTCTATTTCGAATAATGACGAAAGTTTTAATCCTCTGGAAATCGCTGGTAGCTCCACTATCTATTGACCTTTCGCGTTCCAAAAATGAATAACGGCTGCTGCGAGGTGTGCAGTTTTAAAACCCGGGAAACCTTTTCTCTAACTTCTTTCCAAAAAATCACGCGCGACAGAAGTGAAACTACTTGCAGTCTAGTAATGTTTAGAAGTAAATTAAGATTGGAAATGGTATATGCAGTGAAAACAAGATCAGGAACAACTAATACAAAAAAAATTATGAAGTGAAAACAAGATCAAGAACAACTAATACAAAAAAAAATCATAGAAAAAGTTTCATTTCAGAAATAATGAACGATCAAAATTTGTGACACAAAGAAGGAGAGCGTATGAGAAAGAAAGAGACATAGTTCATAGCATTTCCCATACGCTCTCCTTCTTTGTGTCACAAATTTTGATCGTTCATTATTTTTGAAATGAAACTTTCTATGATTTTTAAAGTTTTCACTTCATAATTTTTTTTGTATTAGTTGTTCCTGACCTTGTTTTTTTGTATTAGTTGTTCCTGATCTTGTTTTCACTTCATATACCATTTCCAATCTTAATTTACTTCTAAACATTACTAGACTGCAAGTAGTTTCACTTCTGTCGCGCGTGGTTTTTCACGCGTTTATTTTTTTTTGTATTAGTTGTTCCTGATCTTGTTTTCACTTCATATACCATTTCCAATCTTAATTTACTTCTAAACATTACTAGACTGCAAGTAGTTTCACTTCTGTCGCGCGTGGTTTTTCACGCGTTTATTTTTTTTTTTATCTTTGGAGATATCTGCAACCCGTTGTATATGCCACAATAATCAATGATGTTCAAGAAGTCTGGAATCACATAAAATTAGTGGAAACGTATGTAAATAGATGCATGTGCTGTCATAACATAAGCAAGTATTTCTAACCTTTTCGTTTGATTCTACTACCGTAATTTTTACTAAAATCCTATCGCTGCAGCATTTTATTCATTGCGATATATACCAAAAATGTTCTATAATATTCTAATATCGTTGGTTGTCCAAACGGTTGAGGAGTTGGACTACCAAGCGGTAGACCGGGGTTCGAATCCCGTCGGGGTAAAAAGAACTCTTGTGTTTGTTTATCTCCGTTTAAATTTCGCGCCACTCCTTTCGACTTCCGTAACATCGTTTCCGTCACATCAGAAAATTTTTAGAAAGTTTCACTTCAAAAACGAAAAGAACTTTCCGGACAACCTAATACATCTTCGCGTTCTTCGATTCTTCATTTGCCTGCACTTCACCGATTCGGACGGGTTCGAAACGCATTCGGACAAAAATCAGATTGTCTTGTACGCGTCGCGTGCAGTATGACGGCACGCGGAGAGTCGCGAATCGTTCCAGAAGGCGACGAGCTCTTCGTCGATCAGATGAGCGCTGTTAATTGCATTTCCGTTTCTATTACGGGTAAAATAGCAGTTCCGGCCGAAAATACGCGAAAGAAATGACTATGGGCATCGGCGCGGGCCGGATGGAGGTCAGAGAGAGCGAGCGGGGCATTGGTCGATATGCCAACGTCTCCTGCCTGCAAGGTGCACCTCGGGTCATACGCGAGCTGGCGCAACCTGCATCCACCGTTTACCGTTGCATGCGATCGTTTTTTTTCCCTGCTCCTCCTCTGCTCTCCACTCGACTCGACTTCACTCTACTCTCCCCTGTGCACTCAGTCGCCTTTTCTTTTTACTCCCGAGCGTTCTCTCGCACGACAGCGGAGGATCGCTGTCTCCGCGGTCCCATCGATCCGGCCATTAATAACGGCATCAACGTCTTTATCGTTGTAATGTTCTTCCTGAAGCTGACGAACAGCTCGAAAAAACACCCGGAACGCGCTACTACAATGGAGCCGTCACACAAAAACCCGAGAGGCAAATTAACCCTGCCTGTTTCCCTCCTCCCTTCCACCCCCTACTTCAACTCGAGATTCCCTTTCGTTTCCTTCTGCCGCTCCGGTGAACGAAAGCGTGACGTTTCAGCTCTGTTATTATTGTTTGCTGTATGTTAGCTTGAACCAATTCGCATTCTCCACGGTTCCACGTCGGCGCAGAATATTTAGTAATTAACACGTTCGCTGCTGCTCAAACGTTGCAGCTCTACCGTTTAAACAACGTTCTTCTTGTTATCGCGTTTGCCCTTATCAAGTATCGAGTACACGATTTTTAACGACTGCCAGGCTGTGGATCTTTGTGCGAGTTCCCTTTTCATTCTCTCCCGAGGATTTCGTTTGAATGCGATTTCAGAATACAGGGTGGGGCAGTAACTATTAGCACCTCAGATATCTTTGAAACTATAAGTTTCACAGAAATATTTGCTGAAATAGATTGCACAGTACGAAACATGTTTCATTTACTACCAAAACCATAAGTATTATCGCATTTCTCTACTTTCTATGACCTTCAATGACCTTATGTAATAGGTCGTTGAACTCGTTTTAAGATCCTCTATCGTGATACGGAAGCCAAAACATACTGATCCATTTAAAAAAATGGAGGTGACCTTCAAATGTCCGAAGTACCTCAACCTGCAAAAAAAAAAACTACTATCGCCACCGAATGGCGGCCTTCGTACTGTGCAATCTATTTCAGCAAATATTTCTGTGAAACTTATAGTTTCAAAGATATCTGAGGTGCTAATAGTTACTGCCCCACCCTGTATGTACACTTCGAGCCAATACGATAGATCAAAGTTTGTTCGCCGAGTGTATAATGTTGATAATATAACCATAAAAATTATGAACAGAGTATAGAAAGGGTTCGAAGGCATTCTTTCGAAGCGCGATATGATCTTGCAACTTCAACAGCACTTCCAGCCGCTCCTCGAGGAATCTCTCGGGGATTATAATGGCCTATAGAAACGTGATCTTGATTCGGGGTGTTACGGACGCGAGGAGAAGGGTTAATTGGCAAACGAACAAGGTAAACGAAACGCGATAGGCTGTTTGCTTGGTAGGATAGATTTAGCGACGTGAGAGAGAGAGAGAGAGAGAGAGAAAGTTTCTTCCCTTCGAGGGAGAAATTATTACGATCACGGTGGAGCAGAGATAGAGAGATAGAGAGATAGAGAGAGACGTACGTCAGACGTCCGGGACGTGTTTTATCGGTGCCGTTTCCATCTGGTCCGCGCGAAAAATGTAATTCCTACATTTGATTCTCGGGGGAGGAGCCCGGGCTGTAGGCGGGCTGCTTCCCATTCACTTCGAGTTCCTCTTATCTGCCTTATCGCGTCGCTTCAAAGTCTTCGCGGGAGTTCTCGAATGGCGGACCGAACGACGCTGTTCTATATCTCGGCGTCGCGGCGCCTCGACGATTTTATCACCGTACACCGAGACACCGGGTGTCGCGTGTAACTCAGCTTCAACAAGTTTTCGGAGACTCTGTCCGTCTCGAGGTTCAAATGTTTGTCTCCTCGATCCGAGATCGTGGACGGAGAACGGGCAACGTTCTGCTGCTAAAATGTAACAGAAAACACCTTGCGCTATATCATGTATACACACATGTAAAAAGTGTCGTTCTTGAAACAGTATTATGACGCGCGGTCGTCGCCCCGTACTTCGACACAATAACTGATCGACGACGACTCGCGCTACAAGGACAAACATATAAAAACCACAGACACTAGTCTTCGTTTTGAATAATCCGTTCGGCAAGGAACAGTTGACGTTTAGACTTTGTAGAGAGCAGTCAATAAAGCATTTTTACAGATTACACGAGTCAATCTCCTGATAAGACCCTTCCACTCTACAAAAACAAGAACCGGATCGATGGATCGTCCGTTTTCAAATAATTCGGGATCGTTGCACCGTTCCCCGGTAAAAATATTTCTCGCCCGCGCACAGTGTACCGAACCATGGACAAACATCGAAAAAGTCACTGCTTCATATCGATTTAAAACCATGTTCATACTATATCAAAATGTCAAAATAAATCATTTTTTGAAAAAAAAATTCAAAAAGTTTAGTAGGAAATTAGTTACAAGCGAATTTGTAAGCGAATTTTACAAAGATCAAATAGTACCTCAGTTCATAGCGTAAATTGTTCACGTTATATTATGATCCAAAGACGATTATAAGAAATAATCTTTTCAGAAAATTACGGCTAAGGATTGGCTAATTGTAGTTTATCGTCAAAAATTGTGTAATACATATATGCAATATAATAATTAACCTGAAATGAAACCATTCAGTTTCATTGGTTTCCCTAATCTTTGGAAGAGGATTTTGATTGCGTCGTATTGGTAAGATAGTATACTTTCAATTGTATAAGTTTGAGCTGCAACTACCTGCAAAGCTCAGTGTTATTTAACAAAATATGCAGCAAGAATCGGTTAGCAAGCGAGTACGTGGGTATCCACTGGTAATGAATTAGCACAACTCTTATTTGTGTCGGGGAGACGAATGTTATAATAGTTTAAAACAAAGTTTCATTTTCGGAAGAACTGAACTAAGAATTCATCTACTGAAAACCAGCAATAAAAACAAATTTTGTTTATAAATATCGTTTTTCAATGTTTAAATAAATGACTATATCAACGCGCTCGGCAGCGCGCGAACCAAGTTGCCCTCCCGCTCCCACTAAGCTGCCGAGTACAAGTATATCTCGAACCAGAGTTAAGCGGTTTTTAGCCATATTGGCACCATCACTGCCGCTCTCCCCGGTAACCGAGGACAACCAAAATTTGTACGTGTGATCTAGATATAATATCAACTAACTCACATGTAAAAAGCAACTTTCTACCTAGCCTGGAACTTGAGATATAAATACGCCAAAAACGCATAATTCTTGGAATATATATATAGGATCATGTTAATTCTAACCCACTTCCAGACAAGCTAGAAACTTGAAAATTTGGAATCAGCTGTCTTTTATATCGAAACCAACAGGAAAAATCGAAAAACCCGAAAAATATATATTTTTTTTTTTTTAATCAAAAGACTACATACGACATGTGGTTGGGTATACCCCGTACACTTTGGATTGAGCCTTTTGCAAATTTCGTTATTTTTGCGGTAGGACGCACCGTTCCCGAGATACAGCCATTTAAAATTTTTTTTTTTTTTTTAAATGGATTAGGCCTAACTAACACAGCACAGTTGGGAGAAAAAGTCATACCACCATTAGTTACTGGCCTATGGGGCGTACACAGATGCATATATATTTTACAAAAATAACATGATATCCAAACCAAAACACTTTGTGTAGAGGTTGACCAAGTTCCCCGGCCCATCCACTTCAGTGATATGAAGGATGGGCCAAGTTCCTCTCGCCTATCAAAATTGTGATATGATGGATGGATCAAGTTCCTCTTTTCTATAAGGGCTGTGATTTCGGGAAGGACCAAGTCCCAGAGGCCAATGATTGTTGCACTTACCTAATTCAAACTTTACAACCTAGGGAACTTGGCGTCGGCTTATTTGTTATGTTAGTAATGCTATCTATCCGGATATAATTTTTTCTCATGCATTCCCTAGGTTGTAAAGTTTGAATTAGGTAAGTGCAACAATCATTGGCCTCTGGGAATTGGTCCTTCCCGATATCACAGCCCTTATAGAAAAGAGGAACTTGATGCATCCATCATATCACAATTTTGATAGGCGAGAGGAACTTGGTCCATCCTTCATATCACTGAAGTGGATGGGCCGGGGAACTTGGTCAACCTCTACACGAAGTGTTTTGGTTTGGATTTATAATAATATCATATTGAGATTGCTTTCAATATAAATAAAAAAACCCAGTTTGCTTTTCATATCTCTATCATAAACAGAACAAAAGTTATTGAATTTTGTCCAAAAAACAGGCATTTCGGTACACTGTGCGGCGCGCGGCGTGTCCCGCGACGGAATCCAGAACGCTCGGACGTTGATGTTCCACCGACCCGGTACTGGCACCGGCTACGAACGACAACCACTCTTTGCCCTGGGAGCGTCTGAATCGCCCTTGGGGCCAAAACCGTTGGTCAAATTGCCCCGACAAGAACAACAACTCTGTTTAAATTAGACTCTTTTGTCTGGAGTGGTTCGTTATTTCTGCGAGTAAGATGTTCCGAGTAGACTCTTCGTGGCTCTCGGTTCCACTGGAACCAGGACAGTGCCCCACGGGGCTGTTAGCTTCTCACTGAGATTCCTCTAGAGTGATTTAAAAGATGCTCGACTATTTCAAATTTACTTAGAGTCCACTTATGTGGTTTTCTACCTTTCTCATTCAGTCTAGAGCGTTTCAAATGGGCCTGGCGTCGTTTGCACTTTATCTTGACAGCAAGCCAGACGAAGTTAAACTTTATGAGAGTTTCGGTTGAAAATTTTTTATCTTACTCTCTTCACCTCGAATGTTTTAAGCGGGCGTGGTTTCGGAGATCCTTACAGATACAGTACTGGACAAAATAAACTACGCACCTCGAATATTTTTACAATTACGTTTATAACTTCCTAGTTTTTACAGATATAATAATTATATATTTGTACATAACGAAGGTTTCTTAGTCTACTTTTAAGTTCCAACAAAAATAATTTGAAAAACATTTAACATTTTTCAATAGACAGGTCCGTCACATTTATAAGGATATTTTCTTTGGACAAGATAAAGTACGCACTAGCGTGTTTATTTACTTTCAGCAATAATGGCATGTAGGATAAACAACTTTTCTTGCGGTTGGAGATAAATGAACGTTTACAAATAAACGTATTAATAAAGTTTCAGTTAGCCATCAGTGGTCTTAGAAGCAAGATTGTATCATTCCATTGCGAATAACATGGAAACGAAACAAATTTCCGTACAAATTAGAAAATTAATAGTTAACGACCGGCAAATGGGGCTCTCCAATAGGAAAATCGGTGAAAAGTACAATGTTAGTGAAGCAGCGTTCTAAAAAAGCAATTTAAAAAAAAATAGAGCTTGGCACAGTAGCCGATAACATTGGTCGCAGACGGAAGAGGAAGACAAATTCAGTCGAGAATCGTAGAATTATCCGGGAAACGAAGAAAAATCCTGGTATTAGTAGTCGTGTAATCAGGGAAAATGTGCAACTCAACATTTCTGAACGAACCGTGCGCAGCAGATTTCGGGAAGCTGGGCTGCGGAGCAGTTTTGCACAGCGTCGCCCTTTAATTCGAAAGTTAATAAATTGAAACGTCTCCAATTTGCAAAAAAATATGTCGATAAACCAGTGGACTTCTGGAAAAAGGTTATTTGGAGCGATCACAGTAAGTATGACCTGTTTGGTCATAAACAACGAACACGGGTTTGGTTGAAGCCCGGCTAAAAGCTTTTGGATAAAAATGTCCAAACAACTTTCAAGCATGGAGGAGACAGTATTATGGTGTGGGGGTTTTTTGCGTGGTCGGGTGTGGGAAATCTCGTCAAGATCTATGGTATTACGACAGCAGACAAACACATTGACATCCTCAACGAGAATTTAGAGGAGTCTCTGCTAAAGATTGGTCAGGAAGATGACTTTATCTTCCAACGAGATAACGATCCTAAACATACCGCGCATAAAACTGCTGCTTTCTTTCGTCCTTCGAGGATCAAAGTTCTAGGTCAGTATTAGGTCCCAGATAGCACGCGATGTCTTAAAGACATCTGTTTTACGTCCATTTTTGGTCTGAACGTCTGACGTCCTAAAAAGACGTCTTCAAGACATCTAAAAGACGTCTAACGGACGTCTTAAAGACGTCTTTAACACGTACAGTTGTTTTCACAAAGACGTTCTAGAGACGTTCAGAAGCCGTTCGGAAGACGTTCGTAGGACATTCAAGACGTTTATAAGACGTCTGAATGTCCATCGACAGACGTCTTTAAGACGTCTCTGTGCTATCTGGGGTAAGTATTGGTCGGCACAATCGCCGGATTTAAATCCAATTGAAAATCTGTGGTCCATTTTGGACCAGAACGTTGACAATGGTGACGTAACGAATAAATTCGAGTTACTCGAAGCTTTGGAAAAGGCGTGGGGAAACATCGGCGAACAGCACATCCGGAATCTCGTCGAGAGCATTCCTCTGGGTTTGCAAGAGGTCATACGAGCAAAGGGCGGCCATACAAAATACTAGTTCTCAATTAGAACTTAATTTTGACTCTTATTATCACATGCGTACTTTATTTTGTCCAAAGAACGTATCCTTATAAATGTAACGGGCCTGTTTATTGAAAAATGTAAAACTTAAAAGTACACTAAGAAACCTTCCTTTTGTGCAGATACATAATTATCATATCTGCAAAAACTACGAAGTTATAAATGTGATTGTAAAAATATTCGAGGTGCGTAGTTTATTTTGTCCAGTACTGTATCCATCAGAGAATTGCTGAAAAATTGATTGCAAGGAAACCTCTTTTGATTGAAAAGAATATTAATTTTTAAGTGTGACAGAGTAATTTCCTAGAGCTGATATCAGTGGCGACTGTGCCCCAGATCGAAGACCGAAATAACTCGTCGGTTCAAGAGCGGTGCTATCTGGGATTTTTTTAAACTGTAAAATCGCGACTTTCGAAAGCAGTAAATTTCAGGATGTGGCTCGCGTTCCCATTAAATCGACGGACATATATCTGTAATGGTTCGCAGGCGCGTTCCGCGGAGGACGGAGCACGTCATTAACAGACAACAATCTCCGAGAAGTTGCTGCCAGCGCGGTAACAAGAGGAAACCGCAATACATAGTTGTCGGGCACGCGCCGGAACACCTCGAAGCGATTCGATCAGGATTGGAACTCCTCTGAACGTTGTCACCCCTGCGGCGATAAAAAGCTCCGAGTGAAACAGACAGAGAACGGGAGTCGGTCGATCGATTTCGCGTACAATTAATCCCGACAAACCGTGGATTCTAATTGTCGGGTGGAATGATCTTGGATCTCTGCCCGGTTAAATTCGCTGTGAAAGCGAAATCCGATTACGATCAGCCGGCGATTTGCGGCTGGCTTGCTCCGTCGAACGCCGACTGGTATTACAGCAATCATTATAATAATAATATTTGCCCGAACTGTTTAAAACCGCACTCGTCGCTGCGCCGGCAAGATTTAATCGCTCCTAATGCGTTCCGGTGTTTTCGATCGCGAGCAATCCTGATTACACGGCTTCGTTACCGTCTCGCTTCTCGGTCTGTTCACGGGAAACAATGTGATTGTTGTTTGACATTTAACAGTTGGTTACGCCGAATGATCGTGCGACGTCAAACAGAAGAAACTTCGAACTTCTAATTCTACTAGGTGTGCAACTAAGTTTCCGGGTTTTTTTTCTGTATTATAAAAACTTAAATTTCTAAAAATTTACTTAAAATTATTTATTCGAAATATCGGCCATCGCTGGCTACACATTTCTGTCATCTATCGGGCAACGAATAAATTCCACGACGATAAAATGACGCGTCTTTGGACCGAAACCATTCATTTAGCCAATTTTCGACTTCTTCAAAGGTTTTTAAGTGTTGCCCGGATAAACCATGTGCCATCGACCGGAATAGGTGGTAATCTGAAGGAGCCAGATCTGGAGAATAGGGCGGGTGCGGTAGCAGATCCCATTTTTGCGTTCCAATGATGTCCTCGACGATCAAAGTGCAAACTTGCACAACGCTTGCAGACTTGAGTCCTCAACTGTCATTGGTCTTCCGCAACGCTCCTTATCTTTGATGTTGAAATCGCCAGTTTTAAAGCGTTTAAACCAATCTTCACAAGTGGTTTTCGATGGTGCATGGTCTCCGTAGGCCTTTTCGAGGTTACGACGTGCTTCGGCACCACTGCATTTTAAGTTAAAATAAAAAAGCAATACTTCTCCCGCAAAGGTTGCTTATTTGGCACAAAAAATTCGACATCTGTTTTATTAATTATTAACCTTTGTGGAGCAATATTTTTAAAAACAATGACTAAAAAATGATCACAAACCACATTTCAACCACAAATGGAGCTAGTGATAGTTTTTGTGAAACCCGGGAATTTACTTGCACACCTAATAAAAGGAATATTGTAGATAGTACGTAATACCAAGAGAAATCTATTTATTTACATTATTAGATTTGTTTGTATTTAAAAAATTACTAAACACCAGTATTGTGCGAGTAAATTGCACCATTTTTAAAATAGCTTCGAGAGCAAAGGGTTAGTAGAGGGAACAAGTTTCTGGGTGATGTCCTAGTTTAGAAGATCGCAGAGAAAAAATTCTGTCCGCGCAGGGATCCGCGCACCTATCTATCAGTTTTACAGTATTAATGTCTGCCAGTGTCTCTTTCTTTTAGTTCGGTTGTGCCACACGGGTTGGCCGAGTTGTGTAAATAAATAACCGACGGAACACACGAGCGGCCGCATTGGGGACGCACGTGAATTCCGTGGAACGAAAATACAAGCTAGCCGGACGCTGGGAAGTTTCCGTTAATGGAGGTCCTCGCTCGACAAATTGATATTACGTTGAAGCGGCAAGAACGTAGTGCACTTGCCGAAAGGCCATTGAAACTTCCGATATTTGAGCGAGACCGCGTCGGGCCGCGTTTATTTATTCAGTCGGTGGTGCCTCTCGCAGTTTGCCCTGGAGCTCGAGGCCTGGAGCCTGGAACCTGGAGCCTGGAGCCTGGACACGCGCAACCGAACGGAAAATTAGCAAAGCCTCGACTTAAGGTCGGATTTTACTAGACCGGGAAAACGGCCGTCAAGTAAGGTCGCTAGATTCGAAAACAGGGTCTAGGGTTTAAAACCGATGGGGCATCAGTGTTCTCGACTATATTTTTGCTCGCCCCGGTTGGGTCATTACCTCGAGCGTCTGACCATTTCCAGATGGCCCGGTGGACTCTAACCTAGGACCCCGAGGGGTAAGAGGAAAGTATACGGTTTTGGGGATCTGCTAGCTAACCCCCGTGGTGCGTGGCATTAGCCTTTGTTGAGAGCACTTGAGCGCCTCTAGAACACGGTGAACTCAGTATGGCCTAGCCAAAACCCGTGCCCATCCCGGCCACGGTGAACCGGTCTAGTAAAATCCGACCTTAAGCCTCGTCTGTCGACGCATCGATATGCAATAGTATTCGACGAGAGCGGGACGAAAAGAAAAAGAGTCTGTTTCGCTGCGACGCGACGGTAAATTTATTTCCAATAAGACGAAGAAACCGATGGGAAAGGAGAGCAACCCGTGAAAAGTGGGACGATCCGAAAGTAAACGATTTTACTGAGCCGAGGCTCGTTCCGGATGCTGGGAGGAACGAACACCTTCGAAGCGTTACTCGGTGTGTGTATCGAATCCTACCGACTACCACCGAGATCGTTCTGAGCCGACGAAACGACGAAACGACGACGCGACGCGACGCGCTCTACACATCAATTACAATGAGCCAGCCGCTCTCTTCTCCGAACCGAGCAGGCAACGATCCACTTAGTTTTCTCGTTTCGAGAGAACAATATCGTCCCTCGGATGGGACTCTCCGAGGAGAGCGTCGTGACCGAAATTATTCACGGCGAAGAAATTACAACGAAAGAACCGAGAGGGAACCGAGGAAAAAATTCAGACGGGGAGTCGATCCGATGTTTTCTGGAAATTCTCGCTTTTCCAGTCGAGATTTCTCTGGAGATTTTTAAGGACTTGAATGGGAACCACGCCTACTTTCGGCAGTTCCACACACAAAGAGCAACAAAAACACGCCCATTCAAAATATTTTATACAGAGAGGTCTTTGAAACCACGCCCACCTAAGGATTCCTACAGTACTGGACAAAATATGTAAAGTACGACCCCCCAAAAATTTTTACAATCACATTTATAACTTCGTAGTTTTTGCACAAAAAGAAGGTTTCTTAGTCTACTTTTAAGTTTTAACAAAAATAATTTCAAAGATATTTAACATTTTTCAATAAACAGGCCCGTTACATTTATAAGGATATTTTCTTTGGACAAAATAAAGTACGCATGTGATGATACGAGTCAAAATTAAGTTCTAATTGAGAACTAGTATTTTGTATGGCCGCCCTTTGCTCGTATGACCTCTTGCAAACCCAGAGGAATGCTCTCGACGAGATTCCGTATGTGCTGTTCGCCGATGTTTCCCCACGCCTTTTCCAAAGCTTCGAGTAACTTGAATTTATTCGTTACGTCACCATTGTCAACGTTCTGGTCTAAAATGGACCACAGATTTTCAATTGGATTTAAATCCGGCGATTGTGCTGACCAATACTTACCCCAGATAGCACAGAGACGTCTTAAAGACGTCTGTCGACGGACATTCAGACGTCTATAAGACGTCTGAATGTCCTACGAACGTCTTCCGAACGTCTCTGGAACGTCTTTGTGAAAAAACTGTACGTCTTAAAGACGTCTCGAAACAGACGTATTCAAGACGTCCCGAAACAGACCCCTAGTAGCACACAAATATTAGATAGATATGTTTGTCAAATATTCAAAAATATTTTTTAAGCCACATTTTTTCTTATGAGAAAAATATTGAATTTGAATATTGTATACATGTACAAGAAATATAAATTGAATGTTTGTTATAACAAAAAAACTAATTAAATAAAAAAAAAAATTAAAAGAATGTTTTTCAGCATATCCGCGAATATTAACATTTTATGCTTTATTTATTTATTTATTTATAAATAAAAAAAATAAATTAAAAGAATGTTTTTCAGCATATCCGCGAACATTAACATTTTATGCTTTATTTATTTATTTAATTAATTAATTAATTAATTTATCTATTTATTTTGATGTATTACTTTTCTGTGCACTTCTTTGTTGATGGAATATTCAGTTTGATAATCACAGTTTGTAAAGCTTTTTTCTAGCAGTTTAGAATGACTGAAACGTCAAGAAATGAAACGTCTTAGAGATGACTCGTAAAAGACGTCTGAAATGAGAGGTCTTAAAGACGTCTGAAATGAGACGTAAAAACGACGTCTTTTACGAGACGTCTTTAAGACGTCTTAAATACGTCTTTTTAGGACGTCAGACGTTCAGACCAAAAATGGACGTAAAACAGACGTCTTTAAGACGTCGAGTGCTATCTGGGTTCCATGTTATTCGCAATGGAATGATACAATCTTGCTTCTAAGACCACTGATGGCTAACTGAAACTTTATTAATACGTTTATTAGTAAACATTCATTTATCTCCAACCGCAAGAAAAGGTATCCTACATGCCATTATTGCTGGATGTAAATAAACACTCTAGTGCGTACTTTATTTTATCCAAAGAAAATATCCTTATAAATGTAACGGACCCGTGTATTGAAAAATGTTAAATGTTTTTGAAATTATTTTCGTTAGAACTTAAAAGTAGACTAAGAAACCTTCATTTTGTGCAAATACATAATTATTATATCTGTAAAAACTAGGAAGTTATAAACGTAATTGTAAAAATATTTCAGGTGCGTGCTTTATTTTGTCCAGTACTGTATCTGTAAGGATCTTCTTCAAAATTGTTGGAGGATCTCTGGTAGCTTCTGACGAAGGTATTTTCGTGTTTGACGTCTTACAAGTTCTCAAGTTTCAGTAGAGCCAGTAATCTCAATTTTCTTCTATAAACTCGTCTACTTTCCAGCGTTTGTTTCGTTGCTCTTCTGAATATTATCCTGTGTACTTGGGCAACGAAGTGTAAAAAGTATTAATTTTACTCTCTACGAATTGATGAGATTTTTCTTGGAGAGTGATTTTTCCCGGGGAACCTAATGGACCGCTTCCTGAAACAATGAGAGATCCATCGTCGAGTCGAGTCGAGTCGCTCGTCCGATTTCGAGGGATCCATGGTGAGAGGCATGTGCGATCGATCTCGTGGATCGTTGCGGCCGGAAGTATCGGATCGAAAAGTTTCGCTCGTGCCCGGGTATATTAAAACAGTAAAGTTCACGCGGGAATATCCGTGGGCCGTGGAAGTAGCCGTGCCCGACGAGTTGCCCGTTCGCAATTCAATTTTCATTGCGCCATCTCGGTGTAATGAGAGTTCGATGGAACTTCGATCGGAAGCTTTCTCCGGGGGTAATGGTATTAATTGTTCAGCGGCTGCTGCGAGCCTCGCGAAACTTTCTCCCTTCCCGTGCGAGAGACCCGTCGCCCTTTTTCACCCTTTTGCCTCTCGCCGTTTTCCAACGAGATTTCATTAATTTTCGGGGCTTGTTAATTAAAGAATTTTCATTATCAGAATTCCAGGCGACCGTATCGCTCTTTATCCGATAAATCCGACAGTCCTCCGGAAGCTTAATTAAACGAGAGCCGTTCTTTGCGCTTTACTAGCCCCGAGATAGGGCTCGCTCGGTTTGTCTTTGAGAGTCGTCTTAACGGGCCGAAACGAGAACGATTAATGGTTGCCGAGATTTCGTCGAGTATCGGGCTCTCGAGCACCAGTTATTGGGTCGAGTTCGTCGTCTGTCGGTTTCGTTCTCGGTTCGGTTCTTGTCAGTTTCGATCCGATCCGATTCGATTCGATTCGATTCGAGGACCGAGCGAAACAAGCCTCGAGGATTCTACTTTCGCAGGTCGCCGATTTTCGACGCGGAACAAGAAACCACTTGCGGAACGGTAAACTGGATCGCGATTCGATAATAGCATTAATGTTATGCATACGGTAATAATTCGCTGTCGTTCCAGTTGTTTGTTCGATCGTATATACAGGGTGTCCCACATAAATGATAACACCTAAATATCTTTCGTATTTACAGTCGTATCAGAAAACTTCAGAGGACAAAGTGACACTATTGCAGGAGGCCATTTTAGTGGTGAAGAAAAAAATTTTTTATGTCGTGTTTTTTAATGAAATTTCAAGGTCACCGATGTTTTTTTTAATGGAATAGTATATTTTTTTATTGCAATAGCACGATAGACAATAAAAAACTGAATTTAGTGGATACCACCTTTTTGACCTTGAAATGACCTTGAGCAAGACTAATCATGTTGAAGCGGATGAAATGTGGAAGTTGTTTTTATAGTAAATTGAATTTTTATGTTTACGAGGATGGATTTAAATAGAATTTTTATAGTAAATTGAATTTTAAAATTTATTGAAATGAGTTGAAACAGAATTTTTATAGTAAATTGAATTTTTAAATTTATTGAAATGAATTTAAATAGAAATTTTTATAATAAATTTAATTTTAAAATTTATTGAAATGAGTTTAAATAGAATTTTTATAGTAAATTGAATTTTTAAGTTTATGAGGATATGTAAAGGTCAACCCGACGTAAACAACGCGCAATCTTTGCTGAAACACGTAAGTTTTAAACTTCCACATTTCATCCGCTTCAACATGATTATTCTTGCTCAAGGTCATTTCAAGGTCAAAAAGTTGGTATCCACTAAATTCAGTTTTTTATTGTCTATCATGCTGTCGCAAAAAAATATACTATTCCATTTAAAAAAACATCGGTGACCTTGAAATTTCATTAAAAAATTATTTTCTTCATCATTATATTGCCCCCCTGCAATAGCGTCACTTTGTCCTCTGAAGTTTTCTGATAGGACTGTAAATTTCGAAAGATATTTAGGTGTTATCATTTATGTGGGACACCCTGTATACAGTCGGGGACAATACATATTAAGTGGACACTTTTAAAAATTGCATAACTTTTTTAAAATTGATCCAAATGACTTGATTTTTTTTTTAAGATGTTACACTGATTAGTTTGCTAGCCAATGAGTAAACAAAAATTTCTTTAGATTGCAAATGGTTCGAATGATAAAAAAATGAAAAAATGATGATTTTTTCACTTTTTTATGTAAACCTATAATGATAATTTAAGAAATGCGTTTTGTAGGGTCCGGTAACGTATATGCATACTGAAAATTTCATCGAAATCGGTCAAAGTTGCAATGAGCTACAAACTTTTTAATATTAGAGTTTAAGGGTGAAAGTCGCAGATTTTCGACCTTGTCAGGGAATTTCGCCCTTATGTGATCATCTTTAAACGTTTGTACCTCATTACAACGTTCACCGATTTCGATGAAATTTTCAGTATGCATATACGTTACCGGAATCTACAAAACGCATTTCTTAAATTATTATTATAGGTTTACATAAAAAAGTGAAAAAATCATCATTTTTTTATCATTCGAACCAATTGCAATCTAAAGAAATTTTTGTTTACTCATTGTCTAGCAAACTAATCAGTGTAACATCTTAAAAAAAATCAAGTCATTTGGATCAATTTTAAGAAAGTTATGCAATTTTTAAAAGTGTCCACTTAATATTGTCCCCGACTGTATTTGTTCGACGATGATGCATCCAGCGTTTCTCGATTTTCACGAGCATCCTTCCTTCTGTTCAAAATCATGACCATGAACAATCGAATGATTACTCGAAGTGAAACTCATTTCACCACTAATTACTTTCCGACCGATGTGCTCGCGCGTGTGTGTGTGTCTCCATTAAATCGTCGTTCTCGTTCGCTATAACTTTCCAATGTCTTCTTAATTCCAGAAATAGCTCTTTCACTTTACCGCGTCGATAATAAATCCACATCGTATCCACGTCGATTGCGATAAAAATTCCATCAATTTTATTCGTTTCGTCTCACTCGATTAACAGGTCAATGGTGTTCGTAACTCGAGCATCGGTTTCTTTTCAGTTTTTTCTCTTCTTTTTTTTCTTTTGGCGTACAATTTCACTGTTCTTTACCCTAACGGTTACGGGTCCCGGGGAAATAAAAGGATGGAATTAAAGTGGACGGTGGAAAATGCCGGGTTTAAAAGAGCACCAATTCCAGACCCACTCGATCCGTGAAATCGGTGCAGGTTAACGAGATATCGGGGCAAGAGCCGCTATTCGTCCCCGGCCTGCGAGAGAACTTGTGGAAATTGATTTCCAGCTAGGCTCCTCCGGGCCAACAGGTGCGATTATCGGCCGAGCAGCTCGTAACTTGTCCCGGAAACTTTCGAGTCCAAAAATCTCCAGCTGTTCGGCCAGGATCGCGTGCGATTTTTCGCGAACGATCTGTTCCCCGCCGTGGATCGAACGCAGCAGCGTTTCCCGTTCCCCGCGCATATTTAATTGCATTTCGTGCTCGGCCTTGTGGAACTCGTTTGCTCGTATTCACGGTATGGCAGCCCCGCTTTGCCGGCTCGGCGTCCACAGAGACGAATCGAGCTCGAATTCGAAAGCGAATCGAGTCCAATTGCCGGAACAACGCCCCATCGCTTCGATTCTATTCGAAAGAACCGCCCCTGTTGCCGCGACTTTTACGCGCGCACCTTACGGTGCAGACGCCAACCCTAAGCAATCGCGCCATGAGAAATCAGCTGCCAGCACAACACATACTGTGAGGTGTAAATAAATATGTTAGTGTCAGACTTTATTTAAATAGGTAGTGGAATCCTACGATATTGCGTGTACAGTGTTTAAGGTATGGGTAGTTGATATACAGGGTGAGTCACCAAACGTTAGCACCTCAAATATCTTTGTTGTTTCTAAAGATACGTAAAATATGGTAAGGACAAAGTTGAATGGTACAATGGGGCTGACACGATGCAAAAAAAAAAGAATTTTTTAAATGGAACCACCCTTTTTTAAACACCTACAATGATAGTCCCTTTCATTAGGAATTCAGTGACTATAATTAGTCCAAGGTCATTCAAGGTCAAGGACAGAAAAAAACGTATAAAACTAAAATATGGAAGCAGAATACGTTTATCACGGTTGAGACTTGTAGGAAATAGTAAACACACTATGGTCGTAGTTAAAGTAAACATACTAAGGTCCTTCAATGTTATTCAGCATTCTTATTTACTATCAGTATGTTTCCAAACGCGATTCCGCTATGTTATATTCGATGACTGAAAAATGTGATATGATCACGATTTACTGTGAATGTAGAAAAAATGCAGTGCAGGCCCGACTACTTTACGAAGAAAGGTACCCCGAGCGAAACACTCCTTCTAGACATACTTTCACTAATACGTACAGGTTGTTTCGAAGTACTGGAAGTGTACATACAAGACAGTACAAACGGAAGAATCCCACGACTAATGAAGACAATGAAATTAATATTTTAGCAGCTATTGCTGTCAATCCTCACGTGAGTACGAGACAAATTGCCCGGGAAGCAGGCGTAAGTCAAAGTAGCGTAATACGAATTCTGGCCCGACATAAATTTCATCCGTTCCACATATCGCTCCATCAAGAATTGCACGGGAATGATTTTCAAAATAGAATTAACTTTTGTCAATGGGGATTGCTTCAAAATCATTCATTTTTTTCTAATGTCTTGTTTACGGACGAAGCAACATTTACTAATCATGGCTCAATTAATCTACGGAACGCCCATTATTGGTCTGTGGATAATCCGCACTAGTTGCGAGAAGTTGATCATCAAAGATAATGGAGCGTAATCGTGTGGTGTGGTATTTTGAACGACAAAGTAATTGGACCATATTTCGTTAACGGAATGATTGCGGGACAGAAATACGCTCAATTTTTGCAAGCAGATCTGCCAATTTTGTTAGAAGATGTCCCTTTACAAAATCGCTACGATATGTGGTACCAACATGACGGTTGTCCTGCTCATTATGCACGAGTAGCAAGAGAAACGTTGGATTCTCGATATCCAAACCGATGGATTGGACGAGGCGGAACAGTTTCATGGCCAGCACGTTCGCCTGATTTAAATCCACTGGATTTCTTTTTATGGGGTCTGCTAAAAGAGACCGTGTACACGGATGCTCCAACAACAGTTGAAGATATGCGTCAGCGTATCATCACAGCATGTACGAATATCACGTCGGATACACTTATCAGAGTTCAACATTCCTTCAGAGCTCGTTTACTGTTGTATCGACGCAGACAGCCATCATTTCGAACATTTATAAAATACAGGTATTCTGCTTCCATATTTTAGTTTTATACGTTTTTTCTGTCCTTTACCTTGAATGACCTTGGACTAATTATAGTCACTGAATTCCTAATGGAAGGGACTATCATTGTAGGTGTTTAAAAAAGGGTGGTTCCATTTAAAAAAGTCAAGGGGACCTTGATATCTCCAAAAAAATGACATAAAAACAAAATTTTTTTTGCATCGTGTCAGCCCCATTGTACCATTCAACTTTGTCCTTACCATATTTTACGTATCTTTAGAAACAACAAAGATATTTGAGGTGCTAACGTTTGGTGACTCACCCTGTATATGGAACTCTGTGACAAAATACACTTGAATGGTTCTTTAGTAAAATGTGTCGACGCGCTTGAGTCGACGGTTTCTTGAAGACTGACTGCAGTCCTCGCTTTCTCTTATTGTAAGGGTCGCTTATACCTAAGGGCTGTAAACTGCCCCCTAAACCTACGGTTATGGAAGTGGCAATCGTTGCACACCAACAGTTAGTATTAGGTTATGAGCGTCTAGGTTTAAGTACTTTGTAGCCTGACCATTTGGGACACAGGTGGTTTGCAGGCGAGCGGCGATGGCCTGCAGAACCGTGTCCCAAACATTCGCGGAAAAACCGTTGCATTTATTACCCAGGTATATCGCGGGGGAGAAGGAAAAATGTGCAGAGTGGTTCCGAAAGCCAAAGCGAGCAGATCGAACCACACAGTGTAGAACAGCGTGGTACCGAGTAGACCTGTTTCATATAGTTTTGATATAGTTAGTTTAGTTTAGCTTGGTACCTTCAGTTCTTAATAAACCACATTTTCCTTTGTTAATCTTACACACGAACTTGATTTACACCAAAACCTTCCAATCCCACGATACCGAGACACATACAAATTATAATCTCACGTGAAACTACTTGTTTTTCCTTAACTGCGATCGTGAATCGCCTCGGCTAAAATAAAAGTTCCAGCCTCTCTAACGGAGCGTTCGCGGAACGGTGAATACGTATACCGTTAACGATCGAACTCGGCTAAATCCGCGGGAGTTCTTCGCTGAACTTCGCCTGGTAACAACTTCGCGAACTGGAAGTATCGGCCATTGACGGGATAAAAGTAGAATGTACAGACTCCGAGCAAGAGAAGTATAGTCGTTCAGTTGCATTTATCCCGGGAGCTTGAATCGCTTTGAAGGCCGCTGGACTGGGTTCTTCAGCGTTGGGAGCAACGAAGCCACGCCTACTCGGGGCGCTCCGAACAGAGAGAGAGAGAGAGTGAGATACGAAACCACGCCTATTGACGGCGTTCAAATCAACAACATTATACCAAATAGGGGCACTTTAGACAAAAGAATGACGCCACGCCCACACGGGGAACTCCACCCGGAGAGCACGACGAAACACGCCTATTCAAGCCACTCTAAGCGAAGAAGTGACGCCCACTCGAGACATTGTGGGCAGGAACACAAATCGAAACCACGCCCATTAGAATAGCCTAGGAGGCGAGGACGACAAAATATCTTTTCCTGAGCACACTGGGTTTATGAGATTAACGAAACCACGCCTATTGACGGCGTTCAAATCAACAACATTATACCAAATAGGGGCACTTTAGACAAAAAAAAAATCACACTACGGCCATAAGAGGAACTCCACCCGGAGAGCACGACGAAACACGCCTATTCAGGGCACTCTAAGCGAAGAAGTGACGCCTACTTGAGACATTGTGGGCAGGAACACAAATAGAAACCACGCCCATTAGAATACCCTAGGAGGCGAGGACGACAAAATATCTTGTCCTGAGCACACTGGGTTTATGAGATTAACGAAACCAACGCATATTGACGGCATTCAAAGCAACATTATAATAAAAAGGGGCACTTTGGACAAAAAGATGACACCACGACCACAAGAGGAACTCCACCCGGAGAGCACGACGAAACACGCCTATTCAAGGCACTCTAAGCGAAGAAGTGACGCCTACATGAGACATTGTGGGCGGGAACATTAATAGAAACCACGCCCATTAGAATAGCCTAGGAGGCGAGGACGACAAAATATCTTGTTCTGAGCACTCTGGGTTATAAACATTAACGAAACCAACGCATATTGACGGCGTTCAAATCAACAAGATTATACCAAACAGGGGCACTTTAGACAAAAAGATGACACCACGCCCACACGGGAAACTCCACCCGGAGAGCACGACGAAACACGCCTATTCGAGGCACTCTAAGCGAAGAAGTGACGCCTACTTGAGACATTGTGGGCAGGAACACAAATCGAAACCACGCCCATTGGGATAGCCTAGGAGGCGAGGACGACAAAATATCTTGTCCTGAGCACTCTGGGTTTATAACATTAACGAAACCACGCCTCCATAGGGCAGTTTACATGTTGAAATCCGCCTACCGAGAGCACTATAAGCAGCCAGCGGCCAGAAAGCCACGCCTGTTCGAAGCAGTTTAAGTTTACTAGCCCGAAGCGCTAGTCAGGGATGTTGGAAATTTCGCCAGGAGATCAATTAGTCCCGAGAGAGGCGAACGAAGGGTGAATCGTAAATCTCGAACGATCGGGTCCTCGGAACGTGTTTTACATTTGCTCGGAGACCGTTTCGTTATTCCGCATAATTAAATAGTCGCAGCGGAGGGACACTCGTAAGAGCTTGCTCGTTCCATTTAATTAGAAAAAGAGGGATCGAAGTTGATCTCGCGTAGTGTCGGAGTAAATTGCTGGTAGCTGTTTCTACGGGTCGGCGTGTGCGTGTATGTACGAGCAACAGAGAGGAATAATAATATGATAATGCAATGGTTTCCGTGGAATTGCGGGCAGCAAGCGTTTTCCCCTTCGCTCTCCCTTGGCCCTCGAGAAAAGGTCGCGTGGCTGTCAGGGACGTTCCGTTCCGTTGGTGGGCGGAACGAGACACGGGCGCGTTCACACGCCTCGTCTCGTATCGAAACGAAACGAAACGAATCGAGTCGAATCGTATGGGAATCGATCTCTTATTTCGGACCGAATCGGGACCAAGAGGGGGATCGTTGCGCGCAGCCCTTCTGAACGACGGGATCTCTGAAAAGGCGAAGGGCGAAGGATCCCGAGGAAGAAGACCTTAGACCTTCCCCTAACTTACACCTTATCGAAGAAGAAATAAAACCGAGCAAGATGGAATTGGTATTTATGGGACCGAGACTTTTCCCGCTCTCCGGCCGTGCGCTGCAATCTTTCCGAGATTTCTACAACGCCGGAATTTCAATGTTCCACGCTCTGGATATCCTCGGATTTATTTAAACGCGCGAACCATAAGTCCGCGTCGGAACGGCTGGCGCACGCGATCGAGAAGCGGGCCAAGATCTGCCTCGATCCGCCTTGCGGAGAAGACCGAGACTGAGATGGAGAAAGCAAGAAGAGAGAGAGATAGAGCCCGATAATTGCGACCGAGTGCGCGCGGACCTAATACAATTAACCCGAACGAAATAAGCGGTTTAATTAAGTGTATGCTCTGCTGTTGCGCGTTACGTGGTCACAGTTCACCGTAATCGCTTGGCCTAACGACGAAGCGTTACCGATTCCACCGGCTCGACCGAACCTTAACCTCGAACAGACTATCTGCGAGGCCGGGTCGATCGAACTGCTTCCTTGATCTTGAATCTATAAAGCCACGCCGTGTTCATGGACTGATAAGTATATCCCTGGTCACGCTACGGTTCTTCCAGTTTGATCAAACTTTTTTTTCGTTTCCGACCGCGCGGGAAATGCTCTAATTTGTAGCGATACTTCCAGTGTACAGTAAGGAGCAAAACCGAACACACAATATTTACATGTAGAATACAGAGGAAACAAAATATTTAGTATTATCTACAATCTTCTGGCTTTTCAAAACAAATTTAACATTTGTGATATTATTATTGTTTCGCTTCATACAATTTTTTTCGTGTAGTCGGTTTTGCACCTGTCACGTCTGGTGGTTCGACACCGCCAATGATTAATCAATCTAATAAAGAATTATTGCAAAATCCGATAATGTTATGAGAGAGGTAAGCTTAGAAATAGAACAATAAAATAATCAGCGTTAAATAAATTAATGTTAACCATCAAATGGATACATACATAATTATACACACATATAATATAAAAATATTCGAACTGCGCAATATCGTGACGCATTAACAGGACGTCAACTCAACAACTCAGCCTTCTGCGAAACGCACAAATGAAGATCGGTTTGCACCCTTAGAATCAATAGAAGAGATATCAGATAATGCCACGAGAAAAACTATAATATTCAAACTGCACAATGAAAGTTCGGTTTACATCTTGAGAAACAATAGGAGTGACATCGGATGATGAGGAGAAGATCAAGGAATGTAAGATGAGGACTCTTACTCCTGAGTCAGCATCTTCAAGAAACAAAGAATTGGCTACCCTATAAATAAAGGAATCAACTCCTTAAGAGTCAGTTGCGACAGTTGCGCCAGCGGAGTCAGTAGAATTGATTCAGTTGAGTTGAGTTGAGTCCAGTACATTGTTGAGTTGAGTTCAGTTCAGTTGACAAAGATTCTATAAGTGTAAAAGTGAAATGGTATAAGTTCCGCGAGTTAACTCCTGGACATTGCGGTGAAAATCGTGCGAAACCACCGAAGGTTTATCAATCGACCCCCCTGGATATTGCATTTGTGTATACCCAAAAGAAGATTGTATTTCGGTATTATTATATTATATTATATTTTCTATTTTTGTAATCGCGCTAATTGCACTCATGTATATCTGCTTTATAAATAATATCTGACAACTCTAACATCTGATTCAGCTTCCTATTTTGAATAAATAAGTCAATTTTTATCAATAAAAGGGTACAACCTTTATTTAAACGATCCTCAATTTCCCGAACCGTAGCCGGTGAATGCAGGTAGGTTCGAAACTGCGTACTATCCTCTCAAAATTATAACTCCGGATTAGAAACTGTAAACACAGATTTTGAAAACAACTTGGTAGTCCATCACGGTCAATACCACGATCAGGAGTGCAGTAGTTATTAGTTTATCGTTGTTCATGCGTTAACACGCATCTATATAACATCATGAAGCCATTATCGAAAGATATGAAGAATACTATGATTTTCCAATTAAAATCGGGTTTATCAACGCGAGTAGTTGCCATAAAATTTGTCGTCAGTCTGGGAGTTGTACATAAGATAGGGAAAAAATACTGTAGTAAAGTCCCTGCATCTTTTGGAGGCCGTCCAAAATTATTATCTTGTCAGGACAAGAGAAGATTGACGAAAAACATTACTTCAGAAATTGCAACGACGGCATCAATGGCTGCAAAGTTATTAGAAAGCGATGTTGGAAAGAAAATTAGTAAGTGGACGGCACGAAGGGCATTGAAAGAAGCCAATTTTACAGCAATTGAGAAGAAAAAAAACCTGCTCTATCAAAAAAGAATGTCACGGCCCGTCTCAGTTTTGCAAGAAAATATTTAAGCTGGAATATAGAGCAATGGAAAAAAGTAATTTTTTCCGACGAATCTAAAATCAATCGCATTTCATCGGATGGACGTTCTTGGTGTTGGAAGAAACAAGGCGAACCTCTTTTACCGCGTCATGTGAAGCAAACAATAAAATTTGGTGGTGGTTCACTTATGGTGTGGGGGTCCATTACGGCGTACGGTGTAGGTTCACTACATCGAATAGAAGGTATGGTGAACCAGTATACGTATGAGGATATTTTAGAAAAAAATTTACTGGAAACAATTGAAAATATGCCGGTACCAGAGTGTGATGTCGTATTCCAACATGACAACGCTCCTGGGCATTATGCGAACAGCGTAAAGAATTGGCTGCAAACTGAACCATTTCAAACCATGGAATGGCCTGCTCAAAGTCCAGACATAAACCCGATTGAAAATGTCTGGGCAAACTTAAAAATGAAGTCAACAACGATAACTGATTTGTGGCAAAGAGTGCAGGAACAGTGGTATTCTATTACACTAGAATATTGCGAAAATGTAGTATTAAGTATGCCTAAACGTATTCAGGCAATTATCAAGGTTAAAGGTTCATGGACGAAATGTTAAGTGTACGAAAATCTGAAATGTTTACTCAAAATTAGTTGCGGTGCAAAACCGACTACACGAAAGAAAATTATATGAAGCGAAATAATAATAATATCACAAATGTTAAGTTTGTTTTGAAAAGCCAAAAGATTCTAGATAATACTAAGTATTTTGTTTCTTTTGTATTCTACATGCAAATATTGAATAAAAAATCATTTTTGTTAAAACGTCGTATGTTTGTTCAGTTTTGCTCCTTACTGTATACAGGGCGAGTCACCAAACGTTAGCACCTGAAATATCTTTGTTGTTTCTAAAGATACGTAAAATATGGTAAGGACAAAGTTGAATGGTACAATGGGGCTGATACGATGCAAAAAAAAAAAATTTTGTTTTTATGTCATTTTTTTTGGAGATATCAAGGTCACCTTGACTTTTTTTAAATGGAACCACCCTTTTTTAAACACCTAAAATGATAGTCCCTTCCATTAGGAATTCAGCGACTATAATTAGTCCAAGGTCATTCAAGGTCAAGGACAGAAAAAACGTATAAAACTAAAATATGGAAGCAGAATACCTGTATTTTATAAATGTTCGAAATGATGGCCGTCTGCGTCGATACATTGTTGTAAACGAGCTCTGAAGGAATGTTGAACTCTGATAAGTGTATCCGACGTGATATTCGTACATGCTGTGATGATACGCTGACGCATATCTTCAACTGTTGTTGGAGGATCCGTGTACACGGTCTCTTTTAGCAGACCCCATCAAAGAAATCCAGTGGATTTAAATCAGGCGAACGTGCTGGCCATGAAACTGTTCCGCCTCGTCCAATCCATCGGTTTGGATATCGAGAATCCAACGTTTCTCTTGCTACTCGTGCATAATGAGCAGGACAACCGTCATGTTGGTACCACATATCGTAGCGATTTTGTGAAGGGACATCTTCTAACAAAATTGGCAGATCTGCTTGCAAAAATTGAGCGTATTTCTGTCCCGTCATCATTCCGTTAACGAAATATGGTCCAATTACTTTGTCGTTCAAAATACCACACCACACGTTTACGCTCCATTGTCTTTGATGATCAATTTCTCGCAGCCAGTGCGGATTATCCACAGACCAATAATGGCCGTTCCGTAGATTAATTGAGCCATGATTAGTAAATGTTGCTTCGTCCGTAAACAAGACATTAGAAAAAAATGAATGATTTTGAAGCAATCCCCATTGACAAAAGTTAATTCTATTTTGAAAATCATTCCCGTGCAATTCTTGATGGAGCGATATGTGGAACGGATGAAATTTATGTCGGGCCAGAATTCGTATTACGCTACTTTGACTTATGCCTGCTTCCCGGGCAATTTTTCTCGTATTCACGCGAGAATTGACAGCTATAGTTGCTAAAATATTAATTTCATTGTCTTCATTAGTCGTGGGATTCTTCCGTTTGTACTGTCTTGCATGTACACTTCCAGTACTTCGAAACAACCTGTACGTATTAGTGAAAGTATGTCTAGAAGGAGTGTTTCGCTCGGGGTACCTTTCTTCATAAAGTAGTCGGGCCTGCACTGCATTTCTTCTACATTCACAGTAAATCGTGATCATATCACAGTTTTCAGTCATTGAATATAACATAGCGGAATCGCGTTTGGAAACATACTGATAGTAAATAAGAATGCTGAATAACATTGAAGGACCTTAGTATGTTTACTTTAACTACGACCATAGTATGTTTACTATTTCCTACAAGTCTCAACCTTGATAAACGTATTCTGCTTCCATATTTTAGTTTTATACGTTTTTTCTGTCCTTGACCTTGAATGACCTTGGACTAATTATAGTCACTGAATTCCTAATGAAAGGGACTATCATTTTAGCTGTTTAAAAAAGGGTGGTTCCATTTAAAAAAGTCAAGGTGACCTTGATATCTCCAAAAAAAATTTTTTTTTGCATCGTGTCAGCCCCATTGTACCATTCAACTTTGTCCCTATCATATTTTACGTATCTTTAGAAAAAACAAAGATATTGACTCACTCTGTATGTAGTTGGAGCTCGTCGTATTAAAAAGCTTTAGCTACGCCCGTATGCGTATTCGTTTTAGGATCAAATTTTAATCGAGTTTAATCCGTCCGTCGCGTGGATTTTACATTACGAAAGTGAATGGATGGATTTGGAAATAATTGCATCGGATCAGAGGAAAAATAAGAAATAAGAAGTGTTTCCCATTCGCGGAGAAAAATGTTTCCGGCGCGGTGCTTTTGAAACGGTTAATTTTTGTCCCCCGGGGCGAAATAAAGCAGGTTGCGAGCAACGTAACAAATGTGGACACAGCTTTAGATTAGCAATTCTTGGAACTAATTGACTCGCGGTGCAGATGCGGGTTAATTCTTCGGTCGAACTCGATGACTCTTGGGAGGGGAGAGAAACGGAGAACAGAGAGCAGCAGTCTGACGGCAATAAAATGTTTCCCCGCTGCATATGCATGCGTTACGCTCGAGGAAAATCAATGCACCACTGGCCGCTCGCGGTGCACCGTGGCGGTTCTTTTTTTTTTCCTCCAGACCCCGCAGACGCGGCGCGACGGGACGCTCGGAGAAAAATACGATCGCCTTAAATGTAAAGGCGGGCCGCGAGGATTTCATCAGCCTTTAAATACCTCTCGCGCTCGAGAACCTCGGGAAATATGGAAAAGCGAATGCAGAGTTAATAGCTTTTGCAATAACGATACAAATTTCTCGTTCACAAAAAGACCGGGGGGAATTCATACTTTCCGGTTCGAGGTGCATTCGAATTCGCATAGACTAATTTAGCAACGATCCCATTAAAAGCTTCCGCCCAATCTGCTGGTACACACGGGTACTTTTATTTTCCGTTCGTATTGGTGTCTGTTATCCAAACTCGAGGGAGGCTCCATTAATGAAAGTACGGCGCAAAACTGATTTAAATTAAGTGTGTACATATACGTATATGTATAGAAACTTTATAACGTGAAAACTGTCGGAAAATTGAAACGGAATATTCAATTCAAGAGCACGAGTATCGTTTCATCACATTTTCGACTTATTCAATCTCCCTGAATTTGCTATTCGATTCGTTCGTAAGCGTTCAATGGTCGAAAACAAGCGGGAGAGATGAGCAGAGTGTTATTATTATTATTACCTATTCGTTCCGAGGTCCGAGATTGCGAGGAAGGAACAATGGCAAGGACGATTCCTCGCGCATTGTGGCTCGTCGAGCGACAAAAAAGTAGTACGCTCGGACACGGACACCGTTCCCGGTATTCATTGAAATAATCAGCAGAAGAATAATCCCATTAGGTCGAGGAGAATAATCCTGCTCCGCGGCGCGAATAAATTCGAGCGGAACGATTCTTCGCGCACAAGAGAGATGGGAAAATTGCGAGGCGTGAACGGTGCGTCGTTTTTAATAGGTCGACGCGCATATACTATGTACATTACGTACACTGCACGAAATTTCTATAAAGCCACTTACACTTTGATGTATTTTTAAAAAATATAGAGAAATTTGGTACTTTTCAAATATCTATAACGTTGTACACTGACTACTGAGTAGAGATACACTACCGGCCATAAGTGTTTACCCACCTTCAAATTATGTTACTATTCAAATAATAGGTATTTTATTGTTATGAAAATGTCCGTAGCATTAAATCCTAATTATAAGGCTAATAAAAAACATCCAAAATATTCTGTACATACACAATCAGGTACTGTAAATGAGTTTACAGCTTTTTATGAAAAACGACAATTTTGGAGTTCAGAGTAAAGAAACCCATTTTTCTGAAATTTTTATAACGGTCAGTAGGGAATATGAACGCAGGTAATACAGGTATCTTAGTCTTCTCAAATTTCATACTGCATTAAGCTTTCATACAGTAAACAGTTGATTTTCACGTGCCTAAAGAATTTTGCGAAAATTTCAAATAATGTCAGGGAGAAAAGAATTATCGATTGAAACGCGCGCTCTAATAGTGTCCCATCATAGCATCGGAAAAAGTAACAGAGAAATAACAAAGTTATTGAAGCTGAACCGTAGAACCATGGACTACAATATTGAGGGTGGGTAAACACTTATGGCCGGTAGTGTATATATGCCATTTTCTCACAAATTTTTACGTCTTGAATCTGTTTACATTTTCGTCGAAGGCCGCGGAACGGAAGTTCGAAATTTCTATAAAGCCACTTGGTTTGTGCTTAAATTTTGTGTGAATAACACGCGAGTCTCAGCTAAGGAACTTTAATTGTAATTGAGATGTGCGTATTTATACTAAAATTGATTTTTAAATTCATAAAAATTGTATATATATAATATATTTGTATTTATTTTTATCAGAATGCCACGAGGCAAGTTGTTGACCAGTGAAGAGAAGGCATCCATTGATGCTTATAAAGATATGGGGTGTTCTAATCGATCAATTGCGAAAAAAATTGATAGATCGCGTACTTTAATAGATAATTATATAAATTTGGGCGACGAATATGGTAAGAAACACCCTACAGGTGGAAATAAAAAATTGACAAAAAGGCAATATTCATTATCGATGAGGCTGGCAGCAAGGGAAACAAAAAGTGCAGCACAACTTCGAACTGAACTACAACTACCAATAACAACGAGGCGTGTGCAGCAAATTTTAAAAAGTTCAGGGCGATTTAAATGGAAAAAAATGCTCGAGAAACCAGCACTCAAAGAACGACACAAACAAGCTCGTCTCGAATTTGCACAAAGACATATGTCCTGGACAGAAGAATGCAACAATATAATTTTCTCCGATGAGAAAAAATTTAACTTGGATGGGCCAGATGGTCACAAGTACTACTGGCACGATTTAAGAAAAGAACCTAACGTAGCAATGAGTCGTAACTTCGGTGGAGGCTCATTAATGATTTGGGCTGCATTCAGAGCCAATAAGAAAAACCCCAATTTGTCGAATTAACCACAAAATGAATTCGTCACAATACACGGAGCTGTTGGAGATAGTCTTAATACCATTCACTGAAGAAATTGAGACTGACAATTTCATTTTTCAACAGGATAACGCCTCGGTTCATGTATCAAGAGAAACAAAGGAGTGGTTAGACAGCAGAAATATCAGGGTTTTGACATGGCCAGCTTGTTCACCAGATTTAAACCCAATTGAGAACCTTTGGGGAATGCTTGCAAGAAAAGTATGTGGCAATTGTAAACAGTACAATTCTGTTTCTGAGTTATGGACTGCAGTGAACGAAGCGTGGACATCGATCGAAGCAGAAACTCTTCGTGCTTTGATTGCATCAATGCCTAATCGACTTTTCGACGTTATTCGAAAAAATGGCAATTATACCACGTATTAATTTAGAAATTTAGAAGAAATTTTGGTTAATATTGATGTTATCTACTTAAAAAACGTTTGGCTTTATGGAAATTTCGCAGTTCGATTTTTGTTAAACTATATAATTTTACGTTTTTGTATAAATAAAGAATACATCTATGACTTCAAAGATTTCACCAAAAATCAGGCGGCTTTATGGAAATTTCGAGCAGTGTATGCTATGTAGACTACATATGTACATACACACGGCTAAACCTCGGTTGTCCGACCATAGACCGGAGACTCTCCTGACACGTTGACAGTCAGTGACGTGGCCAAACGTACGCCGAGGCAACGAAACCGTCCGCTTTGCGATAGGGTGTTCGAAACGTTCGTTGCACGGGGGAAAACTGCATAAACGTTGCGCTCATCCGCGAAGAAAAAGGTGTACTCGCAGGGTTTCAATATTTAATTTCAAATGATTCTTGAAGCTACAGACAACGTAGGAAATGTTGTTGTCTTTCGTCGAGAGATTGACGGAGATGGTGAAGAGAGCATTCACGTGAACCTGGAAACCGTTTTCTGCAGTTCCCGTTAGCTCGATCGAAGGAGATAACGAATTCAAAACATTGCGCGCTCCATGCTTGTTTCAACCGACGATAAACATCCCTTCGCTGGCCCCTGTGGACCGAGAGCGAAAAAACACATCAGAACCGATCGGTAACCGATACCATTAGCGTTGTTGACATCGCTTCGCGAGAGACAGATACAGGTACAGGGTGTAAAGAAATGTTTGGTCTTGCCAAGCATAGACGGAAAAAAGTTGCCGCAAAATTGTCCTTGACCTTGAATTTCAAGGTCAAATGTTTTCATTGCATTGTCAAAGGAACCATGGGTCAAACCATGGGTCATGGCTCGACCGTTCTCATAAAAAATAATATTACAGTTATTACTAATAAAGCAAGCAGTTACTATTGTTGTTTATCTGCTGTTTATCGGAAATCTAACGTAATCGATCATAATCAATATTACCTTCTAAGCCTTGAAAGATGTTCATCTTCCATTTCTTCTTCAGAGCCAAAGAACCGATCCATTAGTTGATTAATATTTCTTAATAGCCGAGCTTGAATGCCAGCTTCGATATGGCCACCATTGTTTTGCAAACACATCTCTAATCTGTTCTGAATATTGTTTATAATTCGCTGATGTAAATTTGGTATACTTCGTAAATGTTGGAAGGCATCCTCAATGGATGGAAGGCATCCTCCCCATAAGAAAAAATCTAATGGATTTAGATCGAGGCCATATAATTGGTGCAGGTCTTCGACCAATCCATTTGGATCCAAACATTTGATGTAAAAAGTCTCGAGCTGGAAGACTAAAGTGTGGTGGTGCTCCATCGTGCATAAAATAAGTATAACGACGCCTCTCACGCGGTACGATAAGATGCAGATCGGTCAACAAATTCTCACTTGTTAAACGATTTGGAAGATAATGGGGGCCAATAATTCTATTTCCTAGAATAGCTGCCCACACGTTGACTGAAAAACGTCCTTGATTGAAATGTTGTATCATGGCGTGAGGGTTTCGGTAATTCCATATTCTAACATTTTGCCTGTTTTGTAAACCGTGATTAGAAATACTGCTCTCATCCGTGAACTGTACACATTGCTCTGAGATGCACTGTTCTGGCTCCGGCGAAACCGAGGGCCCCGAAGCCACGCCCACCGAAGGCGTTCTAACGGTGGAAGAGCAGCGGCGCCACGCCTACTCGCTGCGGTTTCCCTGTGGAGAGCAAAACGGACGTCTATACGATACCGTTACCGAGAGAATGACTCTAACTTCGGGAATGACCACCGTGGTCAAGAGGATACGCGCTCCCCGACGACTCCTTTACCGTTTCGAAGTGCGGTTAAGCCGTAATCCGGCGGGCGCGCGCGTTTGCTATTAATGCTGCGACGCCTGCGGTCTTGTCACGAAAGTCTCTAGCAATTATACGACCGTCATGATACGCGAACTTTCAACCTTATCGCTGTGGGATCGACGAAACGACAGTCTGCGAATCCACCGGTTTATTAGGATCACGATAAACCAATTAGGGCAATATTACTTTCCGTCGACCCTCTGCTCTTCGACGCACTCGGTGCAAAAGTTGCTCAACGAGTGTGTGTGTCTTTATATAGAATCCTTTAAATATGGGCGTGGTTTCGTTTCAGTTTCAGTGGACGCAGTTAAGAGTAGGCGGGGTCTTGTTGCTCGTAGATTGTCCTAAGATGCAGTCTCGTTGTCTTTCTAACGTAAACTGCCTTCTGGTGCTTCAGTTGTCTTTTAATACAGACTTCTTAAAGTAGACGTGGCCTTTACGCCTTTCGCTGTCTCGAGTGGGCGTGGTTTCGTTGCTCCTCCAGTGTACGCAATCACAAGTAGGCGTAGTCTTGTCACTCTTTCGCTGCAGATTGCCCTAAGCAAACGTATTCTCGTTCCTCCGGTACAGGAGCTCCATGTGTCCTGCGCTTGTGTGTGTGTGTGTGTTTGTGTGTGTGGGTGCTCCCAGTGTTCTAAGCTGTACTTTAACACTAGATTTACCGGCTATTTAAGTATATCTATTTCTACCAAGACCAGTCAGAATGACTGAGTGGTGTTTCCAGTCTTTATTTACTTTTAAAAAATGACGAAAAAAGTTGAATAATATTAATTGTAATACAAAAATAGCAAAGTATCCGGGACCCAATGAGAACCTCATGTGCGGCCCAACACCCTGAGTAAATATACAATTCCAAGAGCCGCTAGCTAGCGTACTGCATCAGAGAATCATGATTTTCCCGGAATCGTATATTCTGTCCCGAAAAAACGTTGCAGTACTTGTCAATTGTGGTAGCTGCCCCAATGTCATTTCATCACATAGAAACATGCACCAGTCATTTTGACTGGTACTGGTGTAAGTGTCAATAAAAAAAAATATTTTTTTCGATTCTTTAGTTATGACTAGAAAAGTCATGATATCATTTCGGAAATAAAAATGTTACAAGCAGTAGGAATTTTGAATTGAAATTGCAAAACCGGTCATTTTGACTGGTCTGGTAAATCTAGTGCTGAATGTTCTTTTTGAGTGTCGATTGCTGAAAGTAGGCGTGGTCTCCTGGCCCTTCGAGGGCAGCATTCGCAGGAGCAGGCGTGGCTTTGTTGCTCTTGCTCTTGTAACTTGTATCACCTTTCGGTGTAGCTGATACTCTGAATTCGGTGGAAGATCGCTGGCCATTTTTCGGGGAATCCTCCGTGATCCGAGAGACAATTGGACGGACAGCCGTTGGCACTTTTTCTCGTTTCTCTCGGCCGTGTCCCTGGCCATTGTCGAGCGTTGTGAGCGCTCTTCTCCCCCGACTCTCTCCCCTCTCTCTCTCTCTCTTTCTTTGTTGGTGGCCGGTACTGTTTATCTTCTGGGCTGTCGCTTTTCTTCTCGGTGGCGGCTCCCTTATCTGTCCCTCCGGGAGGGATAGCACACACGTTATCGATCTCCCGCGCACTTGTCTTCCGACGTGTAAGCCGCCGGGGTCGGCAGGCAGCCGTGACAATCTTCTCAACGAGATCCGACGACTCGGGACACCGAGGTTTCCTCCGCAACGTCGGCCATCCATTCGGAAAGTTCGGCTCCGAAACCGCGGGCGCAACTTTCGACCGCATATGCCACGATTCGTCTACGTTTCGCGCGCGCGCGCGCTTCCTCTCAGCCTAACTCGCTCCGCGAGTTCGCCGGATCGCTCGATCGGATTTATGGTTACAGTTGTAAGCCCGAACCATGTTCAACCCTGTCTCTAACCGAGTTACCACCGCCCGCGAAAATCCACCAGCTTTCATCTCCGAAAGAACCCGCATTTTTCCATAAAGGCAAATCTCACGAAAATCGGAATTTCCGTTTAAAGTTTATCGAAAACGCCGAGACCAGCATACCAAACCAAAACACTTCGTGTAGAGGTTGACCAAGTTCCCCGGCCCATCCACTTCAGTGATATGAAGGATGGACCAAGTTCCTCTCGCGTATCGAAATTGTGATATGATGGATGGATCAAGTTCCTCTTTTCTATAAGGGCTGTGATATCGGGAAGGACCAATTCCCAGAGGCCAATGATTGTTGCACTTACCTAATTCAAACTTTACAACCTACGGAACTTGGCGTCGGCGCTGGCACTAGTATTTTGACTTGCATGAGAAAAATTTATTTCCGGATAGATAGTATTACTAATGTCACGTCCGGTGGTTCGACCATCGATGATTAATCAATCTAATAAAGAACTATCACAAAATCCGATAATGCGACGAGAGAGGTAAGCTTGGAAATAAAACAATAAAATAACCAGCGTTAAATAAATAAATGTTAACCCTCAAATATATACATACGTAATTATACACATATATAATATAAAGAACTATGTTAACTCGAACTGCGCAATACCGTGACGCGGTAACGAGGCGCCAAATCAACAACTCAGCCTTCTGCGAAACGCATGAATGAAGATCGGTTTGCACCCTGAGAACAAATAGGAAAGACATCAGATAATACCATGAGAGAGAACTACGATAACCCAAACTGCGCAATAGAAGTGACATCAGATGATGCCAAACGACGTGGTATGACGCTGACTCCATAGAAAAAGGATCCTGGCGACATGGAGTCGAGCAGCTAGGAGAAGATTAAAGGATGCAAGGTGGGAATTCCTGAGCCAGCATCTTCAAGAAACAAAGAATTGGCTATCCTATAAATAAGGGAATCAACGCCGCAAGAGACCTTTCCTATTTTGAATAAATAAATCAGTTGTTATCTATAAAAGGGTACAATCTTTATTTAAACGATCCTCAATTTCCCGAACCGTAGCCGGTGAATGCAGGTAGGTTCAAAACTGCGTACTATCCCCTCAAAACTATAATTCAGTCCACTTGGGACGTAACACTAACATAAAAAATAATCCGACGCCAAGTTCCCTAGGTTGTAAAGTTTGAATTAGGTAAGTGCAACAATCATTGGCCTCTGGGAATTGGTCCTTCCCGATATCACAGCCCTTATAGAAAAGAGGAACTTGATCCATCCATCATATCACAATTTTGATAGGCGAGAGGAACTTGGTCCATCCTTCATATCACAACTTTGATAGGCGAGAGGAACTTGATCCATCCTTCATATCACTGAAGTGGATGGGCCGGGGAACTTGGTCAACCTCTACACCAAGTGTTTTGGTTTGGATATCATGTTATTTTTGTAAGATATATATGTATCTGTGTACGCCACATAGGCCAGTAACTAATGGTGGTATGACTTTTTCTCCCAACTGTGCTGTGTTAGTTAGGCCTAATCCATTAAAAAAAAAATTTTAAATGGCTGTATCTCGGGAACGGTGCGTCCTACCGCAAAAATAACGAAATTTGCAAAAGGCTCAACCCAAAGTGTACGGGGTATACCCAACCACATGTCGTATGTAGTCTTTTGATTAAAAAAAAAAAAAAAATATTTCTCGGGTTTTTCGATTTTTCCTGTTGGTTTCGATATAAAAGACAGCTGATTCCAAATTTTCAAGTTTCTAGCTTGTCTGGAAGTGGGTTAGAATTA